>JACWNB010000025.1:0-600000 GCA_016165855.1 Pseudocercospora ulei | reverse complement strand
GCTTCGGAGACCCCTTTAGGAAGAAGACGGCCTGTAAGCAGCTGGACAAGATCAACCAGAACCGGCAGACGTTCGAGGAGTTCTACGGATTGTTCAGAAAATATACGATCAGGGCCCGAGTGGCGGAAGATAAGCAGCTCTACCTACTAAGGCAGAAGCTGAACCCTGAACTGGCCGCCGCCATAGCGTCTGTAGAAGACGAAGACCTTAAGAGCTTCGTGCACTAAGCGAGAGTCACTGCGAGAAACCTGAACATATACGGAAAATCGACGACACGTAAACCGGCTCAGAAGCCGCCGCCGTTAGGGCAGACGACCAGAACCCCTCCACCCTTCTAACAACGCGCCCAGCAGCTATTTAATTCGCAGCGCTCGTCGTTCGTCCCCACCTGCTACGCGTGTAGGAAGCCTAGCTACATTGCTACGAGATGCCAAGCATCGGATAAGCAGAAGCAGGAGTATCGTGTTATAAAGCAGCCGCAGCCACCGAGAAAGACTATACAAGCTATAGAGCCGGCCCCGAACGACACCGAGAGCGTAGACAGTAGGGTGCAGTTAAGGATTATAGGAAAAGACTAGCTGGACGGATAGGCCCCCTATCTAGCATTAACAATAGGGCACTGCACCGGAGCGAATCGACACGAGAAGAAAGCATTAACAGCTGTAGCGATCCGCTCTCGGCAGCCGTAGAAGTAGATATAGAAACGGCGATTATCCTTCCTATTACGATCTACCCTGTTAAGAAGTCGCGCCAACCCCTCCAGTTAAAAGCTTTTATCGACACCAGAGCTCTTATTAGCGCGGCGATCTACTACCAACTAGTTCAGAAACTAACGAAGGGATACGGCTATCCAGTGGAAATAGCGTCGCCGACGCAGATTTCAGCGTATAACAGACAAGACACAGAAAACGTTACGCACTACGTGCCATTAAGGACTACACTAGCTAGTCGCACTACAGAAGCAATGTTCCGGATTATAGGTCTCGGAAGGTTCGACATTATAATAGGGCAAAAATAGATAAAGAACTAGAAGACTATCATTGACGTAGATAAAGGCAAGATAGGATTCAAAAACCAGATCACCGGCACCGCTATAGTCGAACCGACCGCCGCTAATGTAGTAGAGTCGAAAGCCGCACCCGGCAATAAAGATCAGTCCGACCGTCCCGAACCCCCAGCAACCGTCGGAATAATAAGTTCAGAAGCCCTAACGACCCTCGCGAAGTCGCCGAGCAACGAGATCTACGCTATTTCGATAAAAGACATCGAGGACCACCGCAAGATAATAGCAGAAGGAGAAGCGGACCCGTTAGAGGTGCTGCCGGCGGAGCTCTATAATTACGCTAACGTGTTCTCAAAAGCCGACTCCAACCTCCTGCCGCTCTATCGACCGGAATACGACAACAAGATTAGGTTGAAAGAGGGGGCTACGTTGCCAAGAACTAAGCCCCTAAGGCGGCTGTCGCCTGCTAAACTGGACCAAGTAGAGGTGTTTGTTCGAGAGAATCTGGCAAAGAAGTTTATTACGCCGAGCTCGGCCGAATACGCGTCGCCGATCCTTTTCGTACGGAAACCTGGAGGCAGTCTCCGAGTATGCGTAGATTACAGGGGCCTCAATAAGGTTACTAAGAGGGACGTGTATCTACTGCTGCTAATAGACGAGACTATACAGCGCGTAGCGAAGGCTAAGTGGTTCAGCAAGCTGGACATCCCCTAAGCGTTCTATTAATTAAGGAACGAGGAAGGGCAAACAGAAGATCTTACGACGTTCGCCACGCGTATAGGCAATTTTAAGTAGCTGGTAATGCCGTTCGGACTTACTAACGCGCCAGCGGTGTAGCAACGCTTTATAAACCACTCCTTTATAGACATGCTGGAGCGGTTCGTGTCTATCTACTTAGACGACATCCTTATCTACACAGATAGAACGAGAGAGCAACACACGGACTACATCGAGAAGGTGCTAACTAGGCTCCGCGAGGTCGGATTGAACGCAGACACGAAGAAGAGCGAGTTCTATCAAACCGAGGTCAAGTATCTCGGTCTTATCGTCGGAAGGGATGGAATTTGTATAGACCCCTTAAAGGTCGCTGCCGTCGCGGAATGGAAGCAGCCAAAATCCGGAAACACTACCCAAATTAGAGCGTTTCTCGGATTCTGCAGCTACTATTGACGGTTTATTAAGGACTTCAGCAAGATAGCAAGACCCCTAAATAAGGCATTGAAAAAGGAGGCCGCTGGCCTATAGAACGAGAAGTGCACAGAAGCCTTTCACTAGCTAAAAGAAGCGGTGGCCTCTGCGCCAGTTCTGGCACACTTCTGGCCGGAAAAGACGATCTACGTAGAAACGGACGCTTCTAATACAGTAACGGCAGGGGTCCTTTCTTAATACGCTGACGATAGCGAGACCCTCCACCCGGTGGCCTTCTTTAGCAAATCTATAACAGAAGCTAAGCGGAACTACGCTATCTATAATAAAGAACTGCTAGCTATTATATAGGCGTTCGAGGAGTGGAAGCCAGAGCTAATAGCTAGAAAGAGCACGGTCCAGGTCCTTACGGACCACCAGTCGCTGACCTACTTTAGAAAGACACAGAAGCTCTTACGACGTTAAGCACAGTAGGCTGCCTACTTATCTGGGTTCGACTTTAAGATTACCTATCGACTAGGAGCTTAAAACGGAAAGGCTAACGCACTAACGAGAAGGGAAGGAAAGACTAGCTGCGCGAAAGAAGATCCGAACATATTCCAGAAGGTGCTGACCAAGCGGATAGTAGATGCAGAGGTGCTGAAAGAGGCAGGGGTCTGCGCAGTAGAGCCGGCCCCTAAGGAAGAAACTCTCTATAAGAAGGTAGAGCAGCTTAACTAGCAACAGAAGCTTGGCAAAACCGGTTCAGGGAAGCTAATAGTTCCGAAAGAACTAATTACAGAGGTCATCCAGCTGGTCTATGGCTCCGCGGATGTAGGCTACGCAGGCGCGAAGAAGACAATGCAGGCAGTAAGGACGATCTACTGGTTTCCGCGAATATTCGAGCGAATCCACCGATTTATCGCTAACTGCTACGTATGCCGAACGGCGAAGCCGCGTTACGGTTTTCCGGCAAGCTTATTAAAGCCACTTCCGATCCCCAAGAAACTATAGCAGCACGTTACGATAGATTTTGTAACCGGCCTGCCGGATTCCGATAGATACGATGCTACCCTTAACGTAGTGGATAGGCTAAGCAAAGAACGACAATTCATCCTATGCCGAGCGAGAGACGAAGGAACCACTGCAGAAGAAACCGCGCAGATGTTAATCCAATACGTATAGAAGCACTATAGCTTGCCGGACACTATTACTACAGATAGGGGTCCTTAATTCACCGCCGACGTATAGAAAGCTATTAACCAAGCTCTCGGAATTCGTAGAAAGCTCAGCACTGCCGCTCACCCTTAAACCGACGGCCAGTCTAAAGTAGCCAACCGTAAGATAGAGCGATACCTACGAACCTTCTGCGGCCATTATTAAGAAGATGAGGTTAAGGTGTTGCCGATAGCCAAATTCTGCGCCAACTCGGCACTGTCTAAAGCTACCTCGCTAGCGCCGTTCGAGATAACGCATAGCTATCTTCCGAGGATAAGTTTCCAGCCCCCAAACGAACCCAGCTCCGCAGAACTATCCACCGCTACGTCGTCAAAGAGAGTCGCCGCCGCCGCGGCTAAAGCACTTAAGGCTTAAATAGAAGAAGCCATTAAGGTAGCGAGGAAGGCAATGGAATCGACTTAGAAGAAGATAGTAGCTCCAGCTAACAAGAAGAGGTTACTGCTAGAATTCGAGGAAGGCCAAAATGTATAGCTTAACACGCGAAACCTAAGGCTAAAAGGTAACGCCAAGCTTAATCCGCGCTACGTAGGTCCGTTTACAATAGTGGAAAAGAAGTCGCCGGTGACTTATCGGCTCCAGCGACCGAAATCGTTCCGAATCTACGATGTCTTTTATTCGGATCTGCTAAGCCTAGACCCTAAGGACGGCCTTCCGGAACAGGGGTTCGCCGAACCCCCGCTAATCGAGATAGACGGTAAGGAAGAAGAGTAGGAGGTAGAAGATGTAATAGACGTAAAGAAGATAAGGGGGTCTATTAAAGCAAAGATCTCGTAGAATGGGTGGCCGGAAGACTACGAATAGTATCCGATCGAGAACCTGCGGAATTTGGTAGAGCTGCTAGAAGAATTCTATATACGGAACCCGAAGAAGCCAAAGCCTAAGTGGCTCGGAAGCTGATAGTTCAAGAAGAAGAAAGCCGCGTCCGCTCTACCGGCGCAGAAGCCGATAAAGACGATCGTAACGGTCGCCTTGGGGAGGTCTTCGACTCGGCCACTACCCACCGGCAGTGCGGCAGGCAGCTTGCCGACGCCGTGGCGTGCTAGCGCCGCCGACCCTGCGGTAGGTAAGGACTTTAGTAGAGAAAGAAGAAGAAGAAGAGATAGAGCTGCGGAAAGATCTATATAGACCTCCGCGCCGGCGCACAGACCAGCTACGCCGCAGCTCAGATAACCTACGGTTCAGATCAGATGGCACGGATTAGGCGTACGGATTAGATAGACGCCAAGTAAAGGAATTCAAATAGAACACTTAAAAAAAACAAGAGAAGAAAAACGAGGATAAGTAAGCGGTCGAGGGCGACCGCTAGTGAGCGAGGGGGGTGGTGTTACGGCGGCAGAAAGGGGTGGGACTAAGTAATAGGGTGGACCTTTGGAATTTCGGCTCGGCCCTTCCTGGCCGAGCCGGGCCTTGGCACTACTACTACGAAAGCCTACCACCACTACTACATAGATTTCTTTCCCTCCTTAGTTCGAGATATAGTTATCAAAACAGCCGTATTAAACCTTATCTGCGCGCTCGGATTAGGAGGAAGGGAACAGCCAGAAGATAGGAGGGAGGGAAAGTGGAAGTAAGAGACGCTAAGAGCGACACTATCCGAAAACTTCTATATACTACCTTAAGGTAGCCTACTAGCTACTACCCCTAGGACCCAGAGCAGCCAACTCTACAGCTATAACCTTAATTACCCTCTGGACGAAAGGAGCCCCAGCACTAGGAAAAGTAGAAGGGTAGCTTAGCAACACCCTGCTGCTAGTTGATATAGCACCTAAGATGTTAGCTTAGACTGTACAGGGACGGAAACCTGTACGAACTAGAAGCGAAGCTGCGGGTTAGATTAAGCATCCTACTGCTAGAGGTAGAAATGGGAGGAGACCCTAGCCGGACGAGCGTAGGGAGAGCCAAGGACAGACGAGGCAACTACGACCTAGAGCCCGTACAGGCAGCGGCCTACTGGACAACTAGACGGAAGCAGGAACATCTACCTAGGAGTAAAACTCCGGACGACAACCAAGGGATAGGAACAGAGTTAAATAGTCCGTTAGTACTAGTCTGTACAGCGAGGACGTAGAGCGCATAGCTAGGGCTCGAGGGTAGGAGGAGAAGGAGCAGGCAGGTCCGAGTGCCTCCTGCACCTTTATAACTGCAGGCAGGCCTCCTTAGCCTTAACTTCGGCTCTGTTAAATTGGAAAACGGAGCTGGCTAAGGTTAGGTAGAAGCAATCCAGCACCCCCTACCTTCCCTACCTGCAGACTTAGGAGGACAAGTCCAAGGTTAAACCGGCAAAGAGGGAGGCTAACAGTTAGGTAGCTAGGCAAGGACGGGAAAGCGCTGCCTAGCGGAGGGACACTAGGAGCTAGGGGCGCCTAGTATAACGCTGTACGAAAAAAGCACTACGAGAAGGGAGGGAGGGGGTATTGTTAGAGGGCGCCGCCTAGCCTAGGTCCTGGACCCGACCTAAGCTAGCCGTCGCCCTAAGGACTACGACTTAGCAGCGCTAGCATAACCCCACCCTCCGTTCTCCTGTACAGAGAGAGAACCCTATAGTCCTGTACAGAGGGGAGCTGCCGCCTCTCTAAATAGAGGGAAAACTCTGTATTACTGTATAGAGGAGGGAACTCTCGATCCTCTGTACAGAGGGTAACCCTTGTATCCCTACATAGAGGGAAATTGCTAGCTTGGCTTCGTAGGTACAAGTTGTACAGTAGCAGACGATAAAGGAACTGCCTATTGGTTCCTTTAGATAGATACCCAGCCTTAAGTTTCTAAACTAAGATTCTTAAGCCCCTTATATACTTGCTCTGTTAGCCTTTTCTTTCCTGCTTCTGCTGCAGCCTGTAACGCCGCCTTCTACCGTTAAGAAGCTCTCTATAGCTGTCTTACAGTGCTGGTGTTTGGTTTAATGTTAGTGCACGTGCGTTATTCGGGTGTCTAGATAGTTTAACGGTCCCTTTCGCGCAGCGCGGAGTTAGTATAGTAAGTGAGTTTAAGATATAATACTCCAGGCACGCAGATATAATTCAATACAGCCTTTTTGATAACTATATCTTAAACTAAGGAGGGAAAGGAATCTATGTAGTAGTAGGTAAGAGCTTTAGGGGTAGTATGCCAAGGCCCGGCTCGGCCCGGAAGGGCCGAGCCGAAATTCCAAGGGTCTACCCTATTACTTAGTCCTACACCTTTCTGTCGCCGCAACAGGTACAGCCGTCCTCGTCCAACGTCTAGCTTGCCCTGCCAGCGCTCTATCTATAGCTTCCCCAATATTAGGTTATACCCTAACTTGTCCTATACGATATAGAGGTATAAGTCCTGCTCGTAGTGTCCCTGCAGCTCTATCGTTACTTTTACTATATAGGTAATGTCCGGTCCTCGCCTAGTAATGCCTAGTATGCGTATAGGTACAGTAGGGATTGTCTTAATGTAGTGTTTCTGTACGAAGTCTTCGCTAATTGCTCCGTATACTAAACATCCTGTATTAATTAGTGTCTGCACTATAGCAGTCCTGTTTAGCGTAGGTCGTACGATAAACGGTATAGTCGTTATATAATTGCTCTTAAAAGATAGCTAAGTAGTGCTTTAATTTAGCAATCTATCTTATACACGTCTCTAGTAGAGCCTTCGCTTAGAGGCTACTCTTTTCCCAACTCGTCGTCGTCTAAGTAGGACTCTTAGTTCTCTTGTTAGGGCGCCGCAGTTGCTACCCTTGCAGTGGTCGGCCGTCCCCTAGGTCTCTC
The DNA here is from genome assembly GCA_016165855.1 of Pseudocercospora ulei. Lineage (NCBI taxonomy): Eukaryota > Fungi > Ascomycota > Dothideomycetes > Mycosphaerellales > Mycosphaerellaceae > Pseudocercospora > Pseudocercospora ulei. Next base: position 592,902 of record JACWNB010000025.1, on the reverse strand, counting down.
TACTAGCAAAAGCCTGCAATTCCGTACAGTATAGCCTATCTTGCTATACCGGTAGCAGCCCCCTTCTGCTCGTCTCTTGTTAAGGGTAGCTATATCTACCTACTATGCCCTTTTAGCAGCGGCCCTTGGCCGTACAGTAACGGCTGCCGCTACTCTCGTCGTCGTTAGTTGCTAGTCTATAGCGTCTGTCTGCCGCTAGAGGGGTTGTCGCATCTTATAGGCGTAGCTTATCCGTCCGAGCCTGCGCTGCTAGTTGTCGACTATCCTAAGGAGATTACAGAATTCCTCGTACATAGCCGGTCGCATTACGCCTACTAGTCCTATTATAATCTCCTTAGAGAAGCCTACCTCTAAGGTAGTAATTTTTACCCTGTCTTCCTATTAGAGTCCTCCTGCCTCTGCTAGGGTCTAGTCGTATTCTGTAAGGAACTCTCGTACAGTCTTGCGCCCTTGCTTTATCGTGTTAACCTATAGGAGTGCTCGGCTTTCGCGGTCTAGGTCCTTATAGCTCCTGTTAAGAGCTGTCTAGAGCATCGTCGTAGTTGCTATTGCCAGGTTGGCAATAGCCGTCTTATGGTATAGCAGAATCCGTGCTGCCGCCCTGCCCTTTAAGCTCCTAAAAAGGTACACTACCTTGTCTAGCTCAGTCGGGTATGCTCCTAAGTCGAGTAGAAGCTTAGAGCGCATCTGGGCAGCCTAGAAGGAGTACTTAGCCGGAGCCTTACTATCGTAAGTAGTAACGTTAGGGAGTTTGCTCTTAGGGGCCAGGGTGTAGGCCGTCGTATTCGTCGTCGTCGTCGTCGTAGGGGTCGCATCGCAATCGGACGCCCTAAGTTGTCGTAGCTCCTGTTCCTGTTGGGAAATTATCGTAGCCTAGTGGCTTACTTGCTGTTCGAGCTGCCTCTTGTGTGCCAGTAGCTCCTCGTACGCGCAGTGCATCTAATCCTGCATAGCTGCAGGATCTATAGGGATGTCGCTGTCTATCTTCGTTATATTACTGCAGTTACTAACAGTAAGATTAGTTCCTAATATAAGGGCTTAAGAATCTTAGTTTAGAAACTTAAGGCTAGGTATCTATATAAAGGAACTGATAGGCAGTTCCTTCGTCGTCTGCTGCTGTACAATGTGTACCTACAAAGCTAAGCTAGCAATTTCCCTCTATATAGGGGTATAGGGTTTATACTCTGTATAGAGGATCAGGAGTTTCCCTCTGTATAGTAGTGCAGAGTTTTCCCTCCGTTTAGAGGGGCGGCAATTCCCCTCTGTGCAGGGCTATAGGATTCTCCCTCTGTACGGGAGTAGGGTCGTATCGGTTGTTACAGTTAACAGCTGGAAGAACAAGGACAACAGTACCAAAGTCCCACTAAGTACCACTATAGTTTACAGGCTATATCTCAGTAACCAAAGGTCTAACTAAGACAATTCTGGCCGCGTTGGAAGCGCTACAATCAGTTCTATAGGAACGAACAATCCGGTTAAGAAAGCTACTAGAACTACAGCCAGCAGACAGTAGAAAACCCCTAACAGTCCTAAGGTCCTATCTAGCTCTACTACCCCTAACAGCCTATAACTCAACACTTACTAGTCTAACTAAGAAGCTTCTAGGCACACTTTAAGCGACTCGACCCGCTCTTTAGAATGTTCTGTTTCAGTTCTGGAACCTTTAGGAAAAGAAGGTTTTAGAAGTAACTCGGTTAACAGAACAAAGGAGAGAAGTTTGTTAAGAAACTTCTTAGGAAATCCAGCAGCAAAGGGGCAAACAACCAGCTAGGGCAGAGGGATATAAGACGCAGCTGCCGCCCCCTTATCTTTCTGTTTTGCTTCTTTATAGCTTGTCTTATTCAATTAACTTAGAACAACCTTCTAACTCCCGATATACAACTACTCTTTAGACTTTAGTCCTTTAGATCCTCCTCTTAACTTTAGCTCTTACAACAACCTATACACATCTTAGCCTCTTCTCTAACATTACAAGCTATTAAACAACCTAAGACCATTAATTAACATAGTCTTCTATACACTACCTTAAGAGATTCCCTTTAAGGAATACTCTAAACTGGATCTTTCTGCATAAGGCACTTCTAATTTAATAAACAGTAACTCTACCCTTGCCCTACGAGTCCTTTTTATAGCAGCAAACATTGTTCGTATAGGAACAGAACAAATAAAAGACCTTAGCAACTACATTAATAGTCTGGAGGCAATGCTGTCTAAAGGTAAGGAACAGCTGCAAGAGATAGAACAAAAGATAGCTACTCTTACACTTAAGAAGGTACAAACATAAGGACAACTACAAGAGGCCCTGAACCTAAGGACACCTACTGCTACCAGAGAATCCACTAGCAAGAAAGTAGCTAATCCTAAAACATTCTATAGGGACAAAGAAAAGTTTGATAAATTTCGCCTACGACTATCTATTAAACTCTCAGCTAATGCAGACCATTTCCCTAGTAAAAACTAGAAGGTCTCCTACGTATTCTCCCTCCTGGCAGGCAAGGCACTTTAGCAAGTCCTACACTAGTTTAACCTATAGACACTCCAAGTCACTTGTCCAGACATTAAGGCCTTACTGACCTCTCTTAATTCAGCCTTTGGAAACCTATATCGCAAGTCTACAGCTTAACAATTTATTAGGACACTTAAGCAGACTAACAAGCCCTTTGCAGACTATTACGCACAGTTCTTACAAGAGATTGGACACTGTAAATACGACATAGAGGCTCAGAAGTCAGCTCTGGTTGCTGGGTTAAGCATAGAACTCCTTACGAAACTTAAGGATTAGGAACATAAAGCCTTATCCTTCCAGGAACTTGTTACCCTCTGCTAACGCCTTAACAGCCGTAGGAATTTGTTTGCAGACATTATCAAGGCCAGAAGCAACAACTGTAACAGTTAACGCCCTATTTCGACTCCTGCAAACGTTACTCCAAATGTAGGAACCTATAGACCAACCTTACGCCTTCCCCCTTAACCAGTTGTTACCTAAGGAGACCCTATAGACTTAAGCTTAGCTAAGCTCCAAGACGGCCGCCTTACGCAGGACGAGAAAGAACGACGCCGCCGCCTACGCCTCTGCATGTACTGTGGTGAACCAAACTACATTGCTGTTAACTGTCCAACACTAGCTATAAGACGTACTAAGATAGGCACCCCTCTTAGCTTCTCTGTAGCAGCTCCTACGCTACAAGACAACAATAAGGACTAGTGAAACGCCTAAGCCTGTCAACAAGTCGCCTAACAGGCAGGCACTTAGATCGATATTATGCAATCTCTTCTTCTGCTGTACAATTCTATACTAAGACAGAGGATAAACTGACTTGTCCTCCCTTAGTTGTTATAGCAGAAATTTACACAAAGAAGAACACAGCACACTTAGTACTTATAATAATCGACTGCAGCGTAACTGGCAAAAGCTTTATCAACCCTTAACTTGCTAACACTTTAGGAATTACTACTTGGACCTTAAAGCACCCTAGACCCTTAAGAATGTTTAACGGCAGTAAGGCCTCCTTAGGAGGCGTAACTCAGATCGCCTATATTAAGCTCAACCTTGGAAACTACTAGGAACACCTCTCTTGCTTTGTTACCCCTCTGCCTAACTAGAAGCTTATCCTTAGACTGCCTTAGCTAAAGCTTTACAACCTACAGATTAACTGGAACACTGGAACCCTTTGCCTAAACTCAGACCACTGTCAAACCTATTGCTACCCTTCTATTTAGCCTACTCCTGCATATAGTAATTATAATTCAATCTTCTAAGTATCTGCAGCTACTTTCTATACAGCTGCAAAAGAGAAAGGAGCTCAAATCTTTGCTGCGTTAATAGAGGACATCAAGAAGGCTCTTGCTAAGTATAATAACAAAAGAGAAGCTACTAACCTAGAGACAAAGGTACCAGAAGAATACTACGACTTCCTTAGTGTCTAGTTAGTTAAAGAAGCTAACAAGCTGCCTCCTTACCGCCCCTACGACCACAAGATTAAACTGGAAGAGGGCAAGACACCCCCTTTTGGCCCTCTTTACTAGATGTCCTGCGAAGAACTCCAAGTCCTGCAAAAGTTCCTATAGCAGAACCTCCAAAAAGGCTTTATTAGATCTAGTCGCTCTCCTGCAGCTAGTCCTGTTATGTTTGTTAAGAAACCTGGTAGAGGGCTACACTTCTGTGTCGACTATCGCAACCTTAATGCTATTTCTAAGAAGAATCGCTACCCAATCCCTCTAGTATAGGAAACTCTAGAACGCCTTTCGAAGGCAAAATGGTTCACTAAGCTAGATGTAATTGCAGCATTCAACAAGATTCGAATAGCAGAAGGACAAGAATAGATAACTGCATTCAGGACTCGATACGGCTTGTTTAAATCCTTGGTTATGCCCTTTAGCATATGCAATGCACCTAGCACCTTCTAGGAATACATAAACGACACCCTAAGAGAATACTTAGATCAGTTTGTTACGGCTTACATTGACGACATCTTAGTGTACAGCAAGACACTAAGAGAACACTAGGGACACGTCCGCAAAGTACTGGCCAAACTGGAAGAAGCAGGCTTATATCTGGACATTAACAAGTGTAAATTCTACAAGCAAGAAGTCCAATTCCTTGGGCTTATTATTTCAGACAAAGGTATACGTATAGACCTAGCAAAGATCTAAGCAATCCTTAACTAGAAGGTTCTAAAGATAGTTAAGGAACGTTAGGGGGCGCCGCCTGGCCCAGGTCCTGGACCCGACCTAAGCCAACCGTCGCCCTAAGGACTGCGACTTAGCGGCGCTAGCACGACCCTACCCTCTGTACGGAACTACCGACAGGACCCCACTCCCGTACAGAGGGAGAACACTACAGTCCTGCACAAAGGGGAGCTACTGCCCCTCTAAATAGGAGGGAAAACTATGCACTACTGTACAGAGGAGGTAACTCCCAATCCTCTGTATAGAGGGTGAACCTTGCACCCCTACACAAAGGGGGAATTGCTAGCTTGGCTTTATAGGTACAAATCGTACAGCAGCAGACGACGAAGGAACTGCCTATTAGTTCCTTTATGTAGATACCTAACCTTAAGTTTCTAAACCAAGATTCTTAGGCCCCTTAAATTAGGAACTGATCTTACTGTCGGTAACTGCAGTAATAAAACAAAGATAGACGGCGACATCCCTATAGAAACTACGGCTATAGAGGGACATATGCACTGCGTGTACAAGGAGCTGCTGGAAAGCAAGAGGCAGCTCGAGCAGCAAGTAAGCTACTAGGCTGCAATAATTTCCTAGCAGGAACAGGAGCTACGACAGCTTAGGGCGTCTGATCGCGATCCGACCCCTACAACGACGACGAACACAATAACCTACACCCTGACCCCTAAGAGCAAACTCCCCGACGTCTCTACGTACAATAGTAAGGCTCCGGCCGAGTACCCCTCCTAGGCTGCCCAGATACGCTCTAAGCTCCTAGTCGACTTAGGAGCATACCCGACCAAGCTAGACAAGGTAGTTTACCTCTTTAGGAGGTTAAAGGGCAGGGCAGCAGCACGAATTCTGCCGTACTACGAGACGGCCATTGCCAACCCAGCAATAGCTACGACGACGATGCTCTAGGCAGCTCTAGACAAGAGCTACAAGGACCCGGACCGCGATAGCCGAGCACTCCTACAGGTCCCTACAATAAAACAAGGACGCAAGACTATACGAGAATTCCTCGCGGAATTTAACTAGACTTTAGCAGAAGCAGGAGGTCTCTAATAGGAGGACAGGATAAAAATTACCTCTTTAAAGGTAGGCCTCTTTAAGGAAATTATAACAGGGCTAGTAGGCGTAATGCGACCAGTTACGTACGAGGAATTCTGCGACCTCCTTAGGATAGTCGACGACCAGCAGCGCAGGCTTAGATAGATAGACTGCACTTAGGAGATAAGACAACCCCTCTAGCGACAGACGGACGCTATAGACTAGGAACCGACGACGACAAGGGTAGCGGCAGCAGCTACCGTACGGCCAAGGGCCGCTACTAAAAGGGCGCAATAGATAGACACGGCCACCCTTAAAAAGGGATAAGCAGAAGGGAGCTGCTACCAGTGTAGCAAGATAGGCTACGCTGTACGGAATTGCAGGCTTCTGCTAGTAGAGAGACCTAGGGGACGGCCGACTACTGCGAGGGTAGCAACTGCGGCGCCTTAACGAGAAGATTAGGAGTCCTACTTAGACGACGACGAGTTGGGAAAAGAGTAGCCTCTAAGCGAAGACTCTGCCAGAGGCGGGTGCGAGATAGATATCTAAATCAAAGCATTACTTGGCCATCTTTTAAGAGCAATTACATAACGACGACGCTGTTTATCGTACAGCCGACGTTGAACGGGTCCGCAACGGCGCGGACATTAATTGACACAGGATGTTTGGTGTATAGAGTAATTAGCGAAGACTTCGTACAGAGACATCGGATTAAGACGACCCCTACGGTACCTGTACGTATGCTGGGCATTACCAGGCAAGGACTGGACATTACCTATATAGTAAAAGTAACGATGGAGGTACAGGGACACTATAAGCAGGACTTATATCTCTATGTCGTACAGGACAAGTTAGAGTATAACCTAATACTAGGAAAGCCTTAGATAGAGCGCTAGAGTAGCAAACTGGACGTCGGACGAGGACGGCTGTACCTGGCAGTAACGAAGCGGAGAATCCGGGACTAGGGGAAGATCTCGCAAGGTAGCAATGCTAAGGCCGAAATCAACACGGTAACAGTGGACATCGAGAAGGCATTGGCACCTAAGGAAGTAACGAACCCCTATACGAAGCTCCTAAGGGAATATACTGGATACCTGGACCTCTTCGAGCCGAAGTCGGCCTCGAAGCTGCCGCTACACCGAGGGAAAGGGATTGACTATAACATCTAGCTAGAACCCCGTCCAGATAGGGGCCTGCCGGAGGTACTGTACGAACCGCTGTATAGAATGTCCTCTGGAGAACTCCTAGTATTGCGCAAAACCCTGGACGACCTGCTTGCCAAAGGGTTTATTTAGGCCAGTACGTCGTCTGCGGGGGCCCCAGTACTGTTTGTCTACAAGGAAGGGAAGGCCAGATTGCGTTTCTGCATAGACTATAGAGGCATTAACGCGATTACTAAGAAGGACCGGTACCCCCTACTCCTTGTTAAGGAGACTCTTAGACAGATTAGCAAGGCGAAGTAGTTTACTAAGCTTAAACATAGTCTTAGCCTTCTACAAGATACGGATTAAGGAAGGCTATAAATAGATAACTGCCTTCTGTACGAGATACGGTCTTTTTAAGTAGCTTGTTACCCCCTTCGGCCTTGCCAATGCACCAGCAACCTTCTAAAGGTACATTAACAAGTCCCTATAAGGGTTACTAGACGATATCTGCTTGGTATACCTCGACGACACCTTAGTTTTTACAGACAGCACCTACGCAGATTACGTACAGGATGTCAAGAAGGTGCTGGACCGACTGCAGCAGGCTGGCTTGTACCTCGACATCGACAAATGTTAATTCGGTGTCCAACGTACGAAATACCTGGGTTTTATTATTAAGGCAGGGAAAGGCATTAGTATAGATAGGAAGAAGATTGATGCTATTAAGCAATAGAAGTCGCCTACGAACGTTCAGGGCGTACAGGAATTTCTTAGGTTTGCCAACTTCTACTGCCAGTTTATACAGAACTACTCGGAGATCGTACGCCCCCTAGTTAAGCTAACGCACAAGGACAAGCAGTTTAAATAGACGGACGAATGCAATAGGAGCTTCGACAAGCTAAAGGAACTCTTTACTACAGGACCAACACTCGCCGCCTTCGACCTAGAGCATACAACGATACTGGAAACTTGATATAGATGTAGAGGGCTGGAAGGTGGCAGGCTTGGCAGGACCAGGCTTGGCACACACTCAAATTCCTCTACCTCCGCTTGTACGTAGATTCTTCCCTCTCCAGCCTTGGATATAGTTATTAAAGACGGGTATTGACCTAGAGTCTACCTTAGTCGGATTATTATATCCAAGGCTCACTTTAACAACACCTGCACTACGCGAAAGAGCCCGTTGAATTACATCCAGGTACTCGAATAACGTACGTGCAACCGACAACCTAGAGTGTGTACTGCAGATGTACGAAGGAGGCCGTTAAATTACATCCGATTACTTAATCGTACATATGCATACTACCCTACCCCCCCCCCTGATCCGGGCACGCAAATATGATTCAATACAGCCTTTTGATGACTATATCTCGAACTGAGGAGGGAAAGGAACCTATGTAGTGGTAGTGGTGGTGGGCTTTGATAGAGGGTGGTGTGCCAAGGCCCGGCTCGGCCCGGACGGGCTGAGCCGAGATCCAGGATCCACCCCATTATCCAGTCCCACCCCTTTCCACCGCCGCAACACTACTACCCCCCCCCCCCCCTCACCAGCGGTCGCCCTCGACCGCTTAGTCACCCAACCCATCCGTTTTTTTTTTTTTTTTTTTTAAAAAATCCCCTCCACCGTCGACGTTACCTCTTCCGTCTTTTATCAAAAACAACGTCTTATTATCGCTTCTTCAATTTCTCGCGTCGTCGGCGTCTGAAGTCCTTTACTTGGCGTTTATATAATCGGCGCTATCTGATCTGATCTACGGGTTATCTGAGCTGCGGCGTAGCTGGTCTGTGCGTCGTCTTGGGGGTCTATAAAGATCCTTCCGCAGCTCTATCTCTTCTTCTTCTTCTTTCTCTACCAAAGCCTTCACCTACTACGCCGTAGCGTAAAGCAATCACTTCCCGAAACAACACGATCGTTTTCATCGGCTTCCTCGCTAGTGGAGCGGACGTGGCTTTCTTCGTTTCCTTCCGGAAGGATCAGCTTTAGAGCCATTCCGGCTTTGGCTTCTTCGGGTTCCTCGCGTAAAAGTCTCTTAGCAGCTCTGCCGAATTCCGGAGGTTCTCGACCGGATACCATTCGTAGTCTTCCGGCCACCCCTTCTACGAGATCCTCGCTTTAATGGACCCCCCGTCTTCTTTACGTCTATTACGTCTTCTACCTCCTATTCTTCCTTATCGTCTATCTCGATTGGCAGGGGTTCGGCGAACCCCTGTTCCGGAAGGCCGTCCTTAGGGTCCAGGCTTAGCAGATCTGAATGGAAAATATCGTGGATCCGGAACGCCTTCGGCAGCTCGAGCCGATAAGTCACCGGCGATTTCTTTTCCACTATCGTAAACGGACCTACGTGGCGCGGATTGAGCTTGGTGTTGCCTTTTAGCCTTAGGTTCTTCGTGTTGAGCTATACCTTTTGGCCTTCTTCGAATTCTATCGGTAACCGCTTCTTGTTAGCCCGAGTTACTATCTTCTTCTAAGCCGAATCCATTGCGTCTTTCGCCACTTTGATCGCTTCTTCTATCTGAGATCGGAGCGCTTCTGCCGCCGCGGCGGCGACTCTCTTTGACGACGTAGAAAGCTCTGGCGAATCGGCGTCGCTCGGCGGATGGAAGCTCAACCTTAGAAGATAACCGTATGTTATCTCGAACAGCGCCAGCGACGTCGCTTCTAACTGTGTTGAGTTTGCGCAGAATTCGGCCATCGGCAACACCTTAACCCAGTCTTCTTGATAATAGCCGCAGAAGGTTCGTAGGTATCGTTCTATCTTACGGTTAGCGACTTCAGACTAACTGTCGGTTTGAGGGTAAGCGGCGGTGCTGAGCTTTCCATAAATTCCGAGAGCTTGGTTGATAGCTTTCTACACGTCGGCGGTGAATTGAGGACCCCTATCCGTAGTGATAGTGTCCGGCAGTCTATAGTGCTTCCACACGTGTCTAATCAGCATCCGCGCAGTCTCTTCCGTAGTAGTTCCTTTATCTTTAGCTCGGCAGGGGATGAAATAGCGCTCTTTGCTTAGTCGATCCACTACGTTCAGCGTAGCGTTATATCTATCTGATTCCGGTAGGCCGGTTACGAAGTCCATCGTAATGTGTTGCTACGGTTTCTCGGGGATCGGCAGTGGCTTCAATAAGCCTGCCAGAAGGCCGTAACGTGGCTTCGCGGCTCTGCATACGTGGCAATTGGCGATAAATCGGTGGATCCGTTCGTAGATCCGCGGAAACTAGTAGATCGTCCTTACGGCTTCCATCGTCTTCTTCGAGCCTGTGTAACCAACATCCTTCGAGCTATAGACCAATTGGATGACCTCTGTAACCAGTTCTTCCGGAACTATCAGCTTCCCTGAACCGGTTCTGCCGAGTTTCTGTTGCTGGTTAAGCTGCTCTACCTTTTTGTAGAGAGTCTTTTCTTTAATCGGCGGCTCTATTGGTTCCGGTTCGGTCTGCGGTTCCGCCGCGCAGATCCCCGCTTCCTTTAACACCTCGGCGTCCACTATCCGTTCGGTTAACACCTTCTGAAACATGTTCGGATCTTCCTTCGCGCAGCTCGTCTTCCCTTCTCTTCTCGTCAGCGCGTCAGCCTTTCCGTTTTGAGCCCCTAGTCGATAGGTAATCTTGAAGTCGAACCCTAATAGGTAGGCGGCCTACCGAGCTTGACGCCGTAAGAGTTTCTGCGTCTTTATAAAGTAGGTCAGCGACTGGTAGTCCGTAAAGACCTAGACCGTGCTCTTTCTAGCTATAAGCTCCGGTTTCCACTCCTCGAAAGCCTGAATAATCGCTAGCAGCTCCTTATCGTAGATAGCGTAGTTCCGCTTAGCTTCCGTTATGGACTTGCTAAAGAAAGCCACTGGATGGAGGGTCTCGTCGTCGCTATATTAAGAAAGGACTCCGGCCGTTACTGTGTCGGAAGCGTCCGTTTCTACGTAGATCGTCTTTTCCGGTCGAAAGTGTGCCAGGACCGACGCCGAGGCCACTGCTTCTTTTAGCCGTACGAAAGCTTCTGTGCACTTCTTATTCTATAGGCCGGCTGCCTCTTTCTTTAACGCTTCGTTTAGGGGTCTCGCGATCTTGCTAAAGTCCTTAATAAACTGTCGATAATAGCTGCAGAATCCGAGAAACGCTCTGATTTGCGTAGTGTTTCCGGATTTCGGCTGCTTCCATTCCGCTACGGCGGCGACCTTTAAGGGGTTTATCCGAATTCTATCTCTTCCGACGATCAGACCGAGATATTTGACTTCGGTCTGATAGAACTCGCTCTTTTTCGTGTCCGCGTTCAATCCGACCTCGCAGAGCCTAGTCAGCACCTTCTTAATGTGGTCTGTGTGCTGATCTCTCGTTCTATCTGTATAGATAAGAATGTCGTCTAGGTAAATAGACACGAACCGTTCCAACATGTCTATAAAGGTGTGGTTTATAAAGCGTTGCTACACTGCCGGCGCGTTGGTAAGTCCGAAAGGCATTACCAACTACTTGAAATTGCCTATACGCGTCGCGAACGTCGTAAGATCTTCCGTTTGCCCTTCCTCGTTCCTTAATCGATAGAACGCTTAGCGGATGTCTAGCTTGCTGAACCACTTAGCCTTCGCTACGCGCTGTATAGTCTTATCTATTAGCGGCAGTGGATAGACGTCTCTCTTAGTGACCTCGTTAAGGCCTCGATAGTCTACGCAGAGTCGCAGACCAACCCCTAGTTTCCTTACGAAAAGAATCGGTAACGCATATTCGGCAGAACTCGGCGTAATAAACTTCTTCGCCAGATTTTCGCGAACGAACACCTCTACCTGGTCCAGTTCCGCCAGCGACAGTCGTCTTAGGGGCTCGGTTCTCGGCAGCGCGGCTCCTTCTTTCAGCTGGATCTTGTTGTTATATTCCGGTCGATAGAGCGGCAGGAGGTTAGAGTCGGCTTTTGAGAACACGTTAGCGTAACCGTAGAGCTTATTTGGCAGCACCTCTAGTGGATCCACTTCTTCTTCCGCTATTATCTTCTAGTAGTCTTCGATATCTTTTATTAAGATAGCGTAAATCTCGTTGTCCAGCGACTTCGCGAGGGTCGTTATAGCTTCTAAACTTATTATTCCGACGGTAACCGGGGGTTCGGAACGGTCGGACGGGGCCTTTTTCGCAGGCTCTGTAGTTTTCAGCTTGGCGGCGGCAGTGGCGGCCTTTCCGATAGTCTCTGCTCCGCTACCCGGGGTTTTGAATCTAATCGTTCCTTTATCTACGTCGACGATAGCTTTCTGGTTCTTTATCTATTTCTGCCCTATAATAATGTTAAACCTTCCGATATCTATAATTCGGAACGTCGCTTCCGTAGTGCGACCAGCTAGGGTAGTCTTTAGCGGCACGTAGTGCGTAACGCTTTCCGTGTCTTGTCCGTTATACGCCGAAATCTTCGTCGGCGACGCTAGTTCCACCGGATAGCCGTATCTATTCGTCAGCTTCCGGACCAGTCAGTAGTGGATCGCTGCGCCAATGAGAGCTCCGGTGTCGATAAAGGCTTTTAGCTAAAGTAGTTTGCTCGATCCGTTAAGGGGGTGGATAGTGATTGGAAGGATAATAGCTGTTTCCGTGTTCACTTCCACCGCTGCCGAGAGCGGATCGCTGCAGCTGTTGATGCTTGCCCCTCGTGGCGATTCGCTTCGATTCGGTGCCCTATTGTTAATGCTGAATAGGGGGCCTATCCGTCCAGCTGGTCTTTTCCTATAATTCTTAGCTGCACCTTACCGTCTACGCTCTCGGTGTCGTTCAGAGCCGGCTCCATAGCTTGTATAGTCTTTCTTAGTGGCTGCGGCTGCGGCTGCGGCTGCAGCTGCTTTATAATGCGATACTCCTGCCTCTGCTGGGCCGTTGCTTGGCATCTCGTAGCGATATAGCCGGGCTTTCCGCACGCGAAACAGGTGGGGGCGAACGACGATCGCGGCGCGTAAGGCGGCTGGGGGCCACGTCGGAAGGGCGCGGGGGCTCTGGTTGTCCGCATCAGCGACGGCGACGGCGACGGCGACGGCTTCTGAACCGATTCGCGTAATTTCGCGTAAGCGCTCAAGTTTCTCGCGGTGACTCTCGCTTGGTGCACGAAGCTCTTAAGGTCTTCGTCTTCTACAGACGCTATAGCGGCGGCCAGCTTAGGGCTCAGTTTCTGCCTTAGTAAGTGCAGCTGCTTATCTTCTGCTACTCTCGCTCTAATAGCATATTTCCTGAACAGTCTGTAGAACTCTTCGAACGTCTGCCGGTTCTGGTTAATCTTATCTAGCTGCTTACGGGCTGTCTTCTTTCGGAATAGGTCTCTAAAGCGTTGATCTAACGCTTTGATCGCTTCCTTAGCAGTTACCTCTTCCAGGTCCGCCACTAGCGAGAACGCTTTGCCTTCTAGTCGCGCCTCTAAATAGGCCAGTCTGTCTTCTTCGCTGCTTGCTGCGTAATCGCGGCTTATCTTATTCTTGATCTTCTTCTTAAACGCCTCCTACGCTTTAGGGTCTCCGCTACCGAAAGCAGGTAGGTCCGGCAGTGGCGTTATCGTAGTGCCACCTTGACTATAGGCCGCTGGTGAGGCGGTCTCTGCGTGGGTTTCTCGCCGCAGTAGCGGCGACGACTTCGCTGCTTCTATATTAGCTAGTTGATCCTTTAGCGCCTTTAGCTGCGCTATTCGATTCGCCGCTTAGTGTTCCAACACGTCGACGATAGTCTCTGCCGATTCCTTCTCGGCCCTTACCGTCTCTACTTCCTCTCTTAGCTGTCTGTTTTCTTCTAGTGTTCTATAGAACAGCGTCTCGATAAGGTCTATACCGTCGTAGACCTTTCCTATCCTATTTTTATTTACGTAGTCTTCTAGTTCCTCGATCGTGCAGTCGTAGATCTTCTTGTATTCCTTTATTCGTTCCTTAATCTCTGCGGTCTCTTCCGCTGTAAAACCTCTAATAACGATCTTATCGTTAACTATACTAGAGCGTCTGCTCGCTCTGTTAGTCTTTCCTCTTCTGCTTCTGCTGCAGCCTGTAACGCCGCTCTCTACCGTCGAGAAGCCTTCTATCTTCTTACGGTGCCTTGGGGGGTTGTTGGTGTGTTAGTGGGTGCGCGTGCGTTATTCGGGTTTCCGGATAGTTTAACGGGCCCTTTCGCGCAGCGCGGGTGTAGTGTGGAGAGTGAGTTCGAGATATAATGATCCGGGCACGCAGATATAATTCAATACGGCCTTTTGATAACTATATCTCGAACTGAGGAGGGAAAGGAACCTATATAGTAGTAGTGGTGGGCTTTGATAGAGGGTAGTGTGCCAAGGCCCGGCTCGGCCCGGACGGGCCGAGCCGAGATCCAGGGTCCACCCCATCATCCAGTCCCACCCCTTTCCACCGCCGCAACACCCCCCTCCCCCGATCGAGAAGAAGAGAGAGTTTTAGGGAAGAGAAGTGCCCCTATAGAGAAGAAGAGTTTTGAAGAGAGAGGTCCATTACAGAGGACATCGAGAAGAAGAGTTTTAGGAAAGAGAAGTGCCCCTATCGAGAAGAGAGAGAGTTTGGAAGAGAGAGAAGTGCCCCTATAAGAGGGATGTTAGGAAGAGAGTGCCTACACGAGCAGATCGCGAGTTTTGAAGAAGAGCGAGAGAGCGACAAGAGCGACGAGAGCGAGAACGACGATGTAGGAGCGACGAGGACGAGGAGCAAGGAGGAGCGACGAGGACGAGGAGCAAGGAGGAGCGAGAGCGAGGAGCGAGAGCGACGACAACGAGAGCGCACCTAGCAGGACCTAGGGCGACGACATTCGTTTTTTTGGGTCTTTAACAGACTATTCTATTCGGACATACCAATTAAGACGACTGGCAATCAGCACCCAGGCACGAGCACCTAGGCACGAGTACCTAGGCACAGGTACAAGGCAGCTGCAGACAACAAAGCACAAGGCAGAGCACCTAGGCACGAGCACCTAGGCACGAAGCAAAGCACGAGCACCTAGGTACGAGCACACAGGCACAGCTGCTGCAGACAGGCACAGCTGCTGCAGACAACAGAGGCACAGCTGCACTAGGCAGAGCACTAGCTGCAGAGCACTAAGCAGGCAGAGCACCTAGGCCTAAGTACCTAGCTACAACGAGCACCTAGGCAAGGGCACTAGGCAGAGCACCAGCTGCAGACAGGCACAGCTGCTGCAGACAACAGAGGTACAGCTACAGACAACATAGAGCTGCTGCAGACAACACAGGCAGAGCAACGAGTACAAGCATAAGGCACATCTGCAGACAACAGGCAGCTGCAGACAACACATACTGTTCAGGTTCAGAAGAGCATAAGGCAGAGCACAAGGCACAGCTGCTACAGACAGGCACAGCTGCTGCAGACGAGGCATAGCTGCTGCAGACAGGCACAGCTGCTGCAGACGAGGCACAGCCGCTACAGACAGGTACAGCTGCTACAGACAAGGCATAGCTGCTGTAGACAACACAGACAACAGAGGCACAGCTGCAGAGCACTAGCTGCAGAGCACCAGCTGCAGAGCAGAAGCTGCAGAGCACTAGCTGCAGAGCACTAGCTGCAGAGCACTAGCTGCAAAGCACCAGCGAGCCTAAGCACCTAGCTACAACGAGCACCTAGGCACAGCTGCTGCAGACAATAGAGGCACAGCTGCAGGCAATACAGGTGCAGACAGTGCAGGCAATATAAGGCAGCTACTACAGACAACAGGCAGCTGCTGCAGACAACATATAGCTACAGACAACATACAGCTGCAGACAACATACTGTTTAGGTTTAGAAGAGTACGTTTAAGGCAGAGCTGCAGACAAGGCATAGCTGCTGCAGACAATATAGGCACAGCTAGCTCTAGGCACAGCTGCAGACAAAACAGGCACTGTATGTTTAGAAAAGCACTGCATGTTTAGGCAGGCAGCTGCAGACAACAGAGACAGGCAGCTACAGACGATACGGAGCTGCTGCAGACAATATAGGGGCAGACAACACAGCTACAGACAACAGGTAGCTGCAGACAATAGGTAGCTGCAGACAACAGAGGCACAGCTGCACTAGGCAGAGCACTAGGCAGAACACTAGCGAGCCTAAGTACCAGCTGTACAGAGCATATAGGCACGAGCACCTAGGCAGAGCACTAGGCCGAGCACTAGGCCGAGCACGAGGCACAGCTGCTACAGACAGGCACAGCTGCTACAGACAGGCACAGAGCTGCTGCAGACAGGCACAGAGCTGCTGCAGACAGGCACAGCTGCTGCAGACGACACGGAGCTGTTGCAGACAATATAGGGCTGCTGCAGACAACACAGGCACTGCATGTTCAGAAAGGCTGCTGCAAACAACAGAGGCTGCTACAGGCAGGTGCAGCTGCTACAGACAACAGAAGGCACAGCTACTGCAGACAACAGGCAGCTACAGACAACACAGGCAAAGCACAGCTAAAGCGACCATCTAAGAAGCGACCGTCTAAGAAGCGACGGTCTGAGAAGCGAGCGACGGTCTAAGAAGCGAGCGACGTTCAAGAAGCGAGCGACCGTCTAAGAAGCGACCGTTAAGAAGCGACCGTCAAGAAGCAAAGCGACCGTCAAGAAGCGAGCGACGGCTTAAGAAGCGAGCGACCGTCGAGAAGTGAGCGACCGTCGGAGAAGCGAGCGACCGTCGAGAAGCGATCGACCGTCGAGAAGCGAGCGACCGTCGAGAAGCGAGCGACCGTCTAAGAAGCGACTGTCGAGAAGCGAGCGACTGTCGAAAAGCAACCTCTGCGACTCCGCGACCTTCGCGAGCCTCCGCGACCTCTGCGAGCTCTGCGACAAACGACATCTGCAGCTGCGACCTCTGCGACCTCTGCAGCAAACAAGGCACTAAATAAGGCCGAAAGCGACGGCAAAACGCACGAGATTGAAGCTTAAAAAAAGGCACGAGATTGAGGCTCAAAACGCACGGAAATTAAAGCTCAAAAGCGACCTTAAAAGCGACCTCAAAAGCAACCCGTTTTGGTGGAACCTGATTGGCCAATAGCAAAGCTGAATCTGCGATCCCTACGACCTGGTTTGGTGCAAGCGACCTGGTTTGGTGCGAGCTGTTTTGATGCGACCTCTGCGACTGAATTTGCGACCTGGATTGGTGCGACCTAATTGGCTAATTGCGATTAATGGATTGATTGCGATTGAGGGCAATCGCCGGTTAGGGAGGGCGGTAGTAATATGGATATAGAGGGCTGGAAGGTAGCAGGCTTAGCAGGACCAGGCTTGGCACACACTTAAATACCTCTACCTCCGCTTGTACGTAGATTCTTCCCTCTCCAGCCTTGGATATAGTTATCAAAGACGGGTATTGACCTTGCGTCTACTGCAGTCGGATCAAAACTGACTCCTCGGGGTACTGCATTAGAGGTATCCTGTTACAGGTAGGCTCGGACGGACTCCTACACCCTTACGTATATTTCTCTAAGAAGAACTCCCTAGCTAAGTGCAACTACCCTATCTACGATAAAGACTTGCTAGCAGTCGTACGGTATTGCGAAGCCTAGGATAAAGAACTCTGCTTAGTGCCCGAGTTCCTCGCCCTAACAGACTACAAGAACCTAGAATACTTTACTTAACCCTAGAAGCTGTCCGAGAGGCACGTACGATAGGCAATGTACCTAAGCCGGTTTAACATAAGACTCTAGTATCGTAAGGGTAAGGACAACAGCAGGGCCGATGCACTGTCTAGACGGGACCAGGACATGCTAACGACGTACGAGGACGACCGGCTAAAGTTACGAACCTTCCAGATGTTTAAGGGGGAGCCAGGCGAGGGGACTATCCGCCTAGCGGCGATACACCTATAGGAACTCCAACTGCCAGTATAGGAAGAGGCAGTAGAAAAGGACGAGGTATACCGAGGGACCCGTACAGCGATCTAGAGAGGGCAACGGAAGCTCCTAGCCGAGCTCTACCTCAAGGTGTCGGCAGCCGAGTGCTCAGTAGACGAGGAGAACAACCTGAAGTTCAGAAATCGGACATAGGTCCTGGCAGACGAGAAGCTCTGTACGAGCTTAATACAATAGGCGCATAACTCTATAGCTACCGGACACCCAGGGCGTAAGGAGATGTACAGCATTATCGCCCGGGACTACTACTAGCCGGCGATAGTAAAGGACATTCGCAGGTTTATACAGAACTGCGATGTGTGCAGACAGACGAAGCCCTAGCGCGAGCTAAAGCATAGGCTGCTAAAGCCCCTGCCAATACCGGACAGGCCCTAGCAAGACCTTACAGTAGACTTTATTACAGACCTCCCTAAGAGCGACGGACGGCGAAACATTATAGTAGTTACGGACAAGTTAACGAAGGGGGTAATACTAGAGGGAATAGACTCTATTACAGCTAGAGACACCGCCTAGGCCTTTATACGTACGACGTTTAGCAAGCACGGTTTCCCTAGGTCAATTGTATTAGACTAGGGGACACAGTTTACGAGCTAGCTCTAGGCAAGGGTATGCCAGTTGCTAAAGGTAGAACGTCGACTGTTAACTGCATAGCACCTGCAGACAGGCGGGGCGACGGAGAGGGTCAATTCAACTTTGGAAGCGTACCTCTGGGCGTACGTCGACTATAACTAGACAAACTGGAACCGACTTCTCCCTATAGCAGAGCTGGCTATTAACAGCCGTACGGCTAATGCTACAGGACTGTCCCCCTTCTTTACGACCTATAGATACGACTATTCCCTGCTCCTACCGACCCTAAGTAGTAACACCCTGCGCCCTGTACGATCCCTAATTTAGCAAGGAGATGCTATCGTACGGACAATTACGAACGCCTACTAATAGGCAAAGGCGAGCCTAGCTATAACCTAATAGAACGTAGAAGAGCAGGCCAACAAGGGACGACAGGCTGCACTAAGGTACGAGGCAGGGGATAAGGTCTGGCTAAACCAGCAAAACATCTGTACAGACCGGCCGAGCAAGAAGCTAGATTAAAGGAACAGGAAGTTTACAGTAGTCCAGCCAGTAGGGACATACGCCGTACGACTAAACACCCCCCTAGGAATTTACCTAGTCTTCTACGTAGATCTTGTACGACCGGCGAACACGGACCCCTTGCCGCACTAGACGACTAACGACGCGCGCCCTCCTGCAATTATATTTAAGGGCTAGGAAGAGTATAAAGTAGAGGGGATCCTTAGAAGTCGAAGGAAGCGGGGGAAGGCAGAGTATCTAGTAAAATAGAGAGGATAGGCAGAGCCTACGTAGGAACTGTACGAGGCTCTACAGGACACAACTGCACTAAACAGATAGGAGGAGAACTATCCCCCTGCCTAGTTACAGTAACACTGCGCCGTATAGCGGAAGAAGGCACGATCTACCCTAAGGACAGGGTAGCCGCAGGCGAACCTAGGTTGTTAAAGGATCGAGAATTACAATAGGGGACACTACGAGGTCCTGCTAATATAACATCGTACGACACTGTACGAGATAAGGGCTAGAAGAAAGGAACAGCCAAGGGACAGATAGGAGGGAGAGTGGAAATAAGAGGAGTTAAGAGAAAACTGTCCGAAATTCCTTATACTATTAAGGGGGGGGGGGGGGGGGGGGGGGGGGGGGGGCTTACTAGCCACTACCCTGGGGGACTAGAGCAGTCTCCTTATCTAAGATCTTAACTACCTCCTGCCCGGCCGGGCCCCTACCCCTACTAGGGCCAGCCCCAGGCAGTAGAGGCACCCCCCTACCCCTACGTGCCTCCCCTAGCCGGCGGTAGGGGCAGTAGAAGGAGCTATCCTTCTACTTATACAAGGTATACACCCTAGCCTAGAAGCCTAGGAGGCAGTATAGGCTAAGTAAGGGCTAGGGGGAGTTAGGGCAGGGGGCACAGGGCTAGCCCTAGGTAGCAATAAGGAGGGCGTTAACGTACGACGCCCGGGCTGTAGCCAGCTGCTAGGGTGTAACCTTGGCAGGGTTATACTAGAAGGCGTAGAAGGGGAGCCTAGCTACATCCTACTGCTTGCAGGTATAGCACCTAAGACGTTAGCTTAGACCGTACGGAAGACGAGAATCTGTACGAACCGGAAGCGCAGCTGCTAGTCAAACTAAGGGCCCCACTGCTAGAGGTAGAAATAGGCGGGGACCCCAGCTAGACAAGGGGAGGAGGCAGGCCTAGCAACTACAAGGGAATCGCCGGACAGGGCGGACGACATAGTAGTAGTGGTAGTGGCTAGTAGTAGTAGTAGTAGATAGTAGCTAGTAGTAGTAGTAGCTGGTAGTAGATAGTAGATAGTAGACAGTAGTAGTTGGTAGTAGACAGTAGACAGTATAGGGGGAGGAGAGAAGGGGGAAGGGAAGAGAAGGGAGAGGCTTGGGAGTAACTGCCTACTATAAGGGAAATAGCAAGCAGGGCAGCCGCTACAAACAGGTAAAATAGCAAGAGGCAACCGCGACCCAGGGGGGGGGGGGCGACAAGGGACGACGACTCGGACGACTGGACGAAATAGGAAGCTGCGACCTGCTAAAGGAACAGCAGGAGCTAGGTGATTTTAACACGCCGCTGTACGGAAGAGGCACTATAAGAAGGGAAGGGGGGGGGTATTGTTAGGGGGCGCCGCCTAGCCTAGGTCCTAGACCCGACCTAAGCTAACCGTTGCCCTAAGGACTGCGACTTAGCGGCGCCAGCACGACCCTACCCTCTATACAGAACTACCGACAGGACCCTACTCCCGTACAGAGGGAGAACACTATAGTCCTATACAAAGGGGAGCTACTGCCCCTCTAAATAGGAGGGAAAACTATGCACTACTATACAGAGGAGGTAACTCCCGATCCTCCGTATAGAGGGTGAACCTTGTACTCCTATACAAAGAGGGAATTGCTAGCTTGGCTTCGTAGGTACAAATTGTACAGCAGCAGACGACGAAGGAACTGCCTATCAGTTCCTTTATATAGATACCCAATTTCAAGTTTCTAAACCAAGATTCTTGGGCCCCTTACAAGGAAGTACAAGGCTTCCTTAGGTTTGCTAATTTCTATCGCCGCTTTATTTAAGGCTTTAGCTTAATTGTAAAGCCTCTAACAGCTCTAACAAGAAAAGAAGCCAAGTTTGAATAGACTAAAGCATGCCAACAAGCCTTTACCCTCCTACGACAAAGCTTTACTAAGGATCCTATCCTTTAACACTTCGACTTTGATTTAGAAACCCGTGTAGAAACAGACGCCTCTAATGGAGCTATTAGAGCTGTCCTTCTTTAAAGAAAAGCACCTAACTGATCCGGGCACGCAGATATGATTCAATACGGCCTTTTTGATAACTATATCTCGAACTAAGGAGGGAAAGGAATCTATGTAGTGGTGGTGGTCGGCTTTGATAGTGGTGGTGCCAAGGCCCGGCTCGGCCCGGACGGGCCGAGCCGAAATTCCAGGGTCCACCCCATTAATCTGTCCTACCTCTTTCTACCACCGCAACACTACCCCCCCCCCTTACCAGCGGTCGCCCTCGACCGCTTAGTCATCCCATCCATCGTAAAAACCTCCACTGTTTTTTTTTTTTTTTTTTTTTGATTCCCTCCGATGGTAATGTTACCTTTTCCTTCTCTTATCGCTTCTTGAATCTCTTACGTTATCAACATCTAAAGTCCTTCACTTGGTCGTTTATGTAATGGACGCGCCTGATCCGTGCCATCTGATCTGAGCCGTGGGCCACCTGAGCTGCGGCGTGGCTAGTCTGTGCGTCGTCGCGGAGGTCCATATAGATCTTTCCGCGGCGCCGTTTTTCTTCCTCTTTTTCTCTTCTACCAAAGCCTTCACCTACTACGCAGGCGGCGGCGCTGCCGGCCGACGTAGTAGTCCCTAAAGCAATTACTTCCAGCACGATCGTTTTTATCAGCTTCCGCGCCGGTGGAGCGGACGTGTCTCCATTGCCGGCATCAGAGCCACGATGGCTTCGGCTTTTCTGGGTTCCGCGCGTAGAACTCTTTTAGCAGCTCCGCCGAATTCCGCAGGTTTTCAACCGGATACCATTTATAGTCTTCCGGCCACCCCTTCTACGAGATCCTCGCTTTGATGGACCCTCTTATCTTCTTTATGTCTATTACGTCTTCTACCTCCTACTCTTCCTTATTACCTTCCATCTCGACTGGTAGGGGCTCGGCGAAGCCCTGCTCCGGAAGGCTGTCCTTAGGGTCTAGGCTCAGCAGATCTAAATAGAAAACGTCGTGGATCCGGAACGTCTTCAGCAGCTCGAGCCGATAAGTCACCGGCGACCTCTTTTCTATTATCTTAAATGGACCTACGTAGCGTAGGTTGAGCTTCGCGTTTCCTTTTAGCCTCAGGTTTCGTGTATTAAGCTATACCTTTTGGCCTTTTTCGAATTCTATTAGTAACCGCTTTCTATTAGCTCGAGTTACTATCTTCTTCTAAGCCGATTCCATCGCTTCTTTTGCCACCTTAATCGCTTCTTCCATCTGAGATTGTAGCGCTTCTGCCGTTGTAGCGGCGACTCTCTTTGACGATATGGCGGTGGAAAGCCCCTGCAAGTCTGCGTCGCTCGGCGGCTGAAAGCTCATTCTCGGAAGATAGCCGTATGTTATCTCGAACGGCGCCAGCGACGTTGCTTCCGACCGTGTCGAGTTCGCGCAGAATTCAGCTATCGGCAACACCTCGGCCCATTTTTCTTAATAGTGGCCGCAGAAGGTTCGTAGGTATCGTTCTATCTTACGGTTAGCGACTTCAGACTGACTGTCGGTCTGCGGGTAAGCGGCTGTGCTGAGCTTTCCACGAATTCCGAGAGCTTGGTTGATAGCTTTCTATACGTCGGCGGTGAATTGAGGACCCCTATCCGTAGTGATAGTGTCCGGCAGCCTATAGTGCTTCTATACGTGCTTAATCAGCATTCTCGCTGTTTCTTCCGCTTTGGTTCCTTCGTCTCTCGCTCGACAGGGGATGAAGTGGCGTTCTTTGCTTAATCGGTCTACTACGTTCAGCGTAGCGTTATATCTATCGGAATCCGGCAGGCCGGTTACGAAATCGATCGTAATGTGCTGCTACGGCTTCTCGGGGATCGGAAGCGGCTTCAGTAAGCCTGCCGGAAGGCCGCGACGTAGCTTCGCCGCTCTGTATACGTAACAATTGGCGATAAATCGATGGATCCGTTCGTAGATCCGTAGAAACCAGTAGACCGTCCTTATAGCTTCCATCGTCTTCTTTAAGCCGGCGTAGCCAACGTCTATAGAGCTATGGACTAGCTGGATGACCTCCGTAATTAGTTCTTCTGGAACTATCATCTTCCCTAAGCCGGTCTTGCCGAGCTTCTGTTGTTAATTGAGCTGTTTTACCTTTTCGTAGAGAGTTTCTTCCTTAGGGGCCGGTTCCACTGCGCAGACCCCTACCTCTTTCAACACCTCTGCGTCTACTATCCGCTCGGTCAACACCTTCTGGAACATATTCGGATCTTCTTTCGCTCGGCTGGTCTTCCCCTCTCTTCTCGTCAGCGCGTTAGCCTTTCCGTTTTGAGCTCCGGGTCGATATGTGATCTTGAAGTCGAACCCTGATAGGTAGGCAGCCCACCGTGCCTGACGTCGTAAGAGCTTCTGCGTCTTTATAAAGTAGGTCAGTGACTGGTGGTCCGTAAGGACCTGGACCGTGCTCTTTCCAGCTATAAGCTCCGGTTTCCACTCCTCGAAAGCCTGAATAATCGCCAGTAGCTCCTTGTTATAGATAGCGTAGTTCCGCTTAGCTTCGCTTATCGACTTGCTGAAGAAAGCGACCGGATAGAGGGTTTCGTCGTCGCTATATTGAGAAAGGACCCCTGCCGTCACTGTGTCGGAAGCATCCGTTTCTACGTAGATCGTCTTTTCTGGCCTGAAGTGCGCCAGCACTGGTGCAGAAGCCACTGCTTCTTTCAGCTGCACGAAGGCTTCCGTGCACCTTTCATTCTATAGGCCGGCGGCCTCTTTCTTCAACGCCTCGTTCAGGGGTCTCGCTATTTTGCTGAAGTCCTTAATAAACTGTCGATAGTAGCTGCAGAAACTGAGAAACGCTCTGATTTGCGTAGTGTTTCCGGATTTCGGCTGCTTCCACTCTGCGACGGCAGCGACCTTTAAGGGGTCTATGCGAATTCTATCCCTTCCGACGACGAGACCGAGATATTTGACCTCTGTTTGATAGAACTCGCTCTTCTTCGTGTCCGCGTTTAATCCTACCTCGCAGAGCCTCTTCAACACTTTCTCGATGTGGTCCGTGTGTTGTTCCTTCGTTCTATCTGTATAGATAAGGATGTCGTCTAGGTAGATAGACACGAACCGTTCCAGCATGTCTATAAAGGTGTAGTTTATAAAGCGTTGCCACACTGCCGGCGCGTTGGTAAGTCCGAACGGCATTACCAACTATTTGAAATTGCCTATACGCGTCGCGAACGTCGTGAGGTCTTCTGTCTGTCCTTCTTTATTCCGCAATCGATAGAATGCTTAACGGATGTCCAGCTTGCTGAACTACTTAGCCTTCGCCACTCTTTGGATGGTTTCGTCGATCAGCGGCAGGGGGTATACGTCTCTCTTAGTGACCTCGTTAAGGCCTCTATAGTCTACGTAGAGTCTCAGACTACCCCCTAGTTTTCTTACGAAAAGAATCGGTAACGCATATTCCGCGGAACTCGGCGTAATGAACTTCTTCGCCAGATTCTCGCGAACAAACACCTCCACTTGGTCTAGTTCGGCCGGCGACAGTCTTCTTAGGGGCTCGGTTCTTGGCAGCGTAGCTCCCTCCTTCAGTCGGATCTTGTTGTTATATTCCGGTCGATAGAGCGGCAGGAGGTTGGAGTCGGCTTTTGAGAAAACGTCAGCGTAACCGTAGAGCTCGTTTAGCAGCACCTCTAGTGGATCCACTTCTTCTTCCGCTATTATCTTCCTGTAGTCTTCGATGTCTTTTATTAAGATCGCGTAAATCTTATTGTCCGGCGACTTCGCGAGGGTCGTTATGGCTTCTGAACTTATTATTCCGACGGTAACCGGGGGTTCGGAACGATCGGGCGGAGCCTCTTTCGCGGACTCCGTGGCTTTCGGGTCGGTTGCGTTGCTTAGGGTTTTGAACCCTATCGTGCCTTCTTCTACGTTAATAATAGCTTTCTGATTCTTTATCCATTTCTGCCCTATAATAATGTCAAATCTTCCGATATCTATAATTCGGAACGTCGCTTCCGTGGTGCGACCAGCTAAAGTGGTCCTTAATGGCACATAGTGCGTAACGCTCTCTGTGTCTTGTCCGTTGTATGCCGAAATCCTCGTCGGCGATGCCAGTTCCACCGGATAACTATATCCCGTTATCAGTTTCTGAACTAGTCGGTGGTGGACCGCCGCGCCAATAAGAGCTCCGGTATCGATAAAAGCTTTCAGCTGAAGGGGTTTGCTCGATCCGTCAAAGGGGTAGACAGTAATTGGAAGGATAATGGCTGTTTCCGTGTTTACCTCCACCGCAGCCGATAGCGGATCGCTGCAACTATTGATGCTCTCTTTCGTCGGCGCGGTTCGCGTTGGTGCCCTGTTGTCCTCGCTGGATAGGGGGCCTATCCTTCTAGCTAGTCTTTTCCTATAATTCTTAACTGCACCCCGCCGTCTACGCTATCCGTGTCGTTCGGAACCGGTTCGATAGCTTGAATAGTCTTTCTCGGCGGCGGCGGCGGCGGCTTCGTCGCTCGATATTCCTGCTTCTGCTTATCCGACGCTTAGCATCTCGTAGCGATGTGGCCAGGCTTTCCGCATGCGTAGCACGTAGGGACAAATAACGGCCGCGGCGAATACGAAGATAGCTGGGGGTTTCGTCGGAAAGGCGCAGGGGGTCGTGTTGTCTGCACCGACGGCGACGGCTTCTGAACCGATTCGCGTAATTTCGCGTAAGCGCTTAAGTTTCTCCTAGTGACCCTCGCTCTGTGCACGAAGCTCTCAAGGTCCTCGTCTTCCACAGACGCCATAGCTGCGGCCAGCTTAGGGTTTAGCTTCTGCCTCAATAGGTGGAGCTGCTCATCTTCCGCCACTCGGGCCCTGATCGCGTATTTTCTGAACAGACCGTAGAATTCTTTAAACGTCTGCCGGTTTTGGTTAATCTTATCTAGCTGCTTACAGGCTGTCTTCTTCCTGAAGGGGTCTCTAAAGCGTTAATCTAACGCTTTGATCGCTTCTTTAGCGGTTACCTCTTCCAGGTCCGCCACTAGCGAAAAAGCTTCTCCTTCTAACCGCGATTCCAGGTACGCCAACCTATCTCCGGCGCTGTTCGATGCGTAATCGCGGCTCATCTTATTCTTGATCTTCTTCTTAAATTCTTCCCAGTCTTCAGGGTCTCCGCTCTTGAATGCCGGTAGGTCCGGTAATGACGTTATCAACGTGCTACCTTGACTGTAGGCCGCCGGTAAGGCGGTCTCTACTGGTTCTTCTCGGCGCGGCGGCGGCGCTGGCATCGCTGCTTCCATATCAGCTAGTTGATCCTTCAGCGCCTTTAGTTGCGCCGTTCGATTCGCCGCTTGGTTTTCCAGCACATCTATAATGGTCTCGGCCGATTCCCTCTTAGCTCTTACCGTCTCTACTTCCTCTCTTAACTGTCTCTTTTCTTCTAGTGTTCTGAAAAACAGCGTCTTAATGAGGTCTATGCTATCGTAGACCTTTTTTATCCTATTCTCGTTTATATGGTCTTCCAGTTCCTCGATCGTGCAGTCGTGGATCTTCCTATATTCGGCTATTCGTTCCTTAAAGTCAGCGGTCTCTTCTTCTGTAAAGCCGCTAATGATGATCTTATCGTTAATGACACTGGAGCGCCTACTCGCTCTGTTAGTCTTTCTCTTTCCGCGGCGGCCTGTTACGCCGCTCTCTACCGCTGAGAAGTCTTCTATCTTCCCGCGGTTCCTAGGGTTGTTGTTGTTGTTTGTGTGTACGCGTGCGTTATTCGGGTTTCCGGATAGTTCGACGGGCCCTTTCGCGCAGCGCAGGGGGGTTGTAGAGAGTGAGTTCGAGATATAATGATCCGGGCACGCAGATATGATTCAATACGGCCTTTTTGATAACTATATCTCGAACTGAGGAGGGAAAGGAATCTATGTAGTGGTGGTGGTCGGCTTTGATGGTGGTGGTGCCAAGGCCCGGCTCGGCCCGGACGGGCCGAGCCGAAATTCCAGGGTCCACCCCATCAATCTGTCCTACCTCTTTCTACCACCGCAACACTAACCAACTATAGCTTCTAGTAGCCTACCTCTCCAAGAAGATAATTCTAGCTAAATGCAATTACGAAATTTACGACAAAGAACTCCTAGCTATTGTAAAGGCCTTTAAAGAATAGCGTCTAGAACTTAAAGGTGCAGCCTTTCCAACCCAAGTTAGCTCTAATTATAAGAACTTGGTCCACTTTATAAAGAACAAGATCCTTAACAGACGACAAGCTAGATAGAGTAAATTCCTTTCTAGGTTCAACTTTGTTATTGAATACGCACTAGGATCCCTCAATTTAAGGGCCGACGCCCTTACTAGGATGCCTGGAGTCCATCTAGTAGACCGAGGAAAAGGTTAAGCAATTTGTAACCAAACCATCCTAAAGGCCTACAACTTAAGTAAAGACTTAAAGACCTACTTACAGGAAGGCAACTAATCAATTGCTGCCTCTTTTGCCCTGTGTCTTGCGCCTGCTTTCCTGGAAGATAACAATTTATAAAGCACAACAGACAATACTAAAGACTCTGAAACTAAAGGCTCTGTTACCTCTAACACTAACTTAGAAGATAAAGAAGTTACTAAAGAAGCAAACTACCCTAGAGGACTGCTCCTAATAATTAGAGAGGCTTACAAATTAGACCAGCAAGCTTAAGAGTTAATCCAAGCCCTTAAGATAGGCCAACGCACCTTCCCTGGCTTTTCCCTCCTAGAATGTGAACTTAGGGATAGACTGGTCTACTTTCGTTCTCGCCTTTTTATTCCTAAGGGGGCAGACAACTTAATACGACCCTACATCCTTAGGACAGTTTACAACTTAGCAGCAGGAGGCTACCCAGGACGCTCAAAGCTTTATAAGCTTACCTTACGCTACTACTAGTAGCTATCAATGTGGAAGCATGTACGCAGGTATAGAAACAACTGTCCTATCTGTAAAGTAGCCAAACATAATCGTCAACCTCTACAGGGCTTACTGAAACCTCTGCCGGCTCCTAAACACCCTTGGAAACACATTACGATAGACTTTGTTACCTGTCTCCCTTAAGGAACCTCTTAGGCAGGTGTTAAGGCAAAGAATGTCTTTGTAGTTGTAGATTAACACTCTAAGGACCGCTTTATAGTACCCTGCTAGAGCATAACTTCTAAGGAAACCGCTAGGCTCTTTTACGAATACGTCTGGCGCTACGTAGGCCTCTCTAACAGCATTACCTCTAACAGAGGCTCTCAGTTTATTGCTAAATTCTGGAAACGCCTATGCAAGCTTCTGAATATTGACTACTATATTTCGACCTCCTACTACCTAGAAACAGATAGACAGACAGAGATTGCTAATGCCCTGTTCGAACAGACGCTGCGTTGCTTTATTAACTACCACTAGAAGGATTGGCGAAAACACATTCCTATAGTAGAATTCTTAGCTCGCAACTAGGAATTAGAGACAACTAGATACTCCCCCTTCTACACTACTAGAGGCTACTACCCTAGAACAGGAATGGAACCTCAAGACCCACTACTACGACCTAACAACCTAGATAAAGTTAATGCAGACGACTAAGCAACACACCTTTCCCAGATCTACTAAGAAGTCTAGGAAGAAATGACTTACGCTTAGGCTGTCTACGAAGATCAAGCTAATCGAAAAAGACAGCCAGCTCCTAACTATTAAGTAGGAGACAAAGTGTACCTAGACTCTAAGAACATTGTTACAGGAAGACCTTCTCGCAAACTTGACTAGAAAAGACTAGGCCCCTTTACTATTATAGAAAAGATTAGCTCGCACGTATACTGTCTCCAACTGCCTAAAGAATAGGAAATCTACAACGTCTTCTATCCTGTTAGGCTAAGGCCTAAAGAAGGAGATCCCTTCCTAATTTAAGTACAAGATTAGGAACGAACTTATATCCTCCCTGCAGCAGATAATAATAAAGATAAGGAAGAAGAGTACTACGTACGCAACATTACAGACTGTTAAGTTGTAGATAGACAAACTAAGTACAAAGTCTAATAGCAAAGCTATAAAGACTAGGACACTACCTAGGAACCCCTTAAGAACATTATCTTTAACAAGGACAAGATTGAAGCTTTCTACCAATAGGACCTCTTAGACTCTTAAGGACATTACCTTAAAAACAGGTACAGCAAAGAGGAACTGGATGCTGCATACTAATAGAATATTGCCTGTAACATTAGACCTGCTCCTAGGAATGAGCAGGCTTACCCTCGGTATCTGGAACTACTTAGGCTTTGTAGGAACTTAGCTAGATTAAGGGGGGCTACTGTTACGGTCAACAGCTGGAAGAACAAGGACAACAGTACCAAAGTCCTACTAAGTACTACTATAGTTTATAGGCTATATCTTAACAACAAAAGGTCCAACTAAGATAATTCTGGCCGCTTTAGAAGCGCTACAATTGGTTCTACAGGAACGAACAATCCGGTTAACAAAGCTACTAGAACTACAGCCAGCAGACAGTAGAAAACCCCTAACAGTCCCAAGGTCCTATCTAGCTCTACTACCCCTAACAGCCTACAACTTAACACTTACTGGTCTAACTAAGAAGCTTCCAGGCATACTGGAAGCGACTCGACCTGCTCTTTAGAATGTTCTGTTTCAGTTCTGGAACCTTTGGGAAAAGAAGGTTTTAGAAGTAACTCAGTTAACAGAACAAAGGAGAGAAGTTTGTTAAGAAACTTCTTAGGAAATCTAGCAGCAAAGGGGCAAACAACTAGCTAGGGCAGAGGGACATAAGAAGCAGCTGCCGCTCCCTTATCTTTCTGTCTTCCTTCTTTATAGCTTGTCTTGTACAATTAATTTGGAACAACCTTCTAACTCCCAATATACAACTACTCTTTAGACTTTAGCCCTTTAGATCCTCCTCTTAACTTTAGCTCTTACAACAACCTACACACACCTTAGCCTCTTCTCTGACATCGGTAACTCTGTACGGAGGGTAGGGTCGTGCTGGCGCTGCTAAGTCGCAGTCCTTAGGGCGACGGCTAGCTTAGGTCTAGGACCTGGGCTGGACGGCGCCCCCTAACATACTTCCTCTCTTAACTGTCTATTCTCTTCTATCTTCTTATAAAACATCTTCTTAATAAAGGTTATAGTATCGTAAACCTTCTTAACTCTGTATTCTGTTACGTGCTCCTTAAGCCTGTTAGGTATACAGGCGTACAGCTCCTTGTAGTTAGCTATTCGCTCCTTTACCTCGTTTATCTCTTCTGCTGTAAGGCCTTCGGCGACTGCCTCTTCGTTTATAACGCTAGTGCGCCTGTCTTTCGCTCTGTTAGTCTTTCTTCTTCCGCTGCGGCCGGTAACGCCGCCTTCTACTGTTAAGAAGCTCTCTATAGCCTTCTTACAGTGCTGGTTAGGTTGGTTGTAGTTATAAGGTGCATGTGCGTTATTCGGGTAGCCAGATGCAATTTAACGGGCCCTTTCGCACAGTGCAGTAGTACTATAGATAGTAAGTTCGAGATATAATAATCCAAGCGCGTAGATATAATTTAATACAGCTGTTTTAATAACTATATCTCAAACTAAAGAGGGAAAGGAATCTATACGGCGGTAGGTAAGGGCTTTAGGGGTGGTATGCCAAGGCCTGGCTCGGTCCAGAAGGGCCGAGCCGAAATTCCAAGGGTCTACCCTATTACTTAGTCCCACCCCTTTCTGCTGCTGTAACACATCGCAGGACTTATTGTCCAGTTAACAATAGCCAGTAAAGCTATTGTGCTAGACTGGCACAATTATAAGTAAGGTAAGGACCGACGACAATTGCTAACAATAACAAAGGAACTAGATAACAATAGGAAACTATTAAAAACAATATAGCAGAACAGAATTTTCTTTTTTAATAGCAGCGACGTCTGATCCTACAGCGTATAGGGACACCGCTACGAGGGAGGAGGGGGGTATTGTTAGGAGACGCTGTCCTGTTAGGCCCTAAGCCTAAGCCGACTAGCTGTCGTCCTAAAGATTACGACTTAGTAGCGCTAGCATAACTCGCCCCTATACGAGATACGACCTAGTCTGGTCCTGTACGAGATACGACCCAGCCTGGTCTAAGGCATAACCTAGACTAGGCCGGGGCGACACCCCTTTCTCTCTGCCCCTGTACTATAGATACTAGCTGGCTTCGTAGATATAAATTGTACAGTAACGGACAGAGTACGGAACTGCTTATTAGTTCCTGTAAGGGCTTAAGAATCTTGGTTCAGAAACTTAAGGTTAGGTATCTATATAAAGGAACTAATAGGCAGTTCCTTCGTCGTCTGCTGCTGTACAATTTGTACCTACGAAGCCAAGCTAGCAATTTCCCTCTGTGTAGGGATGTAAGGTTTATACTCTGTATAGAGGATTAGGAGTTCTCCCTCTATATAGTAGTGCAGAGTTTTCCCTCCGTTCCGAGGGGCGGCAATTCCCCTCTATGTAGGGCTATAGGGTTCTCCCTCTGTATAGGAGTAGGGTCCTGTCGGTAATTCCGTACAGAGGGTAGGGTCGTGCTAGCGCCGCTAAGTTATAGTCCTTAGAGCGACGGCTAGCTTAGGTCAGGTTTAGGACCTAGGCTGGGCGGCGCGCCCAAACAATACCCCCCCTCCCTTCTCGTAGTGCCCTTTTCGTACAGCAGTATGCTGTACACTCTTAGCTCCTAGTATTCCTTTGCTAGGTAGCACTTTCCCGTCTTCGCCTAGGCACTTAACTATTAACCTCCCTCCCCGCCGTTTCAACCTTAGACTTGTCCTCCTAGGTTCGTAAGAGGGAAGGCAGGTAGTGCTAGATCGCTTCTACCTGACCTTGGCCTGTTTCGTTTGCCAATTTAACGAAGCTAAGGCTAAGGCTAAGGAGGCCTGCAAGCAGTTATAAGGGTGTAGGAGGTGCTCGGTCCTACCTGCTCCTTCCCCTCCTATCCTCGAGCTTTAGCTATATACTCTACGTCCTAACTGTACAGTCTAGCGCTACTAGGCCATTTGGCTCTGTTCCCGTCCCTTAGTCGTCGTCTGGAGTTTTACTCCTAGGTTGATGTTCCTACCTCCGTCCGGTTGTCTAGTAGGCCGTCGCTCGTACGGACCTTAGGTCGTAGTTGCCTCGTTTGTCCTCCTTTATATAGTTGTAGCAGCTGCCCTAGTTGTTATTGCCCTATAAGGCAGGCAGCTACTACCCTATATATAAACCCCTTCTCTTTTCTCCCTCTCTCTTCTTCTCTTTCTTCTTTATTCTCTACCTGCTACTCGTCCGCCCAGCCGTCCACTACTACTACTATTACTACTACCAACTAGTATCTATTAGCTACTACTAGTTACTACTACTATGCTACCCGCCCCGTCCGGCTGTGCTTATTGTAGCTCCCTCGTAGTCGATAGCTCCCCCTCCGCTCGTCCGGCTAGGGTCTTCTCCTATTTCTACCTCTAGCAGTAGGATGCTTAATTCGACTAGTAGCTTCGCTTCCGGTTCGTATAGGTTTCCGTCCCTGTACAGTCTAAACTAGCGTCTTAGGTGCTACATTAACTAGCAGCAGGGTGTTGCTAAGCTACCCTTCTACTTTTCCTAGTGCTGGGGCCCCTTCCGTCCAGGAGGCGATTAAGGTTATAGGTGTAGAGTTGGCTGCCCTGGGTCCTAGGGGTAGTAGCTAGTAGGCTACCTTAAGGTAGTATATAAAAGTTTTCGGACAGTGTCGCTCTTAACCCCTCTTACTTCTACCTTCTGTCCCTCCTGTTTTCTAGCTGTTCCCTTTCTCTAGCCCTTCTTCTGTATAGTGTCGTACGATGTCGTGTTAGTAGGAACCTATAGTGTCCTATGTCGTAATTCTCGATTCTTTAACAACCTAAGTTGCTAGCGGCTACCCTGTCCTTAGGGTAGATCGTGCCCCTTTCCGCTATACGGCGTAGTGTTACTGTAGCTGGACAGGGGGATAGTTCACCTCCTACCTGTCTAGTGCAGTTGTGTCCTGCAGGGCCTTGTATAGTTCCTACGTAGGCTCTGCCTATCCTCTCTATTTTACTAGGTACTCTACCCTCTTCCGCTTCCTTTAGCACTTAAGGATTTCTTCTACCTCGTACTCTTCCTAGCCCTTAGTTATAATCGCTAGTAGGCGCGCGTCGTCTATCGTCTAGTGCAGCAGGGGGTCCGTGTTCGCTGGCTGTACGAGGTCTATATAGAAGACTAGATAAATCCCTAGGGGAGTGTTTAGTTGTACAGCGTATGTCCCTACTAGTCGGACTACTGTAAACTTCCTGTTCTTCTAGTCTAGCTTCTTGCTTAGTCGGTCTGTACAGATGTTGCGCTAATTTAGCTAGACCTTATCCCCTGCCTCGTACCTTAGTGCAGCCTGCCGTCCCTTGTTAGCCTGCTCTTCCGCATTCTGTTAAGCTATAGCTAGACTCGCCTTTGCCTACTAATAGGCGTTCGTAATCGTCTGTACAATGGCCTCTCCCTACTTGTAAGGGGCTTAAGAATCTTAGTTTAGAAACTTAAGGCTAGGTATCTATATAAAGGAACTAATAGGCAGTTCCTTCGTTGTCTGCTGCTGTACAATTTGTACCTACAAAGCCAAGCTAGCAATTTCCCTCTGTATAGGGATGCAAGGTTTACCCTCTGTATAGAGGATCGGGAGTTCCCTCCTCTATACAGTAGTGCAGAGTTTTCCCTCTATTTAGAGGGGCAGTAGTTCCCCTTTGTATAGGACTATAGGGTTCTCCCTCTATATAGGAGTAGGGTCCTGTCGGTGGTTCTGTACAGAGGGTAGGGTTATGCTAGCGCCGCTAAGTCGCAGTCCTTAGGGCGACGGTTGGCTTAGGTCGGGTCTAGGACCTAGGCCAGGCGGCGCTCCCTAACAATACCCCTCCCCCTTCCCTTCTCGTAGTACCCCTTTTCGTATAGCAGCATGCCGAACACACTTAGCTCCTGCTATTCCCTTAGCAGGTCGCGACTTCCTATTTCGTCTGGCTGTCTATATTGTCGTCGCTCGTCGCCTACCGGGTCGCGGTTGCCTCTTGCTATTTTACCCGTTTTTAGCAGCTGCCCTGCTTGCTATTCCCTCTTATAGTAGGCAGTTACCTTAAGCCTCTCCCTTCTCTTTCCCTCCCCCTTTTCCTTTCTATTCCCTGCCTGCCTTCTCTCCCTATACTGTCTACTGTCTACTACTATCTACTACTGTCTACTATCTACTATCTACTATCTACTAGCTACTATCTACTACTACTAGTTACTACTACTACTACTAGCTACTACTATGTCGTCCGCCCTGTCTAGTGGCCCCCTCGTAGTTGCTAGCTCCTCTGCCTCTGCTCGTCCGGCCGGGGTCCCCTCCTATTTCTGCCTCTAGCAGTAGAGCCCTTAATTTAACTAGCAGCTACGCTTCTGGTTCGTACAGATTCCCGTCTCCTGTACAGTCTAAGCTAACGTCTTAGGTGCTATACTAACGAGTAGCAGGATGCAGCCGAGCTGCCCTACTACGCCTTTTGGTATAACTCTGCCTAGGTTATACCCTAGCAGTTAGCTATAGCCCAGGTGTCGTACGTTAACGCCCTCCTTATTGCTACCTAGGGCCAGCCCTGTGCCCCCTGCTCCAACTCCCTCTAGCCCTTACTTAGCCTATACCGCCTCCTAGGCTTCTAGGCTAGGGTGTATGCCTTGTGCAAGTGGAAGGATAGCTCCCTCTACTGCCCCTACCGCCGTCCGGCAGAGGTACGTAGGGGTAGGGGGGTGCCTCTGCTCCCTAGGGCTGGCCCTAGTAGGGGTAGGGGCCCTGCCAGGCGGGAGGTAATTGAGATTTCAGATAAGGAGTCGGTTACTCTAGTCCCCTAGGGTAGTGGCTAGTAAGCTACCCCCCCCTAGGTAGTGTAAGAAATTTCAGACAGTCCTGCTCCCTACTCCTCTTATTTCTACTCTCCTTCCTATCTGTTCCCTAGCTGTTCCTTTCTTTTAGCCCTTATCTTATATAGTGTCGTACGATGTCGTATTAGTAGGATCCCGTAGTGTCCTACATTATAAATCTCGATCCTTTAACAACCTATGTTGCCGGCGGCTGCCCTGTCCTTACAGTAGATTGTGCCTCCTTCCGCCGTACGGCGTAGTGTTACTGTAACTAGGCAGGGGGATGGTTCTCCTCCTACCTGTCCAGTGCAGTTGTGTCCTGTAGAGCCTTGTACAGTTCCTATATAGGTTCTGCCTATCCTTTCTATTTTACTAGGTACTCTACCTTCCCTCGCTTCCTTTAGATCTTAAGGATCCCTTCTACTTCATACTCTTCCTAGTCCTCGGTTATAATTGCAGGTAGGCGCGCGTTATCGGTCGTCTAGTGCAGTAGGGGGTCCGTGTTCGCCGGCTGTACGAGGTCTACGTAGAAGACTAGATAAATCCCTAGGGGAGTGTTTAGTCGTATAGCGTATGTCCCTACTAGTCGGACTACTGTAAACCTCCTGTTCTTCCAATCCAGTTTCTTGCTTAGCCGGTCTGTATAGATGTATCGCTAGTTTAGCTAGACCTTATCTCCTGCCTTGTACCTGGATGCGGCCTGTCGTCCCCTGTTGGCCTGCTCTTCCGTATTCTGTTAAGCTATAGCTAGGCTCGCCTTCGCCTATTGTTGGGCATTTGTAATCGTCTGTACGATGGCCTCTCCCTACTCAATTAGGGATCGTACAGGGCGTAGGGTGTTATCCCTTAGGGTCGGTAGGAGTGGGGAACAGTCGTATCTATAGGCTATAAAGAAGGGGGACACTCCAGTAGCATCGTCCGTACGGCTGTTAATAGCTAGCTCTGCTATAGGGAGGAGTCGGTTCCAGTTTGTCTGGTTATAGTCGACGTATGCTTAGAGGTACGCCTCTAACGTCAAATTGACCCGCTCTGTCGCCCCGTCCGTCTATAGGTGCTATGCGGTTAACAGACGACGTTCTACCTTTAGCAACTGGCAGACCCTTGCCCAGAGCTAGCTCGTAAACTGCGTGCCCCAGTCCGATATAATCGACCTAGGGAAACCGTATTTGCTGAACGTCGTCCGTATAAATGCCTAGGCAGTGTCTTTAGCCGTAATGGAGTCTATTCCCTTAAGTATTACCCCCTTTGTTAACTTGTCTGTAACTACTATAATGTTCCGCCATCCGTCGCTCTTAGGGAGGTCTGTAATAAAGTCTACCGTTAGGTCTTGCTAGGGCCGGTCCGGGATCGGTAGAGGTTTCAGCAACCTATGTTTTAGCTCGCGCTAGGGCTTCGTTCGTCTGCATATATCGCAGTTCTGTACGAACCTGCGGATGTCCTTCGCTATTGCTAGCTAGTAGTAGTCCTAGGCGACAATGCTGTACGTTTCCTTGCGCCCTAGGTAACTAGTAGCTATAGAATCGTGCGCCCGTTGTATTAAGCTCGTATAGAGCTTTTTGTTAGCTGGAACCCAAATCTAATTCCTAAACTTCAGATTGTTCTCCTTGTCTACTAAGCACTCTGCTGCCGACACCTTAAGATAGAGCTCTACTAGGAGCTTCTGCTGTCCTCCTTAGATCGCTGTACAGGCCCCTTAGTACACCTCGTCCTTCTCTACTGCCTCTTCCTATGCTTGCAGTTAGGGTTCCTATAGGTGCGTCGCCGCTAGGCGGATAGTCTCCTCGCCTGGCTCCTCCTTAAACATCTGGAATGTTCGTAACTTTAAGCAGTCGTCCTCGTACGTCGTTGGCATGTCCTGGTCCTATCTGGATAGCGCATCGGCCCTGCTGTTGTCCTTACCCTTGCAGTACTGGACTCTTATACTAAACCGGCTTAGGTACATTGCCTATTGTACGTGCCTCTTAGACAGCTTCTAGGGCTGCGTAAAGTACTCTAGGTTCTTGTAGTCCGTTAGGGCAAGGAACTCGGGCACCGAGCAGAGTTCTCTATCCTATACTTTATAACACTGTATAACTGCTAGCAACTCCTTGTCGTAGATAGGGTAGTTGCACTTAGCTAGGGAGTTCTTCTTAGAGAAATACGCGTATAGGTACAGGAGTCCGTCCGAGCCTACCTGTAACAGGATACCTCTAATGCAGTACCCTAAAGAGTCGGTTTCTAGTATCGTCGTACGCTCTAGGTTAAAGGCGGCAAGCGTTGGTCCTGTAGTAAAGAGCTTCTTTAGCTTGTTAAAGCTGCTATCGCATTCGTCCGTCTATTTAAACTGCTTGTCCTTGTATATCAGTTTCACTAGGGGGCGTACGATCTTTAAGTAGTTCTGTATAAACTGGTAGTAGAAGTTGGCAAACCTAAGAAATTCCCGTACGCCCTTAACGTTCTTTAGCGGCTTCTATTGCTTGATAGCGTTAATCTTCTTCCTATCTATGCTAATGCCTTTCCCTGCCTCGATAATAAAACCTAAATATTTCGTATATTGGACACTAAATTTACATTTGTCGATGTTGAGGTACAAGCCAGCCTGCTGCAGTCGGTCCAGCACCTTCTTAACGTCCTGTACGTAATCTGCGTAGGTACCGTCTGTAAAAACCAGGGTGTCGTCGAGGTATACTAAGCAGATGTTGTTTAGTAACCCTCGTAGGGACTTGTTAATGTACCTTTAGAAGGTTGCTAGTGCGTTAGTAAGGCTAAAGGGGGTAACAAGCTACTTAAAGAGACTATATCTCGTACAGAAGGCAGTTATCTATTCGTAGCCTTCCTTAATCCGTATCTTGTAGAAGGCTAAGACTGTTGCGGCGGTGGAAAGAGGTGGGACGGATTAATAGGGTGGACCCTGGATTTCGGCTCGGCCCTTCCGGACCGAGCCGGGCCTTGGCACTACCCTCTATCAAAGCCCACCACCGCCACCACATAGATTCCTTTCCCTCCTCAGTTCGAGATATAGTTATTAAAAAGGCCGTATTGAATCTTATCTGCATGCCCGGATCA
The DNA here is from genome assembly GCA_016165855.1 of Pseudocercospora ulei. NCBI lineage: Eukaryota > Fungi > Ascomycota > Dothideomycetes > Mycosphaerellales > Mycosphaerellaceae > Pseudocercospora > Pseudocercospora ulei. The sequence continues at coordinate 555,083 of JACWNB010000025.1, read as the reverse complement.
TTATATCTCGAACTCACTCTCTACACCACACCCCGCGCTGCGCGAAAGGGCCCGTTAAACCATCCGGAAACCCGAATAACGCACGCGCACCTACCAACACACCAACAACAACCCCCTAAGGCACCGCGAGAAGATGGAAGGCCTCTCGACGGTAGAGAGCAGCGTTACAGGCCGCAGCAGAAGCAGAAGAGGAAAGACTAACAGAGCGAGCAGACGCTCTAGTGTAGTTAACGATAAGATCGTTATTAGAGGTTTTACAGCGGAAGAGACCGCAGAGATTAAGGAACGAATAAGGGAATACAAGAAGATCTACGACTGCACGATCGAGGAACTAGAAGACTACGTAAACGAGAACGGAATAGGGAAGGTCTACGACGGTATAGACCTTATTGAGACGCTGTTTTATAGAACACTAGAAGAGAATAGACAGCTAAGAGAGGAAGTAGAGACGGTAAGGGCCGAGAAGGAATCGGCGAAGACTATTATCGACGTGTTAGAACACTAGACAGCGAATCGGCTAGCGCAGCTAAAGGAGCTGAAGGATCAGCTTGCTGATATAGAAGCAGCGAAGTCGTCACCGCCACTGCGGCAAGAAACCTACGCGGAGACCGCCTTACTGGCCGCCTATAGTTAAGGTGGCACTACGATAACGCTACTGCCGGACCTACCGGTTTTCGGCGGCGGGGACCCTAAAGCGTAGGAGGCATTTAAGAGGAAGATCAAGAACAAGATAAGCCGCGATTACGCATCGAGCAGCAAAGAAGACAGACTAGCCTATTTAGAGGCGCGACTGGAAGGCGAAGCGTTCTCGCTAGTGGCAGACCTAGAAGAGGTAACTGTTAAAGAAGCGATCAAAGCGTTAGATCAACGCTTCGGAGACCCATTCCGAAAGAAGACAGCCTGTAAGCAGCTGGATAAGATCAACCAGAACCGGCAGACGTTTAAGGAGTTCTACGGTTTGTTCAGAAAATATTCGATTAGGGCCCGAGTAGTGGAAGATAAGCAGCTCTACCTACTAAGGCAGAAGCTAAGCCCTAAGCTGGCCGCCGCTACGGCGTCTGTGGAAGACGAAGACCTTAAGAGCTTCGTGCATTAAGCGAGAGTCACCGCGAGAAACTTGAGCGCTTACGCGAAATTACGCGAATCGGTTCAGAAGCCGTCGCCGTTAATAACGCAGACTACACGACCCCCTGCGCCTTTCCGGAGAGCGCCACAGCAGCTACCTTATCAGTCGCAGCGCTCGTCGTTCGTCCCTACCTGTTTCGCGTATAGCAAGCCTAGCTACATCGCTACGAGATGCCAAGCATCGGATAAGCAGAAGCAGGACTATTGTGTTATAAGGCAGCCGCAGCCGCAGCAGCAGCCGCTACCGAGGAAGATTATACAAGCTATGGAGCCGGCTCCGAACGATACTAACAGTGACGGTAGGGTGCAGCTAAGGATTATAGGAAAAGACCAGCTAGACGGATAGGCCCCCTATCCAGCATTAACAATAGGGCACCGAATCGGAGCGAATCGACACGAGAAGAAAGCATTAACAGCTGCAGCGATCCGCTCTCGGCAGCCGTAGAAGCGAACACGGAAACAGCGATTATCCTTCCTATCGAGATCTACCCTGTTAAGAAGTCGCGCAAACCACTCCAGCTGAAAGCTTTTATCGACACCGGAGCTCTTATCGGCGCGGCGATCCACCACCGACTGGTCCGGAAGCTAATGAATAGATACGGCTATCCAGTAGAACTGGCGTCGCCGACGCGGATTTCGGCATACAACGGACAAGACACAGAAAGCGTCACGCACTACGTGCCGTTAAAGACTACGCTAGCTGGTCGCACTACGGAAGCGACGTTCCGAATTATGGATATCGGAAGATTTGACATCATTATAGGGCAGAAATAGATAAAGAACCAGAAAGCCGTCGTCGACGTAGATAAAGGAACGATCAGATTCAAAACCCGAGGTAACAGTGTCGTCACTGCCGAATCGAGAGCCGCGGCTGCCAATGTAACCCCGTTAGACCGTTCCGAACCCCTGGTTACCGTCGGAATGATAAGTTCGGAAGCTATAACGGCCCTCGCGAAGTCGCCGGATAATGAGATCTACGCTATCTCGATAAAAGACATCGAAGACTACCGGAAGATAATAGCGGAAGAAGAAGTGGACCCGCTAGAGGTGCTACCGAAAGAACTCTATAGTTACGCTAACGTCTTCTCAAAAGCCGACTCCAACCTCCTGCCGCTCTATCGACCGGAATATAACAACAAGATCCGATTGAAAGAGGGGGCTACGCTGCCGAGAACCGAGCCCCTTAGACGACTGTCGCTGGCAGAATTGGACTAAGTAGAGGTGTTTGTTCGCGAGAACCTAGCGAAGAAGTTTATTACGCCGAGTTCTGCCGAATACGCGTTACCGATTCTTTTCGTAAGAAAACTAGGGGGTGGTCTGCGACTCTACGTAGACTATTGCAGCCTTAACGAGGTCACTAAGAGAGACGTGTACCCGCTGCCGCTAATCGACGAGACCATCCAGCGCGTAGCAAAGGCTAAGTGGTTTAGCAAGCTGGATATCCGCCAAGCGTTCTATCGACTAAGGAATAAAGAAGGGCAGACAGAAGACCTTACGACGTTCGCGACGCGTATAGGCAATTTCAAGTAGTTGGTAATGCCTTTCGGACTTACTAACGCGCCGGCAGTGTGGCAACACTTTATAAACTATACCTTTATAGACATGCTGGAACGGTTCGTGTCTATCTACTTGGACGACATCCTTATCTACACCGATAGAACGAGAGAGCAACATACGGACTACATCGAGAGAGTGTTAAAGAGGCTCCGCGAGGTCGGATTAAACGCGGACACGAAGAAGAGCGAGTTCTATCAAACGGAAGTCAAGTATCTCGGTCTTATCGTCGGAAGAAACGGAATTCGTATAGACCCCTCGAAGGTCGCCGCCGTCGCGGAATGGAAGCAGCCGAAATCCGGAAACACTACGCAAATCAGAGCATTTCTCGGCTTCTGCAGCTACTATCGACAGTTTATTAAAGACTTTAGCAAGATAGCCAGACCCCTAAACGAAGCATTAAAGAAAGAGGCCGCCGGCCTATAGAACGAAAAGTGCACGGAAGCCTTTAACCGGCTAAAAGAAGCAGTGGCCTCGGCGCCGGTTCTAGCGCACTTCCGACTGGAAAAGACTATCTACGTAGAAACGGACGCTTCTAACATAGTAACCGCAGGGGTCCTTTCTTAATATAGTGATGACGAAACCCTCTATCTAGTGGCTTTCTTTAGCAAGTCTATAACGGAAGCTAAGCGGAACTACGCGATCTATAATAAGGAGCTGTTAGCGATTATTCAGGCTTTCGAGGAGTGGAAGCCGGAGCTTATAGCTAGAAAGAGCACGGTCCAGGTTCTTACGGACCACCAGTCGCTAACCTACTTTATAAAGACGCAGAAGCTCTTACGACGTTAAGTACGGTAGGCCGCCTACCTATTAGGGTTCGACTTTAAGATCACCTATCGACTAGGGGCTCAAAACGGAAAGGCTAACGCGCTAACGAGAAGAGAAGGGAAGACGAGCTGCGCGAAGGAAGATCCGAACATGTTTCAGAAGGTGTTAACCGAGCGGATAGTAGACGCAGAGGTGTTGAAAGAGGTAGGGGTCTGCGCAGTGGAACCGGCCCCTAAGGAAGAGACTCTCTACGAGAAGGTCAAGCAGCTTAATCAGAAGCAGAAGCTCGGCAAAACCGGTTCAGGGAAGCTGATAGTGCCAGAAGAACTAATTACAGAGGTCATCCAGCTGGTCTACGGCTCCGTAGACGTTGGTTATGCAGGATCAAAGAAAACGATAGAAGCTATAAGGACGACATACTGGTTTCCGCAGATCTACGAACGGATCCACCGATTTATCGCCAACTGCTACGTATGCCGATCGGCGAAGCCGCGTTACGGCCTTCCAGCAGGCTTACTAAAGCTACTGCCGATCCCCGAGAAACCGTAGCAACACATTACGATGGACTTCGTAACCGGCCTGCCGGAATCCGATAGATACGACGCTACACTGAACGTAGTGGACCGATTGAGCAAAGAACGGCACTTTATCCCCTGCCGAGCAAGAGACGAAGGAACCACTACGGAAGAGACCGCACGGATGTTAATTCAACACGTATAGAAGCACTATGGCCTGCCGGACACTATCACTACGGATAGGGGTCCTCAATTCACCGCCGACGTATAGAAAGCTATCAACCGAGCTCTCGGAATTAGTGGAAAGCTTAGCACAGCTGCTTACCCGCAGACCGACGGTCAATTAGAAGTGGCCAACCGTAAGATAGAGAAATATCTACGGATCTTCTGCAGCTACTATCAAGAAAAGTGGGTAAAGGTGCTGCCAATGGCCGAATTCTGCGCCAATTCAGCGCGGTCAGAAGCGATGTCGCTGGCGCCGTTTGAGATAACGCGCGGTTATCTTCCGAGGCTGAGTTTCCATCCGCCGAGCGACGCCGATTCGCTAGAGCTTTCCACGTCGTCAAAGAGAGTCGCTGCTGCAGCAGCAGAAGCGCTACGATCTCAGATAGAAGAAGCCATTAAGGTGGCGAAAGACGCGATAGAATCGGCTTAGAAGAAGATAGTGACTCGAGCTAATAAGAAACGGTCACTAATAGAATTCGAGGAAGGCCAAAGGGTATAGCTCAACACGAAGAACCTAAGGCTAAAAGGCAACGCCAAGCTGAATCTACGCTACGTAGGTCCGTTTACGATAGTGGAAAAGAGGTCGCCGGCGACTTATCGGCTCCAGCTACTGAAATCGTTCCGGATCTACGACGTTTTCCATTCGGATCTACTAAGCCTGGACCCTGAGAACAGCCTGCCGGAACAGGGCTTCGCCGAACCCCCACTAGTTAAGATAGACGGTAATAAAGAAGAGTGGGAGGTAGAAGATGTAATAGACGTAAAGAAGATAAGGGGGTCTATTAAAGCGAGGATCTCGTAGAAGGGGTGGCCAGAAGATTATAAATAGTATCCGATCGAGAATCTCCGGAATTCTGCGGAGCTGCTAAGAGACTTTTACGCGCAGAACCCGGAAAAGCCGAAACCAGCGTGGCTCTGATGCTGACAATGGAGACACGTCCGCTCCACCAGCGCGGAAGCCGATAAAAACGATCGTGCTTCGGGAAGTAATTGCTTTAGGCACTACTACGCGGCCGGCGGCGCCGCCGACCGCGTAGTAGGTAAAGGCTTTGGTAGAAGAGAAAAAGAAGAAGAAGAAACGACGCTGCAGACGGACCTATATAGACCTCCGAGACGACGCACAGACCAGCCAAGCCGCAGCTCAGATAACCTACAGCTCAGATCAGATAGCACGGATCAGGCGCACCGATCACATAAACGCCAAGTGAAGGACTTTAGATGCCGATAACGTAAGAAGTTGAAAAAGAGATAAAGAAAATGTTGTTTTGATAGAAGACGGAAGAAGTGACGTCGGCGTTGGAGGGGATTTTTCGAGAAGGAGACAACAAATCAAAAAAAAAAAAAAAAAAAAAAAAAAGAGCGGAGATTTTCGGATGGATGGGGTGACTAAGCGGTCGAGGGCGACCGCTGGTAAGGGAGGGGGGTAGTGTTGCGGCGGTGGAAAGAGGTAGGACGGATTGATAGGGTAGACCCTGGATTTCGGCTCGGCCCTTCCGGACCGAGCCGGGCCTTGGCACCACCCTCTATCAAAGCCTACTACCGCTACCACATAGATTCCTTTCTCTCCTCAGTTCGAGATATAGTTATCAAAAAGGCCGTATTGAATCTTATCTGCGTGCCCGGATCAAAGACTACGTTAAGCTTAGTAAACTACTTTGCCTTGCTAATCCGTCCGAGAGTCTCCTTAATAAGGGGTAGGGGGTACCAGTCCTTCTTAGTAATCGCGTTAATGCCTCTGTAGTCTACGCAGAAACGCAATCTGGCCTTTCCCTCCTTATAGACAAACAGTACTAGGGCTCCTGCGGACGATGTACTTGCCTAAATAAAACCTTTAGCAAGCAGATCGTCTAGGGTCTTGCAGAGCACTAGGAGTTTCCTAGAGGACATTCCGTATAGCGGTCCGTACAGTACCTCCAGCAGACTCCTATCTAGACGGGGCTCTAGCTAGATGTCGTAGTTAATCCCTTCTCCTCGGTGTAGCGGCAGTTTTGAGGCCGACTTCGGCTCGAAGAGATCTAGGTATCCCGCGTATTTCTTTAGGAGCTTCGTACAGGGGTCTGTTACTTTCTTAGGTGCTAATGCCTTCTTAATGTCTGCCGTTGCCGTGTTGACTTTGGCCTTGGCATTGTTACTCTATAGAGCCTTCCCTTAGTCTCGGAGCCTCTGCTTCGTTACTGCTAGGTACAGCCGTTCTCGTCCTACGTCCAGCTTGCCCCTCTAGCGCTCTATCTATAGCTTCCCTAGTATTAGGTTATACCCTAGCTTGTCCTGTATAACATAGAGGTATAAGTCCTGCTTATAATGTCCCTATACCGCTATCGACACTTTTACTATATAGGTAATGTCCGGTCCTCGTCTAGTAATGCCCAACATGCGTACAGGTACAGTGGGAGTCGTCTTAATCTAGTGTCTCTGTACGAAGTCTTCGCTGATTACTCTGTACACTAAACATCCTATGTTAATTAATGTCTGCGCCGTTGCGGACCCGTTTAACATTGGCCGTACGATAAACGGCGTAGTCGTTTTGTAGTTGCTCTTAAAAGATAGCTAAGTAGTGCTTTGATTCGGCAATCTATCTTATATACGCCTCTAGCAGAGCCTTCGCTTAGAGGCTACTCTTTTCCCGACTCGCCGTCGTCTAAGTAGGACTCTTAATCTTCTTATTAGGGCGCTGCAGTTGCTACCCTTACAGTGGTCGGCCGTCCCCTAGGTCTCTCTTCTAGCAAAAGCCCGCAATTCCGTACAGTGTAGCCTATCTTGCTATACTGGTAGCAGCTCCCTTCTGCTTGTCTCTTGTTAAGGGTAGCTATATCTACCTATTGCGCCCTTTTAGTCGCGGCCCTTGGCCGTACAGTAACGGCTGCCGCTACCCTCGTTATCGTTGGTTCCTAGTCTATAGCGTCCGTCTGCCGCTAGAGGGGTTGTCTTATCTCTTAAGCGCAGCTTATCCGTCTAAGCCTGCGCTGCTAATCGTCGACTATCCTAAGGAGATCGCAGAATTCCTTGTATATAGCTGGTCGCATTACGCCTACTAGCCCCGTTATAATCTCCTTAGAGAGGCCTACCTCTAAAGAGGTAATTTTTATCCTGTCCTCCTATTGGAGACCTCCTGCTTCTGCCAAAGTCTAGTTAAATTCCGCGAGGAATTCTCGTACGGTCTTGCGTCCTTGTTTTATCGTATTGACCTGTAGGAGTGCCTAGCTCTCGCAGTCTGGGTCCTTGTAGCTCTTGTCTAGAGCTGCCTAGAGCATTATCGTCGTAGCTATTGCTAGGTTGGCAATAGCCGTCTTGTAGTACAGCAGGATTCGTGCTAGTGCCCTGCCCTTTAACCTCCTAAAGAGGTAAACTACCTTGTCTAGCTCGGTCGGGTATGCTCCTAAGTCGACTAGAAGCTTAGAGCGTATCTGGGCGGCCTAGGAGGGGTACTCGGCCGGAGCCTTACTATCGTACGTAGAGACGTTAGGGAGTTTGCTCTTAGGGGTCGGGGTATAGGCTATCGTGTTCGTCGTCGTCGTCGTAGGGGTCGGATCGCGATTAGACGCCCTAAGCTGTCGTAGCTCCTGTTCCTGTTGGGATATTATCGCAGCCTAGTAGTTTACTTGCTGCTCGAGCTGCCTTTTATGTTCTAGCAGCTCCTCGTACGCGCGATGTATATGTCCCTCTATAGCCGTAGTTTCTATAGGGATGTTGCTGTCTATCTTTGTTCTATTACCGCAGTTACCGACAGTAAGATTAGTTCCTAATGTAAGGGGCTTAAGAATCTTGGTTCAGAAACTTAAGGCTAGGTATCTATATAAAGGAACTAATAGGCAGTTCCTTCGTCGTCTGCTGCTGTACAATTTGTACCTACGAAGCCAAGCTAGCAATTTCCCTCTGTATAGGGATGCAAGGTTTACCCTCTGTACAGAGGATCGGGAGTTCCCTCCTCTATATAGTAGTACAGAGTTTTCCCTCTATTTAGAGGGGCGGTAGTTCTCCTTTGTGCAGGACTATAGGGTTCTCTGTCTGTACAGGAGTAGGGTCCTGTTAGTAGTTCTGTATAGAGGGTAGAGTTATGCTGGCGCCGCTAAGTCGCAGTCCTTAGGGCGACGGTTGGCTTAGGTCGGGTCCAGGACCTGGGCCGGGCGGCGCCCCCTAACACTACTAAATTAGGGATCGTACGGGGCGCAGGGTGTTACTACTTAGGGTCAGTAGGAGCAGGGAATGGTCGTATCTATAGGCTATAAAGAAGGGGGACAATCCTATAGTGTTGGCTATACAGCTGTTAATAGCCAGCTCTACTATAGGGAGAAGTCGGTTCCAGTTCGTCTAGTTATAGTCGACGTATGCACAGAGGTACGCTTCCAACGTCGAATTGACCCTCTCTGTCGCCCTGTCCGTCTGCAGGTGCTATATAGTCGATAGGCGACGTTCTTCCTTTAGCAACTAGCAGACCCTTGCCTAGAGCTAGCTCGTAAACTGTGTGCCCCGGTCTAATACAATTGACCTGGGGAAACCGTATTTGCTAAACGTCGTCTGTATAAAGGCCTAGGCGGTGTCTTTAGCTGTAATAGAGTTTATTTCCTCTAGTGTTACCCCCTTCGTTAGCTTGTCTATAACTACTATAATGTTCTGCTATGCGTCGCTCTTAGGGAGGTCTGTAATAAAGTCTACTGTTAGTGTTAGGGGGCGTCGCCCGGCCCAGGTGCTGAACCCGACCTAAGCCGACCGTCGCCCTAAGGACTGCGACTCAGCGGCGCCAGCACGATCCCACCCTCCGTACGGAGTTACCGACAAGACCCCTCTCCCGTACGGAGGGAAAACACTACGGTCCTGCACAAAGGGGGAACTACCGCCCCTTGGATTAGGGGGAAACCCGGCACCACTGTACGGAGGAGGTAACTCCCGATCCTCCGTACGGAGGGTGAACCTTGCACCCCGGCATAAAGGGGAAATTGCTAGCTTGGCTTCGTAGGTACAAATCGTACGGAGCAGACGACGAAGGAACTGCCTATTAGTTCCTTTATGTAGATACCCGACCTCAAGTTTCTGAACCAAGATCCTTAAGCCTCTTACATTAGGAACTGATCTCACTGTCGGTAACCGCGGTGATAGAGCAAGATGGACGGCGACATCCCTATAGAACCTACGGCCATAGAGGGACACATGCACCGCGTGTACGAGGAGCTGCTGGAAAGCAAGAGGCAGCTCGAACAGCAAGTGAGCCACTAAGCTGCGATGATTTCCCAACAGGAACAGGAGCTACGACAGCTTAGGGCGTCCGATCGCGATCCGACCCCTACGACGACGAACACGATAACCCCTACCCCGACCCCCAAGAGCAAACTCCCCGACGTCTCTACATACGATGGTAAGGCCCCAGCCGAATACCCCTCCTAGGCGGCTCAGATGCGCTCCAAGCTCCTAGTTAACTTAGGAGCATACCCGACCGAGCTGGACAAGGTAGTCTACCTCTTTAGGAGATTAAAGGGCAGGGCGGCAGCACGAATTCTGCCGTACTACGAGACGGCCATTGCCAACCCGGCAATAGCTACGACGACGATGCTCTAGGCAGCTCTGGACAAGAGCTACAAGGACCCGGACCGCGAGAGCCGAGCGCTCCTACAGGTTAACACGATGAAACAAGGACGCAAGACCGTACGAGAATTCCTTGCGGAATTTGACCAGACTTTGGCAGAAGCAGGGGGTCTCTAATGGGAGGACAGGATGAAAATCACCTCTCTAGAGGTAGGCCTCTCTAAGGAAATTATAACAGGGCTAGTGGGTGTAATGCAGCCAGCTACGTACGAGGAATTTTGTAACCTTCTTAGGATGGTCGACGACCAGCAACGCAGGCTGGGACGGATAGGCCGTACTTAGGAGATAAGACAACCTCCCTAGCGACAGACAGATGCTATAGACTGGGAACCGACGACGACGAGGGTAGCAGCAGCAGCCACCGTACGGCCAAGGGCCGCCACTAAGAAGGCGCAATGGGTAGACACAGCCACCCTTAACAAGAGGCGAGCAGAAGGGAGCTGCTACAGGTGTAGCAAGATAGGCTACACTGTACGGAATTGCGGGCTCCTGCCAGCAGAGAGACCTAGGGGACGGCCGACCACCGCAAGGGTAGCCACTGCAGCGCCTTAACGAGAAGATTAGGTGTCCTACTCGGACGACGACGAGTTAGGAAAAGAGTAGCCTCTAAGCGAAGACTCTGCCAGAGGCGGGTGCGAGATAGACTGCCAAATCAAAGCATTACTTAGCTATCTTTCAAGAGCAATTACATAACGACGACGCCGTTTATCGTACGGCTGACATTAAACGGGTCCGCAACGGCGTAGACACTAATTGACACAGGATGTTTGGTGTATAGAACGATCAGCGAAGACTTCATACGGAGACATCGGATTAAGACGGCCCCTACGGTACCTATACGCATGCTGGGCATTACCGGGCGGGGACCGGACATTACCTATATAGTAAAAGTAACAATAGAGGTACAAGGACACTACGAGCAAGACTCGTACCTCTATGTCGTACAGGACAAGTTGGGGTATAACCTAATACTGGGGAAGCCTTAGATAGAACGCTGGAAGGGCAAGCTAGATGTCGGACGAGGACGGCTGTACCTAGCAGCAACAAAGCGGAGAATCCGGGACCAGGGGAGGTCCCTGCGAGGTGGCAATGCTAAGGCCGAGATCAACACAGCAACGGCGGACATCGAGAAGGCATTGGCACCTAAGGAAGCGACAAACCCCTATACGAAGCTCCTAAGAGAGTATGTTGGGTACCTGGACCTCTTTGAACCGAAGTCGGCCTCGAAACTGCCGCTACACCGAGGGGAAGGGATTGACTATAACATCCAGCTAGAACCCCGCCCAGATAGGAGCCTGCCGGAGGTACTGTACGGACCGCTGTACGGGATGTCCTCTGGAGAACTCCTGGTACTGCGCAAGACGCTGGACGACCTGCTTGCCAAAGGGTTTATCCGGGCCAGTACGTCGTCCGCAGGAGCCCCAGTACTGTTTGTCTATAAGGAGGGGAAGGCTGGATTGCGTTTCTGCGTAGACTACAGAGGCATCAACGCGATCACCAAGAAGGACCGGTACCCCCTACCCCTTATTAAGGAGACCCTTGGACGGATCAGCAAGGCGAAGTAGTTTACCAAGCTTAACGTAGTCTCGGCCTTCTACAAGATACGGATCAAGGAAGGCTGTAAATAGATAACTGCCTTCCGTACGAGATACGGTCTTTTTAAGTGGCTAGTCACCCCCTTTAGCCTTGCCAATGCACCGGCAACCTTCTAAAGGTACATCAACAAGTCCCTGCAAGGGTTACTAGACGACATCTGCTCGGCATACCTCGACGACACCCTGGTTTTTACAGACGGCACCTACGCAGACTACGTACGGGATGTTAAGAAGGTGCTGGACCGTCTGCAGCAGGCGGGCTTGTACCTCGACATCGACAAATGCGAGTTCGGTGTCCAACGTACGAAATACCTAGGTTTCATTATCGAGGCAGGGAAAGGCATCAGCATAGATAGGAAGAAGATTGACGCTATCAAGCTATAGAAGCCGCCTACGAACGTTAAGGGCGTACGGGAATTCCTTGGGTTTGCCAACTTTTACCGCTAGTTTATACGGAACTACTCGGAGATCGTACGCCCCCTGGTTGAGCTAACGCACAAGGACAAGCAGTTCAAATGGTCGGACGAATGCAATAAGAGCTTCGACAAGCTAAAAGAGCTCTTCACTACAGGACCAACGCTCGCCGCCTTTGACCCGGAGCGTACGACAATACTGGAAACCGACTCCTCAGGCTACTGCATTAGGGGTATCCTGTTACAGGTAGGCCCGGACGGACTCCTACACCTATACGCGTATTTCTCTAAGAAGAACTCCCTAGCTAAGTGCAACTACCTAATCTACGACAAAGAGTTGCTGGCAGTCGTACGGTGTTGCGAAGCCTAGGATAGGGAACTCCGCTCGGTGCCTAAGTTCCTCGCCCTAACGGACTACAAGAACCTGGAATACTTTACTTAACCCTGGAAACTGTCTAAGAGATACGTACGATGGGCAATGTACCTAAGCCGGTTTAACATAAGACTCCAGTACCGCAAGGGTAAGGACAATAGCAGGGCCGACGCACTGTCTAGACGGGACCAGGACATGCCAACGACGTACGGGGACGACCGGCTGAAGTCGCGGACATTCCAGATGTTTAAGGAAGAGCCAGGCGGGGAGACTATCTACCTAGCGGCGACACACCTATAGGAACCCCAACTGCAAGCATAGGAAGAGGCAGTGGAAAAGGACGAGGCATACCGAGGGGCCTGTACGGCGATTTAGGGAGGGCAACGGAAGCTCCCAGCCGAGCTCCACCTAAAGGTATCGGCAGCCGAGTGTTCAGTAGACAAGGAGAATAACCTAAAGTTCAGAAATCGGATATAGGTCCCGGCGGACGAGAAGCTCCGTACAGGCCTAATACAACGAGCACATAACTCTATAGCTACCAGGCACCTAGGGCGCGAGGAGACGTACAGCATTATCGCCCGGGACTATTACTGGCCAGCGATGGCGAAGGACATTCGCAGATTCGTACGGAACTGCGATGTATGCGGACGAACGAAGCCCTGGCGCGAGCTAAAGCATAGGCTGCTGAAGCCCCTGCCGATACCGGATCGACCCTGGCAAGATCTGACCGTAGACTTCATTACGGACCTTCCTAAGAGTAACGGACGGCGAAACATTATAGTAGTTACAGACAAATTGACGAAGGGGGTAATACTGGAGGGGATGGACTCCATTGCAGCTAAGGACACCGCCTAGGCCTTTATCTGGACGACGTTCAGCAAGCACGGTTTCCCCAGGTCAATTGTATCAGACCGGGGGCTACAGTTTATAAGCCAGCTCTGGGCCCGGATCTGCCAGTTACTGAGGGTGGAGCGTCGTCTGTCCACCGTATGGCACCCACAGACGGACGGGGCGACGGAGAGAGCCAATTCAACCCTAGAGGCGTACCTCCGAGCGTACGTCGACTATAACCAGACGAACTGGAACCGCCTTCTCCTAATAGCGGAGCTGGCTATTAACAGCCGTACGGCCGATGCTACAGGACTATCCCCCTTCTTTATAACCTATAGATACGACTATTCCCCGCTCCTACCGACCCCAAGTAGCAACACCCCGCGCCCTGTACGATCCCCAATCCAGTAAGGAGAGGCTATCGTACAGACAATCACGAACGCCTATTAATAGGCAAAAGCAAGCCTGGCCCTAGCCTAGCAGAACGCGGAAGAGCAGGCCAACAAGGGACGACAGGCTGCACTAAGGTATAAGGCAGGGGATAAGGTCTGGCTAAACCAGCGAAACATCCGTACGGACCGGCCGAGCAAGAAGTTAGATTGGAGAAACAGGAAGTTTACGGTAATCCGGCCGGTAGGGACATACGCCGTACGACTAAACACTCCTCTAGGGATTCACCTAGTCTTCTACGTAGACCTCGTACGACCGGCGAGCACGGACCCCTTGCCGCATCAGACGACTGACGACGGGCGCCCACCTGCAATCATAACCGAGGGCTAAGAAGAGTACGAGGTAGAGGGGATCCTTAAAAGCCGGAGGGAGCAGGGGAAGACAGAGTACTTAGTAAAATGGAAAGGATAGGCAGAGCCTACGTAGGAACCGTACGAGGCTCTACAAGACACGACCGCACTGGACAGATAGGAGGAGGACCATTCCCCTACCCAGTTGCAATAACCCTGCGCTGTACGGCGGAAAGAGGCACGATCCACCCTAAGGACAGGGTAGCTGTAGGCAGAACTGGGTTATCGAAGGATCGAGCACTACGACGTAGGACACTATAGGAGCCCACTAACACGACACCGTACGACGCCGTACGAGATAAGGGCTGGAAGAAAGGAACAGCCAAAGGACGAATAGGAGGGGGGAGCGGAGATAAGACAAGAGAGAAGACCGGCCGAAAATTCTTATATTCCCTAGGGGGAACCAAACTACCCTACTTATTATCTGAAATCTCCACTACCTTAGGCCTGGCCGGGCCCCCACCCCCACCAGGACCACCCCCAGGGCCAGCCCTAGGGAGCAGAGGCACCCCCCCACCCCCAGGGCCAGCCCTAGGGAGCAGAGGCACCCCCCTACCCCTACGTGCCTCCCCTGGCCGGCGGAAGGGGCAGTAGAGGGAGCTATCCTTCCACTTATACGAGGCATACACCCCAGCCCAGAAGCCTAGGAGGCGGTATAGGCCAAGTAAGGGCCGGGGGGAGTTAGGGCAGGGGGCACAGAGCTGGCCCCGGGTAGCGATAAGGAGGGCGTTAACGTACGACGGGCGGGCTGTAGCCACCCGCTCTAGTGTAACCCGGGCGGGGTTACACCAGAAGGCGTAGAAGGGGAGCCCGGCCGCGTCCTGCTGCTCGCAGGTGTAGCACCTAAGACGTTAGCCCAGACCGTACAGGAGACGAGAATCCGTACGAACCAGAGGAGCAGCTGCCGGTTAAGGTAAGGGCCCCACTGTACGAGGACAAAGTAGGGGGGGAGCCCAGCCGGACGAGGGGGAGGGGCGGGGCCAGCGGCGACGAGGGAACCACCGGACGACATAGTGGTTGGTTGGTGGTTGGTAGTTAGTGGTTGGTAGCTGGTGGTAGCTAGTAGTAGACGGTAATAGTAGATAGTGGATAGTAGATAGTAGAGGGCGGACAGTGTACAGGGAGAAAAGGAGGGAGAAGGGAAGAGGAGGGAGGAGGCTTGGGCTAACTGCCTGCTATAGGGAATAGCAAGCAGGGCAACTGCTACAGACGGGTAAAATAGCAAGAGGTAACTGCGACCCGGAGGAAGCGACGAGGGACGACGACTCGGCACTGTACGAAATGGGACGCCGCAAACTGCCAAGGAGAAAAAAAACTTGACACAGCAGGAGCTGGGTAATTTGGGCACGCCGCCGTACGAAGGAAAACTGCGAGAAGGGAAGGGGGGGGGTATTGTTAGGGGGCGTCGCCCGGCCCAGGTGCTAAACCCGACCTAAGCCGACCGTCGCCCTAAGGACTGCGACTCAGCGGCGCCAGCACGATCCCACCCTCCGTACGGAGTCACCGACAAGACCCCTCTCCCGTACGGAGGGAAAACACTACAGTCCTACACAAAGGGGGAACTACCGCCCCTTGGATTAGGGGGAAACCCGGCACTACCGTACAGAGGAGGTAACTCCCGATCCTCCGTACGGAGGGTGAACCTTGCACCCCGGCACAAAGGGGAAATTGCTAGCTTGGCTTCGTAGGTACAAATCGTACGGAGCAGACGACGAAGGAACTGCCTATCAGTTCCTTTATGTAGATACCCGACCTCAAGTTTCTGAACCAAGATCCTTGAGCCTCTCACAGTTAGGTCTTGCTAGGGCCGGTCCGGGATCGATAGGGGTTTTAGCAGCCTATGCTTTAGTTCCTGCTAGGGCTTCGTCTGTCTGTACATATCGCAGTTCTGTACGAACCTATAGATGTCCTTCGCTATCGACAGCTAGTAGTAGTCCCTAGCAACAATGCTGTACGTCTCCTTACGCTCTAGGTGCCCGGTAGCTATAGAATTATATGCCTGTTGTATTAAGCTTGTATAGAGCTTCTCGTCTGCCAGGACCCAAATCCGATTCCTAAACTTTAGGTTGTTCTCCTCGTCTACTAAGCACTCTGCTGCCGACACCTTAAGGTAGAGCTCTGTAGGGAGCTTCCGCTATCCTCCTTAGATCGCTGTACGGGCCCCTCGGTACGCCTCGTCCTTCTCTACTGCTTCTTCCTATGCTTGCAGTTAGGGTTCCTATAGGTGTGTCGCCGCTAGGCGGATAGTCTCCTCGCCTAGCTCCTCCTTAAACATCTGAAACGTTCGTAACTTTAACTAGTCGTCCTCGTACGTCGTTGGCATGTCCTGGTCCCGTCTAGATAACGCGTCGGCCCTGCTGTTGTCCTTACCTTTGCGATACTAGAGTCTTATGTTGAACCGGCTTAGGTATATTGCCTATTGTACGTGCCTCTTAGACAGCTTCCGGGGTTGCGTAAAGTACTCCAGGTTCTTGTAGTTAGTTAGGGCGAGGAACTTAGGAACTAAGCGGAGTTCTCTATCCTATGCTTTACAACACTGTACGACGGCTAGCAACTCCTTGTCGTAGATAGGGTAGTTGCACTGAGCTGGGGAGTTCTTCTTAGAGAAATATACGTATAGGTGCAGGAGTCTGTCCGAGCCTACCTGCGACAGGATACCTCTAATGCAATACCCTAAGGAGTCGGTTTCTAGTATCGTCGTACGCTCTAGGTCGAAGGTAGCAAGCGTTGGTCCTATAGTAAAGAGCTCCTTTAGCTTGTTAAAGCTGCTATCGCATTCGTCTGTCTATTTAAACTGCTTGTCCTTATGTGTTAGCTCGACTAGGGGGCGTACAATCTCCGAGTAGTTCTATATAAACTAGCAGTAGAAGTTAGCAAACCTAAGAAATTCCTGTATACCCTTAACGTTTGTAGGCGGCTTCTATTGCTTAATAGCATCAATCTTCTTCCTATCTATGCTAATGCCTTTCCCTGCCTCGATAATAAACCCTAGGTATTTCGTACGCTGGACACCAAATTTACATTTGTCGATGTCGAGGTACAAGCTAGCTTGCTGCAGTCGGTCCAGCACTTTCTTAACGTCCTGTATGTGATCTGCGTAGGTGCTGTCTGTAAAAACCAGGATGTCGTCGAGGTACGCCGAGCAGATGTCGTCTAGTAACCCTTGCAGGGACTTATTAATATACCTTTAGAAGGTTGCCGGTACGTTAGCAAGGCTAAAGAGGGTAATAAGCTACTTAAAAAGACTATATCTTGTACAGAAGGCGGTTATCCATTTACAGCCTTCCTTAATCCGTATCTTGTAGAAGGCCGAGACTACGTTAAGCTTAGTAAACTACTTTGCCTTGCTGATCTGTCTAAGAGTCTCCTTAATAAGGAGTAGGGGGTACTAGTCCTTCTTAGTAATCGCGTTAATGCCTCTATAGTCTACGCAGAAACGCAAGCCGGCCTTCCCCTCCTTATAGACAAACAGCACTAGGGCTCCCGCGGACGAGGTACTTGCCCGAATAAAGCCTTTAGCAAGCAGGTCGTCCAGTTTCTTGCGCAGTACTAGGAGTTCTCTAGAGGACATTCTGTATAGCAGTCCGTACAGTACCTTAGGCAGGCTCCTATCTGGACAGGGCTCTAGCTAGATGTCGTAGTTAATCCCTGCTCCTCGGTGTAGCAGCAGTTTTAAGGCCGACTTTAGCTCGAAGAGGTCTAGGTATCTAGTATATTCCCTTAGGAGCTTCGTATAGGGGTCCGTTACTTTCTTAGGTACTAATGCCTTCTTAATGTCCGCCGTCGCTGTGTTGATTATGGTCTTAGTATTGTTACCCTGCAGAGCCTTCCCTTGGTCTTAGGGCCTCTGCTCTGTCGACGTATTGGCTCTGGCCGTAGCGTTGTCGTCCTGCTAGACCCTCCCTTGGTCTTAGAGCCTCTGCTTCGTTGCTGCTAGGTACAGCCGTCCTCTTCCAACGTCTAGCTTGCCCCTCTAGCGCTCTATCTATAGCTTCCCTAGTATTAGGTTATACCCTAACTTGTCCTGTACGACATAGAGGTATAAGTCCTGCTTATAGTATCCCTGTATCTCTATCGTTACTTTCACTATATAGGTAATGTCCAGTCCTCGCCCGGTAATGCCCAACATGCGTACAGGTACAGTAGGGGTCGTCTTAATCCAGTGTCTCTGTACGAAGTCTTCGCTGATTACTCTATATACCAAACATCCTGTGTTAATTAATGTCCGCGCTACTACGGACCTGTTTAACGTTAGCTGTACGATAAACGGCGTAGTCGTTATGTAGTTGCTCTTAAAAGATAGCTAAGTAGTGCTTTAATTTAGCAATCTATCTCGTATACGCCTCTAGTAGAGCCTTTGCTTAGAGGCTACTCTTTTCCCAACTCGTTATTGTTACAGCGGCAGAAAGGGGTGGGACTGGATAATGGGGTGGACCCTTGGAATTTCGGCTCGGCCCTTCCGGGCCGAGCCGGGCCTTGGCACCACCACTACGAAAGCCTACCACTACCACTATATTGACTCCTTTTCCTCCTCAGTTCGAGATATAGTTATCAAAAAGGCCGTATTGAATTATATCTGCGTGCCCAGATTATTATATCTCGAACTCACTTACTACACCGAACCCCGCGCTGCGCGAAAGGGCCCGTCGAACTATCCGGACGCTCGAATAACGCACGCGCATACACACACACTAACAACAACAAACCCCAGAACCGCGAGAAAGCTATAGAGAGCTTCTTAGCGGCAGAGAGCGGAGTAACAGGCCGCAGCGGAAAGAGAAAGACTAACAGAGCGAGTAGGCGCTCCAGTGTTATTAATAATAAGATCATTTTTAGCGGTTTTACGGCGGAAGAGACTGCAGAGATTAAGGAACGAATAAGCGAATACAAGAAGATCCACGACTATACAATCGAGGAACTGGAAGACTATGTAAACGAGAATGGAATAGGGAAGGTCTACGACAGCATAGACCTTATCGAGATACTGTTTTACAGAACGCTAGAAGAGAACAGACAACTAAGAGAAAAACTAAAGCGGTAAGGGCCGAAAAGGAATCGGCAGAGACTATTATCGACGTGTTAGAAAACCAGGCGGCGAATCGACTAGCGCAACTAAAGGCGCTGAAGGATTAGCTAGCTAATACAGAAACAGCGAGGTCGTCGGCGCTGCTACCGCATCGAGAAGAACAAGCAGAGACCGCCTTACTGGCGGCCTATAGTCAAGGTGGCACTACGATAACGCTACTACCGGACCTACCTGCTTTCGGTAGCGGAGACCCTAAAGCGTAGGAGGCGTTTAAGAAGAAGATCAAGAATAAGATAAGCCGCGATCATGCAGCAAGCTGCGAAGAAGACAGACTGGCCTATTTAGAGGCGCGACTAGAAGGCGAAGCGTTCTCGCTAGTGTCGGACCTAGAAGAAGTGACCGCCGACAAAGCTATCAAAGCGTTGGATCAGCGTTTCGGAGACCCCTTCCGGAAGAAGACGGCCTGCGAACAACTGGACAAGATCAGTCAGAATCGGCTGACATTTAAAGAATTTTACGGGCTGTTTAGGAAATATGCTATTAGAGCGAGAGTGGCTAAGGATAAGCAGCTACACTTACTAAGACAGAAACTAAGCCCTGAGCTCGCTGCGGCTATAGCGTCGGTAGAAGACGAGGACCTTCAGAGCTTTGTGCACTAGGCGAGAGTTACCGCCAGAAACCTAAACGCGTACGGAAAACCGACGACATGCAAACCGATTCAGAAGCTATTGCCGTCGGCGCAGACAGTTAGAGCCCCTGCACCCTTCCGACAACGCCCCTAGCAGCCATTTAATTCGCAGCGTTCGTCGTTCGTCCCTACCTGCTACGCGTGTAGGAAGCCTAGCTATATCGCTACGAGATGCCAAGCTTCAGATAAGCAGAAGCAGGAGTATCGTGTTATAAAGCAGCCGCAGCCGCAGCCACTGTGAAAGACTATACAAGCTATAGAGCCGGCTCCGAACAATGCTAACAGCGTAGACAGTGGAGTGCTACTGCGAATCCTGGGAAAAGACTAGCTGGAAGGATAGGCCCCCTATCCAGCGTAGAAGACAGGGCACCAACAAGAGCTACGTTACAGAGAGACGAAAGCATTAACAGCTGCAGCAATCCGCTCTTAGCAGCGGTGGAAGTAAACACGGAAACAGCTATTATTCTTCTAATTACTGTCTACCCCCTTAACGGATTGAGCAAACTACTTCAGCTAAGAGCTTTTATCGACACAGGGGCCCTTATCGGAGCGGCTATCCACTATCGACTGGTTCAAAAACTGACGAAGGGATACAGCTATCCTGTAGAGATAGCGTCGCCGACGCAGATTTCGGCATATAACGGACAAGACACGGAGAACGTTACGCACTACGTGCCATTAAGGACCACACTGGCTGGTCGAACTACGGAAGTGACGTTCCGGATTATAGATCTCGGACGATTTGACATTATTATAGGGCAGAAATAGATAAAGAACCAGAAGGCAGTCATTAACGTAGACGAAGGCACGATAGGGTTTAAAACCCAGGGCAACGACACTGCCGCTGTCGAACCAACCGCCGCCACTGTAGCAGAATCGAAAGCAGCGGCCGCAAACGTAGCTCCGTCCGATCGTCCCGAACCCCTAGTAACTGTCGGAATAATAAGTTTAGAAGCTATAACGACCCTCGCGAAGTCGCTAGACAATAAGATCTATGCTATCTCTATAAAGGACATCGAAGACTACAGGAAGATAATAGCGGAAGAAGAAGCAGACCCACTGGAGGTGTTGCCGAAGGAGCTCTACGATTACGCTAACGTCTTCTTAAAAGCCGACTCCAACCTCTTGCCGCTCTATCGACCGGAGTACGACAACAAAATCCGGCTAAAGGAAGGGGCTGCATTGCTGAGAACCGAGCCCCTAAGACGACTGTCACTGGCCGAACTGGACCAAGTAGAGGTGTTCGTTTGCGAGAATCTGGCGAAGAAGTTTATTACGCCGAGTTCTGCCGAATATGCATTACCGATTCTTTTCGTAAGGAAACTAGGGGGTAGTCTGCGACTCTGCGTAGACTATCGAGGCCTTAACGAGGTTACCAAGAGAGACGTATACCCGCTGCCGCTAATCGACAAGACTATACAACGAGTAGCTAAGGCTAAATAGTTCAGCAAACTGGACATTCGATAGGCGTTCTACCGACTAAGGAACGAAGAAGGGCAGACAGAAGATCTTACGACGTTTGCTACGCGCATAGGCAACTTCAAGTAGCTGGTAATGCCTTTCGGACTTACTAACGCGCCGGCAGTGTAGCAACGCTTTATAAACTATCCCTTTATAGACATGCTAGAGCGGTTCGTGTCTATCTACTTGGACGACATCCTTATCTATACAGATAGAATAAGAGAGCAGCACACAGACTATATCGAGAAGGTGCTAACTAGGCTCCGCGAGGTCGGATTGAACGCAGACACAAGGAAGAGCGAGTTCTATTAGACCGAGGTTAAGTAACTCGGTCTTATTGTAGGAAGAGATAGAATTCGTATAGACCCCTTAAAGGTCGCTGCTGTCGCGGAATGGAAGCAGCCGAAATCCGGAAACACTATACAGATCAGAGCGTTTCTCGGATTCTGCAGCTACTATCGACGGTTTATTAAGGACTTTAGCAAGATAGCAAGACCCCTGAATAAGGCATTAAAAAAGGAGGCCGCTGGCCTATAGAACGAGAAGTGCACAGAAGCCTTTAACTAGCTGAAAGAAGCGGTAGCCTCTGCGCCAGTTCTAGCACACTTCCGGCCGGAAAAGACAATCTATGTAGAAACGGACGCTTCCAATACAGTGACGGCAGGGGTCCTTTCTGATACGGGGTGGGTTGGCCCGTGTCATTACTATGCCTTGCCAAGGTTTATATATCTGGTACACATTGGTCAAGTCACTTCCGAGTTACTTGACCAGTCCCTTTTGGCTTAAGTGTACCGCGCTACATCACTTAACTCGGAAGTAACTGCTGAAAGTGTACGATAAAAGGCCCGGGTTTAATTCCCAGGGGGCGCATCTTTTAACTAGCGAGTGGAAGCAGCGTTGACGTATGTCCGTTTGTCCACTACTCCGTACAGAATAAGGCAGACCCGGTAAAGGTCCAGCTAGCTGTGTGCAGACCTGCCGGGGGGGGGTTGATTGCGTATGCAGCATAGGGGGGCTGTGCAAATCGCATACGTGGCCTGTAAGTAAGCGCAGCTTACAAGGTCGTAAGCCTGTAGCGCAGGGGGTAGTGATACGGGGTAGGTTGGCCCGTGTCATTACTATGCCTTGCCAAGGTTCATATATCTGGTACACATTGGTCAAGTCACTTCCGAGTTACTTAACCAGTCCCTTTTGGCTTAAGTGTACCGCGCCACATCACTTTCTTAATACGCTGACGATGGCGAGACCCTCCACCCAGTGGCCTTCTTTAGCAAATCCATAACGGAAGCTAAGCGGAACTACGCTATCTATAATAAAGAACTGCTAGCTATTATACAGGCGTTCGAGGAGTGGAAGCCAGAGCTTATAGCTAGAAAGAGCACGGTCCAGGTCCTGACGGACCACCAGTCGCTGACCTACTTTATAAAGACATAGAAGCTCTTATGCCGCCAAGCCTAGTAGGCAGCCTACTTATCCGGGTTTGATTTCAAGATTACCTATCGACTAGGAGCTTAAAATGGAAAGGCAGACGCATTGACGAGAAGAGAAGGAAAGACCAGCCGCGCAAAAGAAGATCCGAACATGTCCTAGAAGGTGTTAACCGAGCGGATAGTAGACGCAGAGGTGTTGAAAGAGGTAGGGGTCTACGCAGTGGAACCGGCCCCTAAGGAAGAGACGCTCTACGAGAAGGTGAAACGGCTTAATTAGAAGCAGAAGCTCGGCAAAACAGGTTCGGGGAAGCTAATAGTTCTGGAAGAACTAATTACTAAGGTCGTCCAACTAGTCTATAGCTCTAAGGACGTTGGTTACGCCGGCTCGAAGAAGACAATGGAAGCGGTAAGGACGATCTACTAGTTTCCGCGGATCTACAAACGGATCCACCGGTTTATTGCCAATTGCTACGTGTGCCAAGCCGCGAAGCTACGTTACGGTCGTCCAGCGGGTCTACTAAAGCCACTTCCGATCCCTGAGAAGCCGTAGCAGCACATTACGATGGATTTCGTAACCTGCCTGCCGAATTTAGATAGATACGACGCTACGCTAAACGTAGTAGACCGACTAAGCAAGGTAATCCAGGCACGCAGATATGATTCAATACGGCCTTTTTAATAACTATATCTCGAACTGAGGAGGGAAAGGAGTCTATGTAGTGGTAGTAGTAGGCTTTCGTAGTAGTAGTGCCAAGGCTCAGCTCGGCCCTGTTGCGGCGGTGGAAAGAGGTGGGACGGATTGATAGGGTGGACCCTGGATTTCGGCTCGGCCCTTCTGGACCGAGCCGGGCCTTGGCACTACCCTCTATCAAAGCCCACCACCGCCACTACATAGATTCCTTTCCCTCCTTAGTTCGAGATATAGTTATTAAAAAGGCCGTATTGAATCATATCTGCGTGCCCGGATTATTATATCTCGAACTCACTCTCTACACCACACCCGCGCTGCGCGAAAGGGCCCGTTGAACTATCCGGAAACCCGAATAACGCACGCGCACCCACCAACACACCAACAACAACCCCCCCCTAAGGCACCGTAAGAAGATAGAAGGCTTCTTAGCAGTAGAGAGCGGCGTAACAGGCCGCTGCGGAAAGAGAAAGACTGACAGAACGAGCAGACGCTCCAGTGTAGTTAACGATAAGATCGTTATTAGAGGTTTTACAGCGGAAGAGACCGCAGAGATTAAGGAACGAATAAGTAAATACAAGAAGATCCACGACTGCACGATCGAGGAACTGGAGAACTACGTAAATAAGAATAGGATAGGAAAGGTCTACAACGGTATAGACCTTATTGAGACGCTGTTTTATAGAACACTGGAAGAGAACAGACAGCTAAGAGAGGAAGTAGAGACGGTAAGAGCCGAGAAGGAATCGGCGGAGACTATTATCGACGTGTTAGAAAACCAGGCGGCGAATCGACTAGCGCAGCTGAAGGCGCTGAAGGATCAGCTAGCTGATATGGAAACAGCGAGATCGTCGCCGCCACCGCAGCGAGAAACCTACGTAGAAACCACCTCGCCGGCGGCCTACAGTCAAGGTGGCACGTTAATAACGTTACTACTGGATCCACCGGTTTTCGGTAGCGGAGACTCTAAAGCGTAGGAGGCGTTCAAAAAGAAGATCAAGAATAAGATGAGTCGCGATTACGCATCAAGCAGCGAAGAAGACAGATTGGCCTATTTAGAGGCGCGACTAGAAGGCGAAGCGTTCTCGCTAGTAGCGGACCTAGAAGAGGTAACCGCTAAGGAAGCGATCAAAGCGTTAGATCAACGCTTCGGAGACCCATTCCGAAAGAAGACGGCCTGTAAGCAGCTGGACAAGATCAATCAGAACCGGCAGACGTTTAAGGAATTCTACGGTTTGTTCAGAAAATATGCTATTAGAGCGAGAGTGGCAGAAGATAAGCAGCTGCACCTACTGAGACAGAAACTAAGCCCTGAGCTCGCTGCGGCCATAGCGTCAGTAGAAGACGAAGACCTCGAGGGCTTCGTGCATTAGACGAGGGTCACCGCGAGAAACTTAAGCGCTTACGCGAAATCGCGAGAATCGGTTCAGAAGCCGTCGCCGTCGCCGTCGCTAATGCGGACAACCAGAGCCCCCGCGCCCTTCCGACGCGGCCCCCAGCCGCCTTACGTGCCGCGACCGTCGTTCGTCCCCACCTGTTTCGCGTGCAGAAAGCCTGGCCACATCGCTACGAGCTGCCAAGCATCGGATAAGCAGAAGCAGGAGTATCGTGTTATAAAGCAGCCTTAGCTGCAGCCGCCACCGAGGAAGACAATTCAAGCCATCGAGCCGGCTCCGAACGATGCTGACAGCGTAGACGGCGGCGTGCAGCTAAGAATTATAGGAAAAGACCAGCTGGACGGATAGGCCCCCTATCTAGCATAGACAACAGGGCATTAACGCGAACTACGTCAACGAAAGAAAGCATCAACAGCTGCAGCGATCCGCTCTCGGCGGCGGTGGAAGTGAACACGGAAACAGCTATTATCCTTCTAATCACTGTCTACCCCCTTAACGGATCGAGCAAACCACTTTAGCTGAAAGCCTTTA
The DNA here is from genome assembly GCA_016165855.1 of Pseudocercospora ulei. Taxonomy (NCBI): domain Eukaryota; kingdom Fungi; phylum Ascomycota; class Dothideomycetes; order Mycosphaerellales; family Mycosphaerellaceae; genus Pseudocercospora; species Pseudocercospora ulei. The sequence continues at coordinate 530,086 of JACWNB010000025.1, read as the reverse complement.
TCGACACCGGAGCTCTTATTGGCGCAGCGATCCACTACCGACTAGTCCGGAAGCTGATAAATGGATACGGCTATCCAGTGGAACTGGCGTCGCCGACGAAGATTTCGGCGTATAACGGACAAGACACGGAGAGCGTTATGCACTACGTGCCGCTGAAGACTACGCTAGCTGGTCGAACTATAGAAGCGACGTTCCGGATTATAGATATCGGAAGGTTTAACATTATTATAGGGCAGAAATGGATAAAGAACCAGAAAGCTATCGTTAACGTAGATAAAGGAACGATTAGGTTCAAAACCCTGGGTAGCGGAGCAGGGACTATCGGAAAGGTCGCTACTGTCGCCGCCAAGCCGAAAGCTACGGAGTCCGCGAAAGAGGCTCCGTCCGATCGTTCCGAGCCCCCGGTTACTGTCGGAATAATAAGTTCAGAAGCTATAACGACCCTCGCGAAGTCGCCGGACAATAAGATTTACGCTATCTCGATAAAAGACATCGAAGACTACAGGAAGATAATAGCGGAAGAAGAAGTGGATCCGCTAGAGGTGCTACCGAAAGAACTCTATAGTTACGCTGACGTTTTCTCGAAGGCCGACTCTAACCTCCTGCCGCTCTATCGACCGGAATATAACAACAAGATCCGGCTAAAAGACGGAGCTGCGCTGCCGAGAACCGAGCCCCTAAGACGACTGTCGCCGGCGGAACTGGACTAAGTGGAGGTGTTTGTTCGCGAAAACCTGGCGAAGAAGTTCATTACGCCGAGTTCTGCCGAATATGCGTTACCGATTCTTTTCGTAAGAAAACTAGGGGGTGGTCTGCGACTCTGCGTAGACTATCGAGGCCTTAACGAGGTCACTAAGAGAGACGTCTATCTACTGCCGCTAATAGATAAGACTATACAGCGCGTAGCGAAGGCTAAGTAGTTTAGCAAGCTGGACATCCGCTAAGCGTTCTATCGATTAAGGAACGAGGAAGGGCAAACGGAAGATCTTACGACGTTCGCGACGCGTATAGGCAATTTCAAGTAGTTAGTAATGCCGTTCGGACTCACCAACGCGCCGGCAGTGTAGCAACGCTTTATAAACCACACCTTTATAGACATGCTAGAACGGTTCGTGTCTATTTACTTAGACAACATCCTTATCTATACCGAAGGAACGAGAGAACAGCATACGGACTACATTAAGAAGGTGCTAACTAGGCTCCGCGAGGTCGGATTGAACGCGGACACGAAAAAGAGCGAGTTCTATTAAACGGAGGTCAAGTATCTCGGTCTTATCGTCGGAAGAAACGGAATTCGTATAGACCCCTCGAAGGTCGCCGCCGTCGCGGAATGGAAGCAGCCGAAATCCGGAAACACTACGCAGATCAGAGCGTTTCTCGGATTCTGCAGCTACTACCGACAGTTTATTAAGGACTTCAGCAAGATAGCGAGACCCCTGAACGAGGCGCTAAAGAAAGAGGCCGCAGGCCTATAGAATAAGAAGTGCACAGAAGCTTTCGTACGGCTAAAAGAGGCAGTGGCCTCGGCGCCGGTTCTGGCGCACTTCCGACTGGAAAAGACAATCTACGTAGAAACGGACGCTTCCGACACAATAACGGCAGGGGTCCTTTCTCAATACGCTGACAATAGCGAGACCCTTTACCTAGTGGCCTTCTTCAGCAAATCTATAACGGAAGCTAAACGGAACTACGCCATCTACGATAAGGAGCTGCTAGCGATCATTTAGGCCTTCGAGGAGTGGAAACTGGAGCTTATAGCTAGAAAGAGCACGGTCCAGGTCCTTACGGACCACCAGTCGCTGACCTACTTTATAAAGATGCAGAAGCTCTTACGACGTTAAGCACGGTAGGCCGCCTACCTATCAGGGTTCGATTTTAAGATCACCTATTGACCAGGGGCTCAAAACGGAAAGGCCGACGCGCTAACGAGAAGAAATGGAAAGACTAGCCGCGCGAAAGAAGATCCGAACATGTTCCAGAAGGTGTTGACCGAGCAGATAGTAGACGCAGAGGTGTTAAAAGAGGTAGGGGTCTGCGCAGTAGAACCGGCCCCTAAGGAAGAGACGCTCTACGAGAAGGTGGAACGGCTTAATCAACAACAGAAGCTCGGCAGAACAGGCTCCGGAAAGCTGATAGTTCCGGAAGAACTAATTACTAAGGTCGTCCAACTGGTCCATAACTCTATAGATGTTGGCCACGCCGGCTCAAAGAAGACGATGGAAGCTATAAGGACGATCTACTAGTTCCCGCGGATCTACAAACGGATCCACCGATTTATCGCCAATTGCCACGTGTGCAGAGCCGCGAAACCACGTTACGGTCTTCCGGCCGGTCTGCTAAAGCCACTTCCGATCCCTAAGAAGCTGTGGCAGCACATTACGATGGATTTCGTAACCGGACTGCCGGACTCGAACGGCTACGACGCTACGCTTAATGTAGTGGATCGGCTGAGCAAAGAACGCCACTTTATCCCCTGTCGAGCTAAAGACGAAGGAACTACTGCGGAAGAAACGGCGAGAATGTTGATCCAATACGTGTGGAAGCACTATGGCCTGCCGGACACTATTACTACGGATAGGGGTCCTTAATTCACTGCCGACGTATAGAAAGCTATCAACCACGTTCTCGGAATTCGTAGAAAGCTCAGCACAGCTGCTCACCCTTAAACCGACGGTCAGTCTAAAGTCGCTAACCGTAAGATAGAGCGATACCTACGAACCTTCTGCGGTTATTATTAAGAAGATTGGGTTAAGGTGTTGCCGATAGCCGAATTCTGCGCAAACTCAGCACGGTCAGAAGCAACGTTACTGGCGCCGTTCGAGATAACGTACGGTTGTCTTCCGAGAATGAGCTTTCAACCGCTAAAAGAACCCAGCTCTGCGGAACTATCCACCGCTACGTCGTCGAAGAGAGTCGCCACCGCAGCGGCAGAAGCGCTACGATCTCAGATGGAAGAAGCAATCAAAGTGGCGAAAGAAGCGATAGAATCGGCTTAGAAGAAGATAGTAACTCGAACTAATAGAAGCTAGTCGCTAATAGAATTCGAAGAAGGTCAAAACGTATAGCTTAACACGCGAAACCTGAAGCTAAAAGGAAACGCGAAGCTTAACCTGCGCTACGTAGGTCCGTTCAAGATAATAGAAAAGAGGTCGCCGGTGACCTATCGGCTCCAGCTGCCGAAATCGTTCCGGATCTACGATGTCTTCCATTCCGATCTGCTAAGCCTAGACCCTAAGGACGGCCTTCCGGAACAGGGGTTCGCTGAATCCCCACTAGTTAAGATAGACAGTAAAGAAGAAGAGTGGGAGGTAGAAGACGTAATAGACGTAAAGAAGACGAGGGGGTCCATCAAAGCGAGGATCTCGTAGAAGGGGTAGCCGGAAGACTATAAATAGTATCCGGTCGAGAACCTGCGGAATTCGGCGGAGCTGCTAAGAGAATTCTACGTGCGGAACCCGAAGAAGCCAAAACCGGCGTGGCTCTGATGTCGACAATTCCGGAAGAGAGAAGAAAGCTACGTCCGCTCCACCGGCGCGGAAGCCGATAAAGGCGATCGTAATGGAATTTATAGCTCTAGGCGGCCGGTCGGCGACAGCGTAGAGGATCTGGTAGAAAAGAAGAAGAAGAAGAAAAACGACGCTGCGGAAAGATCTATATAGACCTCCGCGCCGGAGCACAGACCAACTACGCCGCAGCTCAGATAACCTACGACTTAGATCAGATAGCACAGATCAGGCGCACCGATTACATAAACGACCAAGTGAAGGACTTCAGATGTTGATAACGTAAGAGATTCAAGAAGCGATAGAAGAAGGAAGAGGTAACATTACTGTCGGAGGGGATTTTCGAGGAAGAGACGACGGATCAAAAAAAAAAAAAAAAAAAAAAAGGAATGGAGAAAGGTTTTCGGATGGATGGGGTGACTAAGCGGTCGAGGGCGACCGCTGGTAAGGGAGGGGGGTAGTGTTGCGGCGGTGGAAAGAGGTAGGACGGATTGATAGGGTGGACCCTGGATTTCGGCTCGGCCCTTCCGGACCGAGCCGGGCCTTGGCACCACCCTCTATTAAAGCCCACCACCGCCACCACGTAGATTCCTTTCCCTCCTTAGTTCGAGATATAGTCATCAAAAAGGCCGTATTGAATCATATCTGCGTGCCCGGATTAGGCCCTTCCGGGCCGAGCCGATATTCTAAGGGTCTACCCTATTATCCAGTCCCACTCCTTTCTGCCGCTGTAACACTACCCCCCTCCCTCGCCAGCGGTTGTCCTCGACCGCTTAGTCACCCTATCTATCCGAAAATCTTTTTTTTTTTGATTTGTCGTCTCCTTCTCGAAAATCCCCTCCAACGTTAATGTTACCTCTTCCGTTTTCTATCGAAAACAACGTTCTCTTTATCGCTTCTTCAATTTCTTACGTCGTCGGCGTCCGAAGTCCTTCACTTAGCGTTTATGTAATCGACGCTATCTGATCTGATCTGCGGTCTTCTAAGCTGCGGCTCGGCTGGTCTGTGCGTCACCTCGGAGGTCTATATAGATCCGTCGCAGCGTCGTTTCTTCTTCTTCTTTTTCTTCTACTAAAGCCTTTACCTACTACGCCGGTAGGTAGTGGCCGCGTCGAAGACCTCTCTAAGGCGACCGTTGCGATTGTTTTCTTCGGCCTTCGCGCCAGTAGAGCGGACGCGGCTTTCTTCTTCTTTCTTCTGCATTGTCGACATTAGAGCTACGCTGGTTTCGGCTTTTCCGGGTTCTGTACGTAGAACTCTCTTAGCAGCTCCGCCGAATTCCGGAGGTTTTTGACTGGATACCATTTATAGTCTTCCGGCTACCCCTTCTACGAGATCCTCGCTTTGATAGACCCCCTTATCTTCTTTACGTCCATTACATCTTCTACCTCCTACTCTTCTTCCTTACCGTCTATCTCGATTGGCGGGGGTTCGTCAAACCCCTGCTCCGGCAGACTATCCTTAGGGTCCAGGCTTAACAGGTCCGAATAGAAGACATTGTAGATTCGGAACGATTTCAGTAGCTGGAGCCGATAAGTCACTAGCGACCTCTTTTCTACTATCGTGAACGGACCTACGTAGCGTAGATTCAGCTTGGCGTTGCCTTTTAGCCTTAGGTTCTTCGTGTTAAGCTATACTCTTTGGCCTTCCTCAAATTCTATCGGTAACCGCTTCTTATTAGCTCGAGTTACTATCTTCTTCTAAGCCGATTCCATCGCGTCTTTCGCTACCTTAATCGCTTCTTCTATCTGAGATCGTAGCGCTTCTGCTACCGCAGCGGCGACTCTCTTTAACGACGTAGCAGTAGATAGTTCCGTAGGGCTGGGTTCGTTTGGCGGTTGGAAACTTATTCTCGGCAGATAGCTATGCGTTATCTCGAACGGTGCCAGCGAGGTGGCCTTAGACGGTGCCGAGTTGGCGCAGAACTCGGCTATCGGCAAAATCTTAACCTATTCTTCTTGATAGTAGCCGTAGAAGGTTCGCAGATATCGTTCTATCCTGCGGTTAGCCACTTTAGACTGACTGTTAGTTTGAGGGTAAGCGGCTGTGCTGAGCTTTCTACGAATTCCGAGGGCTTGGTTAATAGCTTTCTATACGTCGGCTGTAAATTGAGGACCCCTATCTGTAGTGATAGTGTCCGGCAGCCTATAGTGCTTCTACACGTGTTGGATCAACATTCTCGCTGTTTCTTCTGCAGTAGTTCCTTTGTCTCTCGCTTAGCAGGGGATAAAGTGGCGTTCCTTGCTTAGTCGATCCACTACGTTTAGCGTAGCATTATATCTATCGGAGTCCGGCAGGCCGGTTACGAAGTCTATCGTAATGTGTTGCTACGGCTTCTCGGGGATTAGAAGCGGCTTTAGTAGGCCCGCCGGGAGGCCGTAACGTAGCTTCGCGGCTCGGCACACGTAGCAATTGGCGATAAATCGGTGGATCCGTTCGTAGATCTGCGGAAACCAGTAGATCGTCCTTACGGCTTCTATCGTCTTCTTCGAGCCGGCGTAACTAACGTCCTTAGAGCTATGGACCAGTTGGACGACCTTAGTAATTAGTTCTTCCGGAACTATTAGCTTCCCCGAACCTGTTTTGCCGAGCTTCTGCTTCTAATTAAGCTGCTCTACCTTATCGTAGAGAGTCTTTTCCTTAGGGGCCGGTTCTACCGCGCAGACCCCTACCTCTTTTAACACCTCTGCGTCTACTATCCGCTTAGTTAACACCTTCTAGGACATGTTCGGATCTTCTTTTGCGCGGCTGATCTTCCCTTCTCTCCTCGTTAGCGCATCGGCCTTTCCGTTTTAAGCTCTAGGTCGATAGGTGATCTTGAAGTCGAACCCGGATAAGTAGGCTGCCTACCGTGCTTAACGTCGTAAGAGCTTCTGCGTCTTTATAAAGTAGGTCAGCGACTGGTGGTCCGTAAGGACCTAGACCGTGCTCTTTCTAGCTATAAGTTCCAGCTTCCACTCCTCGAACGCCTGTATAATAGCTAGCAGTTCTTTATCGTAGATAGCGTAGTTCCGTTTAGCTTCGTTTATAGACTTGCTAAAGAAAGCCACTAGATAAAGGGTTTTATTGTCTCTATATTAAGAAAGGACTCCGGCCGTTACTGTATCGGAAGCGTCCGTTTCTACGTAGATTGTCTTTTCCGGTCGGAAGTGTGCCAGAACTGGCGCTAAGGCCACTGCTTCTTTCAGCCGGCTAAAGGCTTCCGTGCACTTCTCGTTCTCTAGGCCGGCGGCCTCTTTCTTTAACGCTTCGTTTAGGGGTCTTGCTATCCTGCTAAAGTCCTTAATAAACCTTCGATAGTAGCTGCAGAATCTAAGAAACGCTCTGATCTGCGTAGTGTTTCCGGATTTCGGCTGTTTCCATTCCGCAACAGCGGCGACCTTTAATAGGTCTATACGAATTCCGTCTCTTCCGACAATAAGACTAAGATACTTGACCTTGGTTTGATAGAACTCGCTCTTCTTTGTGTCTACGTTTAATCCGACCTCGCGGAGCCTCTTTAACACTCTCTCGATGTAGTCCGTATGTTGTTCTCTCGTTCCCTTAGTGTAGATAAGAATGTCGTCTAAGTAGATTAATACAAACTGTTCTAGCATATCTATAAAGGTGTAGTTTATAAAGCATTGCTATATAGCCGGCGCGTTAGTAAGCCCGAACGGCATTACTAACTACTTAAAGTTGCCTATACGCGTCGCGAACGTCGTAAGGTCTTCTGTCTGTCCTTCCTCGTTCCTTAATCGGTAAAACGCTTGTCGAATGTCCAGTTTGCTGAACTATTTAGCTTTAGCCACTCGTTATATAGTCTCGCCGATCAGCGGCAGCGGGTATACGTCTCTCTTAGTAACCTCGTTAAGGCCTCGATAGTCTACGTAGAGTCGCAGACCACTCCCTAGTTTCCTTACGAAAAGAATCGGTAACGTATATTCGGCAGAACTCGGCGTAATAAACTTCTTCGCCAGATTTTTGCGAACGAACACCTCTACCTAGTCCAGTTCGGCCAGCGACAGTCGTCTTAGGGACTCGGTTCTTGGCAGTGTAGCCCCCTTTTTTAGTCGGATCTTGTTGTTATATTCCAGTCGATAGAGCGGCAATAGGTTAGAGTCGGCTTTTAAGAAGACGTTAGCGTAACTATAGAGCTCGTTTGGCAGCACCTCCAGTGGATCCACTTCTTCTTCCGCTATTATCTTCTAGTAGTCTTCGATGTCCTTTATAGAGATAGCGTAGATCTTATTGTCCGGCGACTTCGCGAGGGTCGTTATAGCTTCTGAACTTATTATTCTAACGGTAACTAGGGGTTCGGAACGATCGGACAGAGCCTCTTTCGCGGACTCCGTAGCTTTCGGCTCGGCGGCAGCGGTGGCGGCCGTTCCGATAGTCCTTGCTCCGCTACCCGGGGTTTTGAATCTGATCGTTCCTTTATCTACGTCGATAATAGCTTTCTGGTTCTTTATCTATTTCTGCCCTATAATAATGTCAAACCTTCCGATATCTATAATTCGGAACGTCGCTTCCGTAGTGCGACTAGCCAAGGTAGTCTTTAGCGGCACGTAGTGCGTAACGCTTTCTGTGTCTTGTCCGTTGTATGCCGAAATCTTCGTCGGCAACGCTAATTCCACCGGATAGCCGTATCTATTCGTTAGCTTCCGGACCAGCCGATAGTGGATCGCTGCACCGATAAGAGCTCCGGTGTCGATAAAAGCTTTTAACTAGAGGGGTTGGCGCGACTTCTTAATAGGGTAGATCGTAATTGGAAGGATGATCGCCGTTTCCGTGTTCACTTCTACGGCTGCCGAGAGCGGATCGCTACAACTGTTAATGCTCTCTCGTTCCGTTAGTGCCTTTCGCGGGGATGCCCTGTTTTTTACGCTGGATAGGGGGTCTATCCGTCTAGCTAGTCTTTTCCTATAATCCTTAATTGCACCCCCCTGTCCACACTGTTAGTATCGTTCGGCGCCGGTTCGATGGCTTGAATAGTCTTTCTTGGTAGCTGCAGCTGCTGCTGCGGCTGCTTCGTAATACGATACTCCTGCTTCTGCTGGGTCGTTGCTTGGCATCTCGTAGCAATATAGCCAGGCTTGCTACACGCGTAGCAGGTAGGGACAAACGACGAACGCTGCGAATTAAATAGCTGCTGGGGGCGTTGTCGGTATAGGACGGGGGCTCTAGTTCCCTGCGGCAACAGCGACGGCTTCTAAACCGATTCGCATATCGTCGGTTTTCCGTACGCGTTTAGGTTTCTTACTGTTACTGTCGCCTAGTGCACGAAGCTCTAAAGGTCTTCGTCTTCTACCGACGCTATAGCCGCAGCAAGCTTAGGGCTTAGTTTCTGTCTTAGTAAGTGTAGCTGCTTATCCTTAGCTACTCTTGCTCTAATAGCATATTTCCTAAACAGCCTGTAAAATTCTTCAAATGTCAGCCGATTCTGACTGATCTCGTCTAGTTGCTTGCAGGCAGTCTTCTTTCGGAAGGGGTCTCTAAATCGCTGGTCCAGCGCTTTGATTGCTTCGTCGGCAGTTACCTCTTCTAGGTCCGACACTAACGAGAACGCTTCTCCTTCCAGTCTCGACTCTAAATAGGCCAGTCTATCTTCTCTACTGCTTGCTGCATAATCGCGGCTTATCTTATTCTTGATGTTCTTCTTAAATGCCTCCTACGCTTTAGGGTCTCCGCTACCGAAGGCAGGTAGGTCTGGTAGTAGCGTTATCGTAGTGCTACCTTAACTGTAGGCTGCCGGTAAGGCGTTTTCTGCGTAGGTTTCTCGCCGCGGTGGCGGCGATAGTCTCGCTGTTTCCATATTAGCTAGCTAATCCTTTAGCGCCTTCAGTTGTGTTACGGCAGCAGAAAGGGGTAGGACTGGATAATGGGGTGGACCCTTGGAATTTCGGCTCGGCCCGGAAGGGCCGAGCCGGGCCTTGGCACTACCACTACGAAAGCCTACCACTACTATATAGGTTCCCTTCCCTCCTTAGTTTGAGATATAGTTATCAAAACAGCCGTATTGAAACTTATCTGCGCGCTCGGATCACTATATCTCGAACTAACTCTCTACACAAACCCTGCGCTGCGCGAAGGGGCCCGTCGAACCATCCGGACGCTCGAATAACGCACACACATACATACACCAACAACAACAAACCCCAGGCACTGTAAGAAGATAGAAGGCTTCTCGACAGTAGAGAGCGGCGTAACAGGCCGCCGCAGTAAGAGAAAGACTAACAGAGCGAGTAGGCGCTCCAGTGTAATTGACAATAAGATCGTTATTAGCGGTTTCACAGCGGAAGAGACTGCTAAGGTCAAGGAACGAATGGCCGGATATAGGAAGATCCACGACTGTACGATCGAGGAACTGGAAGACTATGTAAATAAGAATAGGATAGGAAAGGTCTACAATAGTATAGACCTTATTAAGACGCTGTTCTACAGAACGCTAGAAGAGAACAGACGGCTAAGAGAGGAAGTAGAGACGGTAAGAGCCGAGAAGGAATCGGCCGAGACTATTATAGATATACTGGAAAACCAGGCGGCGAATCGACTGGCGCAGCTAAAGGCGCTAAAGCATTAAATAGCTAATATAGAAGCAGCAAAGTCGCCGCCACCGCGTCGAGAAGAACAAGCAGAGACCGCCTTACCGGCGGCCTATAGTCAAGGCGGCACGTTAATAACGTTACTACCGGACCCGCCGGCGTTTAGAGGCAGAGACCCCGAAGACTGGGAAGCGTTTAAGAAGAAGATAAAGAATAAGATAGACCGCGACTACGCCGGAAACAGCGCCGGAGATAGATTAGCGTATCTGGAATCGCGATTAGAAGGTAAAGCTTTTTCGCTAGTAGCAGACCTAGAAGAGGTAACCGCTAAAGAAGCGATTAAAGCGCTAGATCAACGCTTCGGAGACCCCTTTAGGAAGAAGACGGCCTGTAAGCAGCTGGACAAGATTAACCAGAACTGGCAGACGTTCGAGAAGTTCTACAGATTGTTCAGAAAATATGCGATTAGGGCCCGAGTAGCGGAAGATAAGCAGCTCTACCTACTAAGGCAGAAGCTGAACCCTGAACTGGCCGCCGCTATAGCGTCGGTGGAAGACGAAGACCTTAAGAGCTTCGTGCACCGAGCGAGAGTTACTGCCAGAAACTTGAACGCGTACGGAAAACCGGTAACACGTAAACTGATTTAGAAGCCGTCGCCGTCGGCGCAGCCGACAAGAGCCCCTGCGCCCTTCCGACAACGCCACCAGCAGCTATCTAGTTCGCAGCGTTCGTCGTTCGTGCTCACCTGCTACGCATATACAAAGCCTGGCTATATCGCTACGAGATGCCAAGCAACGGCCTAGTAGAAGCAGGAGTATCGCGCTATAAAGCAGCTGTAGCTGCAGCTACCAAGAAAGACTATTCAAGCTATCGAACCGGCGCCGAATAATACTAACAGTGTGGACGGGGGGGTGCAATTAAGAATCCTGGGAAAAGACTAGCTGGAAGGATAGGCCCCCTATCCAGCGTAGAAGACAGGGCACTAACAAGAGCCACGTTACAGAGAGACGAGAGCATTAACAGCTGCAGCGATCCGCTCTTAGCGGCGGTAGAAGTGAATACAGAAACAGCTATTATCCTTCTAATTACTGTCTACCCCCTTAACGGATCGAGCAAACCACTTTAGCTAAGAGCTTTTATCGACACAGGAGCTCTTATCGGTGCAGCGATCCACTATCGGCTGGTCCAGAAGCTGACGAATGGATACAGCTATCCGGTAGAATTGGCGTCGCCGACGAAGATTTCGGCATACAACGGACAAGACACAGAAAGCGTTACGCACTACATGCCGCTAAAGACTACCTTGGCTGGTCGCACTACGGAAGCGACGTTCCGAATTATAGATATCAGAAGGTTTGACATTATTATAGGGCAGAAATAGATAAAGAACTAGAAAGCTATTATCGATGTAGATAAAGGAACGATTGGATTCAAAACCCTAGGTAGCGTAGCAGGGACTATCGAAACGGCCGCCACCGCCGCCGCCGAGCCGAAAGCTACGGAGTCCGCGAAAGAGGCTCCGTCCGATCGCTCCGAACCCCTGGTTACCGTCGGAATAATATGTTTAGAAGCTATAACGACCCTTGCGAAGTCGCCGGACAATAAGATCTACGCTATCTTAATAAAAGACATCAAAGACTACTAGAAGATAATAGCAGAAGAAGAAGTAGATCTACTAGAGGTGCTGCCAAACGAGCTCTATAGTTACGCTGACATATTCTTAAAAGCAGACTCTAACCTCCTGCCGCTCTACCGGCCGGAATACGACAACAAGATTAGGTTAAAAGAGGGGGCTACATTGCCAAGAACCGAGCCCCTAAGAAGACTGTCGCCGGCCGAACTGGACTAAGTAGAGGTGTTTGTTCGCGAAAATCTGGCAAAGAAGTTTATTACGCTAAGTTCTGCCGAATATGCGTTACCGATTCTTTTCGTAAGGAAACTAGGGGGTAGTCTGCGACTCTGCGTAGACTATCGAGGCCTTAACGAGGTCACCAAGAGGGACGTATACCCGCTGCCGCTAATCGACGAGACTATACAACGAGTAGCTAAGGCTAAGTAGTTTAGCAAGCTGGACATCCGCCAAGCGTTCTATCGACTAAGAAACAAAGAAGGGCAGACAGAAGACCTTACGACGTTTGCCACGCGCATAGGCAATTTCAAGTGGTTAGTAATGCCTTTCGGACTTACCAACGCCCCGGCAGTGTGGCACCGCTTTATAAACTACACCTTTATAGACATGCTAGAACGGTTCGTGTCCGTCTATTTGGACGACATTCTTATCTATACAGACGGAACGAGAGATCAGCATACGGACCACATCGAGAGAGTGTTAAAGAGGCTCTGCGAGGTCGGATTAAACGCGGACACGAAGAAGAGCGAGTTCTATCAAACCGAGGTTAAGTATCTCGGTCTTATCGTCGGAAGAGACGGAATTCGTATAGACCTATTAAAGGTCGCCGCCGTTGCAGAATGGAAACAGCCAAAATCCGGGAACACTACGCAGATCAGAGCGTTTCTTGGATTCTGCAGCTACTATCGAAGGTTTATCAAAGACTTCAGTAAGATCGCGAGACCCCTAAACGAAGCAGTAAAGAAAGAGGCTGCTGGCCTATAGAATAAGAAGTGTACAGAAGCTTTCAACCGACTAAAGGAGGCAGTAGCCTTAGCGCCAGTGTTAGTGCACTTTAGACCGGAAAAGACGATCTACGTAGAGACAGACGCTTCTGACACAGTAACGGCAGGGGTCCTTTCTCAATACGGAGACGATGAAACCCTTTATCCAGTAGCTTTCTTTAGTAAGTCTATAAATAATGCTGAACGGAACTACGCTATCTATAATAAAGAACTGCTGGCTATTATACAGGCGTTCGAGGAGTGGAAGCCAGAGCTTATAGCTGGAAAGGGCACGGTCCAGGTCCTTACGGACCACCAGTCGCTGACCTACTTTATAAAGACGCAGAAGCTCTTACGCCGCCAAGCCCGGTAGGCAGCCTACTTATCCGGATTCGATTTTAAGATTGCCTATCGACTAGGAGCTTAAAATGGAAAGGCTAACGCGCTAACAAGAAGGGAAGGAAAGACCAGCCGCGCGAAAGAGGATCCGAACATGTTCTAGAAGGTGCTGACCGAACGAATAGTAGACGCAGAGGTGTTGAAAGAGGTAGGGTTCTGCGCAGTGGAACCGGCCCCTAAGGAAAAGACTCTCTACGAAAAGGTGGAGCAGCTTAACTAGCAACAGAAACTCGGCAAAACCGGTTTAGGGAAGCTAATAGTTCCGGAAGAACTAATCACTAAGGTCGTCCAACTGGTCTATAGCTCTAAGGACGTTGGTTACGCCGGCTCGAAGAAGACAATAGAAGCCGTAAGGACGATCTACTAGTTTCCGCGGATCTACGAACGGATCCACCGATTTATCGCCAATTGCTACGTATGCCAAGCCGCGAAGCCACGTTACAGTCTTCCGGCCGGTCTGCTGAAGCCACTGCTGATCCCTAAGAAACCGTAGCAACACATTACGATAGATTTTATAACCGGCCTGCCGAATTTAGATAGATACGATGCTACCCTTAACGTAGTGGATAGGCTGAGCAAGTAACGCCACTTTATCCCCTGCTAAGCGAGAAACGAAGGAACTACCGCGGAAGAGACAGCGCAGATGTTGATTCAACACGTATAGAAGCACTATAGCCTGCCGGACACTATTACTACGGATAGGGGTCCTCAATTTACCGCCAACGTATAGAAAGCTATTAACCAAGCTCTCGGAATTCGTAGAAAGCTCAGCACTGTCGCTTACCCTTAAACTAACGGTCAGTCTAAGGTAGCTAACCGAGAGATAGAGCGATATCTGCAAACCTTCTGCAGCTATTACTAAGAAGAATAGATTAAGGTGTTGCCGATAGCTGAGTTCTGCGCCAACTCGGCACTGTCTAAAGCTACCTCGCTGGCGCCGTTCGAGATAAAGCATAGCTATCTTCCGAGGATAAGCTTTTAGCCGCCGAGCGACGCCGGCTCGCTGGAGCTTTCCACTAATACAGGGTGGGTTGGCCCGTGTTATTACTATGCCTTGCCAAGGTTCATATATCTGGTACACATTAGTCAAGTTACTTCCGAGTTACTTAACCAGTCCCTTTTGGCTTAAGTGTACCGCGTTACATCACTTAACTTAGAAGTGACTGCTGAAAGTGTACGATGAAAGGCCCGGGTTTAATTCCTAGGGGGCGCATCTTTCAACTGGCGAGTGGAAGCAGCGTTGACGTATGTCCGTTTGTCTACTACTCCGTACAGAATAAGGCAGACCCGGTAAAGGTCCAGCTGGCTGTGTGCAGACCTGCCGGGGGGGGGTTAATTGCGTATACGGCATAGGGGGGCTATGCAAATCGCATACGTAGCCTGTAAGTAAGCGCAGCTTACGAGGTCGTAAGCCTGTAGCGCAGGGGGTAGTAATACAGGGTGGGTTGGCCCGTGTCATTACTATGCCTTGCCAAGGTTCATATATCTGGTACACATTGGTCAAGTCACTTCCGAGTTACTTGACCAGTCCCTTTTGGCTTAAGTGTACTGCGTTACATCATCCACCACCACTACGTCGTTAAAGAGAGTCGCCGCCGCGGCGGCGGAAGCGCTCCGATCTCAAATGGAAGAGGCTATTAAGGTAGCGAGGAAAGCGATTGAATCAGCTTAGAAGAAGATAGTAACTCGAACTAATAGAAAAAGGTTACTACTAGAATTCGAGGAAGGCTAAAAGGTATAGCTTAACACGCAAAACCTAAGGCTAAAAGGCAACGCCAAGCTCAATCTACGCTACGTAGGTCCGTTCAAGATAGTGGAAAAGAGATCGCCGGTGACTTATCGGCTCCAGCTGCCAAAGGCGTTCCGGATCTACGACGTTTTCTATTCAGATCTGCTAAGCCTGGACCCTAAGGACGGCCTTTAGGAACAGGGGTTCGCCGAACCCCTGCCAATCGAGATGGACGGTAATAAGGAAGAGTAGGAGGTAGAAGACGTAATAGACGTAAAGAAGACGAAGGGGTCTATCAAAGCGAGGATCTCGTAGAAGGGGTGGCCGGAAGACTATAAATAGTATCCAGTCGAGAACCTCCGGAATTCGGCGGAGCTGCTAAGAGAGTTCTACGTACGGAACCCGGAAAAGCCGAAACCAGCGTAGCTCTAATGCCGACGATGCGGAAGTTAATAGTTTGGAAAGAAGAAAGCCGCGTCTGCTCCACCGGCGCGGAAGCCGATAAAGACAATCGTAACGGTCGCTTCGGGGAGGTCTTCGACGCAGCCACTATCCACCGGCGTAGTAGGTAAAGGCTTTGGTAGAAGAAAAAGAAGAAGAGAAACGCCGCTGCGGAAGGATCTATATAGACCCTAAGGCAGCGCACAGACCGGCCGAGCCGCAGCTCAGAAGACCGCAGATCAGATCAGATAGCGTCGATTACATAAACGCTAAGTAAAGGACTTCAGACGCTGACGACGTAAGAAATTGAAGAAGCGATAAAGAGAACGTTGTTTTTGATAGGAGACGGAAGAGGTAACATTACTGTTGGAGGGGATTTTCGAGAAGGAGACGATAAACCAAAAAAAAAAAGTGGAGATTTTCGGATAGATAGGGTCACTCAGCGGTCGAGGGCGACCGCTAGGGAGGGAGGGGGGTAGTGTTACGGCAGCAGAAAGGGGTGGGACTGGATAATAGGGTGGACCCTTGGAATTTCGGCTCGGCCCTTCCGGGCCGAGCCGGGCCTTAGCACTACTACTACGAAAGCCCACCACCACCACTATATAGACTCCTTTCCCTCCTTAGTTCGAGATATAGTTATTAAAAAGGCTGTATTGAATTATATCTGCATGCCCGGATCAGTTATTGTCCGAGTAGGACTCCTAATCCTCTTGTTAGGGCACTGCAGTTGCTACCCTTGCAGTGGTCGGCCGTCCCCTAGGTCTCTCTACTGGCAAGAGCCTGCAATTCCGTACAGTGTAGCCTATCTTGCTATACATGTAGCAGCTCCCTTCTGCTCGCCTCTTGTTAAGGGTAGCTATGTCTACCTATTGCGCCCTTTTAGTAGCGGCCCTTAGCCGTATAGTAACAGCTGCCGCTACCCTCGTTGTCGTTGGTTCCTAGTCTATAGCGTCCGTCTGCCGCTAGAGGGGTTGTCTTATCTTGTAAGTGCGGCTTATCTGTCTAAGCCTGCGCTGCTAGTTGTCGACTATCCTAAGGAGGTCGCAGAATTCCTCGTACGTAGCTGGTCGCATTACGCCTACTAGTCCTGTTATAATTTCCTTAGAGAGACCTACCTCTAAAGAGGGAATTTTTATACTGTCCTCCTATTAGAGACCTCCTGCCTCTGCTAGAGTTTGGTCGTATTCTGCGAGGAATTCTCGTACAGTCTTGCGCCCTTGCTTTATCGTATTGACCTGTAGGAGTGCTCGGCTCTCGCAGTCTAGGTCCTTGTAGCTCTTGTTAAGAGCTGCCTAGAGTATCGTCGTCGTAGCTATTGCTAGGTTAGCAATAGCTGTCTCGTAGTACGGCAGAATCCGTACTGCTGCCCTGTCCTTTAACCTCCTAAAGAGGTAAACTACCTTGTCTAGCTCGGTCGGGTATGCTCCTAAGTCGACTAGAAGCTTAGAGCGCATCTAGGCAGCCTAGGAGGGGTATTTAGCCAGAGCCTTACTATTGTACGTAGTAACGTCCGGGAGTTTGCTCTTGGGGGTCGGGGTGTAGGCTATCGTGTTTGTCGTCGTAGGGGTCAGATCGCGATCGGACGCCCTAAGCTGTTGTAGCTCCTGTTCCTACTGGGAAATTATTGCAGCCTAGTGGCTTACTTGCTGCTCGAGCTGCCTCCTGTGTTCTAGCAGCTCCTTGTACGCGCAGTGCATATGCCCCTGTATAGCTGTAGGTTCTATAGGGATGTCGCTGTTGCGGCGGTGGAAAGAGGTGGGACAGATTGGTGGGGTGGACCCTGGAATTTCGGCTCGGCCCGGACGGGCCGAGCCGGGCCTTGGCACCACCACTATCAAAGCCCACCACTACCACCACATAGATTCCTTTCCCTCCTTAGTTCGAGATATAGTTATCAAAAAGGCCGTATTGAATTATATCTGCGTGCCCGGATTATTATATCTCGAACTCACTCTCTACACTACACTCCGCGCTGCGCGAAAGGGCCCGTTGAACTATCCGGAAACCCGAATAACGCACGCGCACCCAACAACAACCCCCAAGGCACCGTAAGAAGATGGAAGGCTTCTCAGCGGTAGAGAGCGGCGTAACAGGCCGCCGCGGAAAGAGAAAGACTGACAGAGCGAGCAGGCGCTCTAGTGTAATTGACGATAAGATCGTTATTAGAGGTTTTACGGCGGAAGAGACTGCAGAGATTAAGGAACGAATAAGTGAATATAAGAAGATCCACGACTGCACGATCGAGGAACTGGAAGACTACGTAAATAAGAATAGAATAGGGAAGGTCTACGACAGTATAGACCTCATTAAGACGCTGTTCTACAGAACGCTGGAAGAAAACAGACAGCTAAGAGAGGAAGTAGAGACAGTAAGGGCCGAAAAGGAATCGGCAGAGACTATCGTCGACGTGTTAGAACACTAAGCGTCGAATCGACTAGCGCAACTGAAGGAGCTAAAGGATCAGCTAGCTGATATAGAAGCAGCGAAATCGTCGTTGCCACTGCAGCGAGAAACCTACGCTAAGACCGCCTTACTAGCGGCCTATAGTCAAGGTGGCACGTTGATAACGTTACTACCAGATCCACCGGTTTTCGGTAGAGGAGACTCTGAAGCATAGGAGGCGTTTAAGAAGAAGATCAAGAATAAGATAAGCCGCGATTACGCATTAAGCAGCGAAGAAGACAGATTGGCCTATTTAGAGGCGCGACTAGAAGGCGAAGCGTTCTCGTTGGTAGCGGACCTAGAAGAGGTAACCGCCGAAGAAGCGATCAAAGCGCTAGATTAACGCTTCGGAGACCCATTCCGAAAGAAGACAGCCTGTAAGCAGCTGGATAAGATCAACCAGAACCGGCAGACGTTTAAGGAATTCTACGGTTTGTTCAGAAAATATGCGATTAGGGCCCGAGTGGCGGAAGATAAGCAGCTCTACCTATTAAGGCAGAAGCTAAACCCTGAACTGGCCGCCGCTATAGCGTCTATGGAAGACGAAGACCTGGAGGGCTTCGTGCATCAAACGAGGGTCACTGCGAGAAACTTGAGCACTTACGCGAAATTACGAGAATCGGTTCAGAAGCCGTCGCCGTCGCTAATGCGGACAACTAGAGCCCCCGCGCCCTTCCGACGCGGCCCCTAGCCGCCTTACGTGCCGCGACCGCCGTTCGTCCCCACCTGTTTCGCGTGCGGAAAGCCTGGCCACATCGCTGCGAGCTGCCAAGCATCGGATAAGCAGAAGCAGGAGTATCGTGTTATAAGGCAGCCGCAGCCGCAGCCGCAGCAACCACCGAGGAAGACCATACAAGCTATGGAACCGGCGCCGAACGATACTGACAGTGCGGACGGTAGGGTGCAGTTAAGGATTATAGGAAAAGACTAGCTGGACGGATAGGCCCCCTATCCAGCATTAACAATAGGGCACCGCGCCGGAGCGAATCGACACGAGAAGAAAGCATTAACAGCTGCAGCGATCCGCTCTCGGCAGCCGTAGAAGCGAACACGGAAACGGCGATAATCCTTCCTATCGAGATCCACCCTGTTAAGAAGTCGCGCAAACTACTTCAGCTAAGAGCTTTTATCGATACCGGAGCTCTCATTAGCGCAGCGATCCACTACTGGCTGGTTCAGAAGCTGATAAACTGATATAGCTATCCGGTGGAGCTGGCGTCGCCGACGCGGATTTCGGCATATAACGGACAAGACACGGAAAGCGTCACGCACTACGTGCCATTAAGGACTACGCTAGCTGGTCGAACTACAGAAGCGACGTTCCGGATTATAGATATCGGAAGATTTGACATCATTATAGGGCAGAAATGGATAAAGAACCAGAAAGCCATCGTCGACGTAGATAAAGGAACGATCAGATTCAAAACCCGAGGTAACAGCGCCGTTACTACCGAATCGAGAGCCGCGGCTGCTAATGTAACTCCGTCCGATCGTTCCGAACCCCTGGTTACCGTCGGAATAATAAGTTCGGAAGCTATAACGACCCTCGCGAAGTCGCCGGATAATAAGATCTACGCTATCTCGATGAAAGACATCGAAGACTACCGGAAGATAATGGCGGAAGAAGAAGTGGACCTGCTAGAGGTGCTACCGGCGGAGCTCTACGATTACGCTAACGTGTTCTCAAAAGCCGACTCCAACCTCCTGCCGCTCTATCGACCGGAATATAACAACAAGATCCGACTGAAAGAGGGAGCTACACTGCCAAGAACCAAGCCCCTAAGACGACTGTCACCGGCCGAACTGGACCAAGTGGAGGTATTTGTTCGCGAAAACCTGGCGAAGAAGTTTATTACGCCGAGTTCTGCCGAATACGCGTTACCGATTCTTTTTGTAAGGAAACCAGGGGGTGGTCTGCGACTCTGCGTAGACTATCGAGGCCTTAATAAGGTCACTAAGAGAGATGTGTATCCGCTACCTCTAATCGATAAGACTATACAACGAGTGGCTAAGGCTAAGTGGTTCAGCAAGCTGGATATTCGCCAAGCATTCCATCGATTGAGGAACGGAGAAGGACAAACGGAAGACCTTACGACATTCGCCACGCGCATAGGCAATTTCAAGTAGTTAGTGATGCCTTTCGGACTCACCAACGCGCCGGCAGTGTGGCAACGCTTTATAAACCACACTTTTATGGACATGCTGGAACGGTTCGTGTCTATCTACTTGGACGACATCCTTATCTACACGGATGGAACGAGAGAGCAATATACGGACCACATCGAGAGAGTTTTAAAAAGGCTCTGCGAGGTAGGATTGAACGCGGACACGAAGAAGAGCGAGTTCTATCAAACCGAGGTCAAATATCTCGGTCTTATCGTCGGAAGAGATAGAATTTGTATAGACCCCGCAAAGGTCGCCGCCGTCGCGGAGTGGAAGCAGCCGAAATCCGGAAACACTACGCAAATCAGAGCGTTTCTCGGATTCTGCAGCTACTATCGACGGTTTATTAAGGACTTTAGCAAGATAGCGAGGCCCCTGAACGAGGCGCTGAAGAAAGAGGCCGCCGGCCTATGGAATAAAAGGTGCACGGAAGCCTTTAACCGGCTGAAAGAAGCAGTGGCCTCTGCACTAGTGTTGGCGCACTTCCGACCAGAAAAGACGATCTATGTAGAAACGGACGCTTCCGACACAGTAACGGCCGGAGTCCTTTCTTAATACGGTAACGACGAAACCCTCCATCCAGTAGCTTTCTTTAGCAAGTCAATAAGCGAAGCCGAGCGGAACTACGCCATCTACGATAAGGAGCTGCTAGCGATCATTCAGGCTTTCGAGGAGTGGAAACTGGAGCTTATAGCTGGAAAGAGCACGGTCCAGGTTCTTACGGACCACCAGTCGCTGACCTACTTTATAAAGACGCAGAAGCTCTTACGTCGCCAAGCTCGGTAGGCCGCATACTTATTAGGATTCGACTTTAAGATCACCTATCGACCAGGGGCTCAAAACGGAAAGGCTGACGCGCTAACGCGAAGAGAAGGGAAGACGAGCCGCGCGAAGGAAGATCCGAACATGTTCCAGAAGGTGTTAACCGAGCGGATAGTAGACGCAGAGGTATTGAAAGAGGTAGGGGTCTGCGCAGTAGAACCGGCCCCTAAGGAAAAGACTCTCTACGAAAAGGTGGAACAGCTTAACCAGCAACAGAAACTCGGCAAAACCGGCTTAGGAAAGATAATAGTTCTGGAAGAACTAATTACAGAAGTCATCCAGCTGGTCTATAACTCTATAGACGTTGGTTACGCCGGCTCAAAGAAGACGATAGAAGCTATAAGGACGGTCTACTGGTTTCCGCGGATCTACGAACGGATCCACCGATTTATCGCCAATTGCTACGTATACAGAACCGCGAAGCTACGTTACGGCCTTCCGGCAGGCTTATTAAAGCTACTGCCGATCCCCGAGAAACCATAGCAGCACATTACGATGGATTTCGTAACCGGCCTGCCGGATTCCGATGGATACGATGCCACCCTTAACGTAGTGGATAGGCTAAGCAAAGAACGATACTTTATCCCCTGCCGAGCGAGAGACGAAGGAACTACTGCAGAAGAAACCGTACGGATGTTGATTCAACACGTGTAGAAGCACTATGGCCTGCCGGACACTATTACTACAGACAGGGGTCCTCAATTCACTGCCGACGTATAGAAAGCTATTAACTAAGCTCTCGGAATTCATAGAAAGCTTAGCACCGCCGCTCACCCTCAAACCGACGGTCAGTCTGAAGTCGCTAACCGTAAGATAGAGCGATATCTGCGAACCTTCTGCGGCCACTATTAAGAAAAGTAGGTTAAGATGCTGCCAATGGCTGAATTCTGCGCGAACTCAGCACAGTCAGAAGCGACGTCGCTGGCGCCGTTCGAGATAACGCACGGCTATCTTCCGAGGATAAGCTTTTAGCCGCTAAACGAACCCAGCTCCGCGGAACTATCTACCGCTACGTCGTCGAAGAGAGTCGCCGCCGCGGCGGCAGAAGCGCTACGATCTCAGATGGAAGAAGCGATTAAAGTGGCGAAAGACGCGATGGAATCGACTTAGAAGAAGATAGTGACTCAAGCTAATAAGAAGCAGTTACCGATAGAATTCGAGGAAGGCCAAAAGGTATAGCTCAACACGCGAAACCTAAGGCTGAAAGGCAACGCCAAGCTTAATCCACGCTACGTGGGTCTATTTAAGATAATAGAAAAGAGGTCGCCGGTGACTTATCGGCTCGAGCTGCCGAAGGCGTTCCGGAACTATAACGTTTTCCATTTAGATCTGCTAAGCCTAGACCCTAAGGACGGCCTTCCGGAGCAAGGGTTCGCCGAACCTCCACCAGTTAAGATAGACGGTAATAAAGAGGAGTGGGAGGTAGAAGACGTAATAGACGTAAAGAAGATAAGAGGGTCTATCAAAGCGAGGATCTCGTAGAAGGGGTAGCCGGAAGACTATAAATGGTATCCAGTCGAAAACCTGCGAAATTCGGAGGAGCTGTTAAGAGACTTTTACGCGCGGAATCCGAAGAAGCCGAAGCCGGAATGGCTCTAATCCGAAGAAGCCGAAGCCGAATGGATCTGAAGCTGATCCTTCAATAACAAAAGCAGCGTCCGCTCTACCGGCGCAGAAGCCGATAAAAACGATCGCTGCTTATAGCTCTAGGCAGATCGTAGTGGTCGGTAGGCCGCGCACGCCGTAGCGTGCCAGCGCCGCCGACCCCGCGATAGATGGAGACTATAGGTGGAAAAGAAAGAAGAAGAAGAAACGGAGCCGCGGACGGATCTATATGGACCTCCGAAGCAGCGCACAGACCAACCACGCCGCAGCTTAGATGAACCACAGCTCAGATCAGATGGCACGGATCAGGCGCACCGATTACATAAACGCCAAGTGAAGGACTTCAGATGCCGATAACGTAAGAAAATAAAGAGAACGTTGTTTTTGATGGAAGACGGAAGAGGTGACATCACAGTCAGAGGGGACTTTCGAGAAGGAGATAACGAAACAAAAAAAAAAAAAAAAAAAAAAAAAGTGGAGATTTTCGGATGGATGATGTGACTAAGCGGTCGAGGGCGACCGCTGGTAAGGGAGGGGGGTAGTGTTGCGGCGGTGGAAAGAGGTGGGACAGATTGGTAGGGTGGACCCTGGAATTTCGGCTCGGCCCGTCCGGGCCGAGCCGGGCCTTGGCACTACCACCATCAAAGCCCACCACCACCACTACATAGATTCCTTTCCCTCCTCAGTTCGAGATATAGTCATCAAAAAGGCCGTATTGAATCATATCTGCGTGCCCGGATCAGTCGCTGTCTATCTTCGTTATATTACTGCAGTTACTAACAGTAAGATTAGTTCCTAATATAAGGGCTTAAGAATCTTAGTTTAGAAACTTAAGGTTAGGTATCTATATAAAGGAACTAATAGGCAGTTCCTTCGTCGTCTGCTGCTGTACAATTTGTACCTACGAAGCTAAGCTAGCAATTTCCCTCTGTGCAGAGATGCAAGGTTTACACTCTGTATAGAGGATCGGGAGTTCTCCCTCTGTACAGTAGTGCAGAGTTTTCTCTCTGTTCTAAGGGGCAGCAATTCCCCTCTATATAGGGCTATAGAGTTCTCCCTCTGTATAGGAGTAGGGTCCTGTCGGTAATTCTGTACAGAGGGTAGGGTCGTGCTAGCGCCGCTAAGTCGCAGTCCTTAGAGCGACGGCTGGCTTAGGTTAGGTTTAGGACCTGGGCTGGGCGGCGCTCCCTAACAGTTCCTTCCTGTGTATATATAGCCTCGAGTTTCTGAACCAAGATACTTGAACCCCCAACAGTAGGCGAGAATAGCAGAGGGACACTTGTTAGTTTAAACACGATACCAGTTATTGGTATTAGGTACCCTATACGCTGCTACGATCCAATCCTGTAACACTACCCTATTAATCCGTCCTACCCCTTTCTACTACTGCAACAAATACTAAGCACTAGTATTACATCTAAACTAGCAAGTGTCCTTTAATTATTCTGCAACGTATGTCTTTTGTGTACTGTAGGAGCGGCATAGGCCGTCCTTAGCAGTAGGCTACTACCTATGCTCGCAAACGTTACGCCAGAGTACCTCTTAATGACCGCAACGGCTACTGTAACATTTCTAAAGGTTGACATAGCATAACTGTGCTTTGCCCAATATTTAAATATTCTATCATTAATAGCGATCAAAAGAAATAATTTGTTGTAGAAGTTGGTTATGCTAAGAAAACTTGTACAGCTCACTGGTCTGTGCAGCTGACTGGTCACATACGTTAGTCTTTGGTTGATAGTAGTAACTATTGCAGGACACTTGGAATTATCGACGCGTTGTAGCGCGTTTCCCCGCGCCTTGCTTGACTCTAATTGAAGCATCCCCAGTAACGCGGAAACACACAACGGCGACCTTCACGACCCTAGCCTCCACCACCAATCGGCCGCACCTAGGCACAGGGCCTTGAGCTCGTCATGGGCCTCTTCGACGGCACGTCCGACCACGGCGGCACGGGGTTCCTGAGCCCAGGCGGCGACCACCACCACCACCGCCACCACCACCACCGCTCGCCGTCGCGCAATCGAGGCGTCTCCCCCGCGCGCTCGACGCGAAGCGCACACACGACCGGCGGCGGAACCGGCTACTACGTCCGGTCCGCGCAGCACCATGGCCCCTCACACGCGTCGCGACCGGGCCCCGCACGCCGCGCCAGCGGATCGCTCTTCGGCGCGCGTGGCGGCGCAGGCCCTTCTCCACGATCCATCTTCGGCGGCGGCGGCGGCGGGAGCTCGTACTACAAACGAAGTCCGCGGAAAGGCTACATCGCCCACCTGATGCACAAGCTGCAGCGGATGCTCAGGGAATTATGGCATTTCGCGCGACGGCATCCCGTCAAGGCGTTTTTCGCGCTGGTGGTGCCGTTGTTGTCTGCGGGCGGGGCCATACATGGCTTGATGCGGCAGGTGGGGATACGGATGCCCTTTGGGCTTGATGGCGGGATGAGCAGGGGGGGAGGGGGTTATTACGGCAGTCACGGGTATGATTCACGAGCAGGAGGCGGCGGAGGAGGTGGTGGATTGGGGGGGTGGATGGATCATGCGGGGGGTTTGATGCAGATTGCCCGGGCGTTTATGTGAGGCGGAGAGGACGCGGGACATGGAAATGGTGCGAGCTCAGCAGCACCGGATAGGAGACCTTCGTGAAGGCGAGCTGGACTCGTGAGTTGGCCATCGGCGCGAGCTGGAGCAAATGCTTCCTGTGTTCTGCGGCGTGGATACCCTGTAGGCCATGAAATAGTGACGAAACCGGATGTTGTTATGAGAATGGGAGGTGTTATCCACGGAAGAGGACAAGACGACCCGAACCGCCGACGAAGATGAGGCTACGAGTGTGCCGACACGGTCCAGTGTCTGTCCAGGCAGTGCTCGTTGCACAGTTGCCTGGACGTTTGCAACCAGCACCACCGGCAGGACGTGCTTTGCGGAGCACAAATTCCCGTCACCGCAAGCCAGCGTACACAATGCATTGTGTGACAAGTCGACGACACACTCAGGCCTCGGCGTGGGCGAGTGTCGTGGAAGCACCCGTCTGCATCTTTGTGGTCGCGGACGGATCACGAAGCGAGGGGCTGGTACTCACAGATACTTTCACGGTAGCGGTTCTTGTTGGCAGTGGTATCTATCTGCAGCACGACGGCCTTCCCATGTTGTGAACGGCAGGCTTGGGGATCATGCACGATGCACCACGCCGTCTACATGCGTTCACGCTTGCGCGGTGCGGCACGAATGATGTTGTCAACTCTCAGCAACAGCTCGGCGGCCTCGCTGGCACTGCTCACGACGGCGCGCTTGAGCTTGTAGGATTCGACCACGCCCAGCGTCCTCATGTCAGCGATGCCACCCCCCGGCTTCATCAGGTCCAACCCGCTGCTGGACATGCCAGAGTAGACTGCTTTGCGCAACCGCGCGACCAGGTCGGCAGAGTCCAGACCGGCGTTGTCGGCGAGGATGGTTGGGAGTTGGCGAAGTGCTTTGGCGAATGAGTCGACGGCCAGAGCTTTCTTGCCGGCCACGTTCTGAGCAGCTTGGTCTACAGCCTTGGCCATGACCATTTCCGCGCACCCACCTCCCAGAGTCGTCTTCGGCGCCTTGACCGTCTGCGACAGCACAGCCAAGGCGTCGTGCAAACTGCGCTCCGCCTCGTCCAGAAGCTGTTCGCTGGAGCCGCGCAGCACCACGGTGCATGCCCGCCCAGCAGCAACGCCGGAGAATCGAAGGAGGGTGTCCTCGCCGATGATGACTTCCTCAATCAGGTCGCAGTGTCCAAGCTTGACATGCTCCGGGTGGTCGAACGTCGATGTAATCTCGGCACCGGTGACCAGGGCTAACCGCTCAACGCCGTCAAAGTCTGCGTGTTCGATCGATGCAATGCCGGCGTCTGTGAAGAGTTGTTCGGGCCAATTGTAGATCAGTTGTCGGTTGACGAAACAGTTGATGCCATGCGACTTGATCTTCTCCACCTTGGACCTCATCTTCTCGCGCTCGGCCTTCTCCAGCTCAGCCAGCTTGCCCGTGCTCTCCACCTTGACCCTCGCACCAAAGATCTTGACTTTGTCCGTGTCCATGGATGTGTTTGCGACCAGAATCTTTGCATTCTCCACCCGCTTCGGCTGACCGGTGCCAAACTTCTTGTCGAGAATGAAGCCCGAGTCGAGATATGAATCGGAGAGCTTGCCGCCTGCCTTCTTGATGATCTGGATATGTGTGAGATCCGTTGATCCCTTCATACGCAGTACGGCGTCGGTGGCAAGCTCGGCGAACTGGTCACGGTCCTGGCTGAGCACTTTCGAGCTGAGCGTTGTTCGTGCGATCGCGATCAGGTCGTTCCGAAATGCTTCGGGGTTGGCGCTGTGGTCGGTTGCGGTCTCTTCTAATGCTTCCAGTGCTGCAGCACTTGCTATCCGGAAGCCCTCGATGATGGTCTGGGGGTGGATTTTCTGGTTGACCAGCTGTTCTGCCTCGCGCAACAGTTCTGCTGCGAGGACCGCCACGCTCGTGGTGCCGTCGCCCACCTCGTCGTCTTGCACTTTGGAGATGTTCACCAAGACCTTCGCCGCCGCGTTGTCCAGCGCCACGCTCTTGAGGATGGTGGCGCCGTCGTTCGTGACCATGATCTCGCCGGTCGAAGCACTTTGGAGGATCTGGCGCAGCAATCAGTGGCGTGTCCCAGTCGTGCGTTGACCAGAGCCTCCTCACTTTGTCCTGGCCTTTGGGGCCCAGGGTGCTCTTGACCAAGTCGCCAATGGCAATCGCACCCACAAAGGCGCTGCATGTCTGTTAGCTGCCACGCGGCTCTTGGGTTCTGCGTGCAAAGGCCCACGTGCCTGAGTCGGGCCTGCTCTCCTCGCTCCTGCTCGCCGCCATCTTCGAAGATGTGCTGGGACTGGGGACAGATCAGTATGGCTGGACCAGCGACGCGGCTGCAGATGTCGTGCATACCATCGTGCCGGGCCGTGTGGAGGGAGTTGCTCGAGTTGCTCACCCACCACGCCTCCAACGCCGGCCCAAACTTTTGGGCCAGACGCTCCCACAAATGCCGGACTTCAGCCACCGCTTGGCACAGTTGCGTCAATCCGGCAAGGCACTTCCCACCGCCCCCACGCCGCCACCCTCACCTTTTCATCCACCATCCTCGCCTTTTGATCCACCGCCCCGCGCCCCGCATTGGAGTCGCCGGCCTCTTCCACAGTCGATAGCAGGCTATCGACTCACTCGCGGCCCATTCCATCCTGCTCGACCGTCAGCGCGCGTCTGCTTCCCCCCCCCACATTCTCACCGGGCACCTCAGTCTGGCCGCAGAACAACCATCACCGCTCCGCCATCGCCGCCGACCACCTTCGTCCGATGGACACTCCCCGGCTCTCGCCCTGTGCTCGTTCTGCTTGTCGATAGGTCTCTTCTTTCACCCGTGTCGCCCCAACACAAAGCATGATGGCTATGTTCAACAACCACCATTCCAAACTCTCGATTCCTTTGAATGGCTTTTGTTCTCGTGCTCTCGCATTTGCTCTAGCTCTGGATCCTTCCACGCCCCCTTGATCGACCCGCGTCAGGAACACCCCCCTCCCCCCGTTTCATCACTTGCGAGCAGGATTGCTCCCAAACACCCACTGATCCATCATCGGCGGCACCATGTCCAAGGCGGGGTTCGACGCTCTGCAGCTCGGCGCGATGGCAGACGAGCGCCTCCGTAAAGCATTTCCCGATGACGACATGACGGCTGGCGCGCGCCTTGCCCGATATCATCTGATGGAAGGACAACACGCGGAGAAGCCCGGGCCCGGGCTCCCCCAAGCGCCCAAGCGACGACGTCTGTCTTCCACCCCCAACAGGACCCCGGAGGTCACTGCGGGGACGCGCGTGAAGAAAGTGAAAGGCTACAAGGCCGTGGAGGACTATGCGGAGGAAATTCCCGACCGGGAAATCTTCGCGGGCGAGTCCGATCGCATCCGCTATGGCACGTTGATCCGTCTGGCGAAGAAGTACAGCGTCGGCCAAATCGCGAATCGCGTGAATGGCAACCACCCCAAGGCGTTGACCGCCCAGACGGTCTCGGACCGGCTGCAGTCGGCGTACAAGTTCATCGCCGGCCGCACCCATCGCACCGTGGCCGACGTGAAGGCGGAAGTCGAAGAGGCACGGCGCGAAAATGGCTTGGTCGCCAACGGACGGAAGACCGTCGTCAGGCATTGATTGATGGATTGGTGTGTGCTTCTCAGCGTCCCCCCCCCCCCCCCCCCCCCCCCCCCCCCCCCCCCCCCCCCCCCCCCCCCCCTCCCACCCGCTTTCCGAGAAACCCCCATCCCGCCCCCACAACCACCCATCCCATCATCCCACCAATTCCACGTGGGCAGTGCGCCGTGAGGATGGAAAAAATTCGGCAAACGAAAAACATCGAAAAACAACAACATCATCGTCATTATCATCATCATCAACGACGTTCTCCAAGCGTGTCTCTCCGCCGGGGCGCAAAGCCGTGAGGCGGCTGCACATGGAGTGGGTGATCGAGATAGCAGGGGGGGGGGGGTCGTCTCCGTTGATGAAGAGACGCGTGTCGGAACGATGGTCTGTGTCTTGGCTCGGACATACCCCCACACGGTGGTTCGGTGCTTCACACACAATGCCACGTGGCGTCCCGGACGCACGGCCCATCCGTGGGACTCGGCTGGGCTCGATCCAGCCGGGACCATCTCCAGCCCCTGTCCAAAACGCACGAGCAACCCTATCGTCCATATTCGAGACTGGGGATGATGATGGGACCGTATTTCATCGGCTGGCCGAACGGGCCCTCGTTCTGCACCATGAAATCCGCCGCCAGGCTCAATCGTCCGGCGCCCGGTGCGGGGGCGGGTGGTTGACCGGGCGTCTGGGGACCGAATGCGCCTTGGACCAGTTCCGGGTCGTAAGCCACGCAGGCCAGGTAGTTTCTCCGACCCATGAGTCGCCGGTGCTCGCGAGGCCGGCCGTCGACGTCGGCGGCAAAGATTTCCATCATGTCTTCTTTCGTGTCCGAAGGCACGCCGACCAGTGAGCGACGGCCGTTGGCGGGAATGTAGAGCTGTTTGTGGTTGTGGAGCATGCGGATGACGTAAGATGGGGTTGGCGCGTCGACGATGGAGGAGGTGATGAGTTGATACATGGTTTTGTGGTCGGAAGGATGTTGCGGGTCGTGGACGAGACCTGCGCCACAAGAGTTGACGGATCCGGAGAGGAAGGTCATGCGAAGTGATTTGTTGTGTGCGATGCCTTGAAGTGTTCGGATGATGTACGTTCGTTCCAGATCCTGTCACAAGTCAGTGTCATGTCACGGCAATTCAGTGTCGTGGATACCACGACTAACCTTCGACTCGTGAGTCCAGAGGTCCCTCAGCTCGTCAAGCATATCGATGTTGCCGAAGGGACTGAGCACGCCTTGCATGAGGCCCGACTTGCCAACCGCTTTCTTCGCGGCATCGAAGCCGTGGTTGACGACACCTTTGGCACCTACAATGCCGGCGACACCGCTGGTAACCTTGCCTAGCATGTTGAAACTACCAGTGGCGAGCTTCTTGCCGGTTGCAACGGTACTTGCAACCTGCTCGATGCCCTCAAGTCGAGGATAAATAATCGGCACCGGCATGAGCCAAATGCAGTGCTGTACGCTGGGCGGCAGCGTGGCGACTTTGGGGAAGATGCCTTGGTAAGTAGGCCCAGCCATGACCTGCTTCTCGTTGCGCTCGCTTCTTGTGTCTGGACCGACGATGACCACACTCGGGCCAAGGTATTTCAAGAAGTGCCATCCTTTGCCGGTGATGGTGAAAAGGTCGATGTCGTTTGATACATTGCGCAGGATCTCGTGTGTGGTATGGTGTTGGAAGAGCAGATACATTTCAATACCGATCCGTCCCAGGTTCTTGAAGACATGACTTTCTTGCATGTATTCTGGGTAGGAACCATACCCATCGAAGATGTCGTGGTCATCCAGGCAGCAGACGTGCGGAATCTGTGCGAACGCCTCCTTGACCGCTGGCTGATCAAAGTGGGATGTGTAATAATGGAAGTAGGCGTGAGTAACATCTTCCTCCATCTTCGCGGTCCATTGAGCATTCTTGCGATTCTCTTTGCCGGAGATTTGGGTCCATTGACGCAGCGCGGGAATGTCCTTCCAGAGCCGATCCGCGCAGATTTGTCCGCCCAGCCCGATCTGGGTATGAAAGCCGCCGCACTCCTGGTGCTTGACAAGGACATCCTTCCACATGAGAGGCGCACCGCCCAGCTTCGACCGATCGTTGGCGGACACGTTCATGGCAAAGTCGTTCCCTGAGTGCGCAACGAATCGCCAGCTGGTCTCCAGCCTGGCAGCTACCAAGAATTCGTACCGAGTACAGCCCAAGTGGGAAGTGATTGCATATGTCCATTTCGCCGCGCCTGTCTCCTCCATTCGCAAATCGATATCATAACGATAAAAGATCCAGCGCTGATGAGAATGGATAGGATGTGCTTTCAGCTGTCTTGGGTTCGGGCTCAGGTCTTGGGATTGGTGAAGATGAATAGTTGGTGGCTGATTGCTCGCATCTGTGATGAGCATTATGCTTCCTAGCCACAGCCCGCGCTCAAGATCCAAATTCGTGTATCGCAGGTACGGACCAAAGTATACGGCGTTCGAGGGAGCAATTTTGTACATGTCCACTCCAGCACTTGGTGGCGGACCGGTGAATCCCGAAGCTGTCGGGCTTGCTAGCGAGTGCATTGATAAAATGCTGTTGCGATCATAATTTGCCATCTGTTGTGCGGGAAAGCCAGGTGAAGCAAGCGGCTGTTTGAACACCGACGCGACCGGGCTTGCGACTCCAGCTCCGGGGCTCATCGGTTCCTGCAAGTGGAGAGGCGTAGGTCCTTTCGGAAACTCCCACTGTGTCAATTGTGTAGGGAGGTGAATGTAGTAATAATGGCCAGAATTGTTATCGAGATGTGCAATCCACCCCTCTGGAAGAGGTGGTGGACTCGCTGGCCCAGCAGGTCCTGGCTGAGGAGATACGGACTGATTCGCTTGAGCGATGTTGATAGGCACGATTCCTGCTGCAGCACCGTTCGTTTGCGATGACGATGGCTGTGGTGGCGGCGATTCTTGGGAAGGGGGATCGTTTGCAAAGGCGGGATGTCCTCGCGCATTTGGATCCGTAGGCCTCCTGCCAGCATCGGCTCCAGCAGCAGCATTTGGGCTCACCATGATTGCATATCGGCCTTTGTCGTTGGGGTATGGCGAATGCACAGAGCCAGCCGCGGGCGGCGAATAAGCTGGAGGCGGTTCTTCGTGCACATTCATACGATTCATATCCTCGGCCAAGTTATTGGGACTCGCCGATGGGTGAGCAGGACGAGGATAGCTTGGCTGCCTGTCCCTCGCAGCTTGCAATGGCACCGCATCTCCTCTCGAGGCAACTTCTTCCACGCCTTGAAACGCGATCGGAGGCCCGTGCGGTGCGGACCCTGTTGGCTCGGTCGGACTCCACCTTCCGCCTGCATTTGATTGTTGGGTTGGCTGCGGCACACCCGATGAGCCCTGCGTTGGCTCGGGTTGCGCATATTGCTGCCGTCTCGCTGCAGCTGCGGCACTCTGTGCTTGCATTTCGTTGAGAGTGCTAGTTCCTGGAGTGCCACTTGCCGCATATCGCGCCTCAATACCAGCAAGGGCTCTGGCGGCTGCTGCCCCTCCATCGATGGGTGTCTCCGGTGGCGGGGGCGATCCGCGAGAAGCTTTGGTGGTCGACGTCGAGGCGGTGCTACTGAGCCTGTTGATGCCAGCCGGGTCGGGGACGTGCATTCGTCCTGCGGCCGCTGTTGCAGGCGCCCTCGCTGCCGGCGGCGCAGCTCCCAAAGGTGGAGGATAGAAGTGCTGCGAGCAATCGGCGTCCGACTGCGCGCTGGCCTTGCGCTGCGGCTTCACCTGAAACAGCCCATGGTCATCGTCATCACTCTTGAGCGGAGGCTCGGGGCCGCCCGGCGAGTCTGGAGGGAAGATGGTCTTGGGCGGGGCACCCCGTCGCTCCGCCAGTCGCGTGGAAGAGGCACTCCCTGCCGGCGATCGAGCATGGAGATAGCCGGCGGCGGTCGGTCTGTTGGGGTCATTGGCGTCGAAGGTCGGCCGGGCGCCGTTCGCGCCGCTGCCTTGCGACGCCATGCTGTCTTTCCGCCTCGTGGGCTGGATGCCTGCGCGGCCCTCCTCTGCTGACGCCAGGTCCTGCGGTGTGCCAGTCCTGCTGGGCGGATGGTTGGCTGCGGCGCGGGGGGCGGCGGGCGCTGGTGTGCGCTCGTCTGGGTACGGCAGCGGGGCTGGGGGCGGTGGTGAGGCAGACGCGCCATAGGCCGCACTACTCGCGGGCACGCGGTAAGGCGCGCATTGCTGCTGTGGCTCGGAAGCGCGTGGAAGCGATGCTTGTTTCTTGATGTGCAGGGGCCTGGGCGCTTCACAGTCGACGGCCGGCGAGGGGCAGCGGAGAAAGAGGTGTCGGTCGTGGTTGCCAGCGGCCATGGCGACCGACCGCTGCTGGGCTGGTCGTGGCTGCCGGCACACGTGCGGGCTGGGGCTGGATGGCACCTTCGCGTCGCCGCGCCGCGCTTGTCTGCTGCTGCCCGCCCAGCAACAGCCTCACGCGCGGCGGCCGAGCAGCAGGCGGCGGTACAGAAGCGGGGCGGAGATGTGAGAGCGACGAGTGACAAGTGACGGGCGATGTGAACGTGAGCGCCTGGGGCGCGATGCAGTCATGCTACGATGTGAATGTCTACCTCGACCCGCGCGGGCGGCCCATCAGCAACAGCCAGGCCGTCTCGGCTGTCTGCCTGGCCGTCGTGCTAGTTCCGTCCTTCCATTAGAACTAGCTGTGCAGGATGCGCTCTGTGGAGGCCGGCGGCAGGTTCTGTGGCTAGCTGCACGACTGCGCTCCTCCAATCACTATGCCGCCACGGACCGGCAAACACCAGGCCACCATTCGGCCTTGCTTCACCCCACAGCCTCGTGCTCCAATCACCAAACAGCATATTGATGATCGGCGCCCAGCGCTAATTCCACCGATAGCACTTCATGCCAGCTTGGGCCCGGAGCACTTCCGCCACCAGCCTTCCCGGAGCTAGCTGCACGACACCAGCAGCCAATATCATGACTGGTCCACCGCTTCTCGGAATCAATAGCGTCAGTATTTCGCAGAACGACAAGCAGCTGCGGACTGGTGCGATCCATCCATTCACGCAGCCAAGCTGGGACAAAGTGCGCTCGTTGTGCGAGCTCGGCTTTCGCAGCAAGGCGAGGTTCTGCGAGGCGACGGGTCGCGACTGAAGAATATTCAAATACTATGCTCGTTGCTACGGATTGAGGATTCAGCTAGGCGCGCTCTTTTTCCTCGCTCTCGTCCTCGCTCTCGTCCTCCTAATCCAACTTCAAAACTCACAATCTGCTCGCGGGGACACTCTCTTCTTCTTCGCAAGGAGGCGGGCGCGGTTAAGCACTATATACACGAGCAGCTAGGTAACCGGATAATCCAACGGCCCTCTTACTTGTTGATACGGATTGAGTATCCGGCTACCAGCTAGCTGAAGGTTCATACATCTGGTACACACTGTCAAGTCACTTCCGAGTTACTTGATCGTTCCCTTTTATGGCTTAAGTGTACTGCGTCACATCACTTGTATAGTATACGTACTCGGGAGTGCGCGCGGACAGGTTAAGGTAGCCGAATAATTCAACGATCCTTCCTGTCGTTGCGGTGGGTTAGTTGAGCTTTCGGTATATCTGCATACAAGCGGAGGGCGCGTATTTCAGTGTACAGTGCGGAAGCCGCCTGCCACCTCCGTATTAGCCAAAGTAACTTTACACCTTTTATAGTGCACTGTATACTACGTTCTGTTGATACACTACTGGTTGGTCCAACGACTAGAAAATGAGAGGAAACGTTTAGGGGTCTGAGTCGCAGAAAGGTGTTCAATACAGTTTATTTGATAACTATATCGAAGACTAAAGAGGAAAGAATCCATGTGTTGATGCGACAGGTGGCCTTGCCACTCACCTGTGGTCACGAGGGGCAGTCAGGTGGCCTTGCCACCCACCTGACCTGGTGCCAACCCAAGCTGAAGGATCATAATCCAGTACACAATTGTCAAGTCACTTCCGAGTTACTTAATCAATCCCTTTTGGTGCACTGTGTACTGCGTCATATCATGTGTAATGGTAGAAGACCGACTTTTTGGGGTGGTAGTTGTTGCCAAGCCGGGGCGGCCCGCCCCGCAACCTGAAGTGCGGGGAGGCCAGAGGTGGTTCTGGTGCACCACCACCACCCCATCATTTAGAAACAGCTTTCCAAATTATACATAATAGAAGGTTGAACATTATTGTTAGTTATAAATAGCTTAGGAAGCACAGAACTGTTGTTAACGTCAATATAGGAGCTATCTAGTTCAAGGAAGAGGCCGGCTGCTATTTAGCCAGCCGCTGTATAGCCAGCCGCTGTATAGCTGGCTACTGTTTAGGCAGTTCAGCTAGTCACTGTTTAAACAGCCGCTGTTTAGCCTGTTTAACCGGCTGTTTAATCAGTGCCAGGAAATTCTGTACAGCTTAGTGGTTTGCTCAGCTCATTGATTATGTGTGTTACTTGGTGTGATGTATTCATCTACGCTAAGAATAGTGCCCGTAGTCCGTTCCCTGCACGATACGAGGTGTGGGTGAGATACGAGATAGTTGCCTTGATATCAGGCATTGACTTAGCTGTACCAGGTACTGAGTTGGCAGTATCAGGTACTGACTCAACAGTACCAGGTATCCTTCCAGCTATGACGCTGGGCAGTGTCGTAGGCTGCTTCATAACAGATGGTTGGTGCCGCTGGCTGTCTGGCTCCACAGCCTTGCCAGCAACCCCCATGGCGACATGGATCCTGGCCAGGTGCTTACCGCAGCTTACTCGGCTTACTCGGCTTACTCATGCCAGCACGGCGTTCGTGAGCGGAGCACAAGACCAAAACCGCCTCGACCCGGCAGCACGAGGCGTGCACCAAACCACAACGATCGACGACGTTGGGACGACGACACAGACCAGTTCGTGAAGGAAGCGGAGAGCAAGGATGACGAGACTGTGCTGTATCTTGCATATGGTTCCAACTTGAGCAATGAGACTTTCCGAGGCAAGAGAGGCATCAGGCCTCTGAGCCAGATCAATGTCCAAGTGCCGACTATGCGCCTGACGTTTGACCTGCCCGGCATTCCCTACGTCGAGCCGTGTTTCGCGAACACGGCGAAGCGCGATGCGAACGACGATGCGCCTGCCGCGAGTCCAGAACGCGTTCGAGCCGAAAAGCCGTCGCCATTGCTGGAGAAAGCGTCGGATCGACGCAACGCCTGGCACAAGGGCTTGCTTGGCGTTGTATATCAAGTCACGGCTGCAGACTACGCGCATATCATCGCCAGCGAGGGCGGCGGTTCATCATACAAGGACATCTTGGTCGATTGCTTTGCCCTCCCCGCCGCGAGTCCTTGGGACGCCGTTCCGCAGAACCCGCACACCAAGCCCTTCAAAGCGCATACCCTTTTCGCGCCTGCGACGCCCGAAGGAGAAGAATCACCCGATCGCGGTGGCCGTTTCCAGCGGCCCCGTCCCGAATATGCCCAAGCGAGTGCCCGATACCTGAAGCTCATCACCGATGGTGCAGCCGAGTGCGGACTGCCATATGAGTACCAAGAATACCTGCAGGGGCTCCAGCCGTACACGCCGACGGCTGCCCGCCAGCGGATCGGCGGATTTACCTTCATGGTCATGTGGGCGCCATTGGTGTTTGTGGTGATCTTCGGAAGCAGGATATTCGCCGACCAGGACGGCAGTTTGCCGTCGTGGCTGCAGGACTTGACGGGGACGCTGTTCAAAGCTGTGTGGGCGAGCTACGATCATTTCTTCAGGCCGATATTCGGGGATGGGGAGAGAACGACTGATGGTGGAGACGCGCGCGAGGAGAAGGAGCAATAGATCAGCGCTCACGGTAGAGTTGTGAGTGTGCCCTTTCCCTGCCGCACGCTCCTTCCCATTGCAGGCCGGGCAGTCACGGTGCATCAACCGCTGGGCCCCGCTGGCTCGATTGGCGCTTCATTCCGTCTTTGCCCCTGCTTCCCTGACTTCGTCGTTGCCCGCCACTTCGTCTTCGCCACCGCCCTCAAGCTTCCTGGGCGACCGGCATGGCGCGCGATGGCACGCCGACTCGAGAGCGTCCAGAGCCGTGAAGTCATCAACATCAGCCAGCAACTCCTCACCAGCAGCCCGCGCGGACCGCGGGCGTCGCGCGCGGAAGACTCCTGCAACGGCGGCAGGCTGGTCCAGACCCCGGCATCTCAGCAGGCCGACGATGAGCTGTATCGTGTGACGCCAGAGTACCAGTCGCACCGCATACCGCTCACGCGCAGCATACGCGCGGAGGACTCTGCGCTCGGGCACGACTCCCACGCTCAGCCATCCCACGCGGCGCCATCGTCAAAGCGCACGCCCTCCAGTCTCAGGCGAGTTGCCGAACACGCACTGGCTAGTGCGGAGACCGCGCTACCAGAAACCTCCGTGCCTGCGACCAGCCAAGCAGCGGCTCGGACAAGCAGTAACGCCAGCCGAGAGAGCAGGCAATCAGCAGAGGCTCCGAGTGCTGCATCGCAGACTACCTTCGTTCCCACCTCTGCTCTGAAGCCTGCCGTGGCCAAGTCTGCGATGGCCGGAACGCGTGCCGCTGATCTCCTGAGGGCCAGACGGGGCCAGGCGGATGGCGTACTGTCTCAGCCGCCTGTGCCGACCGAGGATGGAGGAGCGCCCACGGGAGGAACTGCACGTAAGCCTGGAGCACCAGTGATGACTACAAAGTCACATCGTGCTAGCAAATCGAAATTGGCCATGGACGCCGCCTCTGCTCGCCCTCCGATGCAGAGCGGGAATGCTGGATCTCAGACGGCCACACCAGCTCCAGCTTCTCGATCAGCAAAGATGGACCACGTGGCGGTATCGCGTCCTGGCACGCCAGCACTCTCGCGGCGACCTGCTAGGCCGACATTGCGAGGGAGGATGCAAGCCCAGACATCGCCTGCTGCCTCTAATCCTCAAAAAGCCGGCAAGAGGCGGCCGACGATAGAAGCAAACAGTAACCATGCCAAGGGTGCCCATGGACTCCTCCATCTTGGTGAAGAGGGCGATGCTGGCAGCAATTACGACATCCCACATTCGTCGCCGAAGGCCCGGACTCGCGCGATGGTTCGAAATGAGGCCAGACGTCAGCCCGCACAGGGTGTGGCCCTGCCGATCGCTGAGTCTGCCTCCATTGTGGCTGTAGGAAAGCTTCCAAAGCTGTCAAGCTCGCAGTTTCAGAAAGCTGCTGCCGAAGACAAAAACGCTACCAAGAAGTCGGCTTCCCAAATGATACTCTCAAAGAAAGTCACCACAAGTTCCGAGCTGGAACCTGCCAAATACAGTCGACCAGATCCTTTCTCTGACGACGATGCTGTCATGAATGCGGCCCAAGAGCAGTCTTTTCGAAGCGAGGAGCACGTGTCGGCAGCGAAGCAAGAGTCGCGAGGAGATAGCCAGCCGAGCAAGCATGGCCGACATCGACCCGCGACCACTGCAGACGGTGCTCGCGGATCTCAGCATGATCCTCATGTTATCTCCGACAGTGAAGAATCGAGCTCTGTGATGTCTGAGCCGGCTGAACCCAACCCGAAAGACGTCGAATTTAAAGGCGTTCTACCAAAGACGCCGACCGCGTGGCGTTCGAGCCCTCCCACACTGACGAAACGTGTATCAGATGGGCAGGCCGGCTCAGAACATCCCACTGCTCGCGCGCATAAGACTACCATCGTCGCATTCGACAGGTCAGGCCCTCGTAATCAAGGAAAGCTACCGGTCAATACGCCAGGCGCCAGATCAGCGCGTTCATCTCTGCCACGAACTTACGGTCGTCGACAGAGAAGCAAGACGCCTGGCAGCCAGCATAAATTTGGCAAGCTTTCGAGCAAAGACTCTCCGTCAATGGCCACTAGTGTCCGCACCACGCGCGAGAGGCCACCACCCGAGCAAAGCAACACTGCAGCCAATGTTGGCGATGCCTTGGAGTCGTACTTTGGCCGACGCGTCAACACGGTAAGCCAGAATGATGATGGGAAAATGCGACAACGTTCCCAGCTCTCTCGCAACCAAGATAACCCATCTGCGGAAGACCATCGAGATCCTCCCAACGAGGGGGGGCTTGAGCATGGTAGGCAGGCCGATGAGGTCACATTCACGAACATAGATGAGTTCGAGGATCCTGGCAGTCCGTTCCTGCAGTCCAAGACGATGCCCAGGCTAGCTCAAGTCACTGGCTCAAACAGGGGTACGCAGAGCCGAGAGAGAAACGAAAAGCTCGGAGATGAACCCCCACTGGCCGTACATCATCACAATGCTCCCACAAACCCGCCAAAGATGACAAAGCAGACTGCGCTCCCGTTGACGGCCAATCCGAAGTCAAACAGCAATGACAGCCACACTCGAGTCAGCCGTACGCATCAAAAGCAAGAAGTGGAGACTTTAGTTGGTGGTATCAACCATGAAAATGCAGCGTCTCGTTTTTCAC
Organism: Pseudocercospora ulei; assembly: GCA_016165855.1. Taxonomy (NCBI): domain Eukaryota; kingdom Fungi; phylum Ascomycota; class Dothideomycetes; order Mycosphaerellales; family Mycosphaerellaceae; genus Pseudocercospora; species Pseudocercospora ulei. Next base: position 491,247 of record JACWNB010000025.1, on the reverse strand, counting down.
TCAAGCCGGACACTGTAGACTTACACAAGGCCGAGAAAGCGAACGCCCCGACCAAGACCCAAGAGGTTCGAATTTCAGAGGAGATCTCCGAGAAATCTGCAGATTGTTTTGGCGACGGCACAATCGTGACCGCCCCGAAAGCTGCATTGGAGCTCGAAGGCCGATCAGGAAAACAGGAACTGGTTGCCGCTGAACATCAGTCGCAGCACTCCCCGCCCAGGGCCAACAGCCCTCATAAAGTCGATAATAAAGCACGGCCGCCTCAAGACACGAGCAGGACACCTAGGCGCAGGGAGCAACCAAAGGTTCACGATTCTCGGCCCGTTGGAGACTCTTCGAAGAAGAAAATGCCGCCACCGCCACGCCGCAAGAAAGCTCCCAATGCTGTGACAACGGTTCAGGTCTCAGGCCCGCCGGCAATTGAGAGGACTGCAGCAAGCACTCGACCAAAACGTGGAGTAGCTGCGGATATATCAGTGGCCCAAGCATCGAAACGAGTGAGGATGGAGAGTCAGGTCGAGAGCTCAGAGAGTGACGCTTACGAGACCAGACCACAAAAGATGAAACTTTTGCGAAAGCGAACGATAGCGCAGGTCGAGCCTGAAGAGGGGTCTGCTTCGCAGCGCGTGGCGAGGAAGACTTCTTGCCAAGCTTCGCAGGGCTCACAAACTGTCGATGTGCACGGCAGTCCCGTCCCTCGAGACATGGAAGTGGAAGAGTCAAAGACTGTGCTTGAAACCTTCTCGCAACGAGTCGCTGTTTCATCAGATTCGCCTCACGGAAGACTTCATATGCGCACTGAGCATCGCGAACATTCAAATCTGTCCGAAGAAGAGGATTGCCCGCCATCGCATCGGCAGAAGATCCTGTCAAGCAATACGAAGCCTGTGCCCGCCGAGCCGGACGCGGAGTCTACGGCGTTCTCAAGAGTCAAGGTGACCAAGCAAGAGTTGGATCTGCTGTATGGCAAGGTGCACACCACTCGGCTTGTGGACGACCCATTCGAAGACCCCGAAGAGCAATCGCAGATTGACGGTGGAAGTCCAGACGATGGTGGATTGACAAGCACAGACCTGATCAAGAAGATCGACGCACTGGCTAAGCAGTACCGGGCCGCAAAGCAGCAAAAGACGAAGCCTCCATCCCCAGAGCTGATACGTATGGTGGTGCAGCAACAGCCAAGTCGGCCTGAGACCAAGCAGACTTCGCCTACGCTTCGCAAATCACAAGCTGGGTTCATGAAGACGACTCACCCGGTCTTCTCCAGTGCGTCCACGAAGAAGGTTGGTCGTTCCACAGAGCAGTTTCTCGCGTGCACAGCCGCTAGGAACGGAGAAGAGCGAGATGACGAAGAAGATCCTGACAAAACCTTGGTCAATGATGAGGACTCCACGGCAGAAGCAGATCTGTCCAACTCACCACGCCACGCGGCCATCGATCCTGTCTCGCAAGTAGACTCCGAGGACTTGGTCGAATGGTCTGGACTACTGAAGCCTCACCAGCGCAGCCTTTTTGATGAACTGGTCAAGTGCGCCCAGTCTTTCACTATTGACATGGTGCGGCAAGAGAATGCCACCGATCAGATGCTCGAAGACTATCATCGCCGCAACATGCATCTGATCTACCAAGAGGAGAAGAGGCACGCGAAGTACTACCAGGATATGCTTGTCATCCGGAAGCAGAAAAGTCAAGAGAGAAAGGCTCGGCTGGTCGCTCTCAAAAAGAATTTTAGCAACCTGATTGAGGACTACAGGGAACATCTGAAGGAGCACGAGGCCAAGAAGTCGGCATGGCAGGCGTGTAATCGTGAGCTGGAGAAATACATCGCGGGGCTGGTGTGATGCTGGCTGGTGATGTGTGCATGGCACGCATGGCACACCCACCGCCGTGGTTTCTTGGAAGCTTGCTGTAGCAGCACGACAAGCGGGGGAAGAGGGGAGGATTCACGGCTCATGTCTCCTCACACATGTTGGCGCCTCGCTAGACTTTGCCATTTGAGATGTAATCCCTCCGCCTGCTCACCTCCGTGGCTCGAATCATCGTTGGAACTCAGATTCATCGTTCATCGCCCCTCACCATCTCCCCCCCCCCATCCTCATTCCCAACCCAGTCACGCGAATCACGCCAGATCTCTACAGATCTCGCCAAGCCTCTCCCGTCGGAGAGCGTCTTTTGGCCTCGGGATCGGGTGAGCGTGGGCTGTTTCAGCATCGGTACGTGGGGATATTTTATGGCCGCCGCTCGTCAGCCGGTACCATACATCGGTGGCTCGCTGTCCCCCCCGCGCCGCGCATCACGGCACCTTCTCCGCCTCGGCCAGCAAGTCTTCGACCTTGAAGTTCGCGTCGCCCGCCGAAAATTGCTCCATGAGCTTCTTCCGCCTGGCCTGGTTCGCCTTCGCGGCGTCGCCGTGGGCCTCCAAGCCATAGAACTTCTGCAGACACATGAGCAAGAACCGGCCCTCGTCGACAGCCACGCCCGTGTTTTCCGCCACCCGGCCTTCGAGCAGCACCAGCCCGTTGCGCTCGGCCAGATCGAGGTGATGGGTGACGGTGGTGTGCGGCCGCGCGAATTCGCCGCGCAGCTTGAATTCGGCCAGGTGGGTGAAGAGCACGGTGGCGGTGGTCGGGGCCGGGAAGGTCCACTGCAGGAAGTGCATCTCCGCGCCCTGCCCGCCCCGCGGCAGCGGCACGATGAACTGCGGATGCCGCCGCGCCGTCGCCTGCATCCGCCGGAACGTGTCGGCCGCCATGACGGCGCACAACGACTGCGCGTCGCGCGCGTGCCGCAGTCGCCAGATCGTCTCGATCTCCTTCGCCGGAAGCTCCGACGTCTTCTGCACATCGATGATCGAGTCGAGAGTCTTGACCGGAGCCGCGGGGCTCTGTGCAGCTGGCGCGGCTGCGTCCTGCGGCCTCGGCTGTGGTTGCGGTGGCGGAGGTGGTCGATGTGGTGTGCTGCTGGCGCCATTTGGTGGCGGGGGCGGGGGCGCGTTGATTCCCGGGACCAAACTCGCTTTCCGGAGGGTCTGGATCTTTTCGGTATACGCGTTGCGCAGCGCCTCGACGTCGTTCAAGCCCTCCTCCCGCGCTTTCTGTCGCAGTTTGGCTTGGTATTTGTCGTGGATTTTATCGTCGAGGCGGGAGTGGACGGCGAAGAATCGCACATCGTGCACTTGTGCCCATCTCCGCTGGCAGACCTGTGTGCGGAGTCGAGGCGCGCTTCGCCGCACGAGCAGAGACGATGTGTGCATCGGTGCTGCACCGGGCGATGGACTCTCGACAGGATCACTAGTAACGTATATAACCACCGAGCTGCACAGACCAGATGAGCTGTACAAATTTTCTGGGCACAACCAACCTGCACATGAACATACAATGTTTCAACAACAAAACATTCAATCGTCTAATCACTAGGGCAGGATTGTTCTTGCTCGATCTACCTATTGACAAGGCAAATTTCAAAGTCTTAAGACGCGCTGCTCAAGCGTACAATGTACCCTAAACAACACTAGCTTCTCGGCACTGCGTTATCCGAGCGCGTAGATATCATTCGATACGGCTGTTTTGAAGACTATATCGTGAACTGAGGAAAGGAAGGAATCTATATGGTGGTGGCGGTGGGCTTTGTGATGGTGGTGTGCCAAGGCCCGGCTCGGTCCGGAAGGGCCGAGCCGAAATTCCAGGGTCCACCCTATCAGTCCATCCTACCCCTTTCTACTATCGCAACACTACCCCCCTCCCTTACTAGCGGTCGCCCTTGACCGCTTACTTATCCATTCTGGCTCTTCTATATCTTCTGTGTTTTCTTAAAATTTTTAGCTAATTACGTCCTTCTATTCCATTCTATTTTAATAGGCTTCTTTTCTATATATCTTCTTATCTTCTTTTCTTCCTTATTTTCGCAGTACAGCGGCCTCTTTCTGCCTAATTAATGTCTGAATCCTATGTCTTTCTTGGTCTATCTTGACGTTACCTCTTCTATCTTAACCTTATCTTATCTTATTTCCTTTACCTGTGCGCCTCTTATCTCGTTTTCTTACGCGCTTTCTGTTGTGGTGGCAGAAAGGGGTGGGACTGAGTAATAGGGTGGACCCTTGGAATTTTGGCTCGGCCCTTCCGGACCGAGCCGGGCCTTGGCACACCCACTCCTAAAGCCCTTACCTACCGCTACATAGATTCCTTTCCTTCCTTAGTTCGAGATATAGTTATTAAAACAGCCGTATTAAATTATATCTGCGTGCTCGGATTATTATATCTCGAACTTACTATCTATACCGACCCTGCGCTGCGCAAAAGGGACCGTTAAACTATCCGGCCACCCGAATAACGTACGCGTACACTACAAACCAAACCAGACACTAGCACCGTAAGACAGCTATAGAAGGCTTCTTAACGGTAGAAGGCGGCGTTATAGGCCGTAGCAGAAAGAGAAAGACTAACAGAGCGAGGGATAGGCGCACTAGCATCCTCGACGATAGAACAGCCACTAAGGGCCTTACGGAAGAAGAGATAGATAAAGCGAGGAGGGGCATAGCCGGCTATAAGGAGCTGTATGCCCGTATGCCAGATAAAATTAAAGGATATCTAGCAGAACATAGAGCTAGGAGGGTGTTCGACATTATTACCTTTATCGAAAAGAAGTTTTACAAAAACATAGAAGAGAACAGGCAGCTAAGAGAGGAGATAGAATCGGTAATAGCTAAGAAGGAATCGGCGGAAACTATTATCGATGTGCTAGAAAACCAAGCGGCGAACCGGCTAGCACAACTAAAGACGCTAAAGGCTTAGTTAGCCGACATAGAAGCAGCGATGTCGTCGGCGCCACTGCTACATTAAGAACAATAAGCAGATACTGCCTTACTAGCGGCATACAGTCAAGGTAGCACTTCGATAACGTTATTACCTAATCTACTAGCCTTTAGGGATAGAGACCCTAAAGACTAGGAGGCCTTTAAAAAAAGATAAAGAATAAGATAAACCGCGATTATACCGGAAACAGCAAAGAAGACAGACTGGCCTACCTAGAATCGCGATTAGAAGGTAAAGCTTTTTCGTTAGTAGCGGACCTAGAAGAGATTACAGCCAACGAAGCGATTAAAGCTCTAGACTAGCGCTTTGGAGACCCCTTCCAAAAGAAGACGGCCTGTAAGCAACTAGATAAGATCAACTAGAACCGGCTAACGTTTAAGGAGTTCTACGGACTGTTTAGAAAATATGCTATTAGAGCCAAAGTGTTAGAAGATAAACAGTTACACTTACTAAGGCAGAAGCTGAACCCTGAACTAGCTGCAGCTATAGCTTCGGTAGAAGACAAAGACCTCGAGAGCTTCTTGCACTAAGTAAGAGTTACTGCTAGAAACCTAAGCGCCTACGCAAAATCGGCATCGCGCAAACCGATTTAGAAGCAGTCGGCGCTAATAACACGACCCCCTACGCCCTTCTAACGAGGCCCCTAGCAACTACCTTATTTGCTGCGCTTGTTGTTCGTCCCTACTTGCTACGTATACAGAAAGCCTAGCTATATCGCTGCTAGATGCTAAGCGACGAATTAGCAGAAGCAGGAATACCGTGCTACAAAGCCGCTGCTGCTGAGAAAGACTATCTAAGCTATCGAGTCGGCGCTAAACGACACCGACAGTATAGACAGCGGAGTTCTGTTAAGGATCCTGGGAAAAGACCAGCTGGACGGATAGGCCCCCTATCCAGTATAGACAATAGGGCACTAACGCGATCTGCATTACTAGAAGAAGGAAGCATTAACAGCTGTAGCGATCTGCTCTTAGCGGTAGTGGAAGTGAACGCAGAGACTGCTATTATTCTTCTAATCACTGTCCACCCCCTTAACGGCTCGCACCAACCACTTTAATTAAAGGCTTTTATCGACACAGGAGCGCTTATTAGAGCGGCGATCCACTATCGACTAGTTCAGAAACTGACAAAAGGATATAGCTATCTAATGGAACTGGCGTCGCCGACGCGGATTTCAGCTTACAATAGACAAGACACGGAGAGTGTTACTTACTATATGCTATTAAAGACCACCTGAGCCGGTCGAACTACGGAAGCAACGTTCCGAATTATAGATATCAGACGGTTTAACATTATTATAGGGCAGAAATAGATAAAGAACTAGAAAGCTGTAATTGACGTAGGTAAAGGCACGCTCGGATTCAAAACCTAGCAGAGCGGAGCCGCCGCTAACGAATCGGTCGTCGCCGCTGCAAAATCGAACGTTACCGCTATTAACGCAGTTCCGACTATCCGTTCCGATCCCCCGGATACCGTCGGAATAATAAGCTTAGAAGCCCTAACAACCCTCGCGAAGTCGCTAGAAAATAAGATTTACGCTATCTCGATAAAAGATATCGAGGATTACTAGAAGATAATAGCAGAAGAGGAAGTGGACCTAGCGGAGGTGTTACTAAAAGAACTCTATAGCTATACTAACGTGTTCTCGAAAGCTGACTCTAACCTCCTACCGCTCTATCGACCGGAATATAACAACAAGATCCGGTTGAAAGAAGGGGCTGCGCTGCTAAGAACCGAACCCCTAAGACAATTATTGCCAGCCGAGCTGGACTAAGTAGAGGTGTTTATTCGAGAAAACTTAGCAAAGAAGTTTATTACGCTAAGCTCTGCCGAGTATACGTTACCGATTCTATTCGTACGGAAACCTGGAGGTAGTCTCCGACTGTACGTAGACTACCGAGGCCTTAATAAAGTCACTAAGAGAGATGTGTATCCGCTGCCGCTAATCGACGAGACTATACAGCGAGTGGCCAAAGCTAAGTAGTTCAGCAAGCTGGATATTCGCTAAGCGTTCTACCAACTAAGGAACGAGGAAGGACAGACGGAAGATCTTACGACATTCGCTACGCGTATAGGCAATTTCAAGTAGTTGGTAATGCCTTTTAGACTTACTAACGCGCTGGCGGTGTAGCAGCGTTTTATAAACTACACCTTTATAGACATGCTAGAACGGTTTGTATCTATTTACTTAGACAATATTCTTATCTACACTAATAGAACAAGAGAGCAGCACACGGACCACATCGAGAGAGTGCTGACTAGGCTCTGCGAGGTTGGATTCAACGCGGACATAAAAAAGAGCGAGTTCTATTAGACCGAGGTCAAATATCTCGGCCTTATCGTCGGCAGAGAGGGAATTCGGATAGACCCCTTAAAGGTCGCTGCCGTCGCAGGGTAGAAGCAGCCGAAATCCGGAAACACTACCTAAATCAGAGCGTTTCTCAGATTCTGCAGCTACTATCGACAGTTTATTAAGGACTTTAGCAAAATAGCAAGACTACTAAATAAGGCATTAAAGAAGGAGGCCGCCGGCCTATAGAATAAGAAGTGCACAGAGGCTTTCAATTAGCTAAAAGAAGCGGTGGCCTCGGCGCCAGTGCTGGCGCACTTTCGGCCGGAAAAGACGATCTACCTAGAGACGGACGCATCCGATACAGTAACTGCAGGGGTCCTTTCTTAGTATAATAACGCCGACGAGACCCTCTATCTAGTAGCTTTCTTTAGCAAGTCTATAAACGAGGCTAAGCGGAACTACGCTATCTACGACAAAGAACTGTTAGCTATTATCCAGGCTTTCGAGGAGTGGAAACTGGAGCTTATAGCCGGAAAGAGCACGGTCCAGGTCCTTACGGACTATCAGTTACTAACCTATTTTATAAGGACGCAGAAGCTATCGCGTCGCTAAGCTCGGTAGGCTGCCTACTTATTAGCGTTCGACTTTAAGATTACCTATCGACCCGGAGCTTAAAATAGAAAGGCCGATACGCTAACGAGAAGAGAAGGGAAGACCAGCTGCGCGAAAGAAGATCTGAACATGCTCCAGAAGATGTTAACCGAGCGGATAGTAGACGCCGAGACGTTAAAAGAAGTAGGGATCTGCGCGATAGAACTGCCGACTAAGGAAGAGACGCTCTACGAGAAAGTGCAACAGCTTAATCAGCAGCAGAAACTCGGCAAAACAGGCTTAGGGAAGCTAATAGTTCTAGAAGAACTGCTTACAGAGGTTATCTAGTTGGTCTATAGTTCTAACGATGTTAGTTACGCTGGCTTAAAGAAGATAATAGAAGCCGTAAGGACGATCTACTGGTTTCTGCGAATCTTTAAGCGGATCTACCGATTTATCGCTAACTGTTACGTATATCGAGCTGCGAAACCCTGTTACGGCCTTCCGGCCGGTTTATTGAAGCTACTTCCGATCCCTAAGAAACCGTAGCAGCATATTACGATAGATTTCGTAGCCGGCCTGCCGGATTCTAATAGATATAATGCTACGCTTAATGTAGTGGATCGATTAAGCAAAGAACGCCACTTTATCCCCTGCTAAGCGAAGGATAAAGGAACTACTGTAGAAGAGACGGCGAGAATGCTAATTCAGTATATATAGTGATGTGACGCGGTACACTTAAGCCAAAAGGGACTGGTCAAGTAACTCGGAAGTGACTTGACCAATGTGTACTAGATATATAAACCTTAGCAAGGCATAGTAATAACACGGGCCAACCCACTCCGTATTACTACCCCCTGCGCTACAGGCTTACGACCTCGTAAGCTGCACTTACTTACAGGCTACGTATGCTATTGCACAGCCCCCCTATGCAGCATACGCAATTAACCCCTCCCAGCAAGTCTGCACACAGCTAGCTGGACCTTTACCGGGTCTGCTTCATTCTGTACGGAGTAGTAGACAAACGGACATACGTCAACGCTGCTTCCACTCTCCCGTTGAAAGATGCGCCCTCTAGGAATTGAACCCGGGCCTTTTATCGTCCACTTTTAGCAGTCACTTCCGAGTTAAGTAATGTAACGCGGTACACTTAAGCCAAAAGGGACTGGTTAAGTAACTCGGAAGTAACTTGACTAATATGTACCAGATATATAAACCTTGGCAAGGCATAGTAATAACACAGGCCAACCTACCCCGTATTATATAGAGGCACTATAGTCTGCCGGACACTATTACTATAGATAGGGGTCCTTAATTTACTGCTAATATATAGAAAGCTATTAACCAAGTCCTCGGAATTCGCAGAAAGCTCAGTATAGCTACTTACCCTTAGACTAACGGTTAGTCCGAAGTAGCTAACTGTAAGATAGAGAAATATTTACGAATCTTCTGCAGCTACTATTAAGGAGAGTAGGTCAAGGTATTGCCGATAGCCGAATTCTGTGCCAATTTAGCACAGTTAGAAGCTACCTTACTAGCGCCGTTCGAGATAACTTATAGCTATCTTCCGAGAATAAGCTTTTAACTGCCGGACGAACCCAGCTCTTCGGAACCTTCTACTACTACCTTATTAAAGAGGGTCGCCGCCTCTGCGGCAGAAGCGCTTAAATCTCAGATAGAAGAAGCGATCCAGGTAGCAAAAGAAGCAATGGAATCGGCTTAGAAGAAGATAGTAACTCGAGCTAATAGGAAGCAGTTACTAATAGAGTTCGAAGAAGGCCAAAAGGTATAGCTTAACACGCGGAACCTGAGGCTAAAAGGCAACGCCAAGCTCAACCCCTGCTACGTAGGCCTGTTTAAGATAGTGGAAAAGAGGTCGCTAGTAACTTATCGGCTCTAGCTACCGAAATCGTTCCGGATCTACGATGTCTTTTATTCAGATCTGCTGAGTTTAGACCCTAACGACAGTCTTCCGGATTAGGGGTTCGCTAAACCCCTGCCGGTCGAGATAGATAATAAAGAAGAAGAGTAGGAGGTAGAAGATGTAATCGATATAAAAAAGATAAAAGAGTCTATCAAAGCGAGGATCTTATAGAAGGGGTAGCTAGAAGATTATAAGTAGTATCTGGTCGAGAATCTCCGGAATTCGTTAGAGCTGCTAAGAGAGTTTTACGTCCGGAACCTAGGGAAGCCGAAGCCTAAGTAGCTCCGAAGCTAATAGCTCTAGAAGAAGAAGGTAAACCGCATCCGCTCTATCGGTGCAGAAGCTAATAGAAACAATCGCAGCGATACGCTTAGCTGGAGTCCTCGGCTCCACTACCACTACCGCTGGCTTTGCCAGTTCGATAATAACAGTAAAGCCGAGGACGGCGCCACTGCGTCGGCGCGCTTTGTAACGGTCTCTGCTCTCTGTTACCACTATCTGCCGGCTTAGCCAGAATAATAATAACAGCGAAGAACGAAGCCGACGCTATTAAAGCAGCTTCGCGGTAGCGCCCGAGGCTATAGTAGAGAAGAAAAAGAAGAAGAGATAGCGAGCTGCAGATAGATCTATATAGACCTCCGCAGCGGCGCATAGGCCAAATACGCTACAGCTTAGATAGCTGCCAGCTTAGATTAGATAGCTCTAATTAGATAGACGCTATCCGAAGGACTTTAGATAGCGACAATATAAGAAGAAAATGAAGACGACGAAGGAACGATGTTTTTAAGATAGAAGAAACGAAGAAGTAACGTCGATGTTAAGAAGGGTTTTCTGCAGAAAGAACTGCGAATAAGATAGAAGAAAAAGAAGATACAGCAGAAGCAGAAGAAGAAGAAGAAGAAGGCGAATCAAAAAAAAAAGAAGAGAGAGAGCACTAAGTAAGCGGTCGAGGTCGACTGCTAATAAGGGAGGGGGGTAGTGTTGCAGTAGCAGAAAGGGATAGGACTAAGTAATAGGGTAGACCCTTGGAATTTCGGCTCGGCCCTTCCGGACCGAGCCGGGCCTTAGCACAACTACTCCTAAAGCCCTTACCTACTGCTACATAGATTCCTTTCCTTTCTTAGTTCGAGATATAGTTATTAAAACAGCTGTATTAAATTATATCTACGTGCTCGGATTACTTTCCGTTTGTAAGGGCTTAAGAATCTTAGTTTAGAAACTTAAGGCTAGGTATCTATATAAAGGAACTAATAGGCAGTTCCTTTGTCGTCTGCTGCTGTACAATTTGTACCTACGAAGCTAAGCTAGCAATTTCCCTCTATATAGAGGTATAAGGTTTACACTCTGTATAGAGGGTTAGGAGTTTCCCTCTATATAGTAATACAGAGTTTTCCCTCTATTAAGAAGGGCGGCAATTCCCCTCTATATAGGGCTATAGGATTCTCCCCCTATATAGGGGTAGGGTCGTGTTAGTAACTCTGTATAGGGGGGAGGGTCGTGCTGGCGCTGCTAAGTCGCAATCCTTAGGGCTGATACGGATATAGAGGGCTGGAAGGTGCTGGAAGGTGGCAGGCTTGGCAGGGCCAGGCTTGGCGCACACTCAAATACCTCCACCTCCGCTTGTACGTAGATTCTTCCCTCTCCAGCCTTGGATATAGTTATCAAAGACGGGTATTGACCTAGAGTCTACTGCAGTCAGATCATTATATCCAAGGCTCACTTCAACAACACCTGCACTACGCGAAAGAGCCCGTTGAATTACATCCGGGTACTCGATTAACGTACGTGCAACCAACCTAGAGTGTGTACTGTATACGTACAAAGGAGGCCGTCGAATTTTATCCGGTTACTTAATTGTGCATGTGCATACTACTCTACCCCCCCTCCCCCGATCGAGAAGAAGAAGAGAGAGTTTTAGGGAAGAGAAGTGCCCCTATCGAGAAGAGAGAGAGTTTTAAAGAGAGACAGTTTTGAAGAGAGTGCCTACGCAAGCAGATCGCGAGTTTTGAAGAAGAGCAAGAGCGACGAGAGAGCGACGAGAAGGTCGAGAAGAACGATGTAGGAGTAACAAGGATAAGGAGCGAGAGCGAGGAGCGAGAGCGACGACGACGGAGCGACGACGACGGAGCGACGACGACGAGAGCGCACCTAGCAGGACCTAGGGCGACGACATTCGTTTTTTTTTCGGGTCTTTGACAGACCATTCTATTCGGACAAGGCCTATCGAGACAGTTTAGCAATCGGGACATTCAGCAATCGAGGCGTACGGCCAGCACAAGGCAGAGCACAAGGCACGAGCGACAAGGAGCAGCACGAGCGACAAGGAGCAGCACGAGCGACACGAGCAGCAAAGCGACACGAGCAGCAAGACAGAGTACAAGGCAGAGCACAAGGCAGAGTACCTAGGCCGAGCACCAGACAAAGCACAGGCAAAGCACAGGCAAAGCGACGGTCGAGAAGCGAGCGACCGTCCGAGAAGCGAGCGACCGTCCGAGAAGCGAGCGACCGTCCGAGAAGCGAGCGACCGTCCGAGAAGCGAGCGACCGTCTAAGAAGCGACCGTCGAGAAGCGACTGTCGAGAATGAGAAGCGACGGCTCAAGAAGCGACGGCTCGAGAAGCGACCGTCGAGAAGCGACATGTGTTTGCAAGACAACCTCTGCGACTCCGCGACCCTGAGCTCTGCGACCTTAGCGAGCTCCGCGACCTCTGCGACCGTTTAAGAAGCGACGGCTTAAGAAGCGACGGCTTGAGAAGCGACGGCTCAAGAAGCAACATGTGTTTGCAAGGCAACCTCCGAGAGCTCCGCGACCTCTGCGAGCTCCGCGGCCCCGACGACCTCCGCGACCCCGACGACCTCTGAGACCTCTGCGACCGTTTAAGAAGCGACGGCTTGAGAAGCGACGGTTCGAGAAGCGAGCGACCGTTCAAGAAGCGACATACGTAGGCTGCGACCTCTGCGACCTCTACAGCCTCTGCGACCTTAACGACCTCTGCAGCTTCTGCGACAAACGACATCTGCAGCCGCGACCTCTGCGACCTCCGCGACCTCTGCGACCTCTACAGCCTCTGCGACCCTACGGCCTCTGCAACCTCCGAGAACGCTGCGACCTCTGAGAATTCTGCAGCCTTGGCAAGGCACCAAACAAGGCACCAAACAAGGCACCAATTAAGGCCGAAAGCAACAGCAAAAAGGCACGAGATTGAGGCTCAAAAAGGCACGAGATTGAGGCTCAAAACGCACGGAAATTGAAGCTCAAAAGCGACCTCAAAAGCGACCTGTTTTAGAGCGACCTGATTGGCCGAAAGCGATAGCAAAAAGGCACGAGATTGAGACTCAAAACGCACGGAAATTGAAGCTCAAAAGCGACCTCAAAAGCGACCTGTTTTGGAGCGACCTGATTGGCCGATAGCGAAGCTGAATTTGCGACCCTGACGACCTCTGCGACCTGGTTTGACTCGATACCTGCGACCTGGTTTGGCTGATTGCGATTGTGGGCAATCGCTAGTTGGGGAGGGCGGTAGTGATATGGATGTAGAGGGCTGGAAGGTGCTGGAAGGTGGCAGGCTTGGCAGGGCCAGGCTTGGCAGCTGCACACTCAAATACCTCTACCTCCGCTTGTACGTAGATTCTTCCCTCTCCAGCCTTGGATATAGTTATTAAAGACGGGTATTGACCTAGAGTCTACTGCAGTCAGATCAAGGGCGACGGCTGGCTTAGGTTGTTAGGGGGCGCCGCCCGGCCCAGGTCCTAGACCCGACCTAAGCTAACCGTCGCCCTAAGGACTGCGACTTAGCGGCGCCAGCATAACCCCACCCTCTGTACGGAACTACCGACAGGACCCCACTCCTATATAGAGGAAGAACCCTATAGTCCTGCACAAAGGGGAACTACCGCCCCTCTAAATAGAGGGAAAACTCTGTACTACTGTATAGAGGAGGGAACTCCCGATCCTCTGTACAGAGGGTAAACCTTACATCCCTATACAGAGGGAAATTGCTGGCTTAGCTTCGTAGGTACAAATTGTACAGCAGCAGACGACGAAGGAACTGCCTATTAGTTCCTTTATATAGATACCCAACCTTAAGTTTCTAAACTAAGATTCTTAAGCCCTTTACATTAGGAACTGATCTTACTGTCGGTAACTGCGGTAATAAAACAAGGATAGACAGCGACACCCCTATAGAGACTACGGCTATAGAGGGACATATACACTGCATATACAAGGAGCTGCTAGAAAGCAAGAGGCAGCTCGAGCAGTAAGTAAGCTACTAGGCTGCGATGATTTCCTAACGGGAACAGGAGCTACAACAGCTTAGGGCGTCTGGTCGCGATCCGACCCCTACGACGACGACGAACTTAATAGCCTACACCCTAACCCCTAAAAGCAAACTCCCTAATGTCTCTACGTACGATAGTAAGGCCCTGGCCGAGTACCCCTCCTAGGCCGCCCAGATACGCTCTAAGCTTCTGGTCGACTTAGGAGCATACCCGACCGAGCTGGACAAGGTAGTTTACCTATTTAGGAGGTTAAAGGGCAGGGCAGCAGCACGAATTCTGCCGTACTACGAGACGGCTGTTGCTAACCTAGCAATAGCTACGACGACGATGCTCTAGGCAGCTCTAGACAAGAGCTATAAGGACCTAGACTGCGAGAGCCGAGCACTCCTATAGGTTAATACGATAAAACAAGGACGCAAGACTATATAAGACTTCCTCGCAGAATTTGACTAGACTTTGGCAGAAGCAGGAGGTCTCTAATAGGAGGATAGGATAAAAATTATCTCTTTAGAGATAGGCCTCTCTAAGGAGATTATAACAGGGCTAGTAGGCGTAATGCAGCTAGCTACATACGAGGAATTCTGCGATCTCCTTAGGATAGTCGACGACTAGCAGCGCAGGCTTAGACGGATAAGCTGCGCTTAGGAGATAAGACAACCCCTCTAGCGGCAGACGGACGCTATAGACTAGGAACCAACGACGACGAGGATAGCGGCAGCCGTTACCGTACGGCTAAGGGCCGCTACCAAAAAGGCGCAATAGGTAGATACGGCCACCCTTAACAAGAGACGAGCAGAAGGGAGCTACTACCGGTATAGCAAGATAGGCCACACTATACGGAATTGCAGGCTTTTGCTAGTAGAGAGACCTAGGGGACGGCCGACCACCGCAAGGGTAGCAACTGCAGCGCCCTAACGAGAAGATCAGGAGTCCTACTTAGACGACAACGAGTCGGGAAAAGAGTAGCCTCTAAGCGAAGGCTCTGCTAGAGGCAGGTGCGAGATAGACTGCTAAATCAAAGCATTACTTAGCTATCTTTTAAGAGCAATTATATAACGACAACGCCGTTTATCGTACAGCTAACGTTAAACAGGTCCGCAACGGCGCGGACATTGATTAATATAGGATGTTTAGTGTACGAAGTAATTAGCGAAGACTTCGCACAGAGGCACCGGATTAAGACGACCCCTACTGTACCTGTACGTATGTTGGGCATTACTGGACGAGGACCGGACATTACCTATATAGTAAAAGTGTCGATAGAGGTATAGGGACATTATAAGTAGGACTTATACCTCTATGTCGTATAGGACAAGCTAGGGTATAACCTAATACTAGGGAAGCTATAGATAGAGCGCTAGAAGGGCAAGCTAGACGTTGGACGAGGACGGCTGTACCTAGCAGTAACGAAGCAGAGGCTCCGTGACCAAGAGAAGGCTCCGCAAGGTAACAATGCTAAGGCTGAAATTAACACGGCAACGGCGGACATTGAAAAGGCATTAGCACCTAAGAAGGTAACGGACCCCTATACGAAGCTCCTAAAGGAATACGTAGGATACCTGGACCTCTTTAAGCCAAAGTCGGCCTTAAAACTGCCACTACACTACGGAGAAGGGATTGACTACGACATCTAGCTAGAACCCTGTCCAGATAGGAGCCTGCTAGAGGTACCGTACGGACCGCTGTATAGAATGTCCTCTAGAGAACTCCTAGTACTGCGCAAGACACTAGACGACCTGCTTGCCAAAGGGTTCATTTAGGCAAGTACGTCGTCTGTAGGAGCCCTAGTACTGTTTGTCTATAAGGAGGGGAAGGCCGGATTGCGTTTCTACGTAGACTACAGAGGCATTAACGCGATTACTAAGAAGGACCAGTACCCCCTACCCCTTATTAAGGAGACTCTCGGACAGATTAACAAGGCGAAGTAGTTTACTAAGCTTAACGTAGTCTTAGCCTTCTACAAAATACGGATTAAGGAAGGCTATAAATAGATAACTGCCTTCTGTACGAGATATAGCCTCTTTAAGTAGCTTGTTACCCCCTTTAGACTTGCCAACGTACCAGCAACATTCCAAAGCTACATTAACAAGTCCTTGTAAAGGTTACTAGACGACATCTGCTTAGTATACCTCGACGACACCCTGGTTTTTACAGACGGCACCTACGCAGATTACATACAGGATGTTAAGAAGGTGCTAGACCGACTACAGCAGGCTGGCTTATACCTCGACATCGACAAATGTAAATTCGGTGTCCAATATACGAAATACCTAGGTTTTATTATTAAGGCAGAGAAAGGCATTAGCATAGATAGGAAGAAGATTGACGCTATTAAGCAATAGAAGCCGCCAACAAACGTTAAGGGCGTATAGGAATTTCTTAGGTTTGCCAACTTCTACCGCCAGTTTATACGGAACTACTCGGAGATCGTACGCCCCCTAGTTAAACTAATATACAAGGACAAGCAGTTCAAATAGACGGACGAATGCGACAAGAGCTTTAACAAGCTAAAGGAGCTCTTTACTATAAGACCAACACTCGCCGCCTTTAACCTAGAGCGTACGGCGATACTAGAAACCGACTCTTTAGGGTATTGCATTAGAGGTATCCTGTTATAGGTAGGCTTAGACGGACTCCTGCACCTATACGCGTATTTCTCTAAGAAGAACTCCCTAGCTAAGTGCAACTACCCTATCTACAACAAGGAGTTGCTAGCAGTCGTACGGTGTTATAAAGTATAGGATAGAGAACTCCGCTTAGTGCCTAAGTTTCTTGCCCTAACGGACTACAAGAACCTAGAGTACTTTACGCAGCCCCGGAAGCTGTCTAAGAGGCACGTACGTTAGGCAATGTACCTAAGCCGGTTTAATATAAGACTCCAGTATCGCAAGGGTAAGGACAACAGCAGGGCCGATGCGCTCTCTAGACAGGACCAGGACATGCTAACGACGTACAAGGACGACCGGCTAAAGTTACGAACATTCTAGATGTTTAAGGAGGAGCTAGGCAAGGAGACTATCCGCCTAGCAGCAACACACCTATAGGAACCCCAACTGCGAGTATAGGAAGAGGCAGTAGAAAAGGACGAGGTGTACCGAGGGGCCTGTACAGCAATCTAAGGAGGATAGCGGAAGCTCCTAGCAGGGCTCTATCTTAAGGTGTCGGCAGCAGAGTGCTTAGTAGACGAGGAGAACAACCTAAAGTTTAGGAATCGGATATAGGTCCCTGCAGACGAGAAGCTCCGTACGAGCTTAATACAACGGGTGCACGACTCTATAGCTACTAGGCACCTAGGGCGTAAGGAGATGTACAGCATTGTCGCTAGGGACTACTACTAGCCGGCAATAGCGAAGGACATCCGCAGGTTCGTACTGTTGCGGCAGCAGAAAGGGGTGGGACTAAGTGATAGGGTGGACCCTTGGAATTTCGGCTCGGCCCTTCCGGACCGAGCCGGGCCTTGGCACGCCACCCCTAAAGCTCTCGCCCACTACCACATAGATTCCTTTCCCTCCTCAGTTCGAGATATAGTTATTAAAAAGGCTGTATTGAATTATATCTGCGTGCCCGGATTATTATATCTCGAACTTACCCCCTACACCAACACCGCGCTGCGCGAAAGGGACCGTTAAATCATCCGGACCCCCGAATAACGCACGCGCACCAACACACCAAACAACCCTAGTACCGTAAGAAAGCTATAGAGAGTTTCTTAGCGGTAGAGAGCGGCGTTATAGGCCGAAGCAGAAGCAGAAGAGAAAAGACAGACAGAGTGAGCACGCGCTCCAGTGTTATCGATAATAAGTTTATTATCAGAGGTTTTACAGTGGAAGAGACCGCAGAGATTAAGGAACGAATAAGCGAATACAAGAAAATCTACGACTGCACGCTCGAGGAACTTAAGGATTACGTAAACGAGAGCGGAGTAGGAAAGGTCTACAACAGCACAGACCTTATTAAGAAGCTGTTTTACAGAACCCTAGAAGAAAAGAGACAGTTAAGAGTGGAAGTAGAGACAGTAAGAGCCGAGAAGGAATCGGCCGAGACCATTATAGATGTGCTGGAAAACCAAGATGCGAACCGACTGGCATAATTGAAAGCGATAAAGGCTTAGCTAGATAAGATAGAAGCAGCGATGTCGTCGGAGCCGCTACTGTATCGAGAAGAACAAGCAGAGACTGCCTTACTAGCGGCCTACAGTTAAGGCGGCACGTTAATAACGTTACTACTGGATCTACCGGCGTTTAGAGACGGAGATCCTAAGGATTGGGAAGCATTTAAGAAGAAGATAAAGAACAAGATCGATCGAGACTATGCCGGAAACAGTGCCGGAGATAGATTGGCGTACCTAGAATCGCAATTAGAAGGAGAAGCTTTTTCGCTAGTAGCGGACCTAGAAGAGGTAACCGCCGAGGAAGCGATCAAAGCACTAGATTAACGTTTCGGAGACCCTTCCGAAAGAAGACGGCCTGTAAGCAGCTGGATAAGATCAACCAGATCCGACAGATGTTCGAGGAATTCTACGGGCTATTCCGAAAATATGCGATTAGGGCCCGAGTAGCAGAAGATAAGCAGCTCCATCTATTAAGACAGAAGCTGAACCCTAAACTGGCTGCAGCAATGGCCTCGGTAGAGGATAAAGACCTTAAGAGCTTCGTGCACTAAGCGAGAGTTACTGCGAGAAATTTGAGCGCTTACGCGAAATTACGCGAATCGAACTAGAAGCCGTTAATAACGCAGACAACGAGACCCCCTGCGCCTTTCCGGAGAGCACCCTAGCAGCCACCTTATTAGTCACCGCGTTCGTCGTTTGTCCCCACCTGTTACGCGTATAGAAAGCCTGGCTATATCGCTACGAGATGCCAAGCAACGGCCTAGCAGAAGCAGGAGTATCGTGTTATAAAGCAGCCGCAGCCACCGAGAAAGACTATACAAGCTATGGAGCCGGCTCCGAACGACACCGACAGCGTAGACGGTGGAGTGCTACTGCGAATCCTGGGAAAAGACCAGCTAGAAGGATAGGCCCCCTATCTAGCGTAGAAAACAGGGCACCAACAAGAACTACGTTACAGAAAGATAAGAGCATTAACAGCTGCAGCGATCCGCTCTTAGCGGCGGTAGAAGTAAACACGGAAACAGCTATTATCCTTCCAATCACCGTCCACCCCCTCGATAGGTCGAGCAAACCACTTTAGCTAAGAGCTTTTATCGACACGGGGGCCCTTATCGGAGCGGCTATCCACTATCGATTGGTTCAAAAGCTGATAAAAGGATACGGCTATCCAGTAGAGCTAGCGTCGCCGACACGGATTTCGGCGTACAACGGACAAGACACAGAGAGTGTTACGCATTATATGCCATTAAGGACTACCTTAGCAGGTCGCACTACGGAAGCGACGTTCCGAATTACGGATATCGGAAGGTCTAACATTATTATAGGGCAGAAATAGATAAAGAACTAGGGAGCAATTATTAACGTAGGTAAAGGCACACTCGGACTCAGAGCACTATACAGCGGCTCCGCTGCCGTTAAATCAGTCACCGAGGTCGCAGTGGAACTGAACGTTACGACTATCGAAGAGGTTCCGAAGGATTGGTCCGACCCTTAAGACACGATCGGAATAATAAGTTCCGAAGCTTTAACGACCCTCGCGAGGTCGCCGGACAACGAAATATATGCTATCTTAATAAAGGATATCGAAGACCACCGGAAGATAATGGCGGAAGAAGAAGTAGATCTACTAGAGGTGTTACTAAAAGAACTCTATAGTTACACTAACGTGTTCTTAAAGGCTGACTCCAACCTCTTGCCGCTCTACCGACCGGAATATAACAACAAGATCCGGCTGAAAGAAGGAGCCGTGCTGCCGAGAACCGAACCCCTAAGACGCTTATCTCCGGCTAAGCTAGACTAGCTAGAAGTGTTTGTTAGAGAAAACTTAGCAAAGAAGTTCATTACGCTAAGCTTAGCGGAATATGCGTTACTGATTCTTTTCGTACGGAAACCCGGAGGTAGTCTTAGACTGTGTGTAGACTACCGAGGCCTTAATAAGGTTACTAAGAGAGATGTGTATCCGCTGCCTCTAATCGATAAGACTATACAACGAGTAGCTAAGGCTAAGTAGTTCAGCAAGCTAGATATTCGCCAAGCATTCTATCGATTAAGGAACGAAGAAGGACAAACGGAAGACCTTACGACATTCGCTACGCGTATAGGTAATTTCAAGTGGTTGGTAATGCCTTTTAGACTTACTAACGCGCCGGCTGTGTAGCAACGCTTTATAAACCACACTTTTATAGACATGCTAGAACGGTTCGTTTTAATCTACTTAGACGACATTCTAATCTACACCGAAGGAACGAGAGAGCAACACACGGACTACATTAAGAGGGTGTTAAAGAGACTCTGCAAGGTCGGATTAAACGCAGACACAAAGAAGAGCGAGTTCTATTAGACTGAAGTTAAATATCTCGGTCTTATCGTCGGAAGAGAAGGAATTCGGATAGACCTGTCGAAAGTGGCCGCCGTCGCGGAATAGAAGCAACCGACATCCGGAAACACTACGCAAATCAGAGCGTTTCTCGGATTCTGCAGCTACTATCGACGGTTCGTTAAGGACTTTAGCAAGATAGCGAGACTACTAAATAAGGCGTTAAAGAAGGAGGCCGCTAGCCTATAGAATAAGAAGTGTACGAAAGCTTTCAACCGACTAAAGGAGGCGGTGGCCTCAGCGCTAGTGCTAGTGCACTTTAGACCAGAAAAGACGATCTACGTAGAGACAGACGCTTCCGACACAGTAACAGCAGGGGTCCTTTCTCAATACGCTAACGATAACGAAACGCTCTATCCGGTAGCTTTCTTCAGCAAGTCTATAAATAATGCCAAACAGAACTACGCTATCTATAATAAAGAACTGCTAGCTATTATTTAGGCCTTTAAAGAGTGGAAACCGGAGCTTATAGCCGGACAGAGCACGATCCAGGTCCTCACAGACCACGAGTTACTAACCTACTTTACAAAGACGTAGAAGCTGTTACGGCGCCAAGCCCGGTAGGCTGCCTACTTATCCGGGTTCGACTTTAAGATTACTTATCGACCTGGAGCTCAAAATAGAAAGGCTAATGCGCTAACGAGAAGAGAAGGAAAGACCAGCAGAGCGAAAGAAGATCCGAATATGTTTTAGAAGGTGCTGACAGAACGAATAGTAGACGCTGAAGTATTAAAAGAGGTAGGGATCTATACGATAGAGCCGCCGATTAAAGAAGACACACTAAACGAGAAGGTGGAACGGCTTAATTAGTAGCAGAAGCTAGGCAAAACCGGCTTAGGGAAACTGATCGTTCTGGAAGAACTGGTTACAGAGGTTATCCAGCTGGTCTATAGCTCTAAGGACGTTAGTTACGCAGGATCAAAGAAGACGATAGAAGCAATAAGAACGACCTACTGGCTTCCGCGAATCTTCGAGCGGATACATCGGTTCATTACTAACTGTTACGTGTGCCGAGCAGCGAAGCCACGTTACGGCCTTCCGGCCGGCCTGCTAAAGCCACTTCCGATCCCTAAGAAACTATAGCAGCATATTACGATAGACTTCGTAACCGGCCTGCCGGATTCCGATAGGTACGACGCTATGCTTAATGTAGTGGATCGGCTAAGCAAAGAGCGCTATTTCATCCCCTGTCGAGCTAAGGATAAAGGAACTATTGCAGAAGAAACGGCGAGAATGTTAATCCAGTACGTATAGAAGCACTACGGGCTGCCGGACACTATTACTACGGATAGGGGTCCTCAATTTACCGCAGACGTATAGAAAGCTATTAACTAAGCCCTCGGAATTCGTAGAAAGCTTAGCACGGTCGCTTACCCTTAGACCGACAGACAGTCGGAAGTAGCTAACCGTAAGATAGAAAAGTATCTAAGAATCTTCTGCGGCCATTATTAAGCAGAATAGGTTAAGGTGTTGCCGATGGCCGAATTCTGCGCCAATTCAGCACGGTCGGAAGCCACCTTACTAGCGCCGTTTAAGATAACATATAGTTATCTTCCGAGGATAAGCTTTCAACTACAGAACGAACCCAGCTCTTTGGAACTCTCTACCGCCACCTTATCGAAGAGAATAGCCGCGGCGGCGGCAGAAGCGCTCCGATCCCAGATAGAAGAAGCGATCAAGGTAGCGAAAGAAGCGATAGAATCAGCTTAGAAAAAGATAGTAACTCGAGCTAATAGAAAGAGGTCACTGATAGAATTCGAGGAAGGCTAAAAGGTATAGCTTAATACGCAGAACCTAAGGCTAAAAGGCAACGCGAAGCTCAACCCTTATTACGTAGGTCCGTTCAAGATAATAGAAAAGAGGTCGCCGGTGACCTACCGGCTCCAGCTGCCGAAATCGTTCCGGATCTACGATGTTTTTCACTCGGATCTGCTAAGCCTAGACCCTGAAGATAGTCTTCCGGATTAGGGGTTTGATAAACCCCCACCAATCGAAATAGAAGGAGAAGAAGAAGAGTAGGAGGTAGAAGACGTAATTAATATAAGAAAACAAAGAAGATCCATCGAAGCGAGGATCTTATAGAAAGGATAGCCGGAAGACTATAAATAGTATCCGGTCGAGAACTTCCGGAATTCAGAGGAGATGCTAAGAGAATTTTACGTTAAAAACCCGAGGAAGCCGAGGCCTGTATAGCTCGAAAGCCGATAAAGAAGAAGAATATCTACGTCCGCTCCATTAACGCGGAAGCCGATAGAAACGATCGTAGAATCCTCCGGCCGGTGTCTTAGGCCTTACCACCTCCACTACTGCTAGCCAGGACCGGCGGATAGAGCGGTAAGGCTAAGAACGGCGCTACTATAGCGGCCCGCCTTATAACCGTCTTTGCTCTCTGTTACCGCTATCCTCCGAAAGGATAGTAATAACGAAGAACGAAGAGGCCGCCATTAAGGAGGTCTCGCAGTAATGCCGAAGGCCTTAGTAGAGAAAGAAAAAGAAGAAGATAAGGAGCTGCAGATAGATCTATATAGATTTATATAGTAGCGCACGGACTGGTTACGCCGCAGCTCTAGTAACCGCTGGCTCCGATCAGATAGCTCCGATCAGATAGAACGGATCAGATAGACGCCAAGTGAAGACGCCAGATAGCGACGATGTAAAAAAAAAAAGGAAAGAGGACGAACAGATAAGTAAGCAGTCGAGGGCGACCGCTAATAAGGGAGGGGAGTGGTGTTGCGGCGGCAGAAAGGGGTGGGACTAAGTAATAGGGTAGACCCTTGGAATTTCAGCTCGGCCCTTCCGGACCGAGCCGGGCCTTGGCACGCCACCTCTAAAGCTCTCGCCTACTACTATATAGATTCCTTTCCCTCCTTAGTTCGAGATATAGTTATCAAAAAGGCCGTATTGAATCATATCTGCATGCCCGGATCACGTACAGAACTGCAATATGTGCGGACAGACGAAGCCCTAGTATAAACTGAAACATAGGCTGTTGAAACCCCTACCGATCCCGGACCGGCCCTAGCAAGACCTAACAGTGGACTTTGTTACAGACCTCCCTAAGAGCGACGGACGGCGGAACATTATAGTAGTTACGGACAAGCTAACGAAGGGAGTAATACTAGAGGGAATGGACTCCATTACAGCTAAGGACACTGCCTAGGCATTTATACGGACGACGTTTAGCAAACACGGTTTCCCTAGGTCGATTGTGTCGGACCGGGGCACGCAGTTTACAAGCTAGCTCTAGGCAAGGGTCTGCCAGTTACTAAAGGTGGAACGTCGCCTGTTAACTATATAGTACCTGTAGACAGACAGGGCGGCAGAGCGGGTCAATTTGACGTTAAAAGCGTACCTCCGAGCGTACGTCGACTATAACCAGACAAACTGGAACCGACTCCTCCCTATAGCAGAGCTAGCTATTAACAGTCGCACGGCCGATGCTACCGGAGTGTCCCCCTTCTTTATAGCCTATAGATACGACTATTCCCTGCTCTAACCGACCCTAAGGGATAACACCCTATGCCCTGTACGATGCCCAATTTAGCAGGGAGAGGCTATCGTACAGACGATTACGAATGCCTATTAATAGGCGAAGGCGAGTCTAGCTATAGCTTAATAGAATACGGAAGAGCAGGCCAACAGGGGACGACAGGCTGCACCCAGGTACGAGGCAGGGGATAAGGTCTAGCTAAACTAACGACACATCTGTACAGACCGGCCAAGCAAGAAACTAGATTAGAAGAACAGGAAGTTTACAGTAGTCTGACTAGTAGGGACACACGCCGTACGACTAAACACTCTCCTAGGGATTTATCCAGTCTTCTATATAGACCTCGTACAGCCGGCGAACACAGACCCCCTACTGCACTAGACGACAGACGACGCGCGCCTACCCGCAATTATAACTAAGGGCTAGGAAGAGTATAAAGTAGAAGGGATCCTTAAGAGCTAAAGGAAGCGGGGGAAGGTAGAGTACCTAGTAAAATAGAGAGGATAGGCAGAGCCTACGTAGGAACTATACGAGGCTCTACAGGACACAACTGCACTGGACAGGTAGGAGGAGAACTATCCCCCTGCCCAGTTACAGTAACACTGCGCTGTACAGCGGAAAGAGGTACGATCTACCCTAAGGACAGGGTAGCTGCTAGCAATCTAGGTTGTTAAAGGATCGAGAATCGCAACATAGGACACTACAGGATCCTGCTAATACGACATCGTACGACACTGTACGAGATAAGGGCTAGAAGAAGGGAACAGCTAGGGAACAGATAGGAAGGAGGGTAGAAATAAGAGGAGTTAGGAGCAGAACTGTCCGAAATTTCTTACACTACCTAGGGGGGGGGGTAGCTTACTAGCTACTACCCTAGGGGACTAGAGCGACCGACTCCTTATCTGAGATCTCAATTACCTCCTGCCTAGCAGGGCCCCTACCCTTACTAGGGCCAGCCCTAGGGAGTAGAGGCACCCCCCTACCCCTACGTACCTCTACCGGACGGCGGTAGGGGCATTAGAGGGAGCTATCCTTCTACTTGCATAAGGCATACATCCTAGCCTAGAAGCCTAGGAGGCGGTATAGGCTAAGTAACGGCCGGGGGGAGTTGGAGCAGGGGGCACAGGGCTGGCCCTAGGTAGCGATAAGGAGGGCGTTAACGTACGACGCCTAGGCCGTAGCTAGCCGCTAGGGTATAACCTAGGTAGGGTTGCACTAGAAGGCGTAGTAGAGCAGCTCGGCCGCATCCTACTGCTTGTTAGTGTAGTACCTAAGACGTTAGCTTAGACTGTACAGAAGACAGGAATCTGTACAAACCGGAAGCGCAGCTGCTAGTCAAATTAAGGGCCCTACTACTAGAGGCGGAAATAGGAGGGGACCCTAGCCGGACGAGCAGAGGAGGAGGGGCTAGCAACTACGAGGGAGCTACCGGACGGCGCGGACGACATAGTAGTAGCTGGTAGTAGTGGTAACTAGTAGATAGTAGATAGTAGATAGTGGACAGTAGTAGACGGTAGTAGATAGTAGTAGACGGTAGACAGCGTAGGGGGGGAAGGCAGGCAGGGAATAGGAAGAAAAGGGGGAGGGAAAGAGAAGGGAGAGGCTTAGGGTAACTGCCTACTATAAGGGGAATAGCAAGCAGGGCAGCTACTACAAACAGGTAAAATAGCAAGAGGCAACCGCGACCTAGGGGGCGACGAGCGACGACGACTTAGACGACCGGACAAAATAGGAAGTCGCGACCTGCTAAGGGAACAGCAGGAGCTAAGTAAGTTCGGCACGCCGCTGTACGGAAAGGGCACTACGAGAAGGGAAGGGGGAGGGGTATTGTTAGGGGGCGCCGCCCGGCCTAGGTCCTAGACCTAACCTAAGCCAACCGTCGCCCTAAGGACTGCGACTTAGCGGCGCCAGTATAACCCTACCCTCCGTACAGAACTACTAACAGGACCCTACTCCTGTACAGAGGGAGAACCCTATAGTCCTATATAAAGGGGAACTACCGCCCCTCTAAATAGAGGGAAAACTCTGCACTACTGTATAGAGGAGGGAACTCCTAATCCTCTATACAGAGGGTGAACCTTGCATCCCTGCACAGAGGGAAATTGCTGGCTTGGCTTTATAGATACAAATTGTATAGCAGCAGACGACGAAGGAACTGCCTATTAGTTCCTTTATATAGATACCCAACCTTAAGTTTCTAAACCAAGATTCTTAAGCCCTTTATATAGGTCTAGGACCTAGCTAGACGGCGCCTCCTGACAATACTCCCCTCCCTTCTTATAGTGCTTCTTTCGTACGACGGCGTGTCGTACGGCCTTAGCTCCTAGGGTTCCTCTTGTAGGTCGCGATTTCCCGTCTCTGTCCGGTCGTCTATAGGGCCGTCGCTCGTCCGGGCACTAGGTCGTAGTTGCCTTATTTGCCCTCCTTTATACAGTTGTAGCAGCTGCCCTAGTTGCTATTGCCTCGTATAGCAGGCAGCTACTACTCTATATATTAAGCCTCCCCCCTATCTCTCTCTCTTCCTCTCTTTCTCTTCTATTCCCTAACCTGCTACCCGTCTGCCTAGCCGTCTACTACTACTACAACTACTACTAATGCTACTATTATGCTACGCACTCTGTCCGCCCGGTCCCATCGTAGCTCTCTTGTAGTTGCTAGCCCGTCCTTCTACCGTCCGGCCGGCGTCCCCCTACACTTCTATCTCTAGCCGTAGAGCGCTTAGCTTAACTAGCAACTCCGCTTCCAGTTAGTACAGGTCTCCTTCTTCTATATAGTCCTAGCTAACGTCTTAGGTACTATACTAATAAGCAGTAGGACGCTGCTAAGCTGCCCTTCTACTCCTTCTAGTGTAACCCCGTCTGGATTACGCCCTAGTAGGTCGCTACAGCCTGCCCATCGTACGTTAACGCTATCCTTATAGCTACCTACAGCCAGTCCTATGCCGCTTGTACTAACTCCCCCTATAGCTCGTTTGGCCTGTACTGCCTCCCTAGCTTCTAGGCCAGCGTATGCACCTCGTATAAGTAGAAGGATAGCTCCCTCTACTGCTCCTACTGCTGTCTAGGGGAGGCACGTAGAGGGGTGCCTCTGCTCTACAGTGCTAGCATAGGTAGGGCTCCTGCCGGCCGGGAGGTAATTAAGATTTCGGATAGGGAGTCGGCGGCCTTATTGTCGGCTGCCCTTGTCCTAGGGGGTGGCAGCTAGTAAGCTACCCTAAGGTAGTGTATAAAATTTTCTAGACAGTTCTGCTTTTATCCCCTTCCTAATTTTACTCTTATTCTTACCTATCTCCTAGCTGTTCTCTTCCTCCTGCGCCCTTCTATATAGTGTAGTAGCAGTAGGACCTAGTAGGGTCCTACGCCTCGATTCCCGATCCTTCGGCAACCTAATGTTGCTAGCGACTATCCTGTACCTAGGGTAGACTATGCCCTTCTTGCTATATAGCGCAGTGTTACTGCAACCGGCTAGGGAAATAGTTCTCCTCCTACCTGTCTAGCGTAGATATGTCCTAGAGGGCCTCGTACAGCTCCTACGTAGGCTCTGCCTACCCTCTCCACTTTACTAGGTATTCTACCCTCTCCTGCTTCCTTTAGCTCTTAAGGATTTCTTCTACCTTATACTCTTCCTAGCCTTTAGTAATAATCGCTAGAGGGCGCGCGTCGTCCGTCGTCTAGTGCAGCAGAGGGTCTGTATATGCCGGCCGTACGAGGTCTATATAGAAGATTGGATAGATCCCTAGGGGAGTGTTAAGTCGTACAGTATATGTCCCTACTGGCCGGACTACTATAAACTTCCAGTTCTTCTAATCTAGTTTCTTGCTTAGCTAGTCTGTACAGATATTGCGCTAGTTTAGCCAGACCTTGTCTCCTGCCTCGTACCTTAGTGCAGCCTGCTGTCCCTTGTTAGCCTGCTCTTCTGCATTCTGTTAGGCTATAGCTAGGCTTACTTTTACCTATTAGTAGGCGTTCGTAATCGTTCGTACGATAGCTTCTCCCTGCTGAATTAGGGATCGTATAGGGCGAAAGGTAGCGCTGCTTAGGGTTAGTAGGAGCAGGGAGTAGTCGTATCTGTAGGATATAAAGAAGGGGGACAATCCTATAGCGTTAGCTGTACAGCTGTTAATAGCTAGCTCTGCTATAGGGAGGAGGTGGTTCTAATTCGTCTAGTCGTAGTTAACGTACGCTTAGAGGTACGCTTCTAATGTCGACTTAACCCTCTCTGTAGCGCCGTCTATATACAGGTGCTATACGGTTAATAGGCGACGTTCTACGTTTAACAACTGGCAGACCCTTGCCTAGAGCTGGCTCGTAAACTGTGTACCCCGGTCTATTACAATTGACCTAGGGAACCCGTACTTGCTAAACGTCGTCTATATAAATGCCTTAGCAGTGTCGTTAGCTGTAGTAGAGCCTATTCCCTCTAGTATTACCCCCTTCGTTAGCTTGTTAGTAACTACTATAATGTTCTGCCGTCTGTCGCTCTTAGGGAGGTCTGTAATAAAGTCTACTGTTAGGTCTTGCTAGGGCCGGTCCCGTATTAGTAGGGGTTTTAGCAGTCCGTGCTTCAGTTTACGCTAGGGCTTCGTCCGTCTGTAGACATCGCAGTTCTGTACAAACCTACAGATATCCTTTGCTATCGCCGGCCAGTAGTAGTCCCTAGCAATAATGCTGTACGTCTCTTCGCGCCCTAGATGCCTAGTTGCTATAGATCTATGCGCCTGTTGTATTAAGCTCGTATAGAGCTTCTCGTCTACTAGGACCTAAATCTAATTCCTAAACTTTAGGTTGTTCTCCTCGTCTACTGTACACTCTGCTGCTAACACCTTAAGGTAAAGCTCTGCTAGGAGCTTCCGCTGTTCCCCTTAGATCGCTATATAGGCCCCTCGGTAAACCTCGTCCTTTTTTACTGCCTCTTCCTATGCCTATAGCTAGGGTTACTATATGTATATCGCTGCTAGGCGGATAGTCTCCCCGCCTGGTTCCTCCTTAAATATCTAGAATGTCCGTAATTTCAGCTAGTCGTTATCGTACGTTGTTAGCATATCCTGATCCCGTCTGGATAGTGCATTAGCCCTACTGTTGTCCTTGCCTTTACAGTACTAGAGTCTTATATTAAAGCAGCTTAGGTACATCGCCTATCGTATATGTCTCTTAGAAAGCTTCCGGGGTTGCGTAAAGTACTCGAGGTTCTTGTAGTCGGTTAGGGCAAGGAACTCGGGAACTAAGCAGAGTTCTCTATCCTATACCTCGCAACACTGTACGACTGCTAGCAATTCCTTATTGTAGATAGGGTAGTTGCACTTAGCTAGGGAGTTCTTCTTAGAGAAGTACGTATATAGGTACAGGAGTCCGTCTAACCCTACCTGTAATAGGATACCTCCTATACAATACCTTAAGGAGTCGGTTTCTAGTATCGTTATACGTTCTAGGTCGAAGGCAGCAAGCGTTAGTCCTGTAGTAAAGAGCTTCTTTAGCCTGTTAAAGCTTCTATTGCACTCGTCCGTCTACTTAAACTGCTTGTCCTTGTATGTTAGCTCGACTAGGGGGTGTACGATCTCCGAGTAGTTCTGTATAAACTAGCAGTAGAAGTTGGCAAGCCTAAGGAATTCTTATACCCCCTTAACACTAGTAGGAGGCTTCTATTACTTAATAGCATTAATCTCCTTTCTGTCTATACTAATGCCTTTCCCGCCTCGATAATAAACCCTAGGTATTTTGTACACTGTATACTAAATTTACATTTGTCGATATCGAGGTACAACCTAGCCTGTTGCAGTCGATCTAATACCCTCTTAACGTCCTGTACGTAGTCTGTATAGGTACTGTCTGTAAATACTAGTATGTCGTCGAGGTACGCAGAACAGATGTCGTCTAGTAGCCCTTATAGAGACCTGTTAATGTACCTCTAGAAGGTTGCTAGTGCGTTGGCAAGGCTAAAGGAGGTAACAAGCTACTCGAAAAGACTATATCTCGTACAGAAGGCAGTTATCTATTTACAACCTTCCTTAACCTATAACTTGTAGAAGGCTAAAACTACGTTAAGCTTAGTAAACTACCTTGCCTTGCTAATCCGTCCGAGGGTCTCCTTAATTAGGGGCAGGGGGTACTAGTCCTTCTCAGTAATCGCGTTAATGCCTCTATAGTCTATACAAAAACGCAAGCCGGCCTTGCCTTCTTTATAGACAAACAGCACTAGGGCTCCTGCAGATAACGTACTTACACGAATAAAACCTTTGGCAAGTAGGTCGTCTAGTGCCTTGTACAGTACTAGGAGTTCTCTAGAGGATATGCTATATAGCAGGCCGTACAGTACTTTAGGCAGACTCCTATCTAGACAGGGCTCTAGCTAGATGTCGTAGTTAATTCCTTCTCCTTAGTATAGAGACAGTTTTGAGGCCGATTTTGGCTTAAAGAGGTCTAGGTATTCTGCGTATTCCGATAGGAGTTTCGTATAGGGGTCCGTCGCCTTCTTAGGCGCTAATGCCTTCTTGATGTCTGTAGTTACAGTATTGATTTCGACCTTGGCATTGCCGCCCTGCGGAACTCTCCCTTAGTCTTAGAGCCTCTGCTTCGTCGCTGCTAGGTACAGGCGTCCTCGTCTAACGTCTAGCTTGCCCTGCTAGCGCTCTATCTATAGCTTCCCTAATATTAGGTTATACCCCAACTTGTCCTATACGACGTAGAGGTATAAGTTCTGCTCGTAGTGTCCTTACAGCTCTATTGTTACTTTTACTATATAGGTAATGTCCAGTCCTCGCCCGGTAATGCCTAGTATGCGTACAGGTACGGTAGGGGTCGTCTTAATATAGTGTCTCTGTACGAAGTCTTCGCTAATTACTCTATACACTAAACATCCTATATTAATTAGCGTCCGCGCTGTAGCAGTCCTGTTTAGCATAGGTCGTACAATAAACAGCGTAGTCGTTATGTAGTTGCTCTTGAAAGACAGCTAAGTAGTACTTTAATTTAGCAATCTATCTTGTATATACCTCTAGCAGAGCCTTCGCTTAGAGGCTACTCTTTTCCCGACTCGTTGTCGTCTAAGGGGAACTCTTAGTTCTCTTGTTAGGACGCCGCAGTTGCTACCCTTAAAGTGGTTAGCCGTCCCCTAGGGTTCTCTACTAGCAAAAGCCTACAGTTCTGTGCAGTATGTCCTATCTTGCTACACTAGTAGCAGCTCCCTTCTGCTCGTCTCTTGTTAAGGGTAGCCGTATCTACCTACTATGCCCTTTTAGCGCCGGCCCTTAGCTGTACAGTAACGGCTGCCGCTACTCTCGTCGTCGTTGTTAGTTCCTAATCTATAGCATCCTGCTGCTGCTAGAGGGGCCGTCGCATCTTATAGACGTAGCTTATCTATCTAAGCCTACGCTGTTAGTCGTCGACTATCCTAAGGAGATTACAGAACTCCTTGTACAAGGCTAGTCGCATTACGCCTACTAGTCCTGTTATAATCTCCTTAGAGAAGCCTACCTCTAAGGTAGTAATTTTTACCCTGTCCTCCTATTGGAGTCCTCCTGCCTCTACTAGGATCTAATCGTATTCCGTGAGGAACCCTCGTATAGTCTTGCGTCCTTGCTTTATTGTGTTAACCTGTAGGAGTGCTCAGCTTTCGCAGTCTCGGTCCTTATAGCTCCTGTTAAGAGCTGCCTAGAGCATCGTCGTAGTTGCTATTGCTAGGTTAGCAATAGCCGTCTCGTAGTACGGCAGAATCCGTACTGCTGCCCTGCCCTTTAACCTCCTAAAGAGGTATACTAATACGGGGTGGGTTGGCCCGTGTTATTAGTATGCCTTGCCAAGGTTTATATATCTGGTACACATTAGTTAAGTCACTTCCGAGTTACTTGACCAGTCCCTTTTGGCTTAAGTGTACCGCGTTACATTACTTAACTTAGAAGTAACTGCTAAAAGTGTACGATAAAAGGCCCGGGTTCAATTCCTAGAGGGCGTATCTTTTAACGGGAGAGTGGAAGCAGCATTAACGTATGTCCGTTTGTCCACCACTCCGTACAGAATAAAGCAGACCCGGTAAAGGTCCAGCTGGCTGTGTGCAGACCTGCCGGGGGGGTGTTAATTGCGTATGCTGTATAGGGGGGCTGTGCAATAGCATACGTAGCCTGTAAGTAAGCGCAGCTTACGAGGTTGTAAGCCTGTAGCGCAGGGGGTAGTAATACAGGGTGGGTTGGCCCGTGTTATTACTATGCCTTGCCAAGGTTTATATATCTGGTACACTTTAGTCAAGTTACTTCCGAGTTACTTAACCAGTCCCTTTTGGCTTAAGTGTACTGCGTTACATTATACACTACCTTGTATAGCTCGGTCGGGTATACTCCTAAGTCGACTAGAAGCTTAGAGCGTATCTAGGCAGCCTAGGAGGGGTACTTAGCTGGAGCCTTACTATCGTAGGTAGTAACGTTAGGGAGTTTGCTCTTACGGGCCAGGGTATAGGCCGTCGTGTTCGTCGTCGTCGTCGTAGGGGTCGGATCGCAATCGGACGCCCTAAGCTATCGGAGCTCCTATTCCTGTTAGAAAATTATCGCAGCCTAGTGGCTTACTTGCTGTTCGAGCTGCCTCTTGTGTGCTAGCAGCTCCTCGTACGCGCAGTGTATCTAATACTGCATAGCTGCAGGATCTATAGGGATGTCGCTGTCTATCTTCGTTGTATTACTGCAGTTACCGACAGTAAGATCAGTTCCTAATGTAAGGGCTTAAGAATCTTGGTTTAGAAACTTAAGGCTGGGTATCTATATAAAGGAACTAATAGGCAGTTCCTTCGTCGTCCGCTGCTGTACAATTTGTACCTACAAAGCTAAGCTAGCAATTTCTCTCTATATAGGGGTGCAAGGTTTATACTCTGTATAGAGGGTCGGGAGTTTCCCTCTATATAGTAATGCAGAGTTTTCCCTCCGTTTAGAGGGACGGCAATTCTCCTCTATGCAGGGCTATAGGATTCTCCCTCTGTATAGGGGTAGGGTCGTGTTGGTAACTCCGTACAGGGGGTAGGGTTGTGCTGGCGCTGCTAAGTTGCAATCCTTAGGGCAACGGCTAGCTTAGGTCTAGGACCTGGCTGGACGGCGCCCCCTTACACCGTTTTACTCTATTGTTACTTTCTATTCTCTTTTAGCTAATTACATCGCTTTATTCTTTCTCTTCTTAATATGTCTCTTTCTCTTCTACGTTTTCGTCTTCTTTTCGTTGTTTATTTCTGCAGTATCGCAGCCCCTTTCTGCCTAATTTCCAGTCGTAGGTGCCTGAATCCTACGGCTTTCTTCTTCTGTTCTAACGTTACCTTATTTAACGTTACCTTATTTAACGTTACCTTATTTTGATCTGACTGCAGTAGACGCAAGGTCAATACCCGTCTTTAATAACTATATCCAAGGCTAGAGAGGGAAGAATCTATGTACAAGCGGAGGTAGAGGTATTTGAGTGTGTGCCAAGCCTGGTCCTGCTAAGCCTGCTACCTTCCAGCACCTTCTAGCCCTCTACCTCTATATCCGTATTACTACCGCCCTCCCTAACTAGCGATTGCCCTTAATCGCAATCAGCTAAACCAGGTCGTAGGGGTCGCAAATTCAGCTTCAATTTCAGTACGCTTTGCTATTGTTTTTGGCCAATTAGCTTACACTAAAACAGATCGCTTTTAAGGTCGCTTTTAAGCTTCAATTTCTGTACGTTTTGAATCTTAATCTCGTGCCTTTTTGAGCCTTAATCTCGTGCCTTTTTGAGCTTTAATCTCGTGCCTTTTGCTATCGCTTTCGGCCTTAATTGGTGCCTTGTTTGCTGCCTTGTTTGCTGTAGAGGTCGCGGAGTTCGTCGAGGCTGCAGAGGTCGCCGGAGCTGCGGAGGTCGTAGGGTCGCAGAGGCTGTAGAGGTCTTAGAGGTTGCGGAGGTCGCGGAGGTCGCAGAGGTCGTCGGGGTCGCAGAGGTCGTTAGGGTCGCAGAGGTCCGTCGCTTCTGAACTTGCAGTGCCTTTCTAAACATACAGTGTCTTTCTGAATATATAGTGCCCTTCTAAACGTGCAGGGCCTTTCTAAACATGCAGTACCTGTGTTGTCTACAGCAGCTGCCCTGTGTTGTCTGCAGCAGCTTTGCCTGTCTATAGCAGTTGTGCTTGTCTGCAGCAGCTGTGCCTGTTGTCTGCAGCAGCCCTATCTGCCCTATATTATCTATAGCAGCTCTGTATCGTCTGCAGCTATGCCCTCTATTGTCTACAGTTGCTTAGTGCTCTGCCTGTGTTGTCTGCAGCAGCTGCACCTATGTTGTCTGCAGTAGCTGTCTGCCTGGGTGCTCGTGCCTAGGTGCTTTGTCTAGGGGCTCTGCCTAGGAGCTCTGCCTAGGGGCTCTGCCTAGGGGCTCTGCCTAGGGGCTCTGCCTAGGGGCTCTGCCTAGGGGCTCTGCCTGGGGGCTCTGCCTAGTGCTGGCTCTGTGCCTAGTGCTCTCTAGTGCTCTGCCTAGATTGCTGAATGTCCCGATTGCTAGATGTACGCCTCGATTGCTGAATTGTACTTAATTACTTTGTACTAAACACGCGTTGTATATATCTTGTCCTCGATTACTGCGATTGCCTCTCGATAGGCCGGTCGCTTGTTGTATACTCGATTGTGCTGCTAGTCGCACTGCTCGTGTTGCTTTGCCTGTGTTGTCTGCAGCAGCTGTGCCTGCTCTGTAGCTCTACCTTGTCTGTAGCTGCTGTGCCTGTCTGCAGCTGTATTGTCTATAGCAGCCCTGTTTTGTCCTTTGTGCTTTGCCTTTGCTTTCTGCAGCTGTCTGCACCTATATTGTCTGCAATTGCCTTGTACCTATACCTAGGTGCTCGTACCTAGGTGCTCGCGCCTGGATGCTCTGCCTAGGTGCTCTGCAGCTGGGTGCTCTACAGCTAGGTGCTCTGCAGCTGGATGCTCTGCCTGGATTGCTCTGCCTAATGCTGTGCCTTTGCTTTGCTATACGTCTCGATTGTGCTGCCGGTCGCGCTGCTCGTATCGTGCTTTGCCTCGTTTGCTAAACTTCTCGATAGGCATTGTCTAAATAGAATAGTCTGTTAAAGATCTAAAAAAAACGAACGTCGTCGCCCTAGGTCCTGCTAGGTGTGCTCTCGTCGTCGTCGCTCCGTTGTCGTCGCTCTTACTCCTCGCTCTCGCTCCTCGTCCTCGTCGCTCCTATATTGTCCTTCTTAACCTTCTCGTTCTTCTCGTCCTTCTTAAAACTTCAAAACTCGTACGATCTGCTCGTAGGGGCACTCTCTCTCTTCTCGATAGGGGCACTTCTCTTCCCTAAAACTCTTCTTCTTAATGTCCTCTATAATAGACCTCTCTGTTTAAAACTCTTCTTCTCGATAGGGGCACTTCTCTTCCCTAAAACTCTCTCTTCTTCTCGATTAGGGGAGGAGGGGGGTAGAGTAGTATGCATATGCACAATTAAGTAACCGGATGTAATTCGACAGCCTCCTTTGTATATATACAATACACACTCTAGGTTGGTTATACGTACGTTAATCGAGTACCTAGATGTAATTTAACGGACTCTTTCGCATAGTGCAGGTGTTGTTAAAGTAAGCCTTAGATATAATAATCTGACTGCAGTAGACGCAAGGTTAATACCTGTCTTTAATAACTATATCCAAGGCTGGAGAGGGAAGAATCTACGTACAAGCGGAGGTAGAGGTATTTAAGTGTGTGCCAAGCCTGGTCCTGCCAAGCCTGCCACCTTCCAGCACCTTCCAGTCCTCTACCTCTACATCCGTATTATATTTAACGTTACCTTATTTAACGTTACCTTATTTAATGTTACCTTATTTAACGTTACCTTGTCTAACGTTACCTTGTCTAACGCTACCTTGTCTAACGTTACCTTATCCTTTCTTTATCTTATTTCTTTTATATGCTTTCTTAACTTATCGCCCTTATTTCTCTTTTGCTGTATCGCTTTTGGTTACTTTGCTTTACTTTAGTAGCAGAAGGCCTTACTTCCGGGTTCGTCGTTTAGTTCCTTTAGTAGCCTTTCTGTTAATAGTAGCAGTAGAGCCTTCGTTAGCGACTCCGCTGCGCTGTTAAGGTGTAACAGAGTGGAGCTGGGTTTTGCTACTAGGCTACGTAGCCAAAAAGGCACTTTGCACTAGGTTGGTTAACCCGGTACAACCTAGCAACATAAATCTTTAGCATTATAGTAGCTAATTCTCTCTCTCTTAGTAAGGCCGGACCCTTATATAAGGTCTTCTAGAAGGTTCTAATTCCTTCTAAAGATAATTCTATAAAGTCAAATAGCTTAGCTAGACTTTATCTAGGACTGTTACTAAATGTGCCAATAGTAGTCGTTGTTTCCGTCGGTAACTGTTCTGTTAGTAGTAACAGCAACAGAAACCAAACGGATACTTCCAGCGTTCTACTGTCGGTGTCTGTTAGCAGCGAGAAAGCCAAATAGACAGCAGTTCTGTTAGCCGCCGTTTCGCCAACAGAAAGGACCCTATAGTAGGCGCTTCCGGCAGTCCGGCATTGTTGTTTGTATTAGTAGCAATAACAACGGAAGCTGAATAGACAGCCCTTAAGAAGGAAACTTCTGTCGTACTAGTAGCGACAGAAACCTTGCTAGTATACTAGTTGTTAGTTGCTAGTAATTTCTTTATTACTTCTGCAGCTATTAAGGCTTCGGTTTCTGTAGATTCCAGCTATAGAATTCTGTAGGTTGTTAAATAGATACTATTTATAGTCTTCTAGCTATCCTTTCTATCAAACTCTCGCTATAATAGACCCCCTTAGCTTCTTTACTTCTAACATATCCTTTGATCCGAGCGCGCAGATATAATTTAATACGACTGTTTTAATAACTGTATCTCGAACTAAGGAGGGAAAGGAATCTATATAGTGGTAGGTAAGGGCTTTAGGGGTAGGCACGCTAAGGCCTAGCTCGGTGCGGAAGAGCCTAGCCGAAATTCCAAGGGTCTATCCTATTACTTAGTCCTACCCCTTTCTGCCGCTGTAATACCACTCCCCTCCCTTACTAGCGGTCGCCCTCGACCGCTTACTTATCCCTTCTGGTTGTTCCCCTTTTTTTTTAATTCGTCTTTCTTTTCTTCTTTTTCTTCCGCTTCTTTGTCTTCTTCTTCCGTCTAGTTCGCGGCTTCTTCTAAGAAAATCCTTCCAAGATTGACGTTACCTCTTCTTTTCTTCTATCTCGAAAACATCGTTCTTTCGTCGACTTCTTTCTCCTTATATCGTCGCTATCTAATGTCCTTTACTTAGCGTCTATCTAATCTGTTAGGGGACGCCGTCCTACTAGGTCTCGGACCTGGACTGACTGTCGTCCTAAGGAGTACGACTTAGCTGCGCTAGCAAGACCTAGCCAGACCGAGTCTTAACCTGGCCTAGCCGAGTCGGCACTCCCTCCCCCTGCACCCTATACAGAGGGAAATCTCTGCAACCCTATATAGAGGGAAATCTCTGCACCCCCTGTATAGAGGGAAATCTCTGCCCTCTATACAGAGGGAAATTGCTGGCTTGCTTTGTAGGTACAAAGTGTAAGGTAGCGGACGACGAAGGAACTGCCTATTAGTTCCTTTTTATAGATACCTAGCTTTAAGTTTCTAAACTAAGATTCTTAAACCTATTACATTATGAACTAATCTTACTGTCGGTAACTGCAGTAATACTACGAAGATAGACGGCGACATCCCTATAGAAACTACGGCTATATAGGGTTATATACACAACACGTACAAAGAGCTGCTAAGGCGCGCGAACTAGCTCGAACAACAAATAGGCTATTAGGCCTCGACGATTTCCTAACAGGAACAGGAGCTCCGACAGCTTTGTCAGAGAAGAGGCTGAGGTGTATGTAGGTTGTTGTAAGAACTGAAGTTAAGAGGAGGAGCTAAAGAACTAAAGTCTAAAGAGTGGTTATGTATTGGGAGTTGGAAGGTTGTTCTAAGTTAATTATACAAGACAAGCTATAAAGAAGGAAAACAGAAAGATAAGGGGGCGGCAGCTACTTCTTATGTCCCTCTGCCCTGGCTAGTTGTTTGCCCCTTTGCTGCTGGACTTCCTAAGAAGTTTCTTAACAAACTTCTCTCCTTTGTTCTGTTAACTAATTTACTTCTAAAACCTTCTTTTCCTAAAGGTTCTAGAACTAAAACAGAGCATTCTGAAGAGCGGGTCGAGTCGCTTCCAGTACGCCTAGAAGCTTCTTGGTTAGACTAGTAAGTGTTGAGTTGTAGGCTGTTAGAGGTAGTAGAGCTAGATAGGACCTTAGGACTGTTAGGGGTTTTCCACTGTCTGCTAGCTGTAGTTCCAGTAGCTTTCTTAACCTGATTGTTTGTCTTTGTAGAACCGATTGTGGCGCTTCCAACGCGGCAAGAATTGTCTTAGTTGGACCTTTGGTTGTTGAGATATGGCCTGTAAACTATAGTAGTGCTTAGTGGGACTTTGGTACTGTTGTCCTTGTTCTTCCAGCTGTTGACCGTAACAAGCTTAGGGCGTCTAATTGCGATCCGACCCCTACGACGACGACGAACACGACGGCCTACACTGCGGTCCCTAAGAGCAAACTCCCCGATGTTATTACCTACGATAGTAAGGCAACGGCTAAGTATCCCTCCTAGGCTGCCTAGATACGCTCTAAGCTTCTAGTCGACTTAGGAGCATACCCGACTGAGCTTAACAAGGTAGTGTATCTCTTTAGGAGGTTAAAGGGCAAGGCGGCAGTACAAATTCCGCTGTACTACGAGATAGCTATTACCAACCTAGCAATAGCAACTACGACAATGCTCTAGGCAGCTCTAGACAGGAGCTATAAGGACCCAGACTGCGAAAGCCGGGCCCTCGTACAGGTTAACACTATAAAGCAAGGACGCAAGACTATACGAGAGTTCCTCGCAGAATTTAACTAGACCCTAGCAGAGGTAGGAGGACTCTAATAGGAGGATAGAGTAAAGGTAACTACTCTGGAAGTTAGACTCTCTAGGGAGATTATAACAGGACTAGTAGGCGTAATGCGACTAGCCTTGTATAAGGCGTTCTGTAATCTCCTTAGGATAATCGACGACTAGCAGTATAGGCTTAGACGGATAAGCTGCGCCTACAAGATACGACAACCTCTCTATCGGCAGTAGGACGCTATAGACTAGGAACTAACGACGACGACAAGGGTAGCGGCAGCCGTTACTATACGACTAAGGGCTAGCGCTAAGAGGGCGCTATAGGTAGACGTAGCTACCCTTAATAAGAGACGAGCAGAAGGGAGCTGCTACTAGTATAGCCAAATAGGGCACACTGTACAGAATTACAGGCTTTTGCTAGCAGAGAGACCTAGGGGACGGCTGGCCACTGCAAGGGTAGCAACTGCGGCATCCTAACATAAGACCTAAGAGTTCCCCTTAGACGATAATAAGTTAGAAAAAGAGTAGCCTCTAAGCGAAGGCTTAGCTAGAGGCATATACGAGATAGATTGCTAAATTAAAGCACTACTTAGCTATCTTTTAAGAGCAACTATATAACGACTACGCCGTTTATCGTACAACCTACGCTAAACAGGACCGCTACTGTGCAGACGATAATCGACACAGGGTATTTGGTGTAAAGAGTAATTAGCGAAGACTTCGTACAGAAACACTATATTAAGACGACCCCTACTGTGCCTATACGTATACTAGGCATTACCGGACGAGGACCGGACATTACCTATATAGTAAAAGTAACAATAGAAGTGCAAGGACACTACGAGTAGGACTTATACCTCTACGTTGTACAGGATAAGTTGGGGTATAACCTAACACTAGGGAAACTATAGATAGAGCGCTAGCAGGGCAAGCTTAACGTTAGATAAGGACGCTTGTACCTAGCAGCGACGAAGCAGAGACTCCGAGACTAGGGGAGAGTTCTAAAGGGCGTTAATGCTAACGCCGAGGTCAACACTGCGACTATAGACATTGAGAAGGCCCTAGTACCTAAGAAAGTTACAGACCTCTATACGAAGCTCCTATCGGAATATACGGAATACCTGGACCTCTTCGAACTAAAATCAGCCTTAAAACTGGCCCTATATCGAGGAGAAGGAATCGACTACAACATCCAGCTCGAGCCCTGTCTAGATAGAAGCCTGCCCGAAGTACTGTACAGCCCTCTGTACAGTATGTCCTCTAGAGAACTCCTAGTGCTGCGCAAGATACTGGACAACCTACTTGCCAAAGGATTCATTTACGCAAGTACGTCGTCGGCTAGAGCCCTAGTGCTGTTTGTTTACAAAGAAGGCTTAGCTAGCTTGCGTTTCTACGTAGATTACAGAGGTATTAATGCAATTACTAAGAAGGACCGGTACCTCCTACCCCTTACTAAGGAGACCCTCGGATGGATTAGCAAAGCAAAGTAGTTTACTAAGCTTAACGTTGTCTTAGCCTTCTACAAGATACGGATTAAGGAAGGATGCGAATAGATAACCGCTTTTCGAACGAGGTACAGACTTTTTAAATAGCTTATTACCCTCTTTAGTCTTACGAACGCGCCAGCAATCTTCTAGAGGTATATTAACAGGTCTTTGCAAGGACTTCTAGACGACATCTGCTCTGTATATCTTAACGACACCCTAGTATTTACAGACGGCACCTACGAGGACTACGTACGAGATGTTAAGAAGGTGTTAGACCGTCTGCAGCAAGCTAGGTTGTACCTCGACATCGACAAATGTAAATTCGGTATACAGTATACGAAATACCTAGGGTTTATTATTAAGGTAGGGAAAGGCATTAGCATAGACAGGAAGAAGATTAATGCTATTAAGCAATAGAAGCCCCCTATAAGTTCTAAGGGCGTACAGGAATTCCTTAGGTTTGCTAACTTTTACTGCTAGTTTATACAGAACTACTCGGAGATCGTACGCCCCCTAGTTAAGCTAATATATAAGGACAGACAGTTTGCCTAGATAGACGAATGTAACAAGAGTTTTAACAAACTAAAGAAGCTCTTTACTATAGGACCAACGCTTGCCGCCTTTAACCTAGAACGTATAACGATACTAGAAACCGACTCCTCGGAATACTATATAGGAAGTATCCTCTTACAGGTAGGTCTGGACGGCCTTCTACACCTATATACGTATTTCTCTAAGAAGAACTCCCTAGCGGAATGCAACCACCCTATCTACGACAAGGAATTGTTAGCAGTCGTACAGTGCTGCGAGGCGTAGGACAGAGAACTCTGCTCGGTTTCCGAGTTCCTCGCCCTAACTAACTACAAGAATCTTAAGTACTTTACGTAACCCCGGAAGCTCTCTAAGAGACACGTACGATAGGCGATGTATCTAAGCTGCTTTAATATAAGACTCTAGTACTGCAAAGGAAAGGACAACAGTAGGGCAGATGCACTATCCAGACGAGACTAAGAAATGCTAGCAACATACGACAACAAAAGACTGAAATTACGAACATTCTAGATGTTTAAGGAAGAACTAGACAAGATGACTATCCGCCTAGTAGCGACATACATATAGGAACCCTAGCTATAGGCGTAGGAAGAGGCAGTAGAAAAGGACGACGTATACTAAGGGACCTGTACAGCGATCTAAGGAGGACAGCGGAAGCTCCTAGCAGAGCTCTACCTTAAGGTATTAGCAGCAGAGTGCACAGTAGACAAGGAGAACAACCTAAAGTTCAGGAATCGGATTTAGGTCCCAGCAGACGAGAAGCTCTGTACGAGCTTAATACAACAGGCATACGACATAATAGCAACTAGGTATCTAGAGTGTAAGGAGACGTACAGTATTATCGTTAGCGACTACTACTGGCCGGCGATAGCAAAAGATATCTGTAGGTGTTAGGGGGCACCGTCCAGCCCAGGTCCTAGACCTAAGCCAGCCGTCGCCCTAAGGACTGCGACTTAGCGGCGCTAGCATAACCCTACTCTCTGTACAGAGTTACCGATACGACCCCACTCCTATACAGAGGGAGAATCCTATAGCCCTATATAGAGGACAATTGTCGCCCCTCTAAACAGAGGGAAAACTCTGTACTACTATATAGAGGGAAACTCCCGACCCTCTATACAGAGTGTAAACCTTGCACCTCTGCACAGAGGGAAATTGCTAGCTTAGCTTCGTAGGTACAAATTGTACAGCAGCAGACGACGAAGGAACTGCCTATTAGTTCCTTTATATAGATACCTAACCTTAAGTTTCTAAACTAAGATTCTTAAGCCCTTATATTAGGAACTAATCTTACTGTCGGTAACCGCAGTAATACAACGAAGATAGACGGCGACATCTCTATAGATCCTGCAGCTATGCAGGATCAGATGCACTGCGCGTACGAGGAGCTGCTGGTATATAAGAGGCAGCTCGAACAGCAAGTAAGCTACTAGGCTGCGATAACTTCCTAACAGGAACAGGAGCTACAATAGCTTAGGGCGTCCGATTGCGATCCGACCCCTACAACGACAACGAACGCGACAGCCTACACCCCGGCCCCTAAGAGCAAACTCCCCGACGTTAATACCTACGATAATAAGGCTCTGGCTAAGTACCCCTCCTAGGCTGCCTAGATACGCTCTAAGCTTCTAGTCGACTTAGGAGCATACCTAACCGAGCTAGACAAGGTAGTGTACCTCTTTAGGAGGTTAAAGGGCAGGGCAGCAGCACAGATTCTGCCGTACTACGAGACAGCTATTGCTAACCTAGCAATAGCTACGACGACAATGCTCTAGGCAGCTCTTAACAAGAGCTATAAAGACCTAGACTGCAAGAGCCGAGCACTCCTATAGGTTAATACGATAAAGCAAGGACGTAAGACTATATAAGAGTTCCTCGCAGAATACGACTAGACCCTAGTAGAGGCAGGGGGACTCTAATAGGAGGATAGGATAAAAATTACCTCCTTAGAGGTAGGCTTCTCTAAGGAGATTATAGTAGGACTAGTAGGCGTAATACGACCAGCTATATACGAGGAATTCTGTAATCTCCTTAGGATAGTCGACGACTAGCAGCGTAGGCTTAGACGGATAAGCCGCGCTTATAAGATACGACAACCCCTCTAGCGACAGACGGACGCTATAGACTAGGAACCAATAACGACGAGAGTAGCGGCAGCCGTTACTGTACGGCCAAGGGCCGCTGCTAAAAGGGCTTAGTAGGTAGATACAGCTACCCTAGACAAGAGAAGGGCAGAAGGGAGCTGCTACAGGTGTAGCAAGATAGGCTATACTGCACAGAATTGCGGAATTTTGCTAGTAGAGAGATCTAGGGGACAGCTAACTACTGCAAGGGTAGCAACTGCGGCGCCCTAACAAGAGAATTAAGAGTCCCCCTTAGATAACGACAAGTCGGGAAAAGAGTAGCCTCTAAGCGAAGGCTCTGCTAGAGGCGTATACGAGATAGATTGCTAAATCAAAGCACTACTTAGCTATCTTTTAAGAGCAACTATATAACGACTACGCCGTTTATCGTACGACCTACGCTGAACGGGACCGCTACAGCGCAGACACTAATTAACACAGGATGTTTGGTATACAGAGTAATTAGCGAAGACTTCGTACAGAGACACTATATTAAGACGACCCCTACTGTACCTGTACGCATACTAGGCATTACCGGGCGAGGACCGGACATTACCTATATAGTAAAAGTAACGATAGAGCTGCAGGGACACTATAAGCAGGACTTATACCCCTATATCGTATAGGACAAGTTAGGGTATAACCTAATATTAGGGAAGCTATAGATAGAGCGCTAGCAGGGTAAGCTAGACGTTAGGCGAGGACGGCTGTACCTAGCAGTAACGAAGCAGAGGCTCTAAGATTAAGGGAGGGTTCCGTAGGGTAGCAATGCTAAGGCCGAAATCAACACTGCAACTGCAGACATTAAGAAGGCATTAGCGCCTAAGAAAACGATGGACCCCTATACGAAGCTCCTAGCGGAGTACGCAGAATACCTAGATCTCTTCGAGCCAAAGTCGGCCTCGAAACTGCCACTATACTAAGGAGAAGGAATTAACTATAACATCTAGCTAGAGCCCCGTCTAGATAGGAGTCTGCCTAAAGTACTGTACGGCCTACTGTACAGCATGTCCTCTAGAGAACTCCTAGTACTACGCAAGACACTAGACGACCTACTTGCTGAGGGTTTTATTCGCGCAAGTACCTTGTCTATAGGAGCCCTAGTGTTGTTTGTCTACAAGGAGGGCAAGGCCGGCTTGCGTTTCTGTATAGACTACAGAGGCATTAACGCGATTAATAAGAAGGACCAGTACTCCCTACCCCTTATTAAGGAGACTCTCGGACGAATTAGCAAGGCAAAGTAGTTTACTAAGCTTAACGTAGTCTCAGCTTTCTATAAAATACAGATTAAGGAAGGCTGTAAATAGATAACTGCCTTCTGTACGAGATTTAGTCTTTTCGAGTAGCTTGTTACCCCCTTTAGCCTTGCTAACGTACCGGCGACCTTCTAGAGGTACATTAACAGGTCCCTATAAGGGTTACTAGACGACATCTGTTTAGCGTACCTCGACGACACTCTAGTTTTTACAGACAGCACCTACGCAGACTATGTGCAGGACTTTAAGAAGGTACTAGATTGACTGCAATAGGCTAGATTGTACCTCGACATCGACAAATGTAAATTTGGTATATAATGTACGAAATACTTAGGATTTATTATCGAGGCAGGGAAAGGCATTAGTATAGACAGGAAAAAGATCGATG
The DNA here is from genome assembly GCA_016165855.1 of Pseudocercospora ulei. Lineage (NCBI taxonomy): Eukaryota > Fungi > Ascomycota > Dothideomycetes > Mycosphaerellales > Mycosphaerellaceae > Pseudocercospora > Pseudocercospora ulei. Next base: position 446,699 of record JACWNB010000025.1, on the reverse strand, counting down.
CTATTAAGCAATAGAAGCTGCCTATAAGTATTAAGGGCGTATAGGAATTCCTTAGGTTTGCCAACTTCTACTGCTAGTTTATACAGAACTACTTAGAGATCGTACGCTCCCTAGTTAAGCTAATACACAAGGACAAGCAGTTTAAGTAGACGGACGAGTGCAATAGGAGCTTTAACAGGCTAAAGGAGCTCTTTACTACAGGACTAACGCTTGCCGCCTTTAACCCGGAATGTACGACGATACTAGAAACTAACTCCTTAGGGTATTATATAGGAGGTATCTTGTTATAGGTAGGCTCGGACGGACTCCTATACCTATACGTATACTTCTCTAAGAAGAACTCCCTAGCTAAGTGTAACTACCCTACCTACGATAAGGAATTGCTAGCAGTCCTACAGTATTGCGAAGTATAGGATAGAGAACTCCGCTTGGTTCCCGAGTTTCTCGCCCTAACTAACTACAAGAACCTCGAGTACTTTACGCAATCCTAGAAGCTGTCTAAGAGATACGTACGATAGGCGATTTACCTAAGCCGCTTCAATATAAGACTCTAGTATCGTAAGGATAAGGCTAATAGCAGGGCCGATACGCTATCTAGACAGGACTAGGACATGCCAACAACGTACGAGGACGACCAGCTAAAATTACGAACATTCTAGATGTTTAAGGAGGAGCTAGGCGAAGGGACTATCCGCCTAGTAGCGACACATATATATAAACCCCAACTACAGGCATAGGAAGAGGCAGTAGAAAAGGACGACGTTTACTAAGGGGCCTATACAGCGATCTAAGGAGGACAGCGGAAGCTCCTAGCAGAGCTTTACCTTAAGATGTTAGTAGCAGCGTGCTTAGTAGACGAGGAGAATAACCTAAAGTTTACGAATCGGATTTAGGTCCTAGCAGACGAGAAGCTCTGTACGAGCTTAATACAATAGGCATATAACTCTATAGCAACTGGGCACCTAGGGCGCGAGGAGACGTATAGCATCGTCGCTAGGAACTACTACTAGCTAGCGATAGCAAAGGACATCTGCAGGTTTGTACAGAACTGCGATGTATACGGACGGACGAAGCCCTAGCGTAAACTGAAGCATAGGCTGCTGAAACCCCTACTAATACCAGACCGGCCCTAGCAAGACCTAACAGTAGACTTTATTACAGACCTCCCTAAGAGCGACGGACAGCAGAACATTATAGTAGTTATGGACAAGCTAACGAAGGGAGTAATATTGGAAGGAATAGACTCTATTAAAGCTAAGGACACTGCCTAGGCATTTATACAGACGACGTTTAGCAAGTACGGATTCCCTAGGTCAATTGTATCAGACCGGGGCACACAGTTTACGAGGTAGCTCCAGGCTCGGGTATATTAGTTGCTAAACGTAGAACGTCGCCTGTCGACTGTATAGTACCTATAGACGGACGGTGCGACGGAGAGGGTTAATTCGACATTAGAAGCGTACCTTCGAGTGTATATCGACTATAATTAGACCAACTAGAACCGCCTTCTTCCTATAGCGGAGCTAGCTACTAACAGCTGTACAGCTAACGCTACAGGATTGTCCCCCTTCTTTATAGCCTACAGATACGACTACTCCCCGCTCCTACCGACCCTAAGTAGTAATACCCTACGCCCTATACAATCCCTAATTTAGTAGGGAGAGGCCATTGTACAGACGATTACAAACGCCTATTAATAGGCGAAAGCGAGTCTAGCTATAGCTTAACAGAATGCAGAAGAGCAGGCTAATAAGGGACGACAGGCTGTACAAAGGTATAAGGCAAGAGATAAGGTCTAGCTAAACTAGCGAAACATCTATATAGACCGGCCGAGCAAGAAACTAGATTTGAAGAACTGGAAGTTTATAGTAGTCCGACCGGTAGGGATATATACTATACGACTTAACACTCCCCTAGGGATTTACCTAGTCTTCTATATAGACCTCGTATAGCTAGCAAACACGGACCCCCTGCTGCACCAGACGACGGACAACGCGCGCCTACTAGCGATTATTACTAAGGGCTAGGAAGAGTACGAGGTAGAAGAAATCCTTAAGAGCCGAAGGAAGAAGAAGAGGGTAGAGTACCTAGTTAAATAGAGAGGGTAGGCAGAGTCTACGTAGAAACCGTACGAGGCCCTCTAGGACACAACTGCGCTAGTTAGGTAGGAGGAGAACTGTCCCCCTGCCTAGTTACAGTAACACTGCGCTATATAGCGAAATAGGGGCACGATCTACCTTAGGTATAGGGTAGCCGCTAGCAACTTAGGTTGTCGAAGGATCGAGAATTAAGACGTAGGACCCTACCGGGTCCTGCCGACACTACACTATATAGAAGAGGGGCAGGAGGAAGGGAATAGTTAGGAGACAGGTAAGATAGGTGGAAATAAGAAGGGGATAAGAGCAGAACTGTCCGAAAATTTCTTATACTACCTTAGGGGAGGTAGCTTACTAGCTACTACCCCCTAGGACTAGGGCGGCCGACTCCCTATCTGAAATCTCAATTACCTCCCGGCTAGTAGGACCCCTACCTAGGCCAGTACTAGGAAGCAGAGGCACCCCCCTACCCCTATACGCCTCCTCCAGACAGCGGTAGGGGCAGTAGAGGGAGCTATCCTTCTACTTATAGGAGGCGCAGACCCTAGCATAGAAGCCAGAGAGATAGTATAGGCTAAATAAGCCCTAGGGAGAATTAGGGCAGGCGGTACAGGGCTAGCTATAGGTAGCAATAAGCATAGTATTAACGTACGACGCGCAGGCCGTAGCGACCGGCTAAGGCGTAACCTAGACAAGGTTACACTAGAAGGCGTAGAAGGGTAGCTTAGCAGCGTCCTGCTGCTTATTAGTGTAGTATCTAAAACGTTAGCTTAGACTGTACGGAAAACGGAGACCTGTACAAGCCAGAAGCGAAGTTGCTAGTCGAGCTAGGCATTCTATACCTAGAGGTAAAAGTAGGGGAGAACACTAGCTAGACGGGAGAAAGAAGGGCTAGGAACTACAAGAGAGGAAGAGCTAGCAACTACAAGAGAAGCACAGTAGGAACGGCCGGACGGAGTACGTAGCATAATAGTAGTAGCTAGTAATAGTAGCTAGTAGACGGTAAACGGTAGACGTTAGTAGTAGACAGTAGACGGTAGACGGTAGTAGTGGACGGCGTAGGTAGAGGGGTAGTAGGCGGGGGAATAGAAGAGAAGGAGGGAAGGGAAAGAGAAGGGGGGAGGCTTAATATTTGGGAGGGAGCTGCCTGCTATACGAGGCAATAGCAACCAGAGCAGCTGCTACAACTATAAAGGGAGCAAAGAAGGCAACTACGACGTAGTAGGCGACGAGCAACGGCCCTATAGACGACCGGACAGAGACGGGAAGTTGCGACCTACTAGAGAAACACTAGGAGCTAAGGGTGTACGACACACTGTCGTATAAAGAAAGCGCTATAAGAAGGGAGGGGGGTATTATTAGGGGGCGCCGTCCAGCCCAGGTCCTAGACCTAAGCTAGCCGTCGCCCTAAGGACTGCGACTTCGCAGCGCTAGCACGACCCTACCCTCTATACGGAGTTACCGATACGACCCTACTCCTGTACAGAGGGAGAATCCTATAGCCCTATATAGAGGAGATTTGTCACCCCTCTAAACAGAGGGAAAACTCTGCACTACCGTATAGAGGGAAACTCCTAACCCTCTGTACAGAGTGTAAACCTTGTACCCCTACACAGAGGGAAATTGCTAGCTTAGCTTCGTAGGTACAAATTGTACAGCAGCAGACAATAAAGGAACTGCCTATTAGTTCCTTTATATAGATACCTAACCTTAAGTTTCTAAACTAAGATTCTTAAGCCCTTACAGTAGGTTTGTATAGAACTGCGATGTCTACAGACGGACGAAGCCCTAGCGCGAGCTGAAGTACGGCCTATTGAAACCCCTACTAATACCAGACCGGCCCTAGCAAGACCTAACAGTAGATTTTATTACAGATCTCCCTAAGAGCGATAGGCGGCGCAACATTATAGTAGTAACGGACAAGCTAACAAGGGGGGTAATACTAGAGGGAATAGACTCTATTACGACTAAGGACACTGCCTAGGCATTCGTACAGACGACGTTTAGCAAGCACAGATTCCCTAGGTCAATCGTATCTAACCGGGGTATGCAGTTTACAAGCTAGCTCTAGGCAAGGATCTGCCAATTGTTAAACGTAGAACGTCCGGAAATATCTACCTAAGTCCTTAGTATCCCTAGAGGCGACCAAAGTACCAGAAAACTACGAGATTGTAGATCTTACGCCCGTACTGGACGACAGGGTTTCCGTCCGGATAATGGAGTTAAGGTAGGGGACGGTGATTCTCTACACTAACTACATTATCTGCAACAAAGCTCTCCTAACTAAGAGCCAAGATAGCTGGCCTAGAGCCCGTCGCCGGTAGACTGTATAAGTTGGATACAGAGAGCATAGTTAGGCCTATAAGATAAGAGACGATTAGGACGGGAGGTAGGTAAGTAGACAGGTAGAGACCGGACAGCTTACCTAGACAGGGCTAGGGCCCTATCGAGGGAGGCTCCCGGATTTCCTACTACTAACCGACAGTCCAGCCCTGGGACTGTATTAGACAGTTAAGTAGGGCATTGCCGACACCCTACCTAGGTAAGCCACTACCTACTGGAAAACATTGTAGACACATATAGGCTATATAAGCTTTATCTGGACAGTAACTGTCCATTTACTGTCTAGGAGACCCTCCAGTTATAGGGATTCCCCGACACCTTTATATACGACTGCCAAACTAGAGGAGAGGCTATAACTATAGCTAGCAATGCCGTGCTACCCGTCTTCGCTAAGCATATGTTTATAGAGTGCTTAAAGGCACTAAAGCATACCGAGGCAGAGGGTGTTTAACCCTTGCTAACAAGCTTAAAGATGTAGCAGAGTCGAGGAGGGGGAGGGGGGTATTATTAGGGGACGCCGTCCTGCCAGGTCTCGGACCTGGACCGACCGTCGTCCTAAGGAGTACGACTTAGCTACGCTAGCAAGACCCAGCCAGACCGAATCCTAACCCGGCCTGGCCGAGTTGGCACCCCCTCCCCCTGTACCTAATACGGATGTAGATATAGACAGCTGGCAGCCAGGCTTGGCAGGGCCAGGCTTGGCGCATATTCAAATACCTCCACCTCCGCTTGTACGTAGATTCTTCCCTCTCTAGCCTTAGATATAGTTATCAAAGTAGCCGTATTGAATTATATCTACGTACTCAGATTATTATATCTAAGGCTCAACCTAATAACCAACCTGCACTACGCGAAAGAGCCTGTTAAATTACATCCGGGTACTCGATTAACGTACATGCAACCGACAACCCAGAGTGTGTACTGCAGATGTACGAAGGAGGCCGTCAAATTATATCCGGGTACTTAATCGTGCATGTACATACTACTCTACCCCCCCTCCCCTAATTAAGAAGAAGAAGAAGAAGAAGAAGAAGAAGAAGAAGAAGGGTTTTAGGGAAGAGAAGCGCCCCTATCGAGAAGAAGAGTTTTAGGGAAGAGAAGTGCCCCTACCGAGAGGAAGAGAGAGTTTTAGGGAAGAGAAGTACCCCTATCGAGAAGAAGAAGAGAGAGTTTTTAGGGAAGAGAGGTGCCCCTATTTAGAAGAAGAAGAGTTTTTTGGAGGTTTGGACGACGAGAGCGACGAGAACGAGAGCAACGAGAAGGTCGAGAAGGACGATATAGGAGCGACGAGTACGAGGAGCGAGAGTGAGGGGCGAGAGCAACGACGACGATAACAAGAGCACCTAGCAGGACCTAGGGCGACAACATTCGTTTTTTCAGGTCTTTAACAGACTATTCTATTCGGACAAGGCCCATCGAGAAGTTCAGCAAACGAGGCAAAGCACGACACGAGCAGCGCGACCAGCGGCACAATCGAGACATTTAGCCTATCTCGAGGCAACAGGCAAAGCGATACATTTAGTACAGGTAACGCAGTACGAGGCAGCGCGACCAGTAGCACAATCGAGTATACAACAAGCGACCGGCCTATCGAGAGGCAATCGCAGCAATTGAGGACAAGACAAGTACAGCAATCGAGAAGTCCAGCAATCGGTACAGCAGTACGAGCAAGGCAGTGCGACCAGCAGCACAATTAAGGCATTTGGTACAAGGCAAGGCACGAGCACCCAGGTACGAGCAGCAAAGCGACTTAAGCAGCGCAACTAGCAGTACAATTAAGACAAGCAGCCTTAGACAATATAGTCAGTTCAACAATCGAGACGTATAGCAAGAGCACTAAGCAAGAGCACAGGGCTGCTACAGACAACAGGCAGCTGCAGATAATATAAGACAGGCACAGCTGCTACAGACAGGCACAGCTGCTACAGACAGGCACAGCTGCTACAGACAGGCACAGTAGCTGCAGACAATAGGGCAGCTGCTACAGACAACACAAGGCTACTGCATACAGACACAACAGTATAGGCAATACAGGGCAGACAGGTCTGCTGTACAGAGCACAAGGCACGAGCACCTAGGCACGGGTACAAGGCAATTGCAGACAATACAGGCACTGCATATTCAGAAAAGCACTGCATATTCAGAAAGGTAGCTACAGACAACAGAGGCATAGCTGCAGACAGGCACAGCAGCTGTAGGCAATACAGGGCACGGAGCTGCTACAGACAACACAGCTATAGACAACAAGGCAATACTGCTGCAGGCAGGCACAGCTGCAGATAAGACAGCTGCAGACAACAGAGGCATAGCTGCAGGTACAGGTACAAGGCAGGTACAGATAACACAGACTGCTATATATAGGGCTGCTATATAGAGTACCTAGCTACAACGAGCACCCAGCCTAAGCAATACCGAGTATAAGAGGCAACATAGGACAACACAGGGCTGCTGCAGGCAGGCACAGCTCCAGAGTACAAGGCGGAGCACTAGACAACACAGCTGCAGACAATACAGGCAAAGCAGAGGCAGCACAGTTCAGAGGTACAGCTGCAGATAGGCATAGCTACTGCAGACAACAGAGGCACAGCTACAGGCACAAGCACAAAGCAATTGCAGACAACATAGGGCAGCTGTAGACAACACAGGTACAGACAGTGCAGGCCATACAGGGCAGACAGGTCTGCTGTATAGAGCAAAAGGCAGAGCATTAGGCAGAGCATAAGCACCGAGCAAGAGCCCCTAGGCAGAGCACCTAGGTACGAGCATCTAGGCAGAGCACAAGACACAAGCAGCAAAGCGATACGAGCAGCAAAGCGACACGAGCAGTACGACCGGCAGTTCAGCGATTAAGACGAGACAACAGGCAGCTATAGACAACAGAGGGTATAGCTATAGGCAATACAGGGCAGCTGCAGACAACACAGAGCTGCTATAGACAAGGCACAGCTGCTACAGACAACACAGGCGGCAGAGCATTAGGCAGAGCCCCTAGGCAGAGCCCCTAAACAGAGCCGCTAAGCAGAGCCCCTAAGCAGAGCCCCTAGGCAGAGCGCTAGGCAGAGCACTAGGCAGGCACAGCTGCAGACAATACACACTGTTTAGGTTTAGAAGAGCACTAGGCAGAGCACTAGGCAGAGCACTAGGCAGAGCACTAGGCAGACAGCTGCTACAGACAACAGGCAGCTGCAGACAGCACAGCTGCAGACAATATAGGCAAAGCGACGGCTCGAAAAGCGACCTGTTTGGTGCGACCTAGTTTAGTACGACCTCCGCAACCTCCTCTAAGAACTCTGTAACCTTCGCAGCTCCGACAACCTCTATAGACCTCGTGTAAAGACCTCTAAAAATTCTGCAGCCTTGGCAAGGCACCGAAGCGACGGCTCGAGAAGCGACACAGTTTGGAAGCACCTGTTTAGAATCGAGCGACCTTAGCGACCCCGACGACCTCGCGACCCTGACGACCTCTGCAACAATCTGAGAATTCTGCAGCCTTGGCAAGGCACCAAAGCGACGACAAAGGCACGAGATTAAGAGGCACTAAAGCGACAACAAAAGGCACGGAAATTAAAGCTTAAAAGCGACCTCTGCAGCTGCGACCTCTGCAGGCCTCTGCGACCCTAACGACCCCTGCGACCCCGATAACCTCTGCAGCCGCGACCTCTGCGACCTCTACAACCCCTACGACAATCTGAGAATTCTGCAGCCTTAGAAGGCACTAAACAAGGCACCAATCGAGTCCGAAAGCGACGGCAAAACGCACAAAATTAAGGCACTAAAGCAACCTCAAAAGCGAGCTTAAAATGCGACCTCTACAGCCTGGTTTGGAGCAACCTGTTTTGATGCAACCTCTGCGACCTGGTTTGGCACCTACGACCTGGTTTGACTCGATACCTGCGACCTGGTTTGGCTAATTGCGATTAAGGGCAATCGCTAGTTAGGGAGGGCAGTAGTAATACGGATGTAGATGTAGACAGCTAGCAGCCAGGCTTGGCAGGGCCAGGCTTGGCGCATATTTAAATACCTCTACCGCCGCTTGTACGTAGATTCTTCCCTCTCTAGCCTTAGATATAGTTATCAAAGTAGCCGTATTGAATTACATCTACGTGCTCAGATCAGTACCCTATATAGAGGGAATTCTCTGCACTCCTATACGGAGGGAAATCTCTGCCCCCTATATAGAGGGAAATTGCTGGCTTGCTTCGTAGATACAAAGTGTAAGGTAGCGGACGACGAAGGAACTGCCTATTAGTTCCTTTATATAGATACCTAGCTTTAAGTTTCTAAACTAAGATTCTTGAACCTATTACATAATCGGAGCTATCTGACCTAAGCCGACAGCTATCTAAGCTGCGGCATAACTAGCCTGTGCGGCGCTGCAGAGGGTCTATATAGATCTATCTGCAGCGCGCTATCTCTTCTTCTTTTTCTTCTTTACTAGGGCCTTAAGCGCTACCGCAAGGCTGCTTTAATAACGTCGGCTTCGCCTTCGCTGTTATTATCCGTCTGGCAGGACCGGCGGTTAGTGTTAGCAAGACAAAGACTATTACAAAGCGCGCCGAAGCGGTGGCGCCGTCCTCGACTTTATCGTTATTATCTAACCCGCAAAGCCGGCGGACAGTAGTAGTAGTAGTGTAGCCGAGGACTCTAGCTAAGCGCACTGCTGCAATTGTTTCTATCGGTTTTCGTGCCGATAGAGCAGACGCGGCCTTTCTTCTTCTTCTATCTCTTCCGGAGCTATCAACCCCAGAGCTACTTAGGCCTCGGCTTCTTCAGGTTCTGGACATAAAACTCTCTTAACAGCTCTGCCGAATTTCGGACGTTCTCGATTGGATACTATTTATAATCTTCTAGCTATCTTTTCTATAAGATCCTTGCTTTAATAGACTCTCTTATCTTTCTTATATCTACTATATCTTCTACCTCCTACTCTTCTTCTTTACTATCTATCTCGATTGGTAGGGGTTTGGCGAACCCCTGTTCCGGAAGATCGTCTTTAGGGTCTAGACTTAACAGATCTAAATAGAAAACATCGTAGATTCGGAACGACTTTAGTAGCTAGAGCCGATAGGTCACTAGCGACCTCTTTTCCACTATCGTAAACGGACCTACGTAGCGGGGGTTAAGCTTGGCGCTGCCTTTTAGCCTTAGGTTCTGCGTATTAAGCTATACCTTTTGGCCTTCTTTGAATTCTATTAGTAACCGCTTTCTATTAGCTCGAGTTGCTATCTTTTTCTAAGCCGATTCTATCGCCTCCTTCGCTACCCGGATCGCTTCTTCTATCTAAGATTTAAGCGCTTCTGCCGCAGCGGCGGCGACTCTCTTCGACAAAGTAGCGGTAGAAGATTCTAAAGAGCTGGGTTCGTCCAGTAGTTAAAAGCTTATTCTTAGAAGAAAGCTATAAGTTATCTTAAACGGTGCCAGTAAGGTAGCCTCGGACTGTGCTAAATTGGCGCAGAGATCGGCTATCGGCAATACCTTAACCTACTCTTCTTAATAATAACTGCAGAAGATTCGTAGATATTTCTCTATCTTATAGTTAGCTACTTTAGACTAACTGTCGGTCTAAGGATAAGCAGCTATACCAAGCTTTCCGCAAATTCCGAGAACTTGGTTAATAGCCTTCTATATATTAGCAGTAAATTAAGGGCCCCTATCCGTAGTAATAGTGTCCGGCAGGCTATAGTGCTTCTTTACGTGCTAAATTAGCATCTTTACTGTCTCTTCTGCAGTAGTGCCTTTATCCTTTGCTTAGCATAGGATAAAGTAGCGTTCCTTGCTTAACTGATCTACTACGTTAAGCGTAGCATTGTATCTATCGGAATCCGGCAGGCTAGTTATAAAATCTATCGTAATGTGCTACTACGGTTTTCCGGTTACCCGAATAATACACGCGCACACTAAAAACCCAAACCAAACACATTAGCACTCTAAGAAGACTATAGAGGGCTTCTCGACGGTAGAGGGCAGCATTACTAGCCGTAGCGGAAAGAGAAAGACTAACAGAACGAGGGATAGGCGCGCCAGCATCCTTAATAAGAGGACGGCTATAGAAGGTCTTACAGAAGATTAGACAGATAAAGCAAAGAAGGGTATAGCCGGCTATAAGGAGCTGTACGCCTGTATAGCCGACGAACTCGAGGAACATCTAGCAGAACACAGATCTGGAAAGGTGTACAACACTATTACCTTTATCGAGAAGAATCCGGGCACGCAGATATAATTTAATACGGCCGTTTTAATAACTATATCTCGAACTAAGGAGGGAAAGGAATCGATGTAGTGGTAGGTAAGAGCTTTAGGGGCGGTGTGCCAAGGCCCGGCTCAGTCCGGAAGGGCCGAGCCGAAATTCTAAGGGTCTACCCTATCGTTTAGTCCCACCCCTTTCTGCCGCCGCAACACCACCCCCCTCCCTTACTAGCGGTCGACCTCGACCGCTTACTTATCTATCTGTCTCTCGTCTCTTTTTTTTTTTTTTTTTTTACATCGTTACTATCTGATGTCTTTACTTGGCGTCTATCTGATCCGTGCTATCTGATCGGAGCCAGCGGTTACCTGGGCTGCGGCGTAATCGGTCTGTGCGCCGCCGCAGCAGTCTATATAGATCTATTCGCAGCTCGCTATCTTCTTCTTCTTCTTCTTTGTCTACTAAAGACCTTACCTACTGTAGGGCCGGCGGCGTCGGCGCCAATTTACAGCGTTAGCGAGCTTCCTGCCGAAGCTGTAGTAGGTAGTAGCTGCGTCGAAGACTCTAGTAAAGCGACTGCTACGATCGTCTTGATTAGCTTCCGCACCGATAGAGCAGACGCGGCTTTTCTTCTTCTTCCGCAATAATCAGCTTTAGAGCTACTTAGGCTTCGGCTTCCTCGGGTTCTGGATATAAAACTCTCTTAGCAGCTCCGCCGAATTCCGGAGGTTCTCGGCCGGATACTATTCGTAGTCTTCTAGCTATCCTTTCTATAAGATCCTCGCTTTAATAGATCCTCTTAGTTTTCTTATATCTATTACATCTTCTACCTTCTATTCTTCTTCTTTACCGTCTATCTCGACCGGCATAGGTTCAGCAAACCCCTGTTCCAGAAGGCCGTCTTTAGGGTCTAAACTTAACAGATCCGAATAAAAGACATCGTAGATCCGGAACGATTTCGGTAGCTGGAGCCGATAGGTTACCGGCGACCTCTTTTCCACTATCTTAAACGGACCTACGTAGCGGGGGTTAAGCTTGGCGCTGCCTTTTAGCCTTAGGTTCTGCGTATTAAGCTATATCTTTTAGCCTTCTTCGAAACTCTATTAGTAACCGCTTCCTATTAGCTCGAGTTACTATCTTCTTCTAAGCCGATTCTATCGCTTCCTTCGCTACCTTGATCGCTTCTTCTATTTAAGCATTAAGTGCTTCGGCCGCCGCGGCGGCGACTCTCTTTAACGAAGTAGCAGTAGAAGATTCCGAAGAGCTGGATTCGTTTAGCGGTTAAAAGCTTATCCTTAGAAGATAGCTATAGGTTATCTCAAACGGCGCTAGCGAGGTGGCTTCTAACTGTGCTGAATTGGCGCAGAATTCGGCTATCGGCAACACCTTAACCCACTCTGCTTAATAATAACTGCAGAAGATTCGTAGATATTTTTCTATCTCTCGGTTAGCTACTTTAGACTAACTGTCGGTTTGAGGGTAAGCAGCCGTGCTGAGCTTTCTACGAATTCCGAGAGCTTAGTTAATAGCCTTCTATACATTAGCTGTAAATTAAGGACCTCTATCCGTAGTAATAGTGTCCGGCAGACCGTAGTGCTTCTATATATGCTAAATCAGCATTCTCGCCGTTTCTTCTGCAGTAGTTCCTTTATCCTTCGCTTAGCAGGGGATAAAGTAGCGCTCTTTGCTTAGTCGGTCCACTACGTTAAGCGTAGCATCGTATCTATCGGAATCCGGCAGGCCGGTTACGAAATCTATCGTAATGTGCTGCTACAGTTTCTCGGGGATCAGAAGTGGTTTTAACAGACCGGCCGGAAGGCTGTAACGTAGCTTCGCGGCTCGGTATACGTAACAGTTAGCGATAAACTAGTGGATCCGCTCGAAGATTCGCGGAAACTAGTAGGTCGTCCTTATTGCTTCTATCATCTTCTTTAAGCCTGCGTAACCGACATCCGTAGAACTATAGACTAGCTGGATAACCTCTGTGTTTAGTTCTTCTAGAACTATTAGCTTCTCTGAACCTGTTTGCCGAGCTTCTATTGCTGGTTAAGCCGCTCTACCTTTTCGTAGAGAGTCTCTTCCTTGGTCGCCGGCTCTACTGCGCAGACCCCTACCTCTTTCAACACCTTAGCGTCTACTATTCGCTCGGTCAGTACCTTCTGGAACATGTTCGGATCTTCCTTCCTACAGCTAGTCTTTCCTTCTCTTATTATTAGCGCATTAGCCTTTTCATTTTAAGCTCCGGGTCGATAGGTAATCTTAAAATCGAATCTGGATAAGTAGACGGCCTACCGAGCTTGGCGGCGTAAGAGCTTCTGCGTCTTTTTAAAGTAGGTCAGTAACTGGTGGTCCGTAAGGACCTGGACTGTGCTCTTTCTAGCTATAAGCTCCGGCTTCCGCTCCTCGAAAGCCTGAATAATAGCCAATAGCTCTTTATCGTAAATAGCGTAGTTTCGCTTAGCTTTATTTATAGACTTGCTAAAGAAAGCCACTAGATAAAGGGTTTCGTCGTCGCTATATTAAGAAAGGACCCCTGCTGTTACTATGTCGGAAGCGTCCGTTTCTACGTAGATCGTCTTTTCTGGTCGAAAGTACGCTAGAACCGGCGCCGAGGCTACTGCTTCTTTTAGCCGGATTAAAGCTTCTGTGCACTTCTTATTCTATAGGCCAGCGGCCTCCTTCTTTAGTGCTTCGTTTAGGGGTCTCGCTATCTTGCTAAAGTCCTTAATAAACTGTCGATAGTAGCTGCAGAATCCGAGAAACGCTCTGATTTGTGTAGTGTTTCCTGATTTCGGCTGCTTCTATTCCGCGACGGCGGCGACTTTTAAGGGGTCTATCCGGATCCCTTCCCTTCCGACGATAAGACCGAGGTATTTAACTTCGGTCTAATAAAACTCGCTCTTCTTCGTATCCGCGTTTAATCCGACTTCGCAGAGTCTCTTTAGCACCCTCTTAATATAGTCTGTATGTTGCTCTCTCGTTCTATTAGTGTAGATAAGAATGTCGTCTAGGTAGATAGATACGAACCGTTCTAGCATGTCTATAAAGGTGTGGTTTATAAAGCGTTGCTATACTGCCAGTGCGTTGGTAAGTCCGAAAGGCATTACCAACTACCTAAAATTGCCTATACGCGTAGCAAACGTCGTAAGATCTTCTGTCTGCCCTTCCTTATTCCTTAGTCGGTAGAACGCTTGTCGAATATCCAGCTTATTAAACTACTTAGCTTTAGCTACTCGTTGTATAGTCTTATCGATTAGCGGCAGCGGGTACACGTCTCTCTTAGTAACCTCGTTAAGGCCTCGGTAATCTACGTATAGTTAGAGACTACCTCTAGGTTTTCTTATAAAAAGAATCGGTAACGTATATTTGGCTAAGCTCGGCGTAATAAACTTCTTTGCCAGATTCTTTCGAACAAACACTTCTACCTAGTCCAGCTCGGCTAATGACAATCGTCTTAGGGGCTCGGTTCTTAGCAGCGTAGCTCCCTCTTTTAGTCAGATCTTGTTGTCGTATTCCGGTCGGTGGAGCGGCAAGAGGTTAGAGTTAGCCTTCGAGAACACGTTAGCGTAGCCGTAGAGTTCTTTTAGTAACACCTCTAGCAGATCTACTTCTTCTTCTGCTATTATCTTCCGGTAGTCTTCGATGTCCTTTATCAAGATAGCATAAATTTTATTGTCCGGCGACCTCGCAAGGGTCGTTAAAGCTTCCGAGCTTATTATTCCGATCGTGTCTAGAGGGTCGGGCCGATCTATCGGAACCGCTTCGATAGTCGTAGCGTTTGATTTCGCGGCGACGACAGTAACCGATTCGGCGGCAACTCCGCTCTGCTGGTTTTTGAACCCTAGCGTGCCTTTACCTATGTCGATAACGGCTTTCTGGTTCTTTATCTATTTCTGCCCTATAATAATGTCAAACCTTCCGATATCTATAATTCGGAACGTCGCCTCCGTAGTGCGACCAGCCAGTGTGGTCCTTAATGGCACATAGTGTGTGACACTCTCGGTGTCTTGTCCGTTGTATGCTGAAATTCGCGTTAGCGACGCTAGTTCTATAGGATAACTGTGTCCTTTTATTAGTTTCTAAACCAGTCGATAGTGGATCGCTACGCCGATAAGGGCTCCTGTGTCGATAAAGGCCCTTAACTAAAGGGGGCCTTGCGAGCTATTAAGAGGGTAGACAGTAATTAGAAGGATAATAGCTGTTTCCGTGTTTACTTCCACTGCCGCTAAGAGCGGATCGCTGCAGCTGTTAATACTTCCTTCTTCTAGCGACGTAGTTCGTACCGGTGCCCTATTGTCTATGCTAGATAGGGGGCCTATCCGTCTAGCTGATCTTTTCCTAAGATTCGCAGGGGCACTCTACTATCTACACTGTCGGTGTCTTTCGGGGCCAGCTCGATAGCTTGGATAGTCTTTCTCTGCTGCTGCTGCTTCGTAGCTCGACACTCCTGCTTCTGCTTATCCGTGGCTTAGCATCTCGTAGCGATGTAGCTAGGCTTTCTATACGCGTAGCAGGTAGGGACGAACGACAAACGCGGCGAATAAGATAGCTGCTAAGGTGCTCTCCTGAAAGGTGCAGGGTGTCGTATTGTCTGCGATATCGACAGCTTCTAGTTCGATTCGCGCGATTTCGCGTAGGCGCTCAGGTTTCTAGCAGTAACTCTCGCTTCGTGCACGAAGCTTTTAAGGTCTTCATCTTCTACCGACGCTATAGCTGCTGCTAATTTAGGGTTTAGCTTCTGTCTTAGTAGGTGGAGCTGCTTATCTTCTAACACTCTAGCTCTAATAGTATATTTTCTAAACAGTCCGTAGAACTCCTTAAACGTCTGCCGGTTCTAGTTGATTTTGTCTAGTTGCTTACGGGCTGTCTTCTTTTAGAAGGGGTCTCCGAAGCGTTGATCCAGCGCTTTAATCGCTTCTTCGGCAGTTACCTCTTCTAGGTCTGCTACTAGCGAGAAAGCTTTACCTTCTAATCGCGATTCTAGGTAGGCCAATCTATCTCCTGCACTGTTTCTAGCATAATCGCAGTCTATCTTATTCTTTATTTTCTTTTTAAATGCTTCCCAATCTTTAGGGTCTCTGCCCCTAAACGCCGGTAGGTCCGGTAGTAACGTTATTAATGTGCTACCTTAACTGTAGGCCGCCGGTAAGGCGATCTCTGCTTGTTCTTCTCGATGTAGTGGCAGCGCCCGACGACGTTGCTACCTCTATCTTAGCTAACGAAGTCTTTATCGCCTTTAGTTGTGCTAGTCGATTCTCTGCTTGGTTTTCTAGTACGTCGATAATAGTTTCTGCCGAATCCTTCTTAGCTATTACCGCTTCCATTTTATCTCTTAGTCGCCTGTTCTCTTCTATGTTCCTGTAAAACTTCTTTTCGACGAAGGTAATAATGTCGAACACTTTTTTAGCTCCGTTTTCTGCCAGATATTCTTCTATTTTATCTAGCTTGCGTGCGTACAGTTCGATATAGCTCTCTATGCCCTTTCTCGCTTTATCTATCTCTTCTTCTGTAAGGCCCTTAGTAGCTATTCTATCGTCGAAGATGCTGGTACGCCTATCCCTTAGTCTGTTAGTCTTTCTCTTTCTGCTGCGGCCTGTAACGCCGCCCTCTACCGTTAAGAAGCTCTCTATAGCTTTCTTATGGTGCTAGTGTTTGGTTTGGTATATGTAGTGCGCGTGCGTTATTCGGGTGTCCGGATAGTTTAACCGTCCCTTTCGCATAGCGCGGAGTTGGTGTAGTAAGTGAGTTCGGCTCTCTATAGCTTTCTTACGGTGCTGGTGTTTGGTTTGGTACATGTAGTGCGCGTGCGTTATTCGGGTGTCCGGATAGTTCAACCGTCCCTTTCGCATAGCGCGGAGTTGGTGTAGTAAGTGAGTTCGAGATATAATAATTCGGGCACGCAGATAAGATTTAATACGGCCTTTTTAATAACTATATCTCGAACTAAGGAGGGAAAGGAATCTATATAGTAGTGGGTAAGAGCTTTAGGGGCAGTGTGCTAAGACCCGGCTCGGTCCGGAATGGCCGAGCCGAAATTCCAAGGGTCTACCCTATCGTTCAGTCCCACCCCTTTCTGCCGCTGCAACAGAGAAGACGTTTTACAAGCAAATAGAAGAGAACAAGCAGCTAAGAGAGGAGAAAGAAGCGGTAATAGCCGAGAAGGAATCGGCGGAGACTATTATCGAGGTATTAGAGAACTAAGCGGCGACTCGACTAGCGCAACTAAAGACGCTAAGGGCTTAGTTAGCTAATATAGAGACAGCGGCGTCGTCGGCACCGCCGCTACTATAAGAAGAGCAAGCGGAAACTGCCTTACCTACAGCCTACAGTTAAGGTGGCACCTCGATAACGTTACTACCTAATCTACTAGCCTTTAGGGGTAGAGACCCTAAGGCCTAGAAAGCCTTTAAGAAGAAGATAAGGAACAAGATAAGTCGCGACTATGCCGGAAGCAGCGAAGAAGATAAATTGGCCTATCTGGAAGCGCGACTAGAAGGTAAAGCATTCTCGCTAGTAGCAGACCTAGAAGACGTAACCGCCGACGAAGCAATTAAAGCCCTAGACCAACGCTTTGGAGACCCCTTCTAAGAGAAGACGGCCTGTAAGCAACTAGACAAGATTAACCAAAACCGGCTAACGTTTAAAGAATTCTACAGAGTGTTTAGGAAATATGCTATTAGAGCTAAAGTGTCTAAGTACGAACAATTACACTTACTAAGGCAGAAGTTGAACCCCAAACTGGCCAGAGCTATAGCTTCGGTAGAAGACGAAGACCTTAAAAGCTTCGTGCACTAGGCGAGAGTTACCGCTAGAAACTTAAACACGTACAGAAAATCGACAATATACGAACTGAACCAGAAGTCGTCGCTAACGTAGACGACGCGACCTTCTGCTTCTTTCTAACGAGGCCCCTAGCAGCCATCTTATTTACCGCGTTCGCCGTTCGTCCCTATTTGCTACGCGTGCAGAAAGCCTAGATATATCGCTACTAGATGCCAAGCAACGAACTAGCAGAAGCAGGAATACTGTGCTACGAAGCTACTGCCGCCGAGGAAGACTATCTAAGCTATAGAGCCAGCGCCGAACAACACCGATAGCGTAGACAGTAGAGTGCTATTAAGGATCTTGGGAAAAGACTAGCTAGACGGATAGACCCCCTACCTAGCATAAACAATAGGGCACTCCTGCGAACTGCATCCCTAGAAAATAAAGAGAGCATTAACAGTTGTAGCAATCCGCTCTCGGCAGCGGTGGAAGTGAATACAGAGACCGCTATTATCCTTCCAATTACTGTCTACTCCCTTAACGACTTACACCGCTCTCTTTAGTTAAAAGCCTTTATCAATATAGGAGCACTTATTAGCGCGGCAATCTACTATCGACTGGTTTAGGAACTGACAAAAGGATATAGATATCCAGTAGAGTTAGCGTCGCCGACGCGAATTTCAGCATACAAGGGACAAGACACAGAGAGTGTTACGCATTATATGCTATTAAAGACTACCCTGCTAGTCGAACTATAGAAGCAACGTTCCGAATTATAGACATCGGACGGTTTAACATTATTATAGAGCAGAAATAGATAAAGAACTAGAAAGCTATTATTAACGTAGGAGAAGGTACGCTTAGGTTCAAAATCCAGCACGGCGGCAACGCCACTGTCGAATTAGTCACCGTCGCCGCCGCGAAACCAAACGTTACGTCCGTTAAAGCGGTTCCGGCCGACTGTTCAGATCCCCTAGACACTGTTGGAATAATAAGCTTAGAAGCCCTAACGACTCTTGCGAAGTCGCTAGAGAATAAGATTTACGCTATCTCGATAAAAGACATCGAAGATTACTGAAAGATAATAGCAGAAGAAGAAGTAGACCCGCTGGAGGTGCTACCGAAAGAGCTCTATAGCTACGCTAATATGTTCTTAAAAGCCGACTCTAACCTCCTGCTGCTCTATCGACCAGAATATAACAAGAAGATCCAGTTAAAAGAAGGAGCCGCGCTGCCGAGAACCGAACCCCTAAGACGATTATCTCTAGCTAAGCTAGACTAAGTAGAAGTGTTTGTTCGAGAAAACCTAGCGAAGAAGTTTATTACGCTAAGCTCCGCCGAGTACGCGTTGCCGATCCTTTTCGTACAGAAACCCAGAGGTAGTCTCTAACTATGCGTAGACTACAGAGGACTTAATAAGGCTACTAAGAGAGACGTATACCCGCTGCTGCTAATAGATAAAACTATACAACGAGTAGCAAAAGCTAAGGGGTTCAGTAAGCTAGACATTCGCTAAGCGTTCTACTAACTAAGGAACGAGGAAGGGCAGACGGAAGACCTTACGACATTCGCTACGCGTATAGGCAACTTTAAGTAGTTAGTTATGCCTTTCGGACTTACCAACGCGCCGGCGGTGTAGTAGCGTTTTATAAATTACACCTTTATAGACATGCTGGAACGGTTCGTGTCTATTTACTTAGACGACATTCTTATCTATACCAATAGAACAGGAGAGCAGCATACGGAATACATCGAGAGAGTGCTAACTAGGCTCCGTAAGGTAGAATTGAACGCAGACACGAAGAAGAGCGAGTTCTATTAGACCGAAATTAAATATCTCGGTCTTATCGTTAGAAGAGAAGATATTAAGATAGACCCCTTAAAGTTCGCTGCTGTAGCAGAATAGAAGCAGCCGAAGTCCAGAAACACTACCTAGATTAAAGCTTTTCTCGGGTCTTGCAGTTACTATCGACGATTTATTAAGGACTTTAGCAAGATAGCAAGACTCCTGAATAAGGCATTAAAGAATGAGGCGGCTGGCCTACAGAGCGAGAATTGCACGGAGGCTTTTAATTAGCTGAAAGAAGCAGTAGTTTCGGCACTAGTGCTAGCGCACTTCCGGCCAGAAAAGATAATCTACCTAGAAACGGACGCTTCTGACACAGTAACAGCGGGGGTCCTTTCTTAATATAACGACGACGGCGAGACCCTTTATCCAGTAGCTTTCTTTAGCAAGTCTATAAATAAGGCTAAAGAGAACTACGCTATCTACGACAAGGAGCTATTAGCTATTATCCAGGCTTTCGAGGAGTGGAAGCCGGAGCTTATAGCTAGAAAAAGCACGGTCCAGTTCCTTACAGACTATTAGTCGTTAACCTATTTTATAAAGACGTAGAAGCTCTTACGCCGTTAAGCTCGGTAGGCTGCCTATCTATCCGGGTTCGACTTTAAGATCACTTATCGACTAGGAGCTTAAAACGGAAAGGCTAATGCACTAACGAGAAGAGAGGGGAAGACTAGCTGCGCGAAAGAAGATCCGAACATGTTCCAGAAGGTGTTGTCCAAGCGGATAGTAGACGCTAAGGTGTTAAAAGAAATAGGGATCTGCGCAGTAGAGCTAGCGACCAAGGAAGAGACGATCTACGAAAAAGTCGAGCAGCTTAACTAGCAACAGAAGCTCAGCAAAACCTGTTTAGGGAAGTTAATAGTTCAAAAGAACTAATTACAGAGGTTATCTAGCTGGTCTATAGTTCTAAGGATGTTAGCTATACTGGCACAAAGAAGACGATAGAAGCTATAAGGACGGTCTACTAGTTTCTGCGAATCTTCGAGCAGATTCACCAGTTTACCGTTAATTGTTACATATATCGAGCTGCGAAGCCGCGTTACGGCCTTCCGGCCAGTCTACTAAAGCTACTTCTGATCCCTAAGAAACCGTAGCAGCACATTACGATGGATGTCGTAACCGGCCTGCCGGATTTCGATAGATACAATGCTACCCTTAATGTATTAGATCGTTTAAGCAAGGAACGCTACTTTATCCTCTATTAAGCAAAGGACGAAGGCACTACTATAGAAGAGACAGCGAGGATGCTAATTTAGCATATATAGAAGTACTATAGCCTGCCGGACACTATTACTACAGATAGGAGTCCTCAATTTACTGCTAATATATAGAAGGCCATTAACTATGCTCTTGGAATTCGCGGAAAGCTTAGCATAGCCGCTTACCCTTAGACCGACAGTTAGTCTAAAGTAGCTAACTATAAGATAGAGAAATATCTACGAATCTTCTGCAGTTATTATTAAGAAGAGTAGGTTAAGGTGTTGCCGATAGCCGATCTCTGCGCCAATTCAGCACAGTCTGAGGCTACCTTACTAGCGCCGTTCGAAATAACTTATAGCTATCTTCTAAGAATAAGCTTTTAACTGCTGGACGAACCCAGCTCTTCGGAATCTTCTACCGCTACTTCGTCGAAGAGAGTCGCCGCCGCTGCAGCAGAAGCGCTTAAATCTTAGATAGAAGAAGCGATTAGGGTAGCGAAAGAGGCAATAGAATCGGCTTAAAAGAACATAGTAACTCGAGCTAATAGGAAGCGGTCGCTAAGGGAATTCAAAGAAGGCTAAAAGGTATAGCTTAATATACAGAACCTTAGGCTAAAAGGAAACGCCAAGCTTAACCCCTGCTATATAGGCCTATTTACGATAGTAGAAAAGAGGTCGCTAGTGACTTATCGGCTCTAGCTACCGAAGTCGTTCTAAATCTACGATGTCTTCTATTCGGATCTGCTAAGTCTAGACCCTAATGTTAGGGGACGCCGTCCTGTTAGGTCTTGGACCTAGACTGGCCGTCGTCCTAAGGAGTACGACTTAGCTGCACTAGCAAGACCCGGCTAGGTCGAATCCTGACCCGGCTTGGCCGAGTCGGCATCCCCTCCCCCTGCACCCTATACAGAGGGAAATCTCTGCACCCCTGTACAGAGGGAAATCTCTGTACCCCTGTACAGAGGGAAATTGCTAGCTTGCTTCGTAGGTACAAATATACAGCAGCGGACGACGAAGGAACTGGCAATCAGTTCCTTTATATAGATACCCAGCTTTAAGTTTCTAAACTAAGATTATAAAATCTATTACATTAGGAACTGATCTTACTGTTAGTAACTACAGTAATACAACAAAGATAGACAGCGACATCCCTATAGAAACCGCGGCTATAGAGGATCCTATACAGCGTATGTATAAGGAGCTAGAGGCACGCAAGACCCAGCTCGAACAGCAAGTAGGCTACTAGGCCGCGATAATTTCCTAACAGGAACAGGAGCTCCGACAGCTTAGGGCGTCCAGTTGCGACCCGACCCCTACGACGACGACGACGAACACGACGGCCTACACTGCGGTCCCTAAGAGCAAACTCCCTAACGTTACTACCTACGATAGTAAGGCACTGGCCGAGTACCCCTCCTAGGCTGCCCAGATGCGCTCTAAGCTTCTAGTCGACTTACCCGACTAAGCTTAACAAGGTAGTGTACCTCTTTAGGAGGTTAAAGGGCAAGGCGGCAGCACGAATTCTGCTGTACTACGAAACGGCTATTGCTAACCTAGCAATAGCAACTACGACGATGCTCTAGGCAGCTCTTAACAGGAGCTACAGGGACCTAGACTGCAAGAGTCGAGCCCTTATACAGCTTAACACTATGAAGCAAGGACGCAAGTCCGTACAGGAGTTCCTTACGGAATACGACTAAACCCTAGCTAAAGCAGGAGGCCTTAGTTAGGAGGACAGGTTAAAGGTAACTACTCTAGAAGTTGGACTCTCTAGGGAGATTATAACAGGACTAGTAGGCGTAATGCGACCAGCCTTATACAAGGCGTTCTGTAATCTCCTTAGGATAATCGACGACTAGTAGTGCAGGCTCGGACGGATAAGCTACGCCTACAAGATGCGACAACCCCTCTATCGGCAGTAGGACGCTATAGACTAGGAACTAACGACGACGACGAGGGTAGCGGCAGCTATTACTATACAACTAAGGGCTGGCGCTAAGAGGGCGCTGTAGGTAGATGCAGCTACCCTTAACCAGAGACGAACAGAAGGGAGCTGCTACTAGTATAGCCAGATAGGGCACACTGTACAGAATTGCGAACTTTTGCTAGTAGAGAGACCTAGGGGACGGCCGACCACTGCGAGGGTAGCAACTGCGGCACCCTAACTTAAGACCTAAGAGTTCCCCTTAGACGATAACAAGTCGGGAAAAGAGTAGCCTCTAAGCGAAGGCTTAGCTAGAGGCATATACGAGATAGATTGCTAAATTAAAGCACTACTTAGCTATCTTTTAAGAGTAAATACATAACGACTACGCCGTTTATTATACGACCTACGCTAAACAGGACCCCTACTGCGCGGACGTTGATCGATACAGGGTGTTTAGTGTATAGAGTAATTAGCGAAGACTTCGTACAGAAACACTACATCGAGACGACCCCTACTGTACCTGTACGTATGCTAGGCATTACTGGGCGAGGACCGGACATTACCTATATAATAAAAGTAACAATAGAAGTGCAAGGACACGACGAGCAGGACTCGTACTTCTATATCGTACAAGACAAGCTAGGGTATAACCTAATATTAGGGAAACTATAGATAGAGCGCTGGCAGGGCAAGCTTAATGTCGGACGAGGACGCCTGTACCTAGCAGCGACGAAGCAGAGACTCCGAGACTAGGAGAGAATTCTTCAGGGCGGCAACGCCAAAGCCGAAGTTAACGCTAACGCTGAGGTCAAAACTATAAGTATAGACATCGAGAAGGCCTTAGCACCTAAGAAAGTTATAGACCCCTATACGAAGCTCCTATCAGAATACGCGGAATACCTAGACCTCTTCGAACCTGTAAGGGGCTTAAGAATCTTAGTTTAAAAACTTAAGGCTGGGTATCTACATAAAGGAACTAATAGGCGGTTCCTTCGTCGTCTGGTGCTGTACAATTTGTACCTACGAAGCCAAGCTAGCGATTTCCCTATGTGCAGGGGTGTGTTGCGGCGGCAGAAAGGGGTGGGACTAAGTAATGGGGTGGACCCTCGGAATTTTGGCTCGGCCCTTCCGGACCAAGCCGGGCCTTAGTACACTACCCCTAAAGCCCTTACCCACCGCCGCATAGATTCCTTTCCTTCTTTAGTTTGAGATATAGTTATTAAAAAGGCTGTATTAAATCATTTCTGCGTGCCCGGATTATTATATCTCGGACTTACTTACTATACTAACTCTGCGCTGCGCAAAAGGGTCTGTTAAACTATCCGGCTATCCGAATAACGCACGCGCACAATACATACCAAACCAAACACTAGCACCGTAAGACAGCTATAGAGAGCTTCTTAACAGTAGAGGGCGGTATTACAGGCCGCAGCGGAAAGAGAAAGACTAACAGACTGAGGGATAGGCGCACTAGCATCCTCGACGATAGAACGGCTACTAAGGGCCTTACAGAAGAAGAGATAGACGAAGCCAAGAAGGGCATAGAGAGCTATGCCGAACTGTATACACGTATGCTGGATAAAATAGAAGAGTATCTAGCAGAACATAGAGCTAAGAAGGTGTTCGATATTATTACCTTTATCGAAAAGAAGTTTTATAGGAACACAGAAGGGAAAAGGCGACTAAGAGAAGAAATAGAAGTAGTAATAGCTGAGAAGGAGTTAGCAGAAACTATTATCGACGTGCTAGAAAACCAAGCGGCGAATCGACTAGTACAACTAAAGGCGATAAAGGCTTAGTTAGCTAATATAGATGCAGCGGCGTCGTCAGCGCCGCCGCTATATCGAGAAGAACAAGCGGAGACCGCCTTACTGGCGGCCTACAGTCAAGGTAGCACCTCGATAACGTTACTACCTAACCTATCGGCGTTTAGAGGCGGAGACCCTAAAGACTAGGAGGTATTTAAGAAAAAGATAAAGAACAAGATAGACTGCGATTACGCCGGAAACAGTAAAGAAGATAGGTTGGCCTACCTAGAATCGCGATTAGAAGGTAAAGCTTTTTCGCCAGTAGCGGACCTAGAAGAGGTAACTGCCGAAGAAGCGATTAAAGCGCTGGATCAACGCTTCGGAGACCCCTTCCGAAAGAAGACAGCCTATAAACAGCTGGACAAGATCAATTAGAACCGGCTAACGTTTAAGAAATTCTACAGACTGTTCCGAAAATATGCTATTAGAGCTAGAGTGTTAGAAGATAAGCAGCTCTCCTTACTAAGGCAGAAGCTAAACCCTAAACTGGCCGCAGCTATAGCTTTAGTAGAAGACGAAGACCTTAAGAACTTCGTGCACTAAGCGAGAGTTACCGCTAGAAACCTAAGCGCCTACGCGAAATCGGCATCGCGCGAATCGAACTAGAAGCTATCGACGACGCTAACAACACGAGCCCCTGCACCTTTCCGAAGAGCCCCCTAGCAACTATCTTATTCGCCGCGATTATCGTTCGTCCCTACCTGCTACGCGTGCGGAAAGCCTGGCTATATCGCTACTAGATGCCAAGCGACGGCTTAACAGAAGCAGGAGTATCGCGCCGCTAAGCTACAGCCGCTAAGAAAGACTATCCAAGCTATTAAGCTGGCTCCGAACGACACCGACAGTATAGATAGTAAAGTGCCTCTGCGAATCTTAGGAAAAGACTAGCTAGACGGATAGGCCCCCTATCTAGTATAGACAATAGGGCACCGCTACGAACTACGTTACTAGAAGAAGGAAGTATTAACAGTTGTAGCGATCCGCTCTCAGCGGCGGTGGAAGTAAACACAAAGACTGCTATTATCCTTCCGATTACGGTCTACCCCCTCGAAGGCTCGCACCGACCACTCCAATTAAAGGCCTTTATTAACACAGGAGCTCTTATCGGCGCTGCGATCCACTATCGATTGGTTTAGAAGCTAATAAACAGATACAGTTACCTAGTAGAATTAGCATCGCTAACGCGAATTTCAGCATACAACGGGCAAGACACTAAGAGTGTTACGCATTATGTGCTATTAAAGACTACCTTGGTAGGTCGCACTACAGAAGCGACGTTCCGAATTATGGATATCGGAAGGTTTAACATTATTATAGGGCAGAAATAGATAAAGAACCAGAAAGCCGTTATTAACGTAGGTAAAGGTATGCTCGGATTCAAAACCTAGCAGAGCGGAGTCGCCGCCGCCGAATCGGTCACTGTCGTCGCTGCGAAACCAAACGCTACAACTACCGGAGCGACTTCAATCGATCGGCCCGACCCTCTAGACACGAACGGAATAATAAGCTTAGAAGCTTTAACGACCCTCGCGAGGTCGCCAGACAGTAAGATCTACGCTATCTCGATAAAAGACATTAAGGATTACTATAAGATAATGGTAGAAGAAGAAGTAAATCTGTTAGAGGTGCTACCGAAAGAGCTCTATAGCTACGCGGATATGTTTTTAAAAGCTAACTCCAACCTCCTGCCGCTCTATCGACCGGAATACGACAATAAGATCTGATTAAAAGAAGGAGCTACGCTGCTAAGAACCGAGCCCTTCAGAAGACTATCGCCAGCCGAGCTAGACTAGGTAGAAGTGTTTGTTGGAGAGAATTTGGCGAAGAAGTTTATTACGCCAAGCTTAGCCGAATATACGTTACCGATTCTTTTCGTACAGAAACCCAGAGGTAGTCTCTGACTGTACGTAGATTACCGAGGCCTTAATAAGGTTACTAAGAGAGATATATATCCGCTGCTGCTAATAGATAAGACTATACAACGAGTAGCTAAAGCTAAGTAGTTCAGCAAGCTGGATATTCGCTAAGCGTTCTACCGACTAAGGAATAAGGAAGGGCAAACAGAAGATCTTACGACATTCGCTATGCGTATAGGCAATTTTAAGTAGTTGGTAATGCCTTTCGGACTTACCAACGTACCGGCAGTGTAGCAACACTTTATAAACTATACTTTTATAGATATGCTAGAACGGTTCGTGTCTGTCTACTTAGACGACATTCTTATCTACACTAATAGAACGAGAGAACAGCACACGGACTACATCGAGAGAGTGCTAACAAGGCTCTGCGAGGTCGGGCTAAACGCGGACACGAAGAAGAGCGAGTTCTATTAGACCGAAGTCAAATATCTCGGTCAAATCGTTAGAAGAGAAGGAATTCGGATAGACCCCTTAAAGGTCGCCGCCGTTGCGGAATAGAAGCAGCCGAAATCCGGAAACACTACCTAAATCAGAGCGTTTCTCAGATTCTGCAGCTACTATTAACGGTTTATTAAGGACTTTAGCAAGATAGCGAGACCCCTAAACGAAGCATTAAAGAAGGAGGCTGCTAGCCTATAGAATAAGAGGTGTACGGAGGCTTTTAACTAGCTGAAAGAAGCAGTAGCCTTAGCGCCGGTTCTTGCGCACTTCCGACCAGAAAAGACGATCTATCTAGAGACGGACGCTTCCGATACAGTGACCGCAGGGGTCCTTTCTCAGTATAATAACACTAATAAGACCCTCTATCCAGTAACTTTCTTTAGCAAGTCTAAAAACGAGGCGAAGCGGAACTACGCTATTTATAATAAAGAGCTGCTGGCTATTATCCAGGCTTTCGAGGAGTGGAAGCTGGAGCTTATAGCTAGAAAGAGCACGGTTCAGGTCCTTACAGACTACCATTTACTTACCTACTTTATAAAGACGCAGAAGCTATCGCGCCGCCAAGTCCGGTAGGCCGCCTACTTATCCGGGTTCGACTTTTAGATTACATATCAATCCGGAGCTTAAAACGGAAAGGCTAATATGCTAACGAGAAGAGAAGGGAAGACCAGCTGCGCGAAAGAAGATCCGAACATGTTCCAGAAGGTGTTAACCGAACGGATAGTAGACACCGAGGTATTAAAAGAAGTAGGGATCTGCGCGATAGAGTCGCCAACTAAGGAAAAGACGCTCTACGAGAAAGTAGAACGGCTTAATCAGTAGCAGAAGCTTAGCAAAACCGGCTGAGGGAAGCTAATAGTTCTGGAAGAACTAATTATAGAGGTTATCTAGTTGGTCTACAGTTCTAAGGATGTTGGTTACGCTAGCTTAAAGAAGACGATAGAAGCCGTAAGGACGATCTACTGGTTTCTGCGGATCTTTGAGCAGATCTACCGGTTTATCGCTAATTGCTACATCTGCCGAGCTGCGAAGCTACGTTACGGCCTTCTGGCCAGTCTGTTAAAGCCACTTCCGATCCCCGAGAAACTGTAGCAGCATATTACAATAGATTTCGTAACCGGCCTGCCGGATTCCGGTAGATCCAATGCTACGCTTAATGTAGTAGCTCGACTAAGCAAAGAACGCTACTTTATCCCCCACTAAGCTAAGGATAAAGGAACTACTACAGAAGAGACGGTAAGAATACTGATCTAGCATATATAGAAGCACTATAGCCTGCCGGACACTATTACTACGGATAGGGGTCCTTATTTTACTGCTAATGTATAGAAGGCTATTAACTAAGCTCTCGGAATTCGTAGAAAGCTTAGCACAGCTGCTTACCCTTAAACCGACGGTTAGTCTAAAGTAGCTAACCGCGAGATAGAGAAATATCTACGAATCTTCTACAGTTATTATTAAGCAGAGTAGGTTAAGGTGTTGCCGATAGCCGAATTCTGCGCCAATTTAGTACAGTTAGAGGCTACCTTACTAGCGTCGTTTAAGATAACTTATAGTTATCTTCCAAGAATAAGCTTCCAACTGCTAAACGAACCTAGCTCTTCGGAACTGTAAGGGCTTAAGAATCTTAGTTTAGAAACTTAAGGTTAGGTATCTATATAAAGGAACTAATAGGCAGTTCCTTCGTCGTCTACTGCTGTACAATTTGTACCTACGAAGCTAAGCTAGCAATTTCCCTCTATATAGGGGTACAAGGTTTATACTCCGTACAGAGGATCGGGAGTTTCCCTCTATATAGTAGTGCAGAGTTTTCCCTCCGTTTAGAGGGGCAGTAATTCCCCTCTGTATAGGGCTATAGGATTCTCCCTCCGTACAGGAGTAGGGTCGTATCGGTAACTCTGTACAGAGGGTAGGGTCGTACTAGCGCTGCTAAGTCGCAGTCCTTAGGGCAACGGCTGGCTTAGGTCCAGGACCTAGGCTAGACGGCGCCTCCTAACAATACCCCCCTCCCTTCTCGTAGTGCTTCTTTCGTATAGGCGTATCGTACACCCTTAGCTCCTAGTGTTCTTTTAGCAGGTCGCGACTTTCCGTCTTTGTCCAGTCGTCTATAGGGCCGTTGCTCGTCGCCTACTAGGTCGTAGTTGCCTTCTTTGCCCCCTTTTTATACAGTTGTAGCAGCTGCTCTAGTTGCTATTGCCTCGTATAGCAGGCAGCTACCCCCTAAATATTAAGCCTCCCCCCTTCTCTTTCCCTTCCCTCCTTCTCTTCTATTCCCCTGCCTGCTACCCCTCCCTCTACGCCGTCTCCTACTACTGTCTACTGTCTACTGTCTACTGTCTACTACTAACGTCTACTGTCTACCGTCTACTACCAACGTCCAACTACTATCAATCTAGCCACTACTACTAGTTACTACTACTAGCTACTACTACTAGCTACTACTATTATGCTACGCACCCCGTCCAGCCATTCCTGCTGTAGTTCTCTTGTAGTTGCTAGCTCTTCTCTTGTAGTTCCTAGCCCTTCTTCCGCCTGTCTAGCTAGTGTCCCCCCTTATTTTTACCTCTAGCAATGGAATGCCTAGCTCGACTAGCAACTTCGCTTCCGGTTCGTATAGGTCCCTGTCTTCCGTATAGTCTAAGCTAACGTCTTAGATACTATACTAACAAGCAGCAGGACGCTGCTAAGCTACCCTTCTATACCTTTTAGTGTAACCCTGTCTGGGTTACGCCTTAGCAGGTCGCTATAGCCTGCACGTCGTACGTTAACGCTATGCTTATTGCTACCTGCAGCTAGCTCTATGCCGCCTGTCCCAACTCCCCCTAGGACTTATTCGGTCTATACCGCCTCCTAGGCTTCTAGGCTAGGGTCTGCGCCTCTTGTAAGTAGAAGGATAGCTCCCTCTACTGCCCCTACCGCTGTCTGGAGGAGGCGTATAGAGGGAGGGGGGTGCCTCTGCTCCCTAGCGCTGGCCTAGGTAGGGGTCCTACTAGCTAGGAGGTAATTAAGATTTCAGATAGGGAGTCAGCCGCCCTAGTCCCGGGGGGTAGTAGTTAGTAAGCTACCCCCTAAGGTAGTATAAGAAATTTCTAGACAGTTCTGCTCTTATCCCCTTCTTATTTCTACCTATCTTGCCTGTCTCCTAACCGTTCCCTTCCTCCTGCCCCTCTTCTGTACAGTGTAGTGTTGGTAGGACCTAGTAGGATCCTACGTCCTAATTCTCGATCCTTTAACAACCTAAGTTGCTAGCAGCTGCCCTGTACCTAGGGTAGATTATGCCTCTTTTCGCCGTATAGCGCAGTGTTACTGGAACTGGGTAGGGGGATAGTTCTCCTCCTACCTGTCCAGCGCAGTTGTGTCCTGTAGGACCTTATATAGTTCTCACGTAGGCTCTGCCTACCCTCTCTATTTTACTAGGTATTCTGCCCCCTTCCGCTTCCTTCGGCTCTTAAGGATTTCTTCTACCTCGTACTCTTCTTAGCCTTTAGTAAGGATCGCTAGGGGGCGCGCGTAGTCTGTTGTCTAGTGCGGTAGGGGGTCTGTATTCGCTAGCTGTACGAGGTCTACGTAGAAGACTAGATAGATCCCTAGGGGAGTGTTAAGTTATATAGTATATGTCCCTACTAGTCGGACTACTATAAACTTCCGGTTCTTCTAATCTAGCTTCTTGCTTAGCTGGTCTATACAGATGTTGCACTGGTTTAGCCAGACCTTATCTCCTGCCTCGTACATTAGTGTAGCCTGTCGTCCCTTGTTAGCCTACTCTTCCGTATTCTATTAAGCTATAGCTAGACTCGCTTTCGCCTATTGGTAGGCGTTCGTGATCGTCTGTACGATAGCCTTACCCTGTTGGATTAGGGATTATATAGGACGCAGGGTGTTACTAGTTAGGGTCGGTAGGAGCAGGGAGTAGTCTTATCTGTAGGCTATAAAGAAGGGGGACAATCCTGTAGTATTAGCCGTACGGCTATTAATAGCTAGCTTCGCTATAGGGAGAAGGCGGTTCTAGTTTGTCTAATTATAGTCGACGTACGCTTAGAGGTACGCTTCCAACGTCAAATTGACCCTCTCTGTCGTACCGTCCGTCTGTAGGTACTATGCGGTTAACAGGCGACGTTCTACATTTAGTAACTAATATACCCTAGCCTAGAGCTGGCTCGTAAACTGTGTGCCCCGGTCCGATACAATTGACCTAGGGAATCTGTACTTGCTAAACGTCGTCTGTATAAATGCCTAGGCAGTGTCCTTAGCCGTAATAGAGTCTATTCCTTCTAATATTACTCCCTTCGTTAGCTTGTCTATAACTACTATAATGTTCTGCTGTCCGTCGCTCTTAGGGAGGTCTATAATAAAGTCTACTATTAGGTCTTGCTAGGGCCAGTCCGGTATTAGTAGGGGTTTTAGTAGCCTATGCTTTAGTTTACGCTAGGGCTTCGTCTGTCTGCAAACATCGCAGTTCTGTACAAACCTGTAGATGTCCCTTGCTATCGCTGGCTAGTAATAGTCCCTAGCGACAATGCTGTACGTCTCCTCGCACCCTAGGTGCCCGGTTGCTATAGAATTATACGCCTGTTGTATTAAGCTTATATAGAGCTTCTCGTCTGCTAGGACCCAAATCCGATTCCTGAACTTCAGGTTGTTTTCCTCGTCTACTAAGCACTCTGCTGCCGACACCTTAAGGTAAAGCTCTGCTAGGAGCTTCCGCTGTCCTCCTTAAATCGCTATATAGGCCCCTTAGTACACATTGTCCTTTTCTACTGCCTCTTCCTATACCTACAGTTAGGGTTTCTATATATGCGTTGCTGCTAGGCGGATAGTCCCTTCGCCTAGCTCTTCCTTAAACATCTGGAATGTTCGTAATTTTAACTAGTCGTCCTCGTATGTCGTTGGTATGTCCTAATCCTGTCTAGATAGTGTATCGGCCTGTTGCGGTGGTAGAAAGAGGTGGGACAGATTGATGGGGTGGACCCTGGAATTTCGGCTCGGCCCGTCCGGGCCGAGCCGGGCCTTGGCACCACCACCATCAAAGCCCACCACCACCACCACATAGATTCCTTTCCCTCTTCAGTTCGAGATATAGTTATCAAAAAGGCCGTATTGAATCATATCTGCGTGCCCGGATCATTATATCTCGAACTCACTCTCCACAACCCCGCGCTGCGCGAAAGGGCCCGTTGAACCATCCGGAAACCCGAATAACGCACGCGCACCCAACAACACACAACAACCAACCCTAAGGCACTGTAAGAAGATGGAAGGCTTCTCAGCGGTAGAGAGCGGCGTCACAGGCCGCAGCAGAAGCAGAAAAGGAAAGACTGACAGAGCGAGCAGGCGCTCCAGTGTAATTGACGATGAGATCGTCATCAGAGGTTTTACAGCGGAAGAGACCGCTGAGATCAAGGAACGAATAAGCGAATATAAGAAGATCCACGACTGCACGATCGAGGAACTGGAAGACTACGTAAACGAGAACGGAATAGGGAAGGTCTACGACGGTATAGACCTCATTGAGACGCTGTTCTACAGGACACTAGAAGAAAACAGACAGCTAAGAGAGGAAGTAGAGACGGTGAGGGCCGAGAAGGAATCGGCAGAGACTATCGTCGAAGTGTTGGAACACCAAGCGGCGAATCGAATAGCGCAGCTGAAGGCGCTGAAGGATCAACTGGCTGATATAGAAGCAGCGAGATCGTCGCCGCTACCGCAGCGAGAAACCTAAGTAGAAACCACCTCGCCGGCGGCCTACAGTCAAGGTAGCACGCTGATGACGTCATTACCGGATCCACCGGTTTTCGGTGGCGGAGACTCCGAAGCGTAGGAGGCGTTCAAGAAGAAGATCAAGAATAAGATGAACCGCGATCACGCATCAAGCAGCGAAGAAGACAGATTGGCCTATTTAGAGGCGCGACTAGAAGGTGAAGCTTTTTCGTTAGTGGCAGACCTGGAAGAGGCGACCGCTGAAGAAGCGATCAAAGCGTTAGATCAACGCTTCGGAGACCCCTTCAGAAAGAAGACAGCCCGTAAGCAGCTGGATAAGATCAACCAGAACCGGCAGACATTCGAGGAGTTCTACGGTTTGTTCAGAAAATATGCGATCAGGGCCCGAGTGGCGGAAGATGAGCAGCTCCACCTATTAAGGCAGAAGCTGAACCCTGAACTGGCCGCCGCTATGGCGTCCGTAGAAGACGAAGACCTGGAGGGCTTCGTGCATCAAACGAGGGTCACAGCGAGAAACTTGAGCGCTTACGCGAAATCACGAGAATCGGTTCAGAAGCCGTCGCCGTCGCCGTCGCTGATGCGGACAACCAGAGCCCCCGCGCCCTTCCGACGCGGCCCCCAGCCGCCTTACGTGCCGCGACCGTCGTTCGTCCCCACCTGTTTCGCGTGCGGAAAGCCTGGCCACATCGCTATAAGCTGCCAAGCATCGGATAAGCAGAAGCAGGAGTATCGTGTTATGAAGCATCAGCCGCCACCGCCGAGAAAGACTATTCAAGCCATCGAACCGGCACCGAACGACACCGATAGCGTAGACGGTGGAGTGCAGCTGAGAATTATGGGAAAAGACCAGCTAGACGGATAGACCCCCTATCCAGCATGGACAACAGGGCATTAACGCGAACCACGTCGACGAAAGAAAGCATCAATAGCTGCAGCGATCCGCTATCGGCTGCGGTGGAGGTGAACACGGAAACAGCCATTATCCTTCTAATTACTGTCCACCCCCTTGACGGATCGAGCAAACCGCTTCAGCTAAAAGCTTTTATCGACACCGGAGCTCTTATCGGCGCGGCGATCCACTACCGACTGGTCCGGAAGCTGACGAATGGATACGGTTATCCAGTGGAACTGGCGTCGCCGACGCGGATTTCGGCGTACAATAGACAAGACACGGAAAGCGTCACGCACTACGTGCCGCTAAGGACCACACTGGCTGGTCGCACCACGGAAGCGACGTTCCGAATTATGGATATCGGAAGATTTGACATCATCATAGGGCAGAAATGGATAAAGAACCAGAAAGCCGTCATTGATGTAGACGAAGGCACGATAGGGTTCAAAACCCTAGGCGACGCCACCGCCGCCGCCGAATTGAAAGTCACGGAGCCCGCCAAAGAGGCTCCGTCCGATCGTTCCGAACCCCCGGTTACCGTCGGAATGATGAGCTCAGAAGCCATAACGACCCTCGCGAAGTCGCCGGATAATGAGATCTACGCCATCTCGATAAAAGACATAGAAGACCACAGGAAGATAATAGCGGAAGAAGAAGTGGATCCGCTGGAGGTGTTGCCAAAGGAGCTCTATAGTTACGCTGACGTCTTCTCAAAAGCAGACTCCAACCTCCTGCCGCTCTACCGGCCGGAATACGATAATAAGATCAGGCTGAAAGAGGGGGCCACCTTGCCAAGAACTGAGCCCCTAAGGAGACTGTCACCGGCCGAACTGGACCAGGTGGAGGTGTTTGTCCGCGAAAACTTAGCGAAGAAGTTCATTACGCCAAGCTCCGCGGAATACGCGTTACCGATTCTTTTCGTAAGGAAACCGGGGGGTAGTCTGCGACTCTGCGTGGACTATCGAGGCCTCAATAAGGTCACTAAGAGGGACGTATACCCCCTGCCGCTGATAGATAAGACCATACAGCGCGTAGCGAAGGCTAAGTGGTTCAGCAAGCTGGACATCCGCCAAGCGTTCTATCGACTGAGGAATGAAGAAGGGCAGACGGAAGACCTTACGACGTTCGCGACGCGTATGGGCAATTTCAAGTGGCTGGTAATGCCGTTCGGACTCACCAACGCGCCGGCAGTGTGGCAACGCTTTATGAACCACACTTTTATGGACATGCTGGAACGGTTCGTGTCTATCTACTTGGACGACATCCTCATCTACACCGATAGAACGAGAGAGCAACACACGGACCACATCGAGAGGGTGTTGAAGAGGCTCCGCGAGGTGGGATTGAACGCGGACACGAAGAAGAGCGAGTTCTATCAAACCGAGGTCAAATATCTCGGTCTTATCGTCGGAAGAGATGGAATTCGTATAGACCCCTTAAAGGTCGCCGCCGTCGCGGAGTGGAAGCAGCCGAAATCCGGAAACACTACGCAAATCAGAGCGTTTCTCGGCTTCTGCAGCTACTATCGACGGTTCATTAAGGACTTTAGCAAGATAGCGAGACCCCTGAACGAGGCGCTAAAGAAAGAGGCCGCCGGCCTATAGAATGAGAAGTGCACGGAAGCTTTCGTGCGGCTGAAAGAAGCGGTGGCCTCTGCGCCAGTTCTGGCACACTTCCGGCCAGAAAAGACGATCTACGTAGAAACGGACGCTTCCGACACAGTGACGGCCGGAGTCCTTTCTCAATATAGCGACGACGAGACCCTCCATCCAGTCGCCTTCTTCAGCAAGTCCATAAGCGAAGCTGAGCGGAACTACGCCATCTACGATAAGGAGCTGCTAGCGATCATTCAGGCTTTCGAGGAGTGGAAACCGGAGCTTATAGCTGGAAAGAGCACGGTCCAGGTTCTTACAGACCACCAGTCGCTGGCCTACTTTATAAAGACGCAGAAGCTCTTACGACGTCAGGCACGGTGGGCGGCCTACTTATCAGGATTCGACTTCAAGATCACTTATCGACCCGGGGCTCAAAACGGAAAGGCTGACGCGCTAACGAGAAGAGAAGGAAAAACTAGCCGCGCAAAAGAAGATCCGAACATGTTCCAGAAGGTGTTGACCGAACGGATGGTAGACGCCGAGGTGTTGAAGGAGGCGGGGATCTGCGCGGCGGAGCTGCAGACCGAACCAAAACCAATAGAACCGGCCCCTAAGGAAGAGACTCTCTACGAGAAGGTGGAGCAGCTCAACCAGAAGCAGAAGCTCGGCAAAACCGGTTCAGGGAAGCTGATAGTTCCAGAAGAACTAATCACTGAGGTCATCCAACTGATCCACGGCTCCGTAGATGTCGGCCACGCAGGCGCGAAGAAAACGATGCAGGCATTAAGAACGACCTACTGGTTTCCGCGGATCTATAAGCGGATTTACCGGTTTATCGCCAACTGCCACGCGTGCAGAGCCGCGAAGCCACGTTACGGTCTTCCGGCCGGTCTGCTGAAGCCACTTCCGATCCCCGAGAAACTATAGCAACATATTACGATGGACTTCGTAACCGGCCTGCCGGAATCCGATAGATACGACGCCACGCTGAACGTGGTGGACCGATTGAGCAAAGAACGCCACTTCATCCCCTGCCGAGCGAGAGATAAAGGAACTACCGCGGAAGAGACAGCACGGATGTTAATCCAACACGTGTGGAAGCACCATGGCCTACCGGACACTATTACCACGGATAGGGGTCCTCAATTCACCGCCGACGTATGGAAATCCATCAACCAAGCTCTCGGAATTCGTGGAAAGCTCAGCACAGCCGCTTATCCACAGACCGACGGTCAGTCTGAAATGGCTAACCGAGAGATGGAGCGATATCTACGAACCTTCTGCGGCCATCATTAAAAAGATTGGGTTAAGGTGTTGCCGATGGCCGAATTCTGCGCTAACTCGTCACCGTCCGAAGCAACCTCGCTGGCGCCGTTCGAGATAACGCATGGCTATCTTCCGAGGATGAGCTTCCAGCCGCCAAGCGACGCCGGCTCGCTGGAGCTTTCAATTACCCCCGCTACGTCGTCGAAGAGAGTCGCCGCCGCGGCGGCAGAAGCGCTACGATCTTAGATGGAAGAAGCTATTAAAGTGGCGAAAGAAGTGATGGAATCGGCTCAGAAGAAGATGGTAACTCGAGCTAATAGAAAGCGGTTACCGACGGAATTCGAGGAAGGCCAAAAGGTATGGCTTAACACGCGGAACCTGAGGCTAAAAGGGAACGCGAAGCTCAACCTACGTCACGTGGGTCCGTTCAAGATAATAGAAAAGAGGTCGCCGGTGACCTATCGACTCGAGCTACCAAAGGCGTTCCGGATCCACGATGTTTTCCATTCAGATCTGCTGAGCCTAGACCCTGAGGACGGCCTTCCGGAACAGGGGTTCGCCGAACCCCCGCCAATCGAGATGGACGATAAGGAAGAATAGGAGGTAGAAGACGTGATAGACGTAAAGGAGACGAGGGGGTCCATCAAAGCGAGGATCTCGTAGAAGGGCTGGCCGGAAGACTATAAATGGTATCCAGTCGAAAACCTGCGGAATTCAGCGGAGCTGCTAAGAGAGTTCTACGTGCAGAACCCGGAAAAGCCGAAACCGGCGTAGCTCTAATGTCGACGACGCCGGAAGAAAGAAGAAAGCCGCGTCCGCTCCACCGGCGCGGAAGCCGATGAAAACGATCGTGGTGGAATTGATTGCTCTAGGCAGTCGCTCGGCGACCGCGTAGAGGCCTTGGTGGAAAAGAAAAAGAAGAAGAAAAACGACGCCGCGGACAGACCTATATGGACCTCCGAGCCGGAGCACAGACCACCTACGCCGCAGCTCAGATGACCCACGGCTCAGATCAGATGGCACGGATCAGATGGCGTCGATCACATAAACGCCAAGTGAAGGACTTCGGATGCAGATGACGTAAGAAGTTAAGAAAGAGACGAAGAAGACATTGTTTTTGATGGAAGACGGAAGAGGTGACGTCAACGTTGAAAGGAGTTTTCGAGAAAAGAGGCGGTGAATCAAAAAAAAAAAAAAAAAAAAAAAAGTGGACATTTTCGGATGGATAAGGTGACTAAGCGGTCGAGGGCGACCGCTGGTGAGGGAGGGGGGTAGTGTTGCGGTGGTAGAAAGAGGTGGGACAGATTAATGGGGTGGACCCTGGAATTTCGGCTCGGCCCGTCCGGGCCGAGCCGGGCCTTGGCACCACCACCATCAAAGCCCACCACCACCACCACATAGATTCCTTTCCCTCTTCAGTTCGAGATATAGTTATCAAAAAGGCCGTATTGAATCATATCTGCGTGCCCGGATCACGGCCCTGCTGTTGTCCTTTCCCTTGCGATACTAGAGTCTTATATTAAAGCAGCTTAGGTATATCGCCTATCGTATATATCTTTTAGAAAGCTTTTAGGGTTGCGTAAAGTACTCGAGGTTCTTATAGTCGGTTAGGGCAAGGAACTCGGGAACTAAGCGGAGTTCTCTATCCTACACTTCGCAACACTGTACGACTGCTAGCAATTCCTTATTATAGATAGGGTAGTTGCACTTAGCTAGGGAGTTCTTCTTAGAGAAGTATATATATAGGTGCAGAAGTCCGTCCGAGCCTACCTGTAACAGGATACTCCCTATATAGTACCCTAAGGAGTTAGTTTCTAGTATCGTCGTACGTTCCGGGTCGAAGGCGGCAAGCGTTAGTCCTGTTATAAAGAGCTCCTTTAGCCTGTTGAAACTTCTATTACACTCGTCCGTCTACTTGAACTGCTTGTCCTTATATGTTAGCTCGACTAGGGGGCGTACGATCTCCGAGTAGTTCTGTATAAACTAGCGGTAAAAGTTGGCAAAACTAAGGAATTCCTGTACGCCCTTAACACTTGTAGGCAGCTTCTATTGCTTAATAGCATCGATCTTTTTCCTGTCTATGTTAATGCCTTTCCCTACGTAGATAATAAATCCTAAGTATTTCGTACATTGTACACTGAATTTACATTTGTCGATGTCGAGGTATATGCCAGCCTGTTGCAGTCGATCTAGTACCTTCTTAACGTCCTGTATATAGTCTGTATAGGTGCCGTCCATAAATACTAGTATTAAACTAGTAGTAGAAGTTAGCAAACTTAAGAAATTCCTGTACGCCCTTAACGCTTGTAGGCAGCTTTTATTGCTTAAAAGCATTAATCTTCTTCCTATCTATACTAATGCCTTTCTATACCTTAATAATAAACCCTAGGTATTTCGTACGTTGTATACCGAATTTACATTTGTCGATGTCGACTTACAAGCTAGCCTGTTGCAGTCGATCTAATACCTTCTTAACGTCCTGCATATAGTCTGTATAGGTGCCGTCTGTAAAAACTAGTATATCGTCGAGGTACGCCGAACAGATGTCGTCTAGTAACCCTTGCAGGGACCTGTTAATGTACCTCTAGAAGGTCGCCAGTGCGTTAGCGAGGCTAAAGGGGGTAACAAGCTACTTAAAAAGACTATATCTCGTATAGAAGGCAGTTATCTATTTACAGCCTTCCTTAATCCGTATCTTGTAGAAAGCTGAGACTACGTTAAGCTTAGTAAGCTACTTTGCCTTGCTAATCCGTCTAAGAGTTTCCTTAATAAGGGGTAGGGAGTACCGGTCCTTCTTAGTAATCGCGTTAATGCCTCTATAGTCTATACAGAAACGCAAACCGGCCTTGCCCTCCTTATAGACAAACAGCACTAGGGCTCCTACAGACGAGGTACTTGCGCGAATGAAATCTTTAGCAAGTACGTCGTCTAGTGTCTTGCGCAGTACTAGGAGTTCTCTAAAGGACATGCTGTACAGCGGACCGTACAGTACTTTAGGCAGACTCCTATCTAGGCAGGGCTCTAGCTAGATGTCGTAGTCAATTCCTTCTCCTCGGTACAGTTGCAGTTTCGAGGCCGACTTTGGCTGAAAGAGGTCTAGGTATCCTACGTATTCTACTAGGAGTTTCGTACAGGGGTCCGTTACTTTCTTAGGTGCTAATGCCTTCTTAATGTCTGCAGTCGCAGTGTTGATCTCGGCCTTAGCATTGCCGCCCTGCAGAACCCTCCCTTAGTCTTAGAGTCTCTGCTTCGTCGCTGCTAGGTACAGCCGTCCCTGTCTAACGTCCAACTTGCCCTACTAGCGCTCTATCTATAGCTTCTCTAATATTAGGTTATACCCTAACTTGTCCTATACGATATAGAGGTATAAGTCCTGCTTATAGTGTCCCTGCAGCTCTATCGTTACTTTTACTATATAGGTAATGTCCGGTCCTCGCCTAGTAATGCCTAGTATGCGTATAGGCACAGTAGGGGTCGTCTTAATGTAGTGTCTCTGTACGAAGTCTTCGCTAATTACTCTGTATACTAAACATCCTGTATTAATCAATGTCCGCGCTATAGCAGTCCTGTTTAGCGTAGGTCGTACGATAAACGGCGTAGTCGTTATGTAGTTGCTCTTAAAAGATAGCTAAGTAGTGCTTTGATTTAGCAATCTATCTCGTATACGTCTCTAGCAGAGCCTTCGCTTAGAGGCTACTCTTTTCCTAACTCGTTGTTATCTAAGGGGGACTCTTAGTTCTCTTGTTAGGGCACTGCAGTTGCTACCCTTACAGTGGTCGGCCGTCCCCTAGGTCTCTCTACTAGCAAAAGCCTGCAATTCCGTACAGTATAGCCTATCTTGCTATACCTATAGCAGCTCCCTTCTGCTCGCCTCTTGTTAAGGGTAGCTATATCTACCTACTGCGCCCTTTTAGCAGCGGCCCTTGGCTGTACGGTAACGGCTGCCGCTACTCTTTTTATCGTTAGTTCCTAGTCTATAGCGTCCGTCTGCTGCTAGAGAGGTTGTCGTATCTTATAGGTACGGCTTATCCGTCCGAGCCTGCGCTGTTAGTCGTCGACTATCCTAAGGAGATTACAGAATTCCTCGTACATAGCTAGTCGCATTACGCCTACTAGTCCTGTTATAATCTCCTTAGAGAAGCCTACCTCTAAGGAGGTAATTTTTATCCTGTCCTCCTATTAGAGTCCTCCTGCCTCTGCTAGGGTCTAGTCGTATTCTGCGAGGAACTCTTGTACAGTCTTACGTCCTTACTTTATCGTATTAACCTATAGGAGTGCTCGGCTCTCGCAGTCTAGGTCCTTATAGCTTCTGTTAAGAGCTGCTTAGAGCATTGTCGTCGTAGCTATTGCTAGGTTGGCAGTAGCCGTCTTATAGTACAGCAGAATCTGTGCTGCTGCCCTGCCCTTTAACCTCCTAAAGAGGTATACTACCTTGTCTAGCTTAGTTAGGTATGCTCCTAAGTTGACTAGAAGCTTAGAGCGTATCTAGGCAGCCTAGGAAGATTACTTAGCCAGAGCTTTACTATCGTAAATAGTAACGTTAGGGAGTTTGCTCTTAGAGGCCTGGGTGTAGGCCGTCGTATTCGTCGTCGTAGGGGTCGGATCGCAATCGGACGCCCTAAGCTGTCGTAGCTCCTGTTCCCGTTAGGAAACTATCGCAGCCTAGTGACTTACTTGCTGTTCGAGCTACCTCTTGTGTTCTAGCAGCTCCTCGTACGCGCAGTGTATCTGATCCTGCATAGCCGCAGGGTCTATAGAGATGTCGCCGTCTATCTTCGTTGTATTACTGCAGTTACCAACAGTAAGATTAGTTCCTAATATAGGGGCTTAAGAATCTTAGTTTAGAAACTTAAGGTTAGGTATCTATATAAAGGAACTAATAGGCAGTTCCTTCGTTGTCTACTACTGTACAATTTGTACCTACGAAGCTAAGCTAGCAATTTCCCTCTATATAGGGGTGTAAGGTTTATACTCTGTACAGAGGATCGGGAGTTTCCCTCTATATAGTAGTATAGAGTTTTTCCTCTGTTTAGAGGGGCGGTAATTCTCCTCTGTATAGGGCTATAGGATTCTCCCTCTGTACAGGAGTAGGGTCGTATCGGTAACTCTGTACAGAGGGTAGGGTCGTGCTAGCGCTGCTAAGTCGCAGTCCTTAGGGCGACGGCTGGCTTAGGTCCAGGACCTAGGCTGGACGGCGCCCCCTAACAGGAACCTTTATATCTACTACTACCTCGTCAAAGAGAGTCGCCGCCGCTGCGGCAGAAGCGCTTAGATCTCAGATAGAAGAAGCAATCCGCGTAGCGAAGGAGGCGATAGAATCAGCTTAGAAGAAGATAGTAACTCGAGCTAATAGAAAGCGGTTACTAATAGAATTTAAGGAAGGCCAAAAGGTATAGCTTAACACGCGGAACCTAAGGCTGAAAGGCAACGCTAAGCTTAACCCCTGCTATATAGGTCCATCTAAGATAGTAGAAAACAGGTTGCTAGTAACTTATTAGCTCTAGCTACCGAAATCGTTCTGGATCTACGACGTCTTTTATTCGGACCTGTTGAGTTTGGACCCTAGAGACAGTCTTCCGGATTAGGGGTTCGCTAAACCCCTGCTGGTCGAGATAGATAGTAAAGAAGAAGAATAGGAGGTAGAAGATGTAATAGATATAAGAAAGATAAGAGGGTCTATCGAAGCAAGGATCTCGTAGAAGGGATAGCTAGAAGACTATAAATAGTATCCGGTCGAGAATCTCCGGAATTCGGTAGAGCTGCTAATAGAGTTTTACACGCAGAATCTGAGGAAGCCGAAGCCTAAGTGGCTCTAAAGTTAATAGTTTAGAAAGAAGAAGAAAACTGCGTCTGCTCTATCGGTGCAGAAGCCGATAGAAACGATCGCGACGATGCGTTTGCTTAGGGTCTTCGCCTCTACCACTACTGCCGACCGACGAAGCCGGTCGGATAATAGCTATAAGGCCGAAGACGGCACTACTGCTAGCGCACTTCGTAGGAGTCTTCGTTCTTTGCCCTCGCTATTAGTAGCTGCTAGACCAGCCAGGTCGGATAATGACAGCGAAGAACAAAAACAACACCAACGAAGCGGCTTTACGGTGGAGCTCGAAGCTATAGTAGAGAAGAAAAAGAAGAAGAAATAGCGAGCCGCAGATGGACCTGTATAGACCTCTATAGTATTGCACAGACTAGCTACGCTGCAGCTTAGATAGCTGCCAGCTTAGATTAGATAGCTCCGATCAGATAGAAGCCGAAGTGAAAGGCGTCAGATAGCAACGATGTAAAAAGAAAGAAGATGTTCTCGAGATAGAAGAAAGAGAAGAGGTAACGTCAGTTTTAAAGAGAAGTTTCTATAGAAGGAACTGCGAATTAAAAAAAAAGAAGAGATAAGTAAGCGGTCGAGGTCGACCGCTAGTAAGGGAGGGGGGTAGTGTTGCAGCGGCAGAAAGGGGTGGGACTAAGTAATAGGGTAGACCCTTAGAAATTTAGCTCAGCCCTTCTAGACCGAGCTAGGCCTTGGCACACTACCCCTAAAGCCCTTAACTACCGCCGCATAGATTCCTTTCCTTCTTTAGTTCGAAATATAGTTATTAAAAAGGCCGTATTAAATTATATCTGCGTGCCCAGATTAGGGTGCGAGGTTCCCACTCTGTACAGAGGGTCGGGAGTTTCCCTCTATACAGTAGTGCAGAGCTTTCCCTCTGTTTAGAGAGGCAGCGATTCCCCTCTGTATAGGGCTATAGGGTTCTCCCTCTGTACAGGGTAAGGGGTCGTGCTGGCACTGCTAAGTCGCAATCCTTAGGGCGATAGCTAGCTTAGGTCTAGGACCTAGCTAGACGGCGCCTCCTAACAATACCCCCCTCCCTTTTCGTAGTGCTTTCCTCGTACAACGACGTGTCGTACGGCCTCAGTTCCTAGCGTTCCTCTTGTAGGTGTCGCTTTCCTATCTTTGTCTAGTCGTCTATAGGGCTGTTGCTCGTCTAGGCACTAGGTCGTAGTTGCCTTGTTTGCCCTCCTTTACACGTTTGTAGCAGCTGCCCTAGTTGCTATTGCCTCGCATAGCCGATATATTAAGCCTCCCCCCTATCTCTCTCTCTTCCTCTCTTTCTCTTCTATTCCCCTACCTATTATCTATCTGCCCGGCTATCTACTACTACTACAACTACTACTACTATCTAACTACTACTACCTACGCTATTTTTATGCTACGCACTCCGTCCGCCCAGTCCCGTCGTAGCTCCCTTGTAGTTGCTGGCTCGTCCTCTTATTGTCTAGCCAGTGTCCCCCTATACTTCTACCTCTAGCTATAGAATACTTAGCTTAATTAGCAACTCCGCTTCTAGTTCGTACACGTCTCCTCCTTCTGTACAGTCCTAGCTAACGTCTTAGGTGCTACACCGCCGAGCAGCAGGACGCTGCTAAGCTGCTATTCTACTCCTTCTAGTATAACCCTGTCCGAATTACGCCCTAGTAGGTCGCTATAGCCCGCCCTTTGTACGTTAACGCTATCCTTATAGCTATTCGCAGCTAGGCCTGCGCCGCTTGCACTAACTCCCCCTAGGGCTCCTTCGGCCTGTACTGCCTGCCCGGCTTTTAGGCCGGCGTATACGCGTTGTATAAGTAGAAGGATAGCTCCCTCTACTGCTCCTACTGCTGTCTAGGGGAGGCTTATAGGGGGGTGCCTCTGCTGCATAGTGCTAGGCCTAGTAGAGCTCCTGTCGACTAGGAGGTAATTAAGATTTCGGACAGGGAGTCGGCAGCCTTATTGTCGACTGCCCTAGTCCTAGGAGGTAGCGGCTAGTAAGCTACCTTAAGATAGTATATAGAAGTTTTCGGACGGTTCTGCTCTTATTCCCTTCTTATTTTTACTCTTATTTCTACCTGTCTCCTAGCTGTTCTCTTCTTCCTGCCCCCTTCTGTACAGTGTAGTGTCGGTAGGACCCGGTAGGGTCCTATGCCTCGATTCCCAATCCTTCGGCAA
Source organism: Pseudocercospora ulei (assembly GCA_016165855.1). Lineage (NCBI taxonomy): Eukaryota > Fungi > Ascomycota > Dothideomycetes > Mycosphaerellales > Mycosphaerellaceae > Pseudocercospora > Pseudocercospora ulei. The sequence continues at coordinate 402,719 of JACWNB010000025.1, read as the reverse complement.
CCCTATATTGCCGACAGCTGTCCTGTACCTAGGGTAGACTGTGCCCTACTTACTGTACAGTACAGTGTTACTGTAACTAGTTAGAGGAATAGTTCTCTTCCTACCTGTCTAGCGCAGATATGTCCTAAAGGGCCTTGTACGGCTCCTACGTAGGCTCTGCCCACCCTCTCTATTTAACTAGGTATTCTACCCTCTTCTGCTTTCTTCGGCTCCCAAGGATTTCTTCTACCTTATACTCTTCCTAGCCTTTAGTTATAATCGCTAGGGGGCGTGCGTCGTCCGTCGTCTAGTATAGGAGGGGGTCCGTATATGCTAGCTGTACGAGATCTATATAGAAGACTAGGTAGATCCCTAGGAGAGTGTTAAGTCGTATAGCGTATGTCCCTACTAGTCGGGCTACTGTAAACTTCCGGTTCTTCTAATCCAGTTTCTTGCTCGGCTAGTCTATACGGATGTTGCGCTAGTTTAGCTAGACCTTATCTCCTGCCTTGTACCTTAGTATAGCCTGCTGTCCCTTGTTAGCCTGCTCTTCCGCATTCTGTTAAGCTATAGCCAGACTCGCTTTCGCCTATTAATAGGCGTTCGTAATTGTCCGTACGATAGCTTCTCCCTGCTAAATTGGGGATCGTACAGGGCGTAAGGTAGCGCCGTTTAGGGTCGGTAGGAGCAGGGAGTAGTCGTATCTGTAGGACATAGAGAAGGGAGACAACCCTGTAGCGTTAGCCGTACAGCTGTTAATAGCCAGTTCCGCTATAGGGAGGAGGCGGTTCCAATTCGTCTAGTCGTAGTTAACGTACGCTCGCAGGTACGCTTATAATGTCGAGTTAACCCTCTCTGTAGCGCTGTCCGTCTACAGGTGCTATACAGTTAATAGGCGGCGTTCTACGTTTAACAACTAACAGACCCTAGCCTAGAGCTAGCTCGTAAACTATATACTCTAGTTAGACACAATTGACCTAGGGAATCTGTGCTTGCTAAACGTTATCTGTATAAATGCCTAAGCGGTGTCCTTAGCTATAGTAGAGCTTATCCCCTCTAGTATTACCCCCTTTGTTAGCTTATTAGTAACTACTATAATGGTCCGCTGTCCGTCGCTCTTAGGGAGGTCTATAATAAAGTCTACTGTTAGGTCTTACTAGGGCTAATCTAGTATTTGTAGGGGTTTCAGCAGCCTGTACTTTAGTTTATACTAGGGCTTCGTCTGTCTGCAGACATCGCAGTTCTGTACGAACCTACGGATGTCTTTTGCTATCGCCGGCTAGTAGTAGTCCCTAGCGACGATACTGTACGTCTCCTCGCGCCCCAGATACCTAGTTGCTAAGTAATTATACGCCTGTTGTATTAAGCTCGTACAGAGCTTCTCGTCTACTAGGACCTAAATCCGATTCCTAAACTTCAGGTTGTTCTCCTCGTCTACTGTGCACTCTGCTGCTAACCTCTTAAGGTAAAGCTCTGCTAGGAGCTTCCGCTGTCCTCCTTAGATCGCTGTACAGGCCCCTCGGTAAACGTCGTCCTTTTCTACTGCCTCTTCCTACGCCTATAGCTAGGGTTCCTATATATATATCGCTACTAGGCAGATAGTCTCCTTGCCTAGTTCCTCCTTCAACATCTAGAACGTCCGTAATTTTAGCCGGTCGTTATCGTACGTCGTTAACATGTCCTAATCCTGCCTAGATAGCGCGTCGGCCCTGCTGTTGTCCTTGCCTTTGCGATACTAGAGTCTTATATTAAAGCAGCTTAGGTATATCGCCTATCGTACGTGCCTCTTAGACAGCTTCCAGGGTTGCGTAAGGAACTTAAGGTTCTTGTAGTCTGTTAGGGCGAGGAACTCGGGAACTAACCAGAGTTCTCTATCCTACGCTTCGCAATACTGTACGACTGCTAGCAATTCCTTGTCGTAGATAGGATAGTTGCATTCGGCTAGGGAGTTCTTCTTAGAGAAATACGCGTATAGGTGCAGGAGTCTGTCCGAGCCTACCTATAACAGGATACCTCCTACGCAATATCCTAAGGAGTCGGTTTCTAGTATCGTTGTACGTTCTAGATTGAAGGTAGCAAGCGTTGGTCCTGTAGTAAAGAGCTCCTTTAGCCTGTTAAAGCTTCTGTTATACTCGTCTATCTACTTAAACTGCTTGTCCTTATGTATCAGCTCGACTAGGGGGCGTACAATCTCTAAGTAGTTCTATATAAACTAGCGGTAGAAGTTGGCAAACCTAAGGAATTCTCGTATGCCCTTAATACTTATAGGGGGCTTCTGTTGCTTAATAGCATTAATCTTCTTCCTGTCTATACTAATGCCTTTCCCTCCCTCGATAATAAACACTAAGTATTTCGTATGTTGTATACCGAATTTACATTTGTTAATGTCGAGGTACAAGCTAGCCTGTTACAGTCGATCTAATACCTTCTTAACGTTCTGTACGTAGTCTGTATAGGTGCCGTCTATAAATACTAGTGTGTCGTCGAGGTACGCGGAGCAGATGTTGTCTAGTAACCCTTGTAGGGACCTGTTAATATACCTCTAGAAGGTTGCCGGTACGTTAGTAAGACTAAAGGGAGTAACAAGCTACTCGAAAAGACTATATCTCGTACAGAAAGCGGTTCTCTATTTATAACCTTCCTTAACCTATATCTTGTAGAAGGCTAAGACTACGTTAAGCTTAGTAAACTACTTTGCCTTGCTAATCTGTCTAAGGGTCTCCTTAACTAGGGGCAGGGGGTACCGGTCCTTCTTAGTAATCGCGTTAATGCCTCTGTAGTGTACGTAAAAACGCAAGCCGGCCTTACCTTCTTTGTAGACAAACAGTACTAGGGCTCCTGCAGATAATGTACTTACGCGAATAAAACCTTAAGCAAGAAGGTCGTCCAGTGTCTTGCGCAGTACTAGGAGTTCTCTAGAGGACATACTATACAGCGGGCTGTACAGTACTTCGGGCAGACTCCTATCCGGACGGGGCTCTAGCTAGATGTTGTAGTTGATTCCTTCTCCTTAGTATAGGGGCAGTTTCGAGGCCAATTTTAGCTTAAAGAGATCTAAGATAGGAGCTTCGTATAGGGGTCCGTCGCCTTCTTAGGTGCTAACGCCTTCTTAATGTCTGTAGTCGCAGTGTTGACTTTAACCTTAGCATTGCCGCCCTGCGGAACTCTCTCTTAATCTCGAAGCCTCTGCTTCGTCGCTGCCAGGTACAGGCGTCCTCGTCCAACGTCTAGCTTGCCCCGCTAGCGCTCTATCTATAGCTTCCCTAATATTAGGTTATATCCTAACTTGTCCTATACGACGTAGAGGTATAAGTTCTGCTCGTAGTGTCCTTGCAGCTCTATCGTTACTTTTACTATATAGGTAATGTCCGGTCCTCGCCCAGTAATGCCTAGTATACGTATAGGTACAGTAGGGGTCGTCTTAATGTAGTGTCTCTATACGAAGTCTTCGCTGATTACTCCGTATACTAAACATCCTGTATCAATTAGCGTCCGCGCTGTAGCGGTCCCGTTTAGCGTAGGTCGTACAATAAACAGCGTAGTCGTTATATAGTTGCTCTTAAAAGATAGCTAAGTAGTGCTTTAATTTGGCAATCTATCTTATATATGCCTCTAGCTAAGCCTTCGCCTAGAGGCTATTCTTTTCCCGACTCGTTGTCGTCTAAGGGGGACCCTTAGTTCTCTTGTTAGGGCGCTGCAGTTGCTACTCTTACAGTAGTCGGCTGTCCCCTAGGTCTCTCTGCTAGCAAAAGCCTGTAGTTCCGTACAGTATGTCCTATCTTGCTACACTGGTAGCAGCTCCCTTCTGCTCATCTCTTGTTAAAGGTAGCCGTATCTACCTACTGTGCCCTTTTAGCATCGGCCCTTAGCCGTATAGTAACAGCTGCCACTACTCTCGTCGTCGTCGTTAGTTCCTAGTCTATAGCGTCCTGCTACCTATAGAGAGGCTGTCGCATCTCGTAGGCGCAGCTTATCCGTCCGAGTCTGCGCTGTTAGTCGTCGACTATCCTTAGGAGATTACAGAACACCTCTTACAAGGCTAGTCGCATTACGCCTACTAGTCCTGTTATAATCTCCTTAGAGAAGCCTACCTCTAAGGTAGTGATTTTTACCCTGTCCTTCTATTGGAGTCCTCCTGCCTCTACTAGGGTCTAATCGTATTCTGTAAGAAACTCTCGTACAGTCTTGCGTCCTTGCTTTATAGTATTAACCTATTGGAGTGCTTAGCTTTCGCAGTCTAGGTCCTAATAGCTCCTATTAAGAGCTGCCTAGAGCATCGTCGTAGTTGCTATTGCTAGGTTAGCAATAGCTGTCTCGTAGTACAGCAGAATTCGTGCTGCTGCCCTGCCCTTTAACCTCCTAAAGAGGTACACTACCTTGTCCAGCTCGGTCGGGTATACTCCTAAGTCGACTAGAAGCTTAGAGCGTATCTGGGCAGCCTAGGAGGGGTACTCGGCCGGAGCCTTACTATTATAGGTAGTAACGTTAGGGAGTTTGCTCTTAGGGGCTAGGGTATAGGCCGTCGTGTTTGTCGTTGTCGTCGTAGGGGTCGGATCGCAATTAGACGCCCTAAGCTGTCGGAGCTCCTATTCCTATTAGGAAATTATCGCAGCCTAGTAGCTTACTTGCTGTTCGAGCTAGGCCTTGCGTGCTAGCAGCTCTTTGTACATACGGTGCACATAATCCTGTATAGCTGTAGGTTCTATAGGGATGTCGCCGTCTATCTTCGTTGTATTACTGCGGTTACCGACAGTAATATTAGTTCCTAATATAAGGCGCTTCAGAATCTTAGTTTAGAAACTGAAGGCTAGGCATCTATATAAATAAACTAATAGGCAGTTCCTTCGTTGTCTGCTGCTGTACAATTTGTACCTATGAAGCTAAGCTAGCAATTTCCCTCTGTATAGGGGTACAAGGTTCCTACTCTGTATAGAGGGTCGGGAGTTTCCCTCTATACAGTAGTACAGAGTTTTCCCTCCGTTTAGAGGGGCGGCAATTCCCCTCTGTGCAGGGCTGTAGGGTTCTCCCTCCGTACAGGGTAAGGGGTCGTGCTGGCGCCGCTAAGTCGCAATCCTTAGGGCGGCGGCTAGCTTAGGTCCAGGACCTGACTGGACGGCGCCCCCTAACAGAACCAAAATCGGCCTCGAAGCTGCCCCTACACCGAGGAGAAGGGATCGACTACGACATCTAGCTCGAGCCCCGTCTAGATAGAAGCCTGCCCGAAGTACCGTACAGCCTACTATATAGTATATCCTCTAGAGAACTCCTAGTATTACGCAAGACACTAGACGACCTACTTGCTAAAGGATTTATTCGCGCGAGTACGTTATTAGCTAGAGCCCTAGTGCTGTTTGTTTATAAGGAAGGCTCGGCTAGCTTGCGTTTCTATATAGACTATAGAGGCATTAACGCGATTACTAAGAAGGACCGGTACCCCCTACCCCTTATTAAGGAGACCCTTGGACGGATTAGCAAGGCAAAGTAGTTTACTAAGCTTAACGTTGTTTTAGCCTTCTACAAGATACGGATTAAGGAAGGATATAATCAGATAACCGCTTTCTGTATAAGGTACGGACTTTTCGAGTAGCTTATTACCCCCTTTAGCCTTATAAACGTGCTGGCAACCTTCTAGAGATACATTAACAGATCTTTGCAAGGACTTCTAGACGACATCTGCTCTGTATATCTTAACGATATCCTAGCATTTACAGACAGCACCTGCGAGGACTACGTACAAGATATTAAGAAGGTGTTAGACCGTCTGTAGCAGGCTAGATTGTACCTTAACATCGACAAATGTAAATTCGGTATACAGTGTACGAAATACCTAGGGTTTATTATCGAGGCAGGGAAAGGTATTAGTATAGACAGGAAGAAGATTAATGCTATTAAGCAATAGAAGCTCCCTACGAGTGCTAAGGGTATATAGAAATTCCTTAGGTTTGCCAACTTCTACTACTAGTTTATACAGAACTACTCGGAGATCGTACGCCCCCTAGTTAAGCTAATATACAAGGACAGACAGTTTGCCTAGACGGACGAATGCGACAAGAGTTTCAACAAGCTAAAGGAGCTCTTTACTACAGGACCAACGCTTGCCGCCTTTAACCTAGAACGTACGACGATACTGGAAACCGACGCCTTAGGATACTGTATAGGAGGTATCCTCTTATAGGTAGGTCCAGACAGCCGTCTATACCTATATGCATATTTGTCTAAGAAGAACTCCCTAGCTAAATGCAACTACCCTATCTTCAATAAGGAATTGCTAGCGGTCGTACAGTGCTGCAAGGCGTAGGATAGAGAACTCCGCTTAGTTCTTAAATTCCTCGCCCTAAACAACTACAAGAATCTCGAGTATTTTGTACAGCCCTAGAAGTTTTCTAAGAGACACGTACAATAGGCGATATATCTAAGCCGTTTCAATAAAAGGCTCTAGTACTGCAAAGGGAAGGACAATAGCAGGGCCGACGCATATCTAGACGAGACTAGGACATGCTAGCGACGTACAACGACGAACGACTAAAGTTACGAACATTCCAGATGTTTAAGGAAGAACTAGACAAGGAGGTTATCTACCTAGCAGCAACATATATATAGGAACCCTAGGTATAGGCATAGGAAGAGGCAGTAGAAAAGGACGACGTATACCGAGGGGCCCATACAGCGATCCAAGGAGGACAGCGGAAGCTCCTAGCATCGCTCTACCTTAAGGTATTAGCAGCAGAGTGCACAGTAGACGAGGAGAACAACCTGAAGTTTAGGAATCGGATTTGGGTCCTAGCAGACGAGAAGCTCCGTACGAGCTTAATACAACAGACGTATAACTTAATACCAACCGGGCATCTAGGGCGTAAGGAGACGTACAGCATTATCGCTAGGGACTACTACTAGCTAGCGATAGCTGTTGCAGCGGCAGAAAGGGATGGGACTAAGTAATAGGGTAGACCCTCGGAATTTCGGCTCGGCCCTTCCGGACCGAGCCGGGCCTTAGCAAGCCACCCCTAAAGCTCTTACCTACCACTATATAGATTCCTTTCCCTCCTCAGTTCGAGATATAGTTATTAAAAAGGCCGTATTGAATCTTATCTACGTGCCCAGATTATTATATCTCGAACTCACCTACTACACTAACTCTGCACTGCGCGAAAGGGACCGTTAAACAATCCGGACACCCGAATAATGTACGCGCACTACACACACCAAACCAAACACCAGTACCGTAAGAAAGCTATAGAGAGCTTCTTAACAGTAGAGGGCAGCGTTATAGGCCACAGCGTAAAGAGAAAGACTAACAGACTAAGGGATAGGCGTACTAGCATCCTCGACGATAGAATAGCCACTAAGGGCCTTACAGAAGAAGAGATAGATAAAGCGAGAAAGGGCATAGAGAGCTATGCCGAACTGTACGCACATACGCTGGATAAGATAGGAGAATATCTTACAGAACATAGAGCAGAGAAGGTGTTCGACATTATTACCTTCGTCGAAAAGAAATTTTATAGGAACACAGAAGAAAACAGGAGACTAAGAGAAGAAATAGAAGCGGTAATAGCAGAGAAGGAGTTAGCAGAAACTATTATCGACGTGTTAGAAAACCAAGCGGCGAATCGACTAGCATAACTAAAGGCGATAAAGACTTAGTTAGCTAAGATAGAGGCAGCGACGTCGTCGGCGCTGCCACTATATCGAGAAGAACAAGAAGAGACTGCCTTACTAGCGGCCTACAGTTAGGGTAGCACCTTAATAACGTTACTACCGGACCTACCGGCGTTTAGAGGCAGAGACCCTAAAGACTAGGAGGCATTTAAGAAGAAGATAAAGAACAAGATAGACTGCAACTATGCCGGAAACAGTGCAGGAGATAGATTGGCCTACCTAGAATCGCGATTAGAAGGTAACGCTTTTTCGCTAGTAGCGGACCTAGAAGAGGTAACTGCTAAAGAAGCAATTAAGGCGCTAAATCAACGCTTCGGAGACCCCTTCTAGAAGAAGACAGCCTATAAGCAACTGGACAAGATCAACCAGAACCAGCAGACGTTTAAGGAGTTCTACGGACTATTCTGAAAATATGCTATTAGAGCTAGAGTGTCGGAAGATAAGCAGCTCTACCTACTAAGACAGAAGCTAAAGCCCGAATTGGCTGCAGCTATAGCGTCGGTAGAAGACGAAGACCTCGAAAGCTTCGTATACAGAGCGAGAGTCACTGCCAGAAATCTAAGCGCTTACGCGAAATCGCGCGAATCAAACTAGAAGCTATCGACGACGCCGACAACACGACCCCCTGCAACTTTCTAAAGAGCACCTTAGCAGCCATCTTATTCGCCGCGCTCGTCGTTTGTCCCTACCTACTACGCGTATAGAAAGCCTGGCTATATTGCTACGAGATGCCAAGCTACGGATTAGCAGAAGCAGGAGTATCGAGCTACGAAGCAGCAGCCGAGAAAGGCTATCCAAGCTATAGAGCCGGCTCCGAACGACACCGACAGTGTGGACAGTAGAGTGCTACTACGAATCCTAGGAAAAGACTAGCTAGACGGATAGGCCCCCTATCCAGCATAGACAATAGGGCACCGATACAAACTACGTCGCTAGAAGAAGGAAGTATTAACAGCTGTAGCGATCTGCTCTCGGCGGCAGTAGAAGTAAATATGGAAACAGCTATTATCCTTCCTATTACGATCCACCCTGTTAAGAAGTTACGCCCACTGCTCTAGCTAAGAGCTTTCATCGATACCGGAGCTCTTATCGGAGCAGCGATCCACTATCGGTTAGTTTAGAAGCTGATAAAGGGATACGGCTATCTGGTAGAACTAGCGTCGCTAACGCGAACTTCGGCATACAACGGACAAGACACCAAGAGCGTAACGCATTATATGCTATTAAAGACTACTCTGGCTGGTCACACTACGGAAGCGACGTTCCGAATTATAGATATCGGAAGGTTTGACATTATAATAGGACAGAAATAGATAAAGAACCAGAAAGCCGTTATTAACGTAGGTAAAGGCACGCTTAGGTTCAAAACCAAGCAGAGTAGAGTCGCCGCTGCGGAACCGAACGTTACGACTATCGAACCAGTTCCGATGGATCGGTCCGACCCTCTAGACACGATCGGAAAAATAAGCTTAGAAGCTTTAACGGCCCTTGCGAGGTCGCCGGACAATAAGATTTATGCTATCTTAATAAAGGACATCGAAGACTACTAGAAGATAATAGCGGAAGAAGAAGTGGATCCGCTAGAGGTATTACTAAAAGAACTCCACAGCTACGCTAACGTGTTCTCGAAGGCTAACTCCAACCTCTTGCTGCTCTACCGACCGGAATACGACAATAAGATCCGACTAAAAGAGGGAGCTACGTTGCCAAGAACCGAGCCCCTAAGACGACTGTCGCCGGCCGAGCTAGACTAGATAGAAGTGTTTGTTCGAGAGAACCTAGCGAAGAAGTTTATTACGCCGAGCTTAGCTGAATATACGTTACCGATTCTTTTCGTAAGGAAACCTAGAGGTAGTCTTAGACTGTACGTAGATTACCGAGGCCTTAATAAGGTTACTAAGAGAGATGTGTACACGCTGCCGCTAATCGACGAGACTATACAACGAGTAGCTAAAGCTAAGTGGTTTAGTAAGCTAGACATTCGCTAAGCGTTCTACTGACTAAGGAACAAGGAAGGACAAACCGAAGATCTTACGACATCCGCTACACGCATAGGCAATTTCAAGTGGTTGGTAATGCCTTTCGGACTTACTAACGCGCTGGCGGTGTAGCAACGCTTCTTAAATCACACCTTTATGGACATGCTAGAACGATTCGTATCTATTTACTTAGACGACATCCTTATCTACACCGATAGAACGAGAGAACAGCATACAGACTACATTAAGAAGGTGCTGATTAGGCTCTGCGAGGTCGGGTTAAACGCGGATACGAAAAAGAGCGAGTTCTATTAGACCGAAGTCAAATATCTCGGCCTTATCGTAGGAAGAGAGGGAATTCGGATAGACCCTTCGAAGGTCGCTGCTGTAGCAGAATGAAAGCAGCCGAAATCCGGAAACACTATACAAATCAGAGCGTTTCTCGGATTCTGCAGCTACTATTAACAGTTTATTAAGGACTTTAGCAAGATAGCGAGACCCCTAAACGAAGTACTAAAGAAGGAGGCCGCTGGCCTATAGAATAAGAAGTGCACAGAGGCTTTTATCTAGCTAAAAGAAGCAGTGGCCTCGGCGCTAGTACTGGCGCACTTCCGACCAGAAAAGACGATCTATATAGAAACGGACGCTTCCGACACAGTAACAGCAGGGGTCCTTTCTTAATATGCTAACGACAGAGAGACCCTCTATCCGGTAGCCTTCTTTAGCAAGTCTATAACTAATGCTAAGCGGAACTACGCCATCTATAATAAAGAACTGTTAGCTATTATATAGACGTTCAAAGAGTAGAAGCCGGAGCTTATAGCTAAAAAGAGCACAGTCCAGGTCCTTACGGACCACCAGTCGCTTACCTACTTTATAAAGATGCAGAAGCTATTACGTTGCCAGGCCCGGTAGGCCGCCTACTTATCCGGATTCGACTTTAAGATTACCTATCGACCTAGAGCTCAAAATAGAAAGGCTAATACGCTAACGAGAAGAGAAGGAAAGACTAGCCGCGCGAAAGAAGATCCGAACATGATTCAGAAGGTGTTAACCGAACGGATAGTAGACGCCGAGGTGTTAAAAGAGGTAGGGATCTGTGCGATAGAGCCGCTAACCGAGAAAGAGATGCTCTACGAGAAAGTGGAACAGCTTAACTAGCAGTAGAAGCTCAGCAAAACCGGCTTAGGGAAGCTAATAGTTCTAGAAAAACTAATTATAGAGGTTATCCAGTCGGTCTACAGTTCCAAAGATGTTGGTTATGCAGGCTCGAAGAAGACAATAGAAGCTGTAAGGACGACCTACTAGTTTCTGCAAATCTTTAAGCGGATCCACCGGTTTATCGCTAACTGCTACGTGTGCCGAGCTGCGAAGCTACGTTACGGCCTTCCGGCTAGTCTGTTGAAGCTACTTCCAATCCCCGAGAAACCGTAGCAGCATATTACGATAGATTTCGTAACCGGCCTGCCGGATTTCGATAGATATAATGCTACGCTTAACGTAGTGGATTAACTAAGCAAAGAGCGCTACTTTATCCCCTGCCGAGCGAAGGATAAAGTAACTACTATAGAAGAGATAGCGAGAATGCTAATTCAGCACGTATAGAACCACTACGGCCTGCCGGACACTATTACTACGGACAGGGGTCCTTAATTCACTACCGACGTATAGAAGGCTATTAACTATGCTCTCGGAATCCGCGGAAAGCTCAGCACGGCCGCTTACCCTTAAACCGACAGTTAGTTAGAAGTAGCTAACCGCGAGATAGAGAAATATCTATAAATCTTCTATAGTTATTATTAAGCAGAGTAGGTTAAGGTGTTGCCGATAGCCGAATTCTGCGCCAATTCAGCACGATTAGAAGCTACCTCGCTGGCGCCGTTTAAGATAACCTATAGTTATCTTCTAAGGATAAGCTTTTAACTGTCAAACGAATCCAGCTCTTTAGAATCTCCTACCGGCACTTCGTTAAAGAGAGTCGCTACTGCGGCGGTAGAAGCGCTCCGATCTCAGATAGAAGAAGCGATTAAGGTAGCGAAAGAGGCAATAGAATCGGCTTAGAAGAAGATAGTAACTCGAGCTAATAGAAAGCGGTTACCAATAGAATTCGAAGAAGGCTAAAAGGTATAGCTTAACACGCAGAACCTAAGGCTAAAAGGCAACGGCAAGCTTAACCCTCGTTACGCAGGCCTGTTTAAGATTGTAGAAAAAAGGTCGCCAGTAACTTATCGACTCTAGCTACCGAATTCGTTCCAGATCTATAATGTCTTTTATTCGGATCTGCTAAGTTTGGACCCTAAAGACGGTCTTCCGGATTAGGGGTTCGCTAAGCCCCTACTAATCGAGATAGATAGTAAAGAAGAAGAATAGGAGGTGAAAGATGTAATAGATATAAGAAAGCTAAGAGGATCTATTGAAGCGAGGATCTTATAGAAAGGATAGCCAGAAGACTATAAATAGTATCTGGTCGAGAATCTCCGAAATTCGGTGGAGCTGCTAAGAGAATTTTACGTTCGAAACCTAAGGAAGCTAAAGCCTAAGTAGCTCCGAAGCTGATAGTTACGGAAGAAGAAGAAAAGCTGCGTCCGCTCTATTAGTGTAGAAGCCGATAAAGACGATTGTAGCAATAGCTCCGCTAGAGCCTTCGACGCGGCCACTACCTACCGCCAGTTCGACGCGACGGTCGACGACGCTGCCCTAAACAAATAAAGCGGCGTCGGCGCCGCCGGCCCTGCGATAGGTAAGGTCTTTGGTAGAGAAAGAAAAAGAAGAAGAAAAGGCGCTGTAGACGGATCTATATAGACCTCTGTAGCAGAGCACAGACTAGCTACGCCGCAGCTTAGGTAACCGCTAGTTCCGATCAGATAGCTCTTCTGATCAGTTAGACGCTAAAGTGAAGAAGTCAGATAGCGACGATGTAAGAAGAAAGAAGATAAAAAAAGGGGATAGTTTCGAAATACAAGAAAGCGAAGAGGTAACGGCGGAATCAAAAAAAAAGAGAGAAACAGACGAGTCAGCGGTCGAGGTCGACTGCTAGTAAGGGGGGGGGGGTGGTGTTGCAGCAGCAGAAAGGGATGGGACTAAGTAGTAGGGTAGACCCTTAGAATTTCGGCTCGGCCCTTCCGGACTAAGCCGGGCCTTAGCAAGCTACCCCTAAAGCTCCTACCTACTACTACATAGATTCCTTTCCCTCCTTAGTTCGAGATATAGTTATTAAAAAGGCCGTATTGAATCTTACCTGCGTGCCCGGATTAATAGCGAAAGACATCTGTAGGTTCGTACAGAACTGGGATGTCTACAGACGGACGAAGCCCTAGCGCGAGCTAAAGCACAGCCTGTTAAAACCCCTACCGATACCGGACTAGCCCTAGCAAGACCTAATAGTAGATTTCATTACGGATTTCCCTAAGAGCGACAGGCAGTGCAACATTATAGTAGTAACGGACAAGCTAACGAGGGGGGTAATACTAGAGGGAATAGACTCTATTAAGGCTAAAGACACTGCCTAGGCGTTTATACGGACGACGTTTAGCAAATACGGATTCCCTAGGTCAATCGTATCCGACTGTTGCGGCGGCAGAAAGGGGTGGGACTAAGTGATAGGGTAGACCCTTAGAATTTTGGCTTAGCCCTTCCAGACCGAGCCGGGCCTTAGCACACTACCCCTAAAGCCCTTACCTACCGCCGTATAGATTCCTTTCCTTCTTCAGTTCGAGATATAGTTATTAAAACAGCCGTATTGAATTATATCTGCGTGCTCGGATTATTATATCTCGAACTCACTTACTACACTAACTCCGCGCTGCGCGAAAGGGCCCGTTAAACTATCCGGCAACCTGAATAACGCACGCGCATACTACAAACCAAACCAACAACCCCTAGCACTGTAAGATAGCTATAGAAGGCTACTCGACAGTACAAGGCGGCGTTACAGGCCGCAGCAGAAGCAGGAGAGAAAAGACTAACAGAGCGAGTAGGCGCTCTAGCGCTATTAATAATAAGATTATTATTAGAGGTTTTACAGCAGAAGAAACTGCAGAGGTTAAGGAACGAATAACCGAATATAAGAAGATCTACGACTGTACGCTCGGGGAACTTAAAGATTACGTAAACGAGAACGGAATAGGGAAGGTCTACAACGGCATAGACCTTATTAAGACGCTGTTTTACAGAACCCTGGAAGAGAATAGGCAGGTAAGAGAGGAAACCGAAGCGGTAAGGGCTAAGAAGGAATCGGCAGAGACTATTGTCGATATGCTAGAAAACTAAGCAGCGAATCGACTAGCACAACTAAAGGCAATAAAGACTTAGTTAGCTAAGATAGAAGCAGTAATGTCGTTGGCGCTGCTACTACATCGAGAAGAACAAGCGGAGACCGCCTTACTAGCGGCCTATAGTTAAGGCGGCACCTCGATAACGTTACTACCTAATCTACTAGCGTTTAGAGGCGGAGACCCTAAAGACTAGGAGGCGTTTAAGAAAAAGATAAAGAACAAGATAGACTGCGATTATGCCGGAAACAGTAAAGAAGACAGGTTGGCCTACCTGGAATCGCGATTAGAAGGTAAAGCTTTCTCGCTAGTAGCAGACCTAGAAGAGGTAACCGCCGAAGAAGCAATTAAAGCGCCAGACTAACGCTTCGGAGATCCCTTCTAGAAGAAGACAGCCTGTAAGCAACTAGATAAGATCAACTAGAAGTAGCTAACGTTTAAGGAGTTCTACGGACTGTTCAGAAGATATACTATTAGAGCTAGAGTGTTAGAAGATAAGCAGCTACACTTTCTAAGGCAGAAGCTAAACCCTAAACTGGCCGCAGCTATAGCTTTGGTAGAAGACGAAGACCTCGAGAGCTTTGTGCACCAAGCGAGAGTTACTGCCAGAAACCTAAGCGCCTATACGAAATCGGCATCGCGCGAACCGATTTAGAAGCAGTCGGTGCCGACAACACGACCCCCTGCTCCTTTCCGCCGAGGCCCCACCTAGCAGATATCTTATTCCCTGCGTTCGTCGTTCGTCCCTACTGATCCGGGCACGCAGATATGATTTAATACGGCCTTTCTAATAACTATATCTCGAACTAAGGAGGGAAAGGAATCTATGTAGTAGTAGGTGAGAGCTTTAGGGGTAGTGTGCCAAGGCCCGGCTTAGTCTAGAAGGGCCGAGCCGAAATTCCGAGGGTCCCCCCTATTACTTAGTCCCACCCCTTTCTGCTGCTGCAACACTACCCCCCTCCCTTACCAGCAGTCGCCCTCGACTGCTTCCTTATCTATCTGTATCTTTTTTTTTGATTCCTTCGCTATTTCTTCGCTTTCTTCTATTTCGAAACTATCCCCTTTTTTTTATCTTCTTTCTTCTTATATTGTCGCCTTCTAATATCTTTACTTAGCGTCCATTTAATTGGAAGAGCTATCTGATCGGATCCGGCGGTTACCTAAGCTGTAGCGTAACCGGTCTGTGCTCCGCTGTAGAGGTCTATATAGATTTATCTGCAGCTTGCTATCTTCTTCTTCTTCTTTCTCTACTAAAGACCTTACACACTGCAGGGCCGGCGGCGCCGACGCTGCTTTATTTGTTCAGGGCGGCGTCGTCGACTGTTACGTCGAACTGGCAGTAGGTAGTAGCCGCATCGAAGACTCTAGCAAAGCGACTGTTACGATCGTCTTTATCGGCTTCTGTACCGATAGAGCGGACGCGGCTTTTCTTCTTTTTCCGGAATAATCAACTTCGGAGCTACTTAGGCTTCGGCTTCTTTGGGTTCTGGACATAAAACTCTCTTAGCAGCTCCGCCAAATTCCGGAGGTTCTCGGCTAGATACTATTTATAGTCTTCCGGCTATCCTTTCTATATAATCCTTGCTTCGATAGATCCTCTTAGCTTTCTCATATCTATTATATCTTCTACCTCCTATTCTTCTTCCTTACTGTCTATCTTAATTGGTAGGGGTTCGGCGAAGCCTTGTTCCGGCAGTCCGTTCTTAGGGTCTAGGCTTAGTAGATCCGAATAGAAAACATTATAGATCCGGAACGCCTTAGGCAGCTCGAGCCGATAGGTTACCGACGATCTCTTTTCTACTATCTTGAACGGACCTACGTAGCAGGGGTTGAGCTTGGGGTTGCCTTGCAGCCTTAGGTTCTGTATATTAAGCTATACCTTTTGGCCCTCCTCGAGTTCTATCAGTAACCGCTTTCTATTAGCTCGAGTTACTATCTTCTTCTAAGTCGATTCTATCGCCTCCTTTGCTACTTTGATCGCTTCTTCTATCTAAGATCTAAGCGCTTCTGCCGCAGCGGCGGCGACTCTCTTTAACGAGGTGGCCGTAGAAGGTTCTAAAGAGCTGGGTTCGTTCGGCAGTTAAAAGCTTATCCTCGGAAGACAGCCGTAGGTTATCTCGAGCGGCGCCAGTAAGGTGGCATCTAATCGTGCTAAATTGGCGCAGAATTCGGCTATCGGCAATATCTTAACCTATTTAGCTTAATAATAACTGCAGAAGATTCGTAGATATTTCTCTATCTCTCGGTTAGCTACTTTAGACTGACTGTCCGTTTAAGGGTAAGCGGCTGTACTAAGCTTTCTACGAATTCTGAGAGCATAGTGTATAGCCTTCTATACGTCGGCAGTAAATTAAGGACCCCTATCTGTAGTAATAGTGTCCGGCAGGCCGTAGTGTTTCTATACGTACTGAGTTAGCATTCTCGCCGTCTCTTCCGTAGTGGTTCCTTTATCCTTCGCTTAGCAGGGAATAAAGTAGTGCTCCTTGCTTAGTCGATCCACTACATTAAGCGTAGCATTATATCTATCGGAATCCGGTAGGCCGGTTACGAAATCTATCGTAATGTGCTGCTACGGTTTCTTAGGGATCGGAAGTGGCTTTAACAGACTGGCTAGAAGGCCGTAACGTAGCTTCGCGACCCGGCATACATAACAGTTAGCGATAAACCGGTAGATCCGCTCGAAAATTCGTAGAAACTAGTAGATCGTCCTTACGGTTTCTATCGTCTTCTTTAAGCCTGCGTAACCGACATCCGTAGAGCTATAGATTCGTTGGACGACCTTAGTAATTAGGTCTTCCAGAACTATTAGCTTCCCTAAACCAGTTTTGCCGAGCTTCTATTGCTAGTTAAGCTGCTCTACTTTTTCGTAGAGAGTCTCTTCCTTGGTCGCCCGCTCTACTGCGTAGACCCCTACCTCTTTTAGCACCTCGGCGTCTACTATCCGTTCTGTTAACACCTTCTGGAACATGTTCGGATCTTCTTTTGCGCAGCTAGTCTTTCCTCTCTTCTCGTTAGTGCATTAGCCTTTCTATTCTAAGCTCTAGGTCGGTAAGTAATATTGAAGTCGAATCCGGACAAGTAGGCGGCCTACCGAGCTTGGCGCTGCAATAGCTTCTGCGTCTTTATAAACTAGGTAAGTAACTAGTGATCTGTAAGGACCTAGACTGTGCTCTTTTTAGCTATAAGCTCTAGCTTCTACTCTTCGAACGCCTGTATAATAGCTAACAGTTCTTTATTGTAGATAGCGTAGTTTCGCTTAGCATTATTTATAGACTTGCTAAAGAAGGCTACCGGATAGAGAGTCTTGCCGTCGTCAGCGTATTAAGAAAGGACCCCTGCAGCTACTATGTCAGAAGCGTCTGTTTCTACGTAGATCGTCTTTTATGGCTGGAAGTGCGCTAGAACCAGCGCCGAGGCTACTGCTTCTTTTAGCCGGTTAAAGGCTTCTGTGCACTTCCTATTCTATAGGCCGGCGGCCTCCTTCTTTAGTGCTTCGTTCAGCGGTCTCGCTATCTTGCTAAAGTCCTTAATAAACTGTCGATAGTAGCTGTAGAATCCGAGAAACGCTCTGATTTGCGTAGTGTTTCTGGACTTCGGCTGCTTCTATTCCGCGACGGCAGCGACTTTTAAGGGGTCTATCCGAATCCCTTCTCTTCTGACAATAAGACCGAGGTATTAAACTTCAGTCTAATAGAACTCGCTTTTCTTTGTGTCCGTGTTTAATCCTACCTTGCAGAGTCTCTTTAACACCCTCTTAATGTAGTCCGGATGTTGCTCTCTCGTTCTATCGGTGTAGATAAGAATGTTGTCTAAGTAGATAGACACGAACCGTTCTAGCATATCTATAAAAGTGTGGTTTATAAAGCGTTGCTACACTGCCGGCGCGTTAGTAAGTCCGAAAGGCATTACTAACTACTTGAAATTGCCTATGCGTATAGCGAATGTTGTAAGATCTTCGGTTTGTCCTTCTTCGTTTCTTAGTCGGTAGAACGCTTGGCAAATATCCAGCTTGCTAAACCATTTAGCCTTCGCTACCCTCTGTATAGTCTTATCGATTAGAGGCAGCGGATACACGTCTCTCTTAGTGACCTTATTAAGGCCTCTGTAATCTATGCATAGTCGGAGGCTACCTCCGGGCTTCTGTACGAAAAGAATCGGTAACGTATATTCGGCTAAGCTTAGCTTAATAAACTTCTTCGCCAGATTCTCTCAAACAAACACTTCTACCTAGTCTAGCTCGGCCGGCGACAATTGTCTTAGGGGCTCGGTTCTCGGCAATGCGGCTCTTTCTTTTAGCCGGATCTTGTTGTTATACTCCGGCCGGTAGAGCAGCAGGAGGTTGGAGTTAGCCTTCGAGAACACGTCGGTGTAGCTATAGAGTTCTTTTGGTAACACCTCTAATAGATCCACCTCTTCTTCTACTATTATCTTCCAGTGGTCTTCGATGTCTTTTATCGAGATAGCGTAAAATCTTATTGTCCGGCGACCTCGCGAGGGTCGTTAAGGCTTCCGAGCTTATTATTCCGATCGTATCTAGAGGGCCGGACCGATCCTTCGGAACCGCCTCGATAGTCGTAACGTTCGGTTTAGCGGCGACGACAGTCTGCTAGTCTTTGAATTCGAGGGTGCCTTTGCCTATATTAATAACGGCTTTCTGGTTCTTTATCTATTTCTGCCCTATAATAATGTCAAACCTTCCGATATCTATAATTCGGAGCGTCGCTTCCGTAGTGCGACCAGCTAGGGTAGTCTTTAATGCCACATAATGCGTAACACTCTCTGTGTCTTGTCTGTTGTATGCCGAAATCCGTGTCGGCGACGCTAGCTCTACTGGGTAACTATATCCTTTTATCAGTTTCTGAACCAATCGATAGTGGATCGCGGCTCCGATAAGGGCTCCTGTGTTAATAAAAGCTCTTAGCTAAAGTAGTCTGCTTAAGCTATTAAGGGGGTAGACAGTAATTAGAAGGATAATAGCTGTTTCTGTGCTTACTTCTACTGCCGCTAAAAGCGGATCGCTGCAGCTGTTAATATTTCCTTCTTCCGGCGACGTAGTTCTTGTCGGTGCCCTATTGTCCTTGCTAGATAGGGGGCCTATCCGTCTAGCTAGTCTTTTCCCAGGATTCTTAGTAGCACTCTACCGTCTACACTGTCGGTGTTGTTCGGAGCCGGCTCGATAGCTTGTATAGTCTTTCTCAGCAGCTGCGGCTGCAGCTGCTTCGTAACACGATACTCCTGCTTCTGCTTATCCGATGCTTGGCATTTCGTAGCGATGTAACTAGGCTTTCTATATGCGTAGCAGGTAGGGAGGAACGACGAACGCGGCGGATAAGATAGCTGCTGAGGTGCCCTCCGGAAAGGTGTAGGGGGTCGTGTTGTCTGCATTATAGACGGCTTCTGGCTCTGTTCGCGCGATTTTGCGTAAGCGCTCAGGTTTCTAGCAGTAACTCTCGTTTAGTGCACGAAGCTTTCGAGATCTTTGTCTTCTACCGACGCTATAGCTGCAGCGAGTTCTGGGTTTAGCTTCTGCCTTAGTAGGTAGAGCTGCTTATCTTCTAACACTCTGGCTCTAATTGCATATTTCTGGAACAGTCCGTAGAATTCCTCGAACGTCTGCCGGTTCTAGTTAATCTTGTCTAGCTGTTTACAGGCCGTCTTCTTTCGGAAGGGGTCTCCGAAGCGTTAATCCAGCGCTTTAATCGCTTCTTTAGCAGTTACCTCTTCTAGGTCCGCTACTAACGAAAAAGCTTTACCTTCTAATCGCGATTCTAGGTATGCTAACCTGTCTCCTGCACTGTTTCCGGTATAGTCGCGGTCTATCTTGTTCTTTATCTTCTTCTTAAACGCCTCCTAGTCTTTAGGGTCTCTGCCTCTAAACGCTAGTAGATCCAGTAGTAACTTTATTAGGGTGCTACCTTAACTATAGGCCGCCAGTAAGGCGGTCTCTGCTGGTTCTTCTCGATGTAGTGGTGGCGTCGACGATGTCGCTGCCTCTATCTTAGCTAACTAAGCCTTTATCGTCTTTAGTTGCGTTAGTCGATTCGCCGCTTAGTTTTCTAACATGTCGATAATAGTTTCTGCCGAATCCTTCTTAGCTATTACCGCTTCCATTTTATCTCTTAGTCGCCTGTTCTCTTCTATGTTCCTGGTAAACTTCTTTTTAACGAAGGTAATAATGTCGAACACCTTCTTAGCTCTATTTTCTGCTAGATACTCTTCCATTTCCTCTGGCTTACGTACGTACAGTTCGGCATAGCTCTCTATGCCCCTCTTCGCTTTATCTATCTCTTCTTCTGTAAGGCCCTTAGTAGCTATTCTATCGTCGAGGATGCTGGTACGCCTATCCCTCGGTCTGTTAGTCTTTCTCTTTCCGCTGCGGCCTGTAACGCCGCCTTCTACTGTCGAGAAGCTCTCTATAGCTTTCTTACAGTACTAGGGGTTGTTGGTTTGTTGTGTGTAGTGCGCGTGCGTTATTCGGGTGTCCGGATAGTTTAACGGTCCCTTTCGCGCAGCGCAGAGTTGGTGTAGAAAGTGAGTTCGAGATATAATAATCTGGGCACGTAGATATAATTTAATACGGCCTTTTTACTAACTATATCTCGAGGTAAGGAGGGAAAGGAATCTATGTAGTAGTAGGTAAGAGCTTTAGGGGTAGTGTACCCAGGCCCGGCTCGGTCCGGAAGGGCCGAGCCGAAATTCCGAGGGTCCACCCTATTAGTTAGTCCCACCCCTTTCTGCCGCCGCAACACCTACCTGCTACGCGTACAGAAAGCCGGGCTATATCGCTACGAGATGCCAAGCGACGGCTTAACAGAAGCAGGAATATCGTACTGCAAAGCCGCAGCTGCCGAGAAAGACTATCCAAGCTATTAAGCCGGCTCCGAACGACACTAACAGCGTAGATAGTAGAGTGCTACTGCGAATCCTAGGAAAAGACTAGCTGGACGGATAGGCCCCCTATCTAGTATAGACAATAGGGCATTGCTGCGAACTACGTTACTAGAAGAAGGAAGTATTAACAGTTGTACCAATCCGCTCTTAGCGGTAGTGGAAGTAAACACAGAGACTGCTATTATCCTTCCGATTACAGTCTACCCCCTCGAAGGCTCGCATCGACCACTCTAATGAAAGGCCTTTATCGACACAAGAGCTCTTATTAGCGCTGCGATCTACTATTGATTGGTTTAAAAGCTAATAAACGGATATAGTTACCTAGTAGAATTAGCATCGCCGACGCGAATTTCGGCATACAACGGACAAGACACTGAGATTGTTACGCATTATGTGCTATTAAAGACTACCTTGGCAGGTCGCACTACAGAAGCAACGTTCCGAATTATAGATATCGGAAGGTTTAACATTATTATAGGGCAGAAATAGATAAAGAACCAGAAAGCCGTTATTAACGTAGGTAAAGGTACGATCGGGTTCAAAACCGAGCCAAGTAGAGTCGCTGCTGCCGAATCGGTCACCGTCTTCGCCGCGAAACCAAACGCTACAACTACCGGAGCGACTCCGATCGATCGGCCTGACCCTCTAGACACGAACGGAATAATAAGCTCGGAAGCTTTAACGACCCCTGCGAGGTCGCTAGACAGTAAGATCTACGCTATCTCGATAAAAGACATTAAGGATTACTAGAAGATAATAGCGGAAGAAGAAGTAAATCTCTTAGAGGTGCTACCGAAGGAGCTCTATAGCTACGCAGATGTGTTCTTAAAAGCTAACTCCAACCTCCTGCCGCTCTACTAACCAGAATATAACAACAAGATCCTGCTAAAAGAAGGAGCCGCGTTGCCGAGAACTGAATCCCTAAGACGCCTATCGCTAGCTAAGCTGGACTAAGTAGAAGTGTTTGTTCGAGAAAACCTGGCGAAGAAGTTTATTACGCCAAGCTCTACTAAGTATACGTTACTAATTCTTTTCGTACGGAAACCCGGAGGTAGCCTCCGACTGTACGTAGATTACTGAGGCCTTAATAAGGTTACTAAGAGAGATGTGTATCCGCTGCCGCTAATCGATAAGACTATACAACGAGTAGCTAAAGCTAAGTAGTTTAGTGTAAGGGGCTTAAGAATCTTGGTTTAGAAACTTAAGGTGAGGTATCTACATAAAGGAACTGATAGGCAGTTCCTTCGTCGTCTGCTGCTATACAATTTGTACCTACGAAGCTAAGCCAGCAATTCCCCTCTGTATAGGGATGCAAGGTTCACTCTCTGTATAGAGGATCGAGAGTTCCCTCCTCTATATAGTAGTGCAGAGTTTTCCCTCTATTTAGAGGGGCGGTAGTTCCCCTTTGTGCAGGACTATAGGGTTCTCCCTCTATACAGGAGTGGGGTCCTGTCGGTAGTTCCGTACGGAGGGTAGGGTTATGCTAGCGCTGCTAAGTCGCAGTCCTTAGGGCAACGGTTGGCTTAGGTCGGGTCTAGGACCTAGGCTAGGCAGCGCCCCCTAACAATACCCCCCCCCCTCTTCCCTTCTTGTAGTGCCTCTTTCCGTACAGCGGCGTGCCGAACTTACTTAGCTCCTGCTGTTCCTTTGGCAGGTCGCGACTTCCTATTTTGTCCGGTTGTCTAAGTCGTCGTCCCTCGTCGCCCTCTAGGTCGCAGTTGCCTCTTGCTATTTTACCTGTTTGTAGCAGCTGCCCTACTTGCTATTCCCCTTATAGCAGGCAGTTACCTTAAGCCTCTCCCTTCTCTTTCCTTCCCCCTTTTCTTCTCCCCCTATACTGTCTACTATCTACTACTATTTACTACTGTCTACTATCTACTATCTACTACTACTACTAGCTACTATCTACTATCTACTACTACCACTAGCTACTACTATGTCGTCCGCCCTGTCCGGTGGCTCCCTCGTAGTTGCTGGCCCCTCCTCCTCTGCTCGTCCAGCCGGGGTCCCCCCCTATTTCCGCCTCTAGCAGTAGGGCCCTTAATTTAACTAGCAGCTACGCTTCCGGTTTGTACAGATTCTCGTCTTCTGTACAGTCTAAGCTAACGTCTTAGGTGCTATACCAACGAGCAGCAGGATGCGGCCGAGCTGCCCTACTACGCCTTCTAGTGTAACCCCGCCTAGGTTATACCCTAGCGGCTGGCTATAGCCCAGGCGTCGTACGTTAACGCCCTCCTTATCGCTACCCGGGGCCAGCCCTATGCCCCCCTGCCCCAACTCCCCCTGGCCCTTACTTAGCCTATACCGCCTCCTATGCTTCTAGGCTAGGGTATGTACTTCGTGTAAGTGGAAGGATAGCTCCCTTTACTGCCCCTACCGCCGTCTAGCAGAGGCACGTAGGGGTAGGGGGGTGCCTCTACTCCCTAGGGCTGGCCCTAGTAGGGGTAGGGGCCCTGCCGGGCAGGAGGTAATTAAGATCTTAGATAAGGAGTCGGTTGCTCTGGTCCCCTGGGGTGGTAGCTAGTGAGCTACCCCCCCCCTAGGTAGTATAAGAAATTTCAGACAGTTCTGCTCCTAGCTCCTCTCATTTCTACTCCCCCTCCTATCTGTTCCCTAGCTGTTCCTTTTTTCTAGCCCTTATCTTATACAGTGTCGTACGATGTTATATTAGCGGGATCCTGTAGTGTTCTACATCGTAATTCTCGATCCTTTAACAACCCGGGTTGCTAGCGGCTACCCTGTCCTTAGGGTAGATCGTGCCTCCTTCCGCCGTACGGCGCAGTGTTACTGTAGCTGGGCAGGGGGATGGTTCTCCTCCTATCTGTCCAGTGCAGTTGTGTCCTGTAGAGCCTTGTATAGTTCCCATATAGGCTCTGCCTATCCTCTCTATTTTACTAGGTACTCTACCTTCCCCCGCTTCCTTTAGCTCTTAAGGATCCCCTCTACTTTATACTCTTCCTAGCCCTCGGTTATAATTGCAGGTAGGCGCGCGTCGTCTGTCGTCTAGTGCAGCAGGGGGTCCGTGTTCGCCGGCCGTACGAGGTCTACGTAGAAGACTGGATAAATCCCTAGGAGAGTGTTTAGTCGTACAGCGTATGTCCCTACCGGTTAGACTACTGTAAACTTCCTGTTCTTCCAATCTAGTTTCTTGCTCGGCCGGTCTGTATAGATATATCGTTAGTTTAGCTAGAACTTATCCCCTGCCTCGTACCTAGGTACAGCTTGTCGTCCCCTGTTGGCCTGCTCTTCCGCATTCTATTAAGCTATAGCTAGACTCGCCTTCGCCTATTAATAGGCATTCGTAATCGTCCGTACGATAGCCTCTCCCTGCTGAATTGGGAATCGTACAGGGCGCAGGGTGTTATCCCTTAGGGTCGGTTAGAGCGGGGAATAGTCGTATCTATAGGCTATAAAGAAGGGGGACACTCTAGTAGCATCGGCCGTGCAGCTATTAATAGCTAGTTCTACTATAGGGAGGAGTCGGTTCCAGTTCGTCTAGTTATAGTTAACGTACGCTTGGAGGTACGCTTCTAACGTCAAATTGACCCGCTCCGTCGCCCCGTCTGTCTGTAGGTGCTATACAGTTAACAGGCGACGTTCTACCTTTAGCAACTAGCAGACCCTTGCCTAGAGCTGGCTCGTAAACTGCGTGCCCCGGTCCGACACAATCGACCTAGGGAAACCGTGTTTGCTAAACGTCGTCTGTATAAATGCCTAGGCAGTATCCTCCGCCGTAATAGAGTCTATTCCCTCTAGTATTACTCCCTTCGTTAGCTTCTCTGTAACTACTCTAATGTTCCGCCGCCCGTCGCTCTTAGGGAGGTCTGTAACAAAGTCCACTGTTAGGTCTTGCTAGGGCCGGTCCGGGATTAGTAGGGGTTTCAACAGCCTATGTTTCAGTTTACGCTAGGGCTTCGTCCGTCTGTATACATCGCAGTTCTGTACGAACCTGCGGATGTCCTTCGCTATCGCCGGCTAGTAGTAGTCCCTAGCGACAATGCTATACGTCTCCTTACGCCCTAGGTGCCCAGTAGCTATAGAGTCGTACGTCCGTTGTATTAAGCTCGTACAGAGCTTCTCGTCTGCAGGGACCTATATCCGATTCCTGAACTTTAGGTTGTTCTCCTCGTCTACTAAGCACTCTACTGCCGACACCTTAAGATAGAGCCCTGCTAGGAGCTTCCGCTGTCCTCCTTAGATCGCTGTACGGGCCCCTCGGTACACCTCGTCCTTTTCCACTGCCTCTTTCTATGCTCGCAGTTGGGGTTCCTATAGATGTGTCGCTGCTAGGCGGATAGTCTCCCCGCCTGGCTCCTCCTTAAACATCTAGAATGTTCGTAACTTTAGCCAGTCGTCCTCGTACGTCGTTAGCATGTCCTAGTCCTGTCTAGAGAGCGTATCGGCCCTGCTGTTGTCCTTACCCTTGCGATACTAGAGTCTTATATCAAACCGGCTTAGGTACATTACCTAACGTACGTGCCTCTTAGACAGCTTCTAGGGCTGCGTAAAGTACTCTAGGTTCTTGTAGTCTTTTAGGGCAAGGAACTCGGGCACTAAGCGGAGTTCTCCGTCCTATACTTCGCAACACTGTACGACTGCTAGCAACTCCTTGTCGTAGATAGGGTAGTTGCACTTAGCTAGGGAGTTCTTCTTAGAGAAATATGCGCATAGGTGCAGGAGTCCGTCTGAGCCTACCTATAACAGGATACCTCTAATGTAGTACCCTAAAGAGTCGGTTTCCAGTATCGTCGTACGCTCTAGGTTAAAGGCGGCGAGTGTTGGTCCTGTAGTAAAGAGCTCCTTTAGCTTGTTAAAGCTCTTGTCGCATTCGTCCGTCTATTTAAACTGCTTGTCCTTGTATATTAGTTTAACTAGGGACCGTACGATCTCCGAGTAGTTCCGTATAAACTAGCGGTAGAAGTTGGCAAACCTAAGAAATTCCTGTACGCCCTTAATGTTTGTTAGCGGCTTCTATTGCTTAATAGCGTTAATCTTCTTCCTATCTATACTAATGCCTTTCTCTGCCTCGATAATAAAACCTAGGTATTTCGTACGTTGGACACCGAATTTACATTTGTCGATGTCGAGGTATAAGCCAGGCTGCTGCAGTCGGTCCAGCACCTTCTTAACATCCTGTACGTAATCTGCGTAGGTGCCGTCTATAAAAACCAGGGTGTCGTCGATAATACCGAGCAGATATCGTCTAGTAACCCTTGCAAGGACTTGTTAATGTACCTTTAGAATGTTGCCGGTACGTTGGCAAGTCTAAAGGGGGTAACAAGCTACTTAAAGAGGCTATATCTCGTACGGAAGGCAGTTATCTATTTACAGCCTTCCTTAATCCGTATCTTGTAGAAGGCTAAGACTACATTAAGCTTAGTAAACCACTTCACCTTGTTAATCCGTCCGAGAGTCTCCTTAATAAGGGGTAGGGGGTACCGGTCCTTCTTAGTAATCGCGTTGATGCCTCTATAGTCTACGCAGAAACGCAATCCGGCCTTCCCCTCCTTATAGACAAACAGTACTAGGGCTCCTATAGACGACGTACTTGCCTAAATGAACCCTTTAGCAAGCAGGTCGTCCAGTGTCTTGCGCAGTACTAGGAGTTCTCTAGAGGACATTCTATATAGTAGTCTATACGGTACCTCCAGCAGGCTCCTATCTGGACGGGGTTCTAGCTAGATGTCGTAATCGATCCCTTCTCCTCGGTGTAGCGGCAGTTTTAAGGCCGACTTCGGCTCGAAGAGGTCTAGGTATCCTGCGTATTCCTTTAGGAGCCTCGTATAGAGGTCCGTTACTTTCTTAGGTGCCAATGCCTTTTTAATGTCCGCCGTTGCTATGTTAATTTCGGCCTTGGCCTTGTCTCCTTGCAGAGCCTTCTCTTGGTCTTGGAGCCTCTGCTTCGTTACTGCTAGGTATAGCTGTCCTCGTCCAACGTCCAGCTTGCCCCTCTAGCGCTCTATCTATAGCTTCCCTAGTATTAGGTTATACCCTAGCTTGTCCTGTACGACATAGAGGTATAAGTCCTGCTTATAATGTCCCTGTACCTCTGTCGACACTTTCACTATATAGGTAATGTCTAGTCCTCGTCTAGTAATGCCCAATATGCGTACAGGTATAGTAGGGGTTATCTCAATCCGGTGCCTCTATACAAAGTCTTCGCTAATTACTCTATATACTAAGCATCCTGTGTTAATCAATGTCCGCGCCGTTGCGGACCTGTTTAACGTTGGCTGTATAATAAACGGCGTCGTCGTTATGTAATTGCTCTTAAAAGATAGCTAAGTAATGCTTTGATTTAGCAGTCTATCTTGCACCCGCCTCTAGTAGAGCCTTCGCTTAGAGGCTACTCTTTTCCCGACTCGTCGTCGTCTAAGTAGGACTCCTGATTTTCTCGTTAGGGCGCCGTAGTTGCTACCCTCGCAGTGGTCGGCTATCCCCTAGGTCTCTCTACTGGCAAAAGCCCGCAATTCTGTATAGTGTAGCCTATCTTGCTACACTAGTAGCAGCTCCCTTCTGCTCGTCTCTTATTAAGGGTAGCTGTATCTACCTATTGCGCCTTTTTGGTAGCGGCCCTTGGCTGTACAGTAATAGCTGCCGCTACCCTCGTCGTCGTCGGTTCCTAGTCTATAGCGTCCGTCTGCCTCTAGAGGGGTTGTCTTATCTCCTAAGCGCAGCCTATCCGTCTAAGCCTGCACTGCTAGTCGTCGACTATCCTAAGGAGATCGCAGAATTCTTCGTACGTAGCTAGTCGCATTACGCCTACGAGCCCCGTTATAATCTCCTTAGAGAGGCCTACCTTTAAAGAGGTAATTTTTATTCTGTCCTCCTATTAGAGACCTCCTGCTTCTGCTAAAGTCTAGTTAAATTCTGCGAAAAATTCTCGTATAGTCTTACGTCTTTGTTTTATTGTATTGACCTGTAGGAGTGCTCGGCTCTCGCAGTCTAGGTCCTTGTAGCTCTGTCTAGAGCTGCCTAGAGCATCGTCGTCGTAGCTATTGCCAGGTTGGCAACGGCCGTCTTATAGTACGGCAGAATTCGTGCTGCTGTCCTGCCCTTTAACCTCCTAAAGAGGTAAACTACCTTGTCTAGCTCGGTCGGGTATGCTCCTAAGTCGACTAGAAGCTTAGAGCGTATCTGGGCAGCCTAGGAGGGGTACTTAGCCAGGGCCTTACTATTGTACGTAGAGACGTCGGGGAGTTTGCTTTTAGGGGTCGGGGTATAGGCTATTAAGTTCGTCGTCGTCGTAGGGGTCGGATCGCGACCGGACGCCCTAAGCTGTCGTAGCTCCTGTTCCCGTTAGGAAATTATCGCAGCCTAGTAGCTTACTTGCTGCTCGAGCTGCCTCTTGCTTTCCAGCAGCTCCTTGTATACGCGGTGCATATGTCCCTCTATAGCCGTAGTCTCTATAGGGGTGTCGCTGTCTATCCTTGTTTTATTACTGCAGTTACCGACAGTAAGATCAGTTCCTAATGTAAGGGGCTTAAGAATCTTAGTTCAGAAACTTAAGGTTAGGTATCTATATAAAGAAACTAATAGGCAGTTCCTTCGTCGTCTGCTGCTGTACAATTTGTACCTACGAAGCCAAGCTAGCAATTCCCCTCTGTATAGGGATGCAAGGTTTACCCTCTGTACAGAAGATCGGGAGTTCCCTCCTCTATACAGTAGTGCAGAGTTTTCCCTCTATTTAGAGGGGCAGTAGTTCCCCTTTGTGCAGGACTATAGGGTTCTCCCTCCGTACGGGAGTAGGGTCCTGTCGGTAGTTCTGTACAGAGGGTAGGGTTATGCTAGCGCCGCTAAGTCGCAGTCCTTAGGGCGACGGTTGGCTTAGGTCGGGTCTAGGACCTGGGCCGGGCGGCGCCCCCTAACATTTAGCAAGCTGGATATTCGTTAAGCGTTCTACCAATTAAGAAACGAGGAAGGACAAACGGAAGACCTTACGACATTTGCTATACGTATAGGCAATTTTAAGTAGTTGGTAATGCCTTTCGGACTTACTAACGCGCCGGCAGTGTAGCAGCGTTTTATAAACTACACTTTTATAGATATGCTAGAACGGTTCGTATCTACTTACTTAGACGATATTCTTATCTGAACTAATAGAACGAGAGAGCAGCATACGGACTACATTAAGAAGGTGCTAACTAGGCTCTGCAAAGTCGGATTAAACGCGGACACGAAGAAGAGCAAGTTCTATTAGACCGAAGTTAAATATCTCGGCCTTATCGTCGGAAGAGAAGGAATTTGGATAGACCCTTTAAAGGTCACCGCTATAGCGGAATAGAAGCAGCCGAAATCCGGAAACACTACCTAAATCAGAGCTTTTCTTGGGTTCTGCAGCTACTATCGGCGATTTATTAAGGACTTTAGCAAGATAGCGAGACCCCTAAGCGAAGCGTTAAAGAAGGAGGCCGCTAGCCTGTAGAATAAGAAGTGCACAGAGGCTTTCAATCGACAAAAAGAAGCAGTAGCCTCGGCGCTAGTGCTAGCGCACTTTCGACTAGAAAAGACAATCTACTTAGAAACAGACGCATCCGATACAGTAACAGTAGGGGTCCTTTCTCAGTATAATAACGCCGACGAGACCCTCTATCCAGTAGCTTTCTTTAGCAAATCTATAAATAAGGCTAAGCGGAACTACGCTATTTACGACAAAGAGCTGTTAGCTATTATTTAGGCTTTCGAGGAGTGGAAACCAGAGCTTATAGCTAGAAAGAGCACAGTCTCGGTCCTTATAGACTATTAGTCACTTACCTACTTTATAAAGACGCAGAAGCTATTACGCTACTCAGCTCGGTAGGCCGCCTACTTATCCGGATTCGATTTTAAGATTACCTACCGACCCGGAGCTTAAAATAGAAAGGCTAATGCGCTAACGAGAAGAGAAGGGAAGACTAGCCGCGCGAAAGAAGATCCGAACATGTTCTAGAAGGTGTTGACCGAGCGGATAGTAGACGCCGAGGTGTTAAAAGAAGCACGGATCTACACGATAGAACCGCTAACAGAAGAAGAGGCGCTCTACGAGAAAGTAGAACGGCTTAATCAGCAGCAGAAGCTCGGCAAAACAGGCTTAGGGAAGTTAATAGTTCTAGAAGAACTAATTACAGAGGTTATCTAGCTAGTCTATAGTTCTTAGGATATTGGCTATACTAGCTTAAAGAAGACAATAGAAGCCGTAAGGACGATCTACTGGTTTCCGCGAATCTTCGAGCGGATCTACCGGTTTATCGCTAATTGTTACGTGTGCCGAGTTGCGAAGCTACGTTACGGCCTTCCGGCCGGTCTATTAAAGCTACTTCCAATCCCCGAGAAACTGTAGCAGCACATTACGATAGATTTCGTAACCGGCCTGCCAGATTCCGGTAGATATAATGCTACGCTTAACGTAGTGGATCGACTAAGCAAAGAACGCTACTTTATCCCCTGCCGAGCGAAGGATAAAGGAACTACTGCAGAAGAAACGGCGAGGATGCTAATTTAGTATGTATAGAAGCACTACGGTCTGCCGGACACTATTACTACAGATAGGGGTCCCCAATTCACTGCCGACGTATAGAAGGCTATTAACTATGCTCTTAGAATTCGCGGAAAGCTCAGCATAGCGGCTTATCCTTAAACCGATAGTCAGTCTAAAGTAGCTAACCGCGAGATAGAAAAATATCTACGAATCTTCTGTAGTTACTATTAAGGAGAGTAGGTAAAGGTATTGCTAATAGCCGAATTCTACGCCAGTTTAGCACAATTAGAAGCTACCTCGCTGGCGCCGTTCGAGATAACCTATAGTTATCTTCTGAGAATAAGCTTCTAACTGCCGGACGAACCCAACCCTTTGGAACCTTCTACTACTACTTTGTCGAAGAGGGTTGCCGCCGCCGCGGCAGAAGCTCTCCGATCTTAGATAGAAAAAGCGATTAAGGTAGCGAAAGAGGCAATAGAATCGGCTTAGAAGAAGATAGTAACTCGAGCTAATAGGAAGCAGTCGCTAATAGAATTTGAAGAAGGCCAAAAGGTATAGCTTAATACGCAGAACCTAAGGCTAAAAGGCAACGCCAAGCTCAACTCCCACTACGTAGGTCCGTTTAAGATAGTAGAAAAGAGGTCGCCAGTAACTTATCGGCTCCAGCTACCGAAATCGTTCCGGATCTACAATGTCTTCTATTCAGACCTGCTAAGTTTGGGCCTTAATAACGTTCTTCCAGAACAGGGGTTCGCCAAACCCCTACCAATCGAGATAGACGGTAAAGAAGAAGAGTAGGAGGTGGAAGATGTAGTAGATATAAGAAAGATAAGAGGGTCCGTCGAAGCAAGGATCTTGTAGAAGGGATAGCTAGAAGACTATAAATAGTATCCAATCGAGAATCTCCGGAATTCGGTAGAGCTGCTAAAGGAGTTCTATACGCAGAATCTAGAGAAGCTAAAGCCTAAGTAGCTCCGAGGCTAATAGCTCTGAGAAAGAAGATAGATCGCGTCCGCTGTATCGGTGCAGAAGCCGATAGAAACGATCGCGACAGTGCGCTTGCTTAGGGTCTTCGGCTCTACTACTACTGCCGACCGGTAAACCCGGTCGGATAATAGCTATAAGGCCGAAGACGGCGCCACTGCGTCGGTGCACTTTGTGACAGTCTTTGCTCTCCGTTACTACTATCCGCCGGCTTGGCCGGAAGGATAATAACAGCGAAGAACGAAGCCGACGCTATTAAAGCAGCCTCGCGGTAGCACCTAAGGCTATAGTAGAGAAGCCAAAGAAGAAAGATAGCGAGCCGCGGATGGATCTATATAGACCCCTGCAGTAGCGTACAGGCCAGCTACGCCGCAGCTCAGATAGCTGCCAGCTTAGATTAGATAGGTCTGATTATATAGACGCCGAAGTGAAAACGTCAGATAGCGACGATGTAAGAAGAAAGAAGATAAAGAAAGAGGATACTTTCGAGATAGAAGAAAGCGAGGAGGTAACGTTAAAAAAAAGAGAGAGATAAGTAAGCAGTCGAGGTCGACCGCTAGTAAGGGAGGGGGGTAGTGTTGCAGCGGCAGAAAGAGGTAGGACCAAGTAATAGGGTAGACCCTTGGAATTTCGGCTCGGCCCTTCTGGACTAAGCCGGGCCTTAGTACACTACCCTTAAAGCCCTTACCTACCACTGCATAGATTCCTTTCCTTCTTCAGTTCGAGATATAGTTATCCAAACAGCCGTATTAAATTATATCTGCGTACTCGGATTACCGACTAGGGTATACAGTTTACAAGCTAACTCTAGGCAAGGATATACTAATTGTTAAACATAGAACGCCGCCTATCCACTGTATAGCACCTACAGATAGACAGCGCAATAGAGAGGGTTAATTTAACATTAGAAGCGTACCTCTAAGCATACGTTGACTACGACTAGACGAATTGGAACCGCCCCCTCCCTATAGCAGAGCTGGCTATTAACAGCTGTATAGCCGACGCTACAGGACTGTCCCCCTTCTTTATAACCTACAGGTACGACTACTCCCTGCTCCTACTGACTCTAAGCGGCGCTACCCTACGCCCTGTACGCTCCCTAATTTAGCAGGGGCAAGCTATCGTACAGACAATTACGAACGCCTACTAATAGGCAAAAGCGAGCCGAGCTATAGCCTAACAGAGTGCAGAGAAGCAGGCTAACAAGGGACGGCAGGCTGCACTAAGGTACGAGGCAGGGGACGAGGTATAGCTAAACTAACGTAACATTTGTACAGACCGGCTAAGCAAGAAATTGGACTAGAAGAACTGGAAGTTTATAGTAGTCCGGCTAGTAAGGACATACACTGTACGGCTTAACACTCCCCTAGGGATCTATCTAGTTTTCTATATAGACCTCGTACAGCTAGCATATACAGACCCCCTCCTATACTAGACAACGGACGATGTACGCCCTCTAGCAATAATTACTAAGGGCCAGGAAGAATATAAGGTAGAAGAAATCCTTAAGATGCGGAAGAAGCAGAAGATATTAGAATACCTAGTTAAATAGACAGGGTAGGCAGAACCTACCTAGGAACTATACAAGGCCCTCTAGGACATATTAGCGTTAGACAGGTAGGAGAAGAGACACCCCCCTAGACGGTTACAGTAGCAGTGCGCTGTACGGCGAGGAGGGATAGCAGCTACAGACAGGACTAGGTAGCTATACAGGAGCAGGGCTAAGAAGGGAAGGGAAGTAGTACTAAGGAGGGAAGAGAAGTAGGACGTAGGGACTGTACAGATTACCTAGGACTACACAGCCTAGGGTTGCATATACGTCGGTTAGTAGCAGTCCCGCTATCTTACTACTGCAGACGACGACAGGCCCAGCTCGTTGCCGTCCGAGATCTCGACGACGGACAGGGCTAGGGCGTTGTCGTCCGAAATCTCGACGACCTCCTAGTCCTTATCGTCGGGCTCCAACTCGATAACTAGTAGCCCCCTAGCGCCCCTACAGCCTTCGCCTAGGCGATGTACAGAGCAGGGCAGCGACCTATCCTTCCACTTATAAGAAGTATAAGCACCGGCCTAGAACCCTGCTAGACGGTATAGTATAAACGAGCTCTAGGGAGAATTAGTGCAGGGACGGCAGGACTGGCCGCAGCTGGCAATCAGTACAGCGTTAACGTACGAAGGCTAGGCAGTGTAGAGGCGGAAGGGCGTAATACAGGTAGGGTCGCACTAAAAGGAGTAGAATAGGAGCCGAGCAGCATCTTGCTGCTACTAGGTAAAGCAGCTACGAACGTTGGTTAGGAAAGGCAGAGCGGAGACACTGTACGAACTAGTAGCGCAGTTCCCGGTCGTACTTATTATTCTACTCTAAGAGCTTAAAGCGGAGCAGGATCCTGGCTAGACGGGGGATAGCGACAGAGCCGGCAGCCGAAGTGCCGCTACTACAGGATTGTACAAGCTAGTTATAGGGCATGTTAGTTAATAACATGTCGTAGAGGCAGTAATAGGTTAGTAAGGGGCTGTAGGACGGTAGTAGGTAGTTGGACGTACAGTATAACGGATAGAAAGACGGATAGTAAGTTAGAACGAGCGCTAACTGTACAGGACAGGGGAAGGTAGGGCGACTACAGGCGTAGTTAGGCAGCTGCAAGCAGCGATAGGCAGGAACACCTAGGTAGCGGACGGAAGTGCAGCTAGCCCTCTAGACGGTTACTAGGCAGAGCTCTGTACAGGACGACGACTGGACCGGCGCCAAAAACACAGCCACTGCTAGACTCTACGGGTTGGATACTAAAGAGTTAGAGTAGTAAGATAAAGATAGAGGAACTAAGGAAAAAAAGGACCCAGACAGCAAAAACAATAGACTAGACACACAGTTAGCTGTTTGCTATATAAAGCATAGCAGGTAAAACTATAGTTACTAGGCGGCTTGATTGCATAGCAGTAACCGGACGACAATAAAAACGGCGAGAACGCTGCGCCTATACAGAGAAGACTACTACGAGGGAGGAGGGGAGTATTGTTAGGGGACGCCGTCCTGTTAGGTCTCGGACCTGGACCAGCTGTCGTCCTAAGGAGTACGACTTAGCTATGCTAGCAAGACCCGGCTAGGCCGAATCCTGACCCGGCCTAGCCGAGTCGGCATCCCCTCCCTCTGCACTCTGTACAGAGGGAAACCTCTACACCCCTATATAGAGGGAAATCTCTGCCCTCCTGTATAGAGCGAAATTGCTAGCTTGCTTTGTAGGTACAAATGTATAGCAGCAGACGACGAAGGAACTAGCTATTAGTTCCTTTATATAGATACCTAGCTTTAAGTTTCTAAACTAAGATTCTTAAACCTATTATACCTAAAGATAGTCTTCTAGAACAGGGGTTCGCTAAACCCCTACTAATCGAGATAGATAGTAAAGAAGAAGAGTAGGAGGTAGAAGATGTGATAAATATAAGAAAGATAAGGGGGTCTATCAAAGCAAGGATCTTATAGAAGAGATAGCCGGAAGACTATAAATAGTATCCGATCGAGAATCTCTGAAATTCGGCAGAGCTATTAAGAGAGTTCTATGTCCAGAACCCGAAGAAGCCGAGGCCTAAGTAGCTCCGAAGTTAATAGCTCTAGAAGAGATAGAAGAAGAAGGAAGGCCGCGTCCGCTCTATCGGTACGAAAACCGGTAGAAACGATCGCGGCAATCGCTTAGCTAGAGTCCTTAGCTCTACTACTACTACCGACTAGCCTAGCCGGCCGGATAATAACAGCGAAGCCGAGGACGGCGCTACTGCTTCGACGCGACAGTCGCCGACGCTGCCCTAAACAAGAAAGGCTCGCAGCTAATCGATTTCGTAGACGGCGCCGGCGACAGCAGCCTTTGCAGTAGCGCTTAAGGCCTTAGTAAAGAAGAAAAAGAAGAAGAGATAGCGCTCTACAGATAGATCTATATAGACCCTCTGCAGCAGCGTACAGGCTAGCTACACTGTAGCTTAGATAGCTACTAGCTTAGATTAGATACCTCTAATTAGATAGACGCTAAGTAAAGGACATTCGATAGCGAAGATATAAGAAGAAGGAAGATAACGAAAGAACGATGTTTTCAAGATAGAAGAAACGCAGAGGTAACGTCGATTTTAAGAAGGATTTCTGCAGAAGAAGCCGCGAATTAGACAGAAGAAGAAGACGAAGAAACAGAAAAAAAAGAGAGGTGCAGATAGATAGGTAAGCGGTTAAGGGCGACCGCTAATAAGGGAGGGGGGTAGTGTTGCAGCGGCAGAAAGGAGTAGGACTAAGTAATAGGGTAGACCCTTAGAATTTCGGCTCAGCCCTTCTAGACTAAGCCGGGCCTTGGCATGCCCACTCCTAAAGCCCTTACCTACTGCTGTATAGATTCCTTTCCCTCCTTAGTTCGAGATATAGTTATTGAAACAGCTGTATTAAATTATATCTGCGCGCTCAGATAAGGATCTATCCTCTAGACTTTAAAACACCTACGACTCTTATAAATGTTTAACAGTAGCAAGGCCTCTGTAGTAATCCGAGCACGCAGATATAATTCAATATATTGCGGCGGCAGAAAGGAGTGGGACTGAGTAATAGGGTGGACCCTCGGAATCTCGGCTCGGCCCTTCTAGACTGAGCCGGGCCTCGACTTACTACCCCTAAAGCTCTTACCTACTACTAGATAGATTCCTTTCCCTCCTTAGTTCGAGATATAGTTATCAAAAAGGCCGTATTGAATTATATTTGCGTGCCCGGATTATTATATCTTAAACTCACTTACTACACCAACTCTACGCTGCGCGAAAGGGACCGTTAAACTATCCGGACACCTGAATAACGCACGCGCACTACATACACCAAACCAACAGCCCCCCCCAGCACCGTAAGACAGCTATAGAGAGCTTCTCGACGGTAGAAGGCGGCGTTACTGGCCGCAGCAGAAAGAGAAAGACTAACAGACCGAGGGATAGGCGTACCAGCATCCTCGACGATAGAATAGCTACTAAGGGCCTTACAGAAGAAGAGATAGATGAAGCAAAGAGGGGCATAGAGAGCTATGCCGAACTGTATATACGTAAGCCGGAGGAAATAGAAGAGTATCTAGCAGAAAATAGAGCTAAGAAGGTGTTCGACATTATTACCTTTGTCGAAAAGAAGTTTTATAGGAACACGGGAGAAAACAGGAGACTAAGAGAAGAAATCGAAACGGTAATAGCCGAGAAGGAGTCAGCAGAAACCAATATCGACGTATTAGAAAATCAAGCGGCGAATCGGCTAGTGCAACTAAAGGCAATAAAGGCTTGGTTAGCTAAAATGGACGTAGCAGCGATGTCGTCGGCGCTGCTACTACGCTAAGAAGAACAAGCAGAGACCGCGTTACCGGCGGCCTATAGTCAAGGTAGCACACCGATAACGTTACTACCCGATCTACTAGCGTTTTGGGGAGGAGACCCTAAAGACTAGGAGGCATTTAAGAAGAAGATAAAGCACAAGATAGACCGCGACTGTGCCAGAAACAGTGCAGGAGATAGATTGACCTACCTATAGTCGCAGTTAGAAGGTAAAGCTTTTTTACTAGTAGCGGACCTAGAAGAGGTAACCGCTAAAGAAGCGATTAAAGCGCTAGATTAACGCTTTGGAGACTCCTTCCGAAAGAAGACGGCCTGTAAACAGCTAGACAAGATTAACTAGAACCGGCAGACGTTCGAGGAATTCTACAGACTGTTCTAAGAATATGCAATTAGAGCTAGAGTGTTAGAAGATAAGCAGCTCGACCTACTAAGGCAGAAGCTGAACCCTAAACTGGCCGCAGCTATAGCGTCGGTAGAAGACGAAGACCTTAAAAGCTTCGTACACTAAGCGAGAGTCACCGCTAGAAACCTAAGCGCCTACGCGAAATCGGCATTGCGCGAACCGATTCAGAAGCAGTCGGCGCCAATAACACGACCCCCTGCTCCTTTCCGCCGAGGCCCTACCTAGCAGACACCTTATCCGCCGCGTTCGTCGTTCGTCCCTACCTGCTACGCGTACAGAAAGCCTAGCTATATTGCTACTAGATGCCAAGCAACGGATTAGCAGAAGCAGGAGTATCAGGCTACGAAGCAGCTGTAGAGAAAGACTATCCAAGCTATCGAGCCAGCTCCGAACGACACCGACAGTATAGATAGTAGAGTGCTACTGCGAATCCTAGGAAAAGACTAGCTAGACGGATAGGCCCCCTATCCAGCATAGACAATAGGGCACCGGCACGAACTACGTCGCCGGAAGAAGGAAGTATTAACAGCTGCAGCGATCCGCTCTTAGCGGCAGTGGAAGTAAACACGGAAACTGCTATTATCCTTCCTATTACGATCTACCCTATTAAGAAGTCACGCCTACCGCTCCAGCTAAAAACTTTTATCGATACCGGAGCTCTTATCGGAGCAGCGATCCACTATCGGTTGGTTCAGAAGCTAATAAAGGGATACGGCTATCCGGTAGAATTAGCATCGCCGACGAGAATTTCGGCGTACAACGGACAAGACACCGAGAGTGTTACGCATTATATGCTATTAAAGACTACCCTAGCTGGTTGCACTACGGAAGCGACGTTCTGAATTATAGATATTGGAAGGTTCGACATTATTATAGGGCAGAAATAGATAAAGAACCAGAAAGCCGTTATTAACGTAGGTAAAGGCACCCTCGGATTCAAAAACCAGCAGAGCGGAGTCGCCGCCGAATCGGTCACTGTCGTAGTCGCGAAACCGAACGTTACGACTATCGAAGCGGTTCTGATAGAGCGGTTCGACCCTCTAGACACGATTAGAATAATAAGCTCGGAAGCTTTAACGACTCTTGCGAGGTCGCTAGACAATAAGATTTACGCTATCTTAATAAAAGACATCGAAGACTATCGGAAGATAATGGCGGAAGAAGAAGTAGATCCGCTAGAGGCGTTACCGAAAGAGCTCTACAGCTACACTAACGTGTTCTTAAAAGCCGACTCCAATCTCTTGCCGCTCTACTAACCGGAATATAACAACAAGACCCGGCTAAAAGAAGGAGCTACGCTGCTAAGAACCGAGCCCTTAAGAAGACTATCGCCAGCAGAGCTAGACTAGGTGGAAGTGTTTGTTAGAGAAAACTTGGCGAAGAAGTTCATTATACCAAGCTTAGCTAAATATACGTCGCCGATTCTTTTCATACGAAAGCCCGGAGGTGGCCTCCGACTGTATGTAGATTACTAAGGCCTTAATAAGGTTACTAAGAGAGATGTGTATCCGCTGCCGCTAATAGACGAGACTATACAACGAGTAGCTAAGGCTAAGTAGTTTAGCAAGCTAGATATTCGCTAAGCGTTCTACCGACTAAGGA
Organism: Pseudocercospora ulei; assembly: GCA_016165855.1. Taxonomy (NCBI): domain Eukaryota; kingdom Fungi; phylum Ascomycota; class Dothideomycetes; order Mycosphaerellales; family Mycosphaerellaceae; genus Pseudocercospora; species Pseudocercospora ulei. The sequence goes on along the minus strand of JACWNB010000025.1, from coordinate 364,157 downwards.
ATAAGGAAGGACAAACCGAAGATCTTACGACATTTGCTATACGTATAGGCAATTTTAAGTAGTTGGTAATGCCTTTCGGACTTACTAACGCGCCGGCGGTGGAGCAACGCTTTATAAACTACACCTTTATAGACATGCTAGAACGTTTCGTGTCTGTCTACTTGGACGACATCCTTATCTATACCGATAGAATAAGAGAGCAATATACGGACTATATTAAGAGGGTGCTAAGGAGACTCTGCGAGGTCAGACTAAACGCGGATACGAAGAAGAGCGAGTTCTTTTAGACCGAAGTCAAATATCTAGGTCTTATTGTCAGAAGAGAAGGAATTCGGATAGACCCCTCTAAGGTCGCCGCTGTAGCGGAATAGAAGCAGCCGAAATCCGGAAACACTACACAGATTAGAGCGTTTCTCGGATTCTGCAGCTACTATCGACAGGTTATTAAGGACTTTAGCAAGATAGCGAGACCCCTAAACGAAGCGTTAAAGAAGGAGGCTGCTGGCCTATAGAATAAGAAGTGTATAGAGGCTTTCAATCGACTAAAAGACGCAGTAGCCTCGGCGCTAGTGCTAGCGCACTTCCGACCAGAAAAGACGATCTACGTAGAAACGGACGCTTCCGACACAGTAACAGCAGGGGTCTTTTCTCAATATACTGACGACGGAGAGACCCTCTATCCGGTAGCCTTCTTTAGCAAGTCTATAACTAAGGCCGAATGGAACTACGCTATCTACGATAAAGAACTGTTGGCCATTATACAGGCGCTCGAGGAGTGGAAGCCGGAGCTTATAGCTAGAAGGAGCACAGTCCAGGTCCTTACAGACCACTAGTCGCTTACCTACTTTATAGAGATGCAGAAGCTATTACGCCGCCAAGCTCGGTAGGCCGCCTACTTATCTGGATTCGACTTTAAGATAGTATACCTATCGACCTAGAGCTCAAAATAGAAAGGCTAATACGCTAACGAGAAGAGAAGGAAAGACTAGCCGCGCGAAAGAAGATCCGAACATGTTCCAGAAGGTGTTAACCGAACGGATAGTAGATGCCGAGGTGTTAAAAGAGGTAGGGATCTGTGCGATAGAGCCGCCAACCGAGGAAGAGACGCTCTACGAGAAAGTAGAACGGCTTAACCAGCAGCAGAAGCTCAGCAAAACCGGCTTAGGGAAGCTAATAGTTCTAGAAGAACTGATTACAGAGGTTATCCAGTCGGTCTACGGTTCTAAAGACGTTGGTTATACAGGCTCGAAGAAGACGATAGAAGATGTAAGGACGACCTACTGGTTTCCGCAAATCTTCGAGCGGATCCACCAGTTTATCGCTAACTGCTACGTGTGCCGAGCCGCGAAGCTACGTTACGGCCTTCCGGCCGGTCTGTTAAAGCTACTTCCAATCCCCGAGAAACCGTAGCAGCATATTATAATAGATTTCGTAACCGGCCTGCCGGATTCTGATAGATATAATGCTACGCTTAACGTAGTAGATTAACTAAGCAAAGAGCGCTACTTTATCCCCTACCGAGCGAAGGATAAAGGAACTACTGCAGAAGAGACAGCAAGAATGCTAATTCAGTACGTATAGAAACACTACGGCCTGCTGGACACTATCACTACGGATAGGGGCCCTTAATTCACCGCCGACGTATAGAAGGCTATTAACTATGCTCTGAGAATTCGCGGAAAGCTTAGCACAGCCGCTTACCCTTAAACCGACGGTTAGTTAGAAGTAGCTAACTGCGAGATAGAGAAATATCTACGAATCTTCTGCAGTTATTATTAAGCAGAGTAGGTTAAGTTGTTGCCGATAGCCGAATTCTGTACCAATTTAGCACGATTAGAAGCTACCTCGCTGGCGCCGTTTAAGATAACCTATAGTTATCTTCTAAGGATAAGCTTTTAACCGCTAAACGAATCCAGCTCTTTAGAATCTCCTACCGGCACTCCGTTAAAGAGAGTCGCTACCGCAGCGGCAGAAGCGCTCCGATCTTAGATAGAAGAAGCGATTAAGGTAGCAAAAGAGGCAATAGAATCGGCTTAGAAGAAGATAGTAGCTCGAGCTAATAGAAAGCGGTTGCTAATAGAATTCGAAGAAGGCCAAAAAGTATAGCTTGATACGCGGAACCTAAGGCTAAAAGGCAACGCCAAGCTTAACCCTCGTTACATAGGCCCGTTTAAGATCGTAGAAAAAAGTCGCTGGTAACTTATTAACTCTAGCTACTAAATTCGTTCCGGATCTACGATGTCTTTTATTCGGATCTGCTAAGTTTGGACCCTAAAGACGGTCTTCCGGATTAGGGGTTCGCCAAACCCCTACCAATCGAGATAGACGGTAAAGAAGAAGAATAGGAGGTAGAAGATATAATAGATGTAAGAAAGCTAAGAGGATCTATCGAAGCGAGGATCTTATAGAAAGGATAGCCAGAAGACTATAAATAGTATCCGGTCGAGAATCTCCGAAATTCGGCGGAGCTGCTAAGAGAATTTTACGTTTAAAACCCGAGGAAGCCGAAGCCTAAGTGGCTCCGAAGCTAATAGTTACAGAAGAAGAAGAAAAGCTGCGTCCGCTTTATTAGTGTAGAAGCCGATAAAGACGATCGTAGCAATAGCTCCGCTGGAACCTTCGACGCAGCCACTACCTACCGCCGGTTCGCCGCGACGGTCTACGACGCTGCCCTAAACAAATAAAGCGGCATCGGCGCCGCCGGCCCTGCGATAGGTAAGGTCTTTAGTAGAGAAAGAAAAAGAAGAAGAAAAGGCGCTATAGACGGATCTATATAGACCTCTGCAGCAGAGCACAGACCGGCTACGCCGCAGCTTAGGTAACTGCCAGATCCGATCAGATAGCTCTTCAAAAAAAAAAGAGAGAGACAGATAGATAAGTAAGCAGTCGAGGTCGACTGCTAGTAAGGGAGGGGGGTAGTGTTGCAGTGGCAGAAAGGGGTAGGACTGAGTAATAGGGTAGACCCTTAGAATCTCGGCTCGGCCCTTCTAGACCGAGCCGGGCCTCAACTTACCACCCCTAAAGCTCTTACCCATCACTACATAGATTCCTTTCCCTCCTTAGTTCGAGATATAGTTATTAAAAAGACTGTATTAAATCATATCTGCGTGCCCAGATCACAATACAGCTGTTTTAATAACTATATCTCGAACTAAGGAAGGAAAGAAATCTATATAGCAAGAGGTAAAGGCTTTAGGGGTAGGTATACTAAGGCCCGGCTTAGTCTAGAAGGGCCGAGCCAAAAATCTAAGGGTCTACCCTATTACTTAGTCCTACTCCTTTCTGCCGCTACAACACTACCCCCCTCCCTTACTAGCAGTCGCCCTCGACTGCTTACTTATCTTATCTATTGCTTCCTCTTTTTTTTTGATTCGTCCTTCTCTTCGTTTTCTTCTCTTTCTTCGTTTTCTTCCTTTGTCTAATTCGCTGCTCCTTCTGCCGAAATTCCTTTTAAGACCGGCGTTACCTTATCGCTTCTTCTACCTTAAGGACGTCGTTCCTTCGTTATCTTCTTTCTTCTCTTATATCGTCGCTATCTAAAGTCCTTTACTTGCTATCTATCTAATCGGAGCTATCTAATCTAAGCTAGCAGCTATCTAAGCTGCGGCGTAGCTAGCCTATACGTTGCTATAGAGGTCTATATAGATCTTTTCGCGGCGCGCTATCTCTTCTTCTTTTTCTTCTCTACTAAGGCCTTAAGCGCTATTGCAAAGCTGCTCTGTTAGCGTCGGCTTCGTTCTTCGCCGTTATTATCCGACCTAGCAGGTCTAGAGGCTGATAATAGCGAAGGCGAAGACTGTTACAAAACGCGCCAACGCGGTGGCGCCGTCCTCGGCTTTATTGTTACTATCCGACCGGCTTCGCCGGTCGGCAGTAGTATTAGTAGAGCCGAAGAGCCTAAGCAAATGCGCTACCTCGATTGTTTCTATCAGCTTCCGTACTAATAGAGCGCACGCGGCTTTTCTTCTTCTTCTTCTGGAACTATTATCTTCTAAGCCACTTAGGCCTTTGTTTCTTCGGATTCTGCGTGCAAAACTCCCTTAACAGCTCTGCCGAATTTCGGAGATTCTTAACTGGATACTATTTATAGTCTTCCGGCTATCCCTTCTATAAGATCCTCGCCTCGATAGACTCTCTTCTCTTTCTTATGTCTATTACATCTTCCACCTCCTATTCTTCTTCTTTACTATCTATCTCGATCGGCAGGGGTTCAGCGAACCCCTGTTCCGGAAGACTGTCTTTAGGGTCCAGACTTAGCAGATCCGAATAGAAGACATTGTAGATTCGGAACGACTTCGGTAGCTAGAGCCGATAAGTTACTAGCGACCTCTTTTCCACTATCGTAAACGGACCTACGTAGCGAGGGTTAAGCTTAGCGTTTCCTTTTAGCCTTAGGTTCTGCGTATTAAGCTATACCTTTTAGCCTTCTTCGAATTCTATTAGTAACTGCTTTTTATTAGCTTAAGTTACTATCTTCTCCTAAGCCGATTCCATCGCTTCTTTCGCTACCCGGATCGCTTCTTCTATCTAAGATCTGAGTGTTTCTGCTGCGGCAGCGGCGACTCTCTTCGACAAAGTGGCAGTAGAAGGTTCCGAAGAGCTAGGTTCGTCCAGCGGTTAAAAGCTTATTCTTAGAAGATAACTATAAGTTCTTTCGAACGGCGCTAGTAAGGTAGCTTCGGACTATGCCGAATTGGCACGGAATTCGGCTATTGGCAATACCTTAACCTACTCTTCTTAATAATAACTGCAGAAGATTCGCAGATATTTCTCTATCTTACGGTTAGCTACTTTAGACTAACTGTCGGTTTAAGGGTAAGCGGCTGTACTAAGCTTCCTGCGAATTCCAAGAACATAGTTAATAGCTTTCTATATATCGGCAGTAAATTAAGGACCCCTATCTGTAGTAATAGTGTGCGGAAGGCTATAGTACTTCTATATGTACTAAATTAGTATTCTTACTGTCTCTTCTGTAGTAGTTCCTTTATCCTTTGCTTAGTAGGGGATAAAGTAGCGTTCCTTACTTAAACGATCTACTATGTTAAGGGTGGCATTGTATCCCTCAGAATCCGGCAGGCTGGTAACGAAATCTATCGTAATGTGCTGCTACAGTTTCTTAGGGATCGGAAGTGGCTTTAGTAGACTAGCCAGAAGGCCGTAACGCAGCTTGGCGGCTCTGTATACGTAACAATTGGCGATAAAACGGTGGATCCGCTCGAAGATCCGCGGAAACTAGTAGATCGTCCTTACTGCTTCTATCGTCTTCTTTAAGCTAGCGTCGCCAACATCTTTAGAACTATAGACCAGCTGGATAACCTCTGTAATTAGTTCTTCTAGAACTATTAGCTTCCCTGAACTGGTTTTGCCAAGCTTCTGCTGCTAATTAAGCTGCTCTACTTTCTCGTAGAGCGTCTCTTCCTCGGTCGGCGGCTCTATTACGCAGATCCCTGCTTCCTTTAACACCTCGGCGTCTACTATCCGTTTGGTTAATACCTTCTGGAACATGTTCGGATCTTCTTTTACGCAGCTTGTCTTCCCCTCCCTTCTTATTAGTGCATTAGCCTTTCCGTTCTAAGCTCCGGGTCGATAGGTAATCTTAAAGTCGAACCCGGATAAGTAGGCGGCCTACCGAGCTTGGCGACGCGATAGCTTCTGCGTCTTTATAAAGTAGGTCAGTAACTGATAGTCCGTAAGGACCTGGACTGTGCTCTTTCTAGCTATAAGTTCCGGTTTCTACTCCTCGAAAGCCTAGATAATAGCTAATAGCTCCTTATCGTAAATAGCCTAGTTCCGTTTAGCCTTATTTATAGATTTGCTAAAGAAAGCTACTAGATGAAGGGTCTCGTTGTAGTTATTATATTAAAAAAGGACCCCTACAGTTACTGTGTCTAATGCGTCCGTTTCCTAGGTAGATTATTTTTTCTAGTCGGAAGTGCGCCAACACCAGTGCCGAGGCTACCGCTTCTTTTAGTTGGTTAAAAGCCTCTGTGCACTTCTTATTCTATAGGCCGGCGGCCTTCTTCTTTAATGCCTCGTTTGGGGGTCTTGCTATCTTGCTAGAGTCCTTAATAAATCGTTAATAGTAGCTGCAGAACCCGAGAAAGGCTCTGATTTGCGTAGTATTTCCAGACTTTGGCTGCATCTATTCCGCGACAGCGGCGACCTTTAAAGGGTCTATTCGAATTCCTTCTCTTCCAACGATAAGGCCGAGATATTTGACCTCGGTTTAATAGAACTTACTCTTCTTCGTGTCTGCATTTAAGCCGACTTTACAGAGCCCAGTCAGCACTCTTACAATGTGGTCCGTGTGTTGCTATAGACACGAACTGTTCTAGCATGTCTATAAAGGTGTAGTTTATAAAACGCTGCTACACCGCTAGCGCATTAGTAAGGCCGAAAGGCATAACTAACTACTTAAAGTTGCCTATACGCGTAGCGAAGGTTGTAAGGTCTTCTGTTTGTCCTACTTCGTTCCTTAGTCGATAGAACGCTTAGCGAATATCCAGCTTGCTAAACTACTTAGCTTTTGCTACTCGTTGTATAGTCTTATCGATTAGCGGCAGCGGGTATACATCTCTCTTAGTAACCTTATTAAGGCCTCTGTAGTCTACGTACAGTCGGAGACTGCCTCCGGGTTTCTATACGAACAGAATCGGTAACGTATACTCAGCCGAGCTTGGTATAATAAACTTCTTTGCTAGGTTTTCTCGAACAAACACTTCTACTTAGTCTAGCTCGGCCGGCGATAAGCGTCTTAGAGGCTCAGTTCTCGGCAGCGTAGCTCCTTCTTTTAATCAGATCTTGTTGTTGTATTCTGGTCGATAGAGCAGCAGGAGGTTGGGGTCGGCTTTCGAGAACACGTCGGCGTAGCTATAGAGTTCTTCTAGTAACACCTCTAGCAGGTCCACTTCTTCTTCCGCTATTATCTTCCGGTGATCTTCGATGTCCTTTATCGAGATAGCGTAGATCTCGTTCTCTAGCGACTTCGCTAGGGTCGTTAGGGCTTCTAAGCTTATTATTCCGACAGTGTCTAGTAGATTGGAACGGTCGGTCGGAACCGCGTTAATAATTGCAGTTTTTGGTTCTGCGGCGACGACAGTGGCTAATTCGACGGCAGCAGCGGCGCCGCTATGCTAGGTTTTGAATCCGAGTGTGCCTTCCTCTACGTTAATAACGGCTTTCTGGTTCTTTATCTATTTCTGCCCTATAATAATGTCGAACCGTCCGATATCTATAATTCGGAACGTTGCTTCTATAGTGCGACTAGCTAAGGTAGTCCTTAATAGCATATAATACGTAACACTCTCTATGTCTTGTCTATTGTATGCCGAAATTCGCGTTAGCGACGCCAATTCTACTGGATAGCTATATCCGTTTATCAGTTTCTGAACTAATCGATAGTGGATTGCTGCGCCGATAAGAGCTCCTGTGTTAATAAAGGCTTTTAGCTAAAGGGGGCGATGTAAGCCGTTAAGCGGGTAGACAGTAATCGGAAGTATAATAGCAGTCTCCGTATTTACTTCTACCGCTGCTAAGAGCAGATCGCTACAACTGTTAATGCTCCCTTCTTCTTCTGGCGATACGGCTTGCAGCAGTGCCCTATTGTTAATGCTAGGTAGGGGGCCTATCCGTCTAGCTAGTCTTTTCCTAGAATTCTTAATAGCACACTACCGTCTACGCTGTCTGTGTCGTTCGGCGCCGGCTCGATAGCTTAGATAGTCTTTCTCGGCTGCAGCGGCAGCTTCGTAGCACAGTGTTCCTGCTTCTACTAATTCGTTGCTTAGCATCTAGTAGCGATATAGCCAGGCTTTCCGTATACGTAGCAAGTAGGGACGAACGACGAGCGCAGCGAACAGGATAGCTGCTAGGGGCCTCGTCGGAAGGAGGCAGGGGGTCGTGTTGTCGGCGCTAATAATAACTTCTAAATCGATTCGCGCGTTGCCAATTTTCCGTATACGTTTAGGTTTCTGGCAGTGACTCTCGCTTAGTGCACAAAGCTCTTAAGACCTTTACCTTCTACCGAGGCTATAGCTCCGGCCAGCTTAGGGTTCAACTTCTGCCTTAGTAAGTAAAGCTGCTCGTCTTTGGACACTTTAGCTCTAATAGCATATTTTCTAAACAGGCTGTAGAATTCTTTAAAGGTTAGCCAGTTCTAGTTGATCTTGTCTAGCTGTTTACAGGCCGTCTTCTTTCGGAAGGGGTCCCTAAAAAGCTGGTCTAGAGCTTTGATCGCTTTATCGGCAGTTACCTCCTCTAGGTCCGCTACTAGTAAGAACGCTTCGCCTTCCAGTCGCGATTCTAAGTAGGCCAATCTGTCCTCTTTACTGTTTCCGGCATAATCGCGGTTTATCTTATTCTTTATCTTCTTTTTAAATGCCTCCTAGTCTTTAGGGTCTCTACCCCTAAAGGCCGGTAGATTAGGTAGTGACATTATCGAAGTGCTACCTTAACTGTATGCTGCCAGTAAGGCGGTATCTGCTTGTTCTTCCCAATGTAGCGGCGGCGCCGACGACATCGCTGCTTCTATGTCGGCTAACTGAGCCTTTAGCGTCTTTAGTTGTACTAGTCGATTCAGCGCTTAGTTTTCTAGCACATCGATAATAGTCTCTGCCGATTCCTTCTCGGCTATTACCGATTCTATCTCCTCTCTTAGCTGTCTGTTGTCTTCTATCTTCTTATAAAACTTCTTCTCGATAAAGGTAATAGTGTCGTATACCTTCCTAGCTCTACGTTCTGCTAGATATTCTTCGAGTTTATCTAGTGTACAGGCATACATCTCCTTATAGCCCGCTATTCCTTCTTTCGCCTCGTCTGTCTCTTTTTCTGTAAGGCCTTTAGTGATCGTCTTATCGTCGAGGATGCTAGTACGCCTATCCCTCACTATGTTAGTCTTTCTCTTTCTGCTGCAGCCTGTAACGCCGCCCTCTACTGTTAAGAAGCCTTCTACAGTCTCCTTACAGTGCTAATGTGTTTAGTTTGGTTTGTAGTGTGCGCGTGCGTTATTCGGGTAGCCGGATGCGATTCAACGGTCCCTTTCGCGCAGCGCAGGGTTAGTATAGTTGGTAAGTTCGAGATATAATAATCCGAGCAAGCAGATATAATTCAATACAGCTGTTTTAATAACTATATCTCGAACTAAGGAAGGAAAGCAATCTATGCGGCGGTAGGTAAGGGCTTTAGGGGTGGGTGTGCCAAGGCCCGGCTCGGTCCGGAAGGGCCGAGCCGAAATTCTAAGGATCTACCCTATTACTTGGTCCCACCCCTTTCTGCTGCTGCAATATATAGGAGGGGTAGCTTAGATTGCCTACATTAAGCTTAGACTAAGAAGCAACTACAAAGAACTCCTCTCCTGCTTTGTTACCTCTTTACTAAACTAGAAGCTTATCCTTAGACTGCCTTAGTAAAAGCTCTATAACCTAGAGATCAACTAGAATACTGAAACTCTCTACCTAAACTCAGAACATTGCCAAGCCTATTATTACCCTTCTACTCTGTCTAGGACTACGTATAGCAAAAACGACGATTTTCTAATTGTCTATAGCTGCATTCTATATAGCTACAAAGGAGAAAGGTGCTTAAATCTTTGCTATATTAATAGAAGATATCGAAAAGGCTCTTGCTAGATTTAACGACAACTAAGAAGAATAAGTAATCAGTTAAGCGCAACTGCTAGTAAGGGAGGGGGTAGTGTTACAGTAGTGGAAGGGGTAGAAAGTGTTCCAGCGGCAGAAAGGGGTAGCACTAAGTAATAGGGTAGACCCTCGGAATTTCGGCTCGGCCCTTCCAGACTGAGCCGGGCCTTGGCATACCACCCCTAAAGCTCTTACTTACCACTATATAGACTCCTTTCCCTCTTCAGTTTGAGATATAGTTATTAAAAAGGCTGTGTTGAATTATATCTGCGTGCCCGGATTATTATATCTCGAACTCAATCACTACACTAACTCCGCGCTGCGCGAAAAGGACCGTTGAACTATCCGGACACCCGAATAACGCACGCGCACTAATACACCAAACCAACAACCCCCAGCACCGTAAGACAGCTATAGAGAGCTTCTTAACGGTAGAGAGCGGCGTTACAGGCCGAAGCAGAAGCAGAAGAGAAAAGACTAATAGAGCGAGTAGGCGCTCTAGCGTTATTAATAATAAGTTCGTTATTAGAGTGTTTACAGCAGAAGAGACTGCAGAGATTAAGGAACGAATAACCGAATATAAGAAGATCTACGACTGCGCACTCGAGGAACTTAAAGATTACGTAAACGAGAACGGAGTAGGGAAGGTCTACGACGGCATAGACCTTATTAAGACGCTGTTTTACAGAACCCTAGACGAGAAGAGGCAGTTAAGAGAGGAAAACGAAGCAGTAAGGGCCGAAAAGGAATCAGCAGAAACCATTATCGACATGCTAGAAAACCAAGCGGCGAATCGACTAGCACAAGTAAAGGCAATAAAGGCTCAGTTAGCTAAGATAGAAGCAGCGATATCGTCGGCGTCGCTACTACATCGAGAAGAACAAGCAGAGACCGCCTTACTAGCAGCCTACAGTCAAGGCGGCACCTCGATAACGTTACTACCTAACCTACCAGCGTTTAGAGGCGGAGACCCTAAAGACTAGAAGGCATTTAAGAAGAAGATAAAGAACAAGATAGACCGCGACTACGCCAGAAACAGTGCAGGAGATAGATTGGCCTACCTAGAATCGCGATTAGAAGGTAAAGCTTTTTCAATAGTAGCAGACCTAGAAGAGGTAACTGCCGAAGAAGCGATTAAAGCGCTAAATCAACGCTTCGGAGACCCCTTCTAAAAGAAGACAGCCCGTAAACAGCTAGACAAAATCAACCAGAACTAGCAGACGTTTAAGGAGTTCTACGGACTGTTCCGAAAATATATTATTAGAGCCAGAGTGTCGGAAGATAAGCAGCTCTACCTACTAAGGCAGAAGCTAAAACCTGAACTGGCCGCAGCTATAGCGTTAGTAGAAGACGAAGATCTTAAAAGCTTCGTGCACCGAGCGAGAGTTACTGCCAGAAACCTAAGCGCTTACGCGAAATCGCGCAAATCGAACTAGAAGCTGTCGATAACGCAGACAACACGACCCCCTGCACCTTTCCGGAGAGCACCTTAGCAGCTATCTTATTCGCCGCGTTCGTCGTTCGTCCCTACCTGCTACGTATATAGAAAGCCTGGCTATATCGCTACGAGATGCCAAGCAACGGATTAGCAGAAGCAGGAGTATCGGGCTACAAAGCAGCTACAGAGAAAGACTATCTAAGCTATCGAGCCGGCTCCGAACGACACTAACAGTGTAGATAGTAGAGTGCTACTGCGAATCCTAGGAAAAGACCAGCTGGACGGATAGGCCCCCTATCCAGCATAGACAATAGGGCACCAGCACGAACTACGTCGCTGGAAGAAGGAAGTATTAACAGCTGCAGCGATCCGCTCTTAGCGGCGGTAGAAGTAAACATAGAAACAGCTATCATCCTTCTAATTACTGTCCACCCCCTCGAAAGCTTAAGCAGACTACTTTAGCTAAGGGCTTTTATCGACATAGGAGCCCTTATCAGAGCCGCGATCCACTACCAATTAGTTCAGGAACTGATAAAAGGATACGGTTATCCGGTGGAGCTAGCGTCGCCGACGCAAATTTCGGCATACAACAGACAAGACACTGAGAGCGTTACGCATTATGTGCTATTAAAGACTATCCTAGCTAGTCGCACTACGGAAGCAACGTTCCGAATTGTAGATATCGGAAGGTTTGACATTATTATAGGACAGAAATAGATAAAGAACCAGAAAGCCGTTATTAACGTAGGAGAAGGCACGCTCAGGTTCAAAACTAAGCAGAGTAGAGTAGCCGCCGTCAAACCGGTTACCGTCGTTGCCGCAGAACCGAACGTTACGACTATCGAAGAGGTTCCGATAAATCGGTCCGACCCTCTAGACACGATCGGAATAATAAGCTCGGAAGCTTTAACGATCCTCGCGAGGTCGCTGGACAATGAGATTTACGCTATCTTAATAAAAGATATCGAAGACTACTAGAAGATAATGGCGGAAGAAGAAGTAGATCCGCTAGAGGTATTGCTAAAGGAGCTCTATAGCTATACTAACGTATTCTTAAAAGCTGACTCTAACCTCCTTCCGCTCTACGAACCGGAATATAACAACAAGATCCAGCTAAAAGAAGGAGCTACGCTGCTAAGAACCGAGCCTCTAAGACGATTGTCGCTAGCCGAGCTAGACTAGGTAGAAGTGTTTGTTTAAGAGAATCTGGCGAAGAAGTTCATTACGCCGAGCTCTACGGAATATGCGTTACCGATCCTTTTCGTACGGAAACCCGGAGGTAGTCTCCGACTGTGCGTAGATTACCGAGGTCTTAATAAGGTTACTAAGAGAGATTTGTATCCGCTGCCGCTAATAGACGAGACTATACAACGAGTAGCTAAGGCTAAGTAGTTTAGCAAGCTGGATATTCGCCAAACGTTCTACCGACTAAGGAACGAGGAAGGACAAACTGAAGATCTTACGACATTCGCTACGCGCATAGGCAATTTCAAGTAGTTGGTAATGCCTTTTAGACTTACCAACGCGCCTGCAGTGTAGCAGCGTTTTATAAATTATACCTTTATAGACATGCTAGAGCGGTTCGTGTCTATTTACTTAGACGACATCCTTATTTACACCGAAGGAACGAGAGAGCAATATACAGACTACATTAAGGAAGTGTTAACTAGGCTCTGCGAGGTTAGCTTAAATGCAGACACGAAGAAGAGCGAGTTCTATCAGACCGAAGTTAAATATCTCGGTCTTATCGTCGGAAGAGAAGGAATTTGGATAGACCCCTTAAAGGTCGCTGCTATAGCGGAATGGAAGCAGCCGAAATCTGGAAACACTATATAAATCAGAGCGTTTCTCGGATTCTGCAGCTACTATAGACAGTTTATTAAGGACTTTAGTAGGATAGCGAGACCCCTAAACGAAGTATTAAAGAAGGAGGCCGCTGGCCTATAGAATAAGAAGTGCACGGAAGCTTTTATCCGACTGAAAGAAGCAGTAGCCTTAGCGCTAGTTCTGGCGCACTTCCGACCAGAAAAGACGATCTACGTAGAAACGGACGCTTCCGACACAGTAACAGCAGGGGTCCTTTCTTAATATAGCGACGATAAAACTCTCCATCTAGTAGCTTTCTTTAGCAAGTCTATAAATAATGCTAAGCGGAACTACGCTATCTATAATAAAGAACTGTTAGCTATTATACAGGCGTTCGAAGAGTGGAAGCTGGAGCTTATAGCTAGAAAGAGCACAGTCCAGGTCCTTACGGACCACCAGTCGCTTACCTACTTTATAAAGACGCAGAAGCTATTACGCCGCTAAGCTCGGTAGGCTGCCTACTTATCCGGATTCGACTTCAAGATTACCTATCGACCTAGAGCTCAAAATGGAAAGGCTAATGCGCTAACGAGAAGAGAAGGAAAGACCAGCTGCACGAAAGAAGATCTGAACATGTTCTAGAAGTTGTTGACAGAAAGGATAGTAGACGCTGAGGTATTGAAATAGGTAAGGGTCTGCGCAGTAGAGCAGGCGACCAAGGAAGAGACTCTCTACGAAAAAGTGGAGCGGCTTAACCAGCAACAGAAGCTCGGCAAAACAGGCTTAGGGAAGCTAATAGTTCCGGAAGAACTAATTACAGAGGTCGTCTAGCTAGTCTATAGCTCTACAGATGTTAGCTACGCTGGCTCCAAGAAGACAATAGAAGCCGTAAGGACAGTCTACTAGTTTCCGCGAATCTTCGAGCGGATCCACTGGTTTATTGCTAATTGTTACGTATGCCGAGTCGCGAAGCTACGTTACGGCCTTCTAGCTGGTCTGTTAAAGCTACTTCCAATCCCCGAGAAACCGTAGCAGCATATTACGATGGATTTCGTAACCGGCCTGCCGGACTCTAGTAGATATAACGCTACGCTTAATGTAGTAGATCGACTAAGCAAAGAACGCTACTTTATCCCCTGCCGAGCTAAGGATAAAGGAACTACTACAGAAGAAACGGCGAGAATGCTAATCTAGCACGTATAGAAGCACTATAGCCTGCCGGACACTATCACTACGGATAGGAGTCCTTAATTTACTGCTAACGTATAGAAGGCCATTAACCAAGCTCTCGGAATTTGTAGAAAGCTTAGCACAGCCGCTTACCCTTAGACCGACGGTCAGTCTAAAGTGGCTAACTGCGAGATAGAGAAATATCTGCGAATCTTCTACAGTTATTATTAAGCAAAATAGGTTAAGGTGTTGCCAATAGCCGAATTCTGCGCTAACTCAGCACAGTTAGAGGCTACCTTACTGGCGCCGTTCGAGGTAACTTATAGTTATCTTCCGAGAATAAGCTTCCAACTACCGGACGAACCCAGCCCTTCGGAACCTCCTACTACTACTTCGTCGAAGAGAGTTGCCGCCGCTGCGGCAGAAGCTCTCCAATCTCAGATAGAAGAAGCAATTAAGGTAGCGAAAGAGGCAATAGAATTGGCTTAGAAGAAGATAGTAACTAGAGCTAATAGAAAGCGGTTACTAATAGAATTTGAAGAAGGCTAAAAGGTATAGCTTAACATGCGGAACCTGAGACTGAAAGGCAACGCCAAGCTCAACCCCTGCTACGTAGGTCCGTTTAAGATAGTAGAAAAGAGGCCGCTAGTAACTTATTAGATCCAGCTACCGAAATCATTCCGGATCTACGATGTCTTTTATTTGGATCTGCTAAGTTTAGACCCTAAAGACGGTCTTCCGGATTAGGGGTTCGCTAAACCCCTGCCGGTCGAGATAGATAGTAAAGAAGAAGAATAGGAGGTGGAAGATATAATAGATATAAGAAAGCTAAGAGGATCTATTAAAGCGAGGATCTTATAGAAAGGATAGCTAGAAGACTATAAATAGAATCCGGCCGAGAACCTCTAGAATTCAGCGGAGCTACTAAGAGAGTTTTATGTCTGGAACCCGAGGAAGCCGAAGCCTAAGTAGCTCCGAAGCTGATCATTCCGGAAGAAGAAGAAAAACCGCGTCTGCTCTATTAGTGCAGAAGCCGATAAAGACGATCGTAGCAGTCGCTTCGCTAGAGTCTTCGACTCGGCCACTATCTACTACTGCTTCGGTAGGAAGCTCGCCGACGCCGCTGCACAGCGTCGGCGCCGCCGGCCCTGCAGTAGGTAAGGTCTTTAGTAGAGAAAGAAGAAGAAGAAGATAGCGAGCTGCAGATAGATCTATATAGACCTCTGCAGCGGCGCACAGACCGGTTGCGCCGCAGCTTAGGTGACCGCTAGCTCTAATTAGACGGCACAGATCAGATGGACGCCAAGTAAAGACGTCAGATAGCGACAATATAAGAAGAAAGAAGATAAAGAAAGGGGATAGTTTCGAAATAGAAGAAAGCGAAGAGGTAACGTCAGAATCAAAAAAAAGAATAGAGACATATAAGTAAGCGATCGAGGTCGACCGCTAGTGAGGGAGGGGGGTGGTGTTGCGGCGGCAGAAAGGGTTGGGACTGAGTAATAGGGTGGACTCTCGGAATTTTGGCTCGGCCCTTCTGGACTGAGCCGGGCCTTGGCACACTACCCCTAAAGCTCTCACTTACCACTACATAGACTCCTTTCCCTCTTCAGTTCGAGATATAGTTATCAAAAAGGCTGTATTAAATCATATCTGCGTGCCCGGATCAGAAAGGATAGATAAGGTAGACCCTGGATTTTGGCTTAGCCCCTCCTAGGATTTAGGTTCTAAAACGGACCGAGCCGGGCCTTAGCACCTACTACTACGAAAAGTGGCTACACTACTACTATATAGAGTCTTGTCTCCTTAGTTTAAGATATAGTCTTTAAAAGGGCTGTATCAAATAATATCTACGCGTTTAGAACAAGTTAGACTAATAGTTGTTAAGATATAGTGTTTTAATTATAGTAGTGTTAGGTAGGGTCTTGTTAGTGTAAGTCTTTCTTCTCTATCTGTTAACTGTAACAATAGTAGCGTTACTTTTGGCACTCTCTTAGTATTTACGTAAGTTAACTCGATCTAGTAAAACTGTACTTACTAGGAAGTTACTTAAGTAGAAGCTTCTTTAAGTTTCTATAGAGTATAAATGTTTTTATAGGTGTAGAGACTTATTTGTACTTCTATGTAGCATAAGCGTGTTTTTGGAAGTTATACACGGCAGAAATGTCTTTTGCCCAGATTTCTCGTCATCACCCTTGCTCTGTAGCAGGCTGCTGGAGGTAAAGGGTGAAAAGAGAAGCATCAGAACACTCGTGAGCATCAGAACGCTCGTGAGCATCAGAACACTCGTAAGCATCAGAACACTCGTGAGCATCAGAACACTCGTCTCTATCGTGACATCGAACGCAGTTGCTAGACGCTGGACGCCAATTTGCGAGCGGTTACATCGGCTCGAATACCTAGCACAAACTCCTCGAGCCTGGTGCCTGGAAATGGTTGGAGACTGGACAGGCCCTCCTTTCGTCCAACTTGGGTTCACGGAGGGCAAACCATAGCGCGCTCAGGGTCATTGGCAGCTACCAGCAAGTTTCGATGACATTTGCAGGCCGTCAAATTCCCGGCCCTATGCCCCTGCCCATTCGAAATTGGAATGCCCCCTATTCGACGGAATGCTCTTTGGACAGTGTATCTCTCGGACCGCACATCTGCCTAGCTCGCTCTTGCTCTGAGGCCAATGAGGTTCTTCAAGCGAATTCCACACGCAATGCTGCTCACTGTTGTCGAACAATGAGGTCGAAGCTTTTCGCGGGCACGTGCGGCTGTAGAAGCAGGGACCAGTCGGTGTGGCATGGCAAAGCCGGGACCAGTCAGTCGATGCGGCACGGCAAAGCCGGTTGAGTTGGATGTTGTCCCAGGCCATGTCCGCACGTGCCTGTCATCTCGGGCAGCCTGGCCGACATGTGTCTTACGGAAACTCAGCAAGCGCTCCAGGAAAGCTTTCAGTGCGACTGCTTAAGAAGGATGGACTTGCCACCAGGAAGCTTCAGGCTACGCACTTGCTATCCCTAACTACGGAGCTACAGCGAGAACGGCACATCTCCACCCCCGCACCCCCAAGTCCAAGGCCTCGCAGATGAGAGTTCGGTTTGCCTGCTGAGTGCATGTGCCGGTCCGTCCATCTCGTTGTCGCACTCGAGATCGCGTACTCTCGCAAGCCTGCGACTTGCTTGTGCTACTACGCATCTCGCAACTTTATATGATGCGAATACACGCGGACCGACGCTTTCTGCCTTGGTCTCTCAATCCTCAACCAAGGCTGACGGCTGGTCATTTTCCCTGCCCAGATGACCGGGCCATCATACGTGAAGGTCGGCTGTGCAAGCATTTGCACCTGATTAGTGACTTGACCTTGCCAAACTCCCCATCCAACGATTTGCCCGTCCAAACTCTCGCCGTAGATATCCCATTCTGCAATTGTATCGGGCTCCATCGGACACTTAACTACGGTAAAGTACATATTTGTGCCCTTCACCAGCTGGTACAGGTCTGTGCTATATCCCGTGGTGCAACCGCTGAATGATGATGGCTGTCCTGTCGCGAAGTTGTGTGCCATAAACGATGAGCATTGTGCGCCTGCTGCGCACTTCATCGTCGCCTCGCGGACGTTTCCTGGAGCGTCCTGGTCCCAGTGTGCGGGCCCAAATTCATTCGGCAACTTGCAGGAGAGTCGGACGGTATTACCGTCACATCTTCCGCCAACAGCGCGCCAAAACGACCAGATACGATTATTCGGCGTAAAAGGGCTTTTGTCCGGTTGTCTGTTGCTACGGCGGCATACGCCATTCATATCACCAACCCGATTGCCCATTACATGATCGTTCTTAGCTTCGTTCATGTACGTAGCCGGATAGTCTCTTCCTTTCCGCTGCCTTCGTTCGAGCGTTGGTTGTTCGCCGCCATCGGAGCGCTTGGTAGCCGGCTCAAGGTGATATGTCACAGCCTTGATGTTGGCACGAACTTCGTCCTTCGAAAGCTGTCGCTTAGCGGAAATTTTTTCGATCCACGCATTGAGATGGTCGGATTGGAGATGGGCATCAAGCTCGGCCGGATCAACAGCTTGCTGCCCACACAGCGCTTGTTGGAAGAGAGCAAGAAGGACGAGGTTGAGCTTCATAGTTGCAAAGGAGTCGATGTGGCTTGTAGTCTAGCACCATAACGAGTACATGTATATAGGCAGTCTTCCGAGAAGACCAGAGAGGCCGGACTGAAGACAAGGTAAGTCGTATTGCTACGGGGTTTGGAGAAAGCCTACCAATGGTTGGTCTTATCACAAGGGGCTTTCGAAATTGCTACGGGGTGTGGAGAAAGCATGATGAGGGTAAGTCGTATGACGAGGGGGTTTCGATATTGCTGTAGGGAAAAGACATCTAGGGCAAAAGACCTTTGTGCCATGTCAACCTTAAGAAAGGACATTTATGCAATGTCGGTCTTCATAAACACCCATTTATGTTGTGATAGGCGACAACCTCGACTGGGGTGACAGACTGCGAGTATGGAAATGAATGTGAGTATCTACTGTTCATCTGCCTGTTACTTTTCTGTGTGCAAAATCTAATTGTGCGAGCCGGCTAAACCTTACCGTTCCGAACGTTCCGAAGTTGCAACACTCCCCCTACCGGGAAGCTCAGTTGAGGAGGCTATGTAGAATGATATTAACGCAGTTGACAGCAGCGAGTGGTTAGCTCAGCATAGGAGCTTGATTGAAAACCGTAATGTGGTGAAGACGTTAGCTAGTTGCTCGGTTGTTGGTATATATACTACGTCAATAACTCCTTACTTGTACTTTTTACAGTAGTGGTGATTCTAAGGCTGATATATCGTAAGCGGCAGTAGTTTACGTAATTTCTAACAAGCTTGATATTGCTAGCTAGTTGTCTACGTTAACTGTTAATAGAGACTAGCACTTAATATAGATAGAGATCTCCTTTAGCAGATTTATAATTGATTGAATTTTGCGGCTGGTCTCGGTTAATGCAAGGTACTTAGCTTTAGTTAATAATAGTACAATTTTGTTTTGCAGCTTTCTATGCTAAATAACAGGTGTGCCGGCTATTAGAATAAGTAAGCTATTTCTTAAGCAAGAGGTAGAGGAGTTACTAGAGAAGTTAAAGTTAGGATAGTAGGTATTATTATCTTCTATAAATGTAAGGCTATAGTCGACTATATCTTTAATTGTTATAGCAGCCTTGTAGTCAACCTAAGGTAGTCTGGCATAAAGCTTTCAAGAAGGGTCGGTAGTCTAGGTGCTAAGTACTGATCCGGGCACGCAGATATGATTCAATACAGCCTTTTTGATAACTATATCTCGAACTGAGGAGGGAAAGGAATCTATGTAGTGGTGGGCGAGAGCTTTAGGGGTGGCGTGCCAAGGCCTGGCTCGGTCCGGAAGGGCCGAGCCGAAATTCTAAGGGTCCACCCTATTACTTAGTCCCACCCCTTTCTGCCGCCGCAACACTACCCCCCTCCCTTATCAGCGGTCGCCCTCGACCGCTTACTCATCTGTTCGTCCTCTTTTCTTTTTTTTTTTTTCACATCGTCACTATCTGGCGTCTTCACTTGGCGTCCATCTGATCCGTTCTATCTGATCGGAGCCAGCGGTTACCAGAGCTGCGGCGTAACCGGTCTGTGCGCCACTGCATGGATCTATATAGATCTATCTGCGGCTTCTTATCTTCTTCTTTTTCTTTCTCTACTAAAGACCTTACCTACTGTAGGGCTGGAGGCGTCGACGCCGATTTATAGCGTCGGCGAGCTTCCTGCCGATGCGAAGATAGGTAGTAGCCAATCTAAAGACTCCGGCAAAGCGACCGTTACGATTGTTTTCTTCGGCTTCCGTGCCGATAGAGCGGACTTAGCCTTCTTTTCAACCGTTGAGCCACTTAGGCCTCGGCTTCTTTGGGTTCCGGGCGTAAAATTCTCTTAGCAGCTCCGCCGAATTCTGTAGGTTCTTAGCCGGATACCATTTATAGTCTTCCGGCTATCCTTTCTATAAGATCCTCGCTTCGATAGATCCCCTTTGTCTTCTTACGTCTATAACATCTTTAACTTCCCATTCTTCTTCTTTTCTGTCTATTTTGATTGGTAGGGGTTCGGCGAACCCCTAATCCGGAAGACTATCTTCAGGGTCTAGGCTTAGTAGATCCGAATAAAAGATATCGTAAATCCGGAACGATTTCGGCAGCTGGAGCCGGTAGGTTATCGGCGACCTCTTTTCCATTATCTTAAACGGACCTACGTAGCGAGGGTTAAGCTTCGCGTTGCCTTTTAGCCTTAGGTTCTGCGTGTTGAGCTATACCTTTTGGCATTCCTCGAATTCTATCGGTAACCTCTTTCTATTAGCTCGAGTTACTATCTTTTTCTAAGCTGATTCTATCGCTTCTTCGCTACCTTAATCGCTTCTTCTATCTGGGATCGGAGCGCTTCTGCCGCCGCCGCAGCGATTCTCTTCGACGAAGTAGTAGTAGAGGGTTCTAAAGAGCTAAGTTCGTTTGGCGGCTGAAAGCTTATCCTTAGAGGATAACTATGTGTTATCTCGAACGGCGCTAGTAAGGTAGCTTCCGACTGTGCCGAATTGGCGCAGAATTCGGCTATTGGCAACACCTTAACTTATCCTTCTTAATAATAGCTGCAGAAGATTCGTAGATACTTTTCTATCTTACGGTTAGCTACTTTAGACTGTCCGTCGGTCTGAGGGTAAGCGGCCGTACTAAGCTTTCTACGAATTCCAAGGGCTTGGTTAATGGCTTTCTATACGTCTGCAGTGAATTGAGGACCCCTATCTGTAGTGATAGTGTCCGGCAGCCTGTAGTGCTTCTATACGTACTGGATTAACATTCTCGCCGTTTCTTCCGCAGTAGTTCCTTTATCCTTAGCTCGACAGGGGATAAAATAACGTTCCTTGCTTAGTCGATCCACTACATTAAGCGTAGCATCGTACCTATCGGAATCCGGCAGGCCGGTTACGAAGTCTATCGTAATGTGCTGCTATAGTTTCTTAGGGATCGGAAGTGGCTTTAGCAGGCCGGCCGGAAGGCCGTAACGTAGCTTCGCTGCTCGGCACACGTAACAGTTAGTAATAAACCGATGTATCCGCTCGAAGATTCGCGGAAACCAGTAGGTCGTCCTTATTGCTTCTATCGTCTTCTTCGATCCTGCGTAATAAACGTCCGTAGAGCTATAGACCAGCTAGATAACCTCTGTAATCAGTTCTTCCGGAACGATCAGTTTCCCTAAGCCGGTTTTGCCGAGCTTCTGCTGCTGATTAAGCCGTTCCACTTTCTCGTGCAGCGTCTCTTCTTCAATCGGTAGCTCTACCGCACAGATCCCTACCTCTTTTAACACCTCGGCGTCTACTATTCGTTCTGTCAGCACCTTCTAAAACATGTTCGGATCTTCCTTCGCTCGGCTAGTCTTTCCTTCTCTTCTCGTCAGCGCATTAGCCTTTCCATTTTAAGCTCCAGGTCGATAAGTGATCTTAAAGTCGAACCTGGATAAGTAGGCTGCCTACCGGGCTTGGCGGCGTAATAGCTTCTGCGTCTTTATAAAGTAGGTCAGTAACTGGTAGTCCGTAAGGACCTGGATCGTGCTCTGTCTAGCTATAAGCTCCGGTTTCCACTCTTTAAAGGCCTGAATAATAGCTAGCAGTTCTTTATTATAGATAGCGTAGTTTCGTTTAGCATTATTTATGGACTTGCTAAAGAAAGCCACTGGATGGAGCGTTTCGTCGTCGTTAGCGTATTGAGAAAGGACCCCTGCTGTTACTGTATCGGAAGCGTCTGTCTCTACGTAGATTGTCTTTTCCGGTCTAAAGTGCGCTAGCACTAGCGCTAAGGCTACCGCCTCCTTTAGTCGGTTAAAAGCTTCTGTACACTTCTTATTCTATAGGCTAGCGGCCTCCTTCTTTAACGCCTTATTCAGTAGTCTCGCTATCTTGCTAAAGTCCTTAATAAACCGTCGATAGTAGCTGCAGAATCCGAGAAACGCTCTTATTTGCGTAGTGTTTCCAGATGTCGGTTGCTTCCATTCTGCGACAGCGGCCACTTTCGACGGGTCCATCCTAATTCCTTCTCTTCTAACGATAAGACTGAGATATTTGACTTCGGTCTGGTAGAACTCGCTCTTCTTTGTGTCCGTGTTTAATCCTGCCTCGCAGAGTCTTTTTAACACCCTCTCGATATAGTCCGTATGTTGCTCTCTCGTTCCTTCGGTGTAGATTAGAATGTCGTCTAAGTAGATTAAAACGAACTGTTCCAGCATGTCTATAAAAGTGTAGTTTATAAAGCGCTGCTACATAGCCAGCGCGTTAGTAAGTCCAAAAGGCATTACTAACTACTTGAAATTACCTATACGCGTAGCGAATGTTGTAAGGTCTTCCGTTTGTCCTTCTTCGTTCCCTAATCGATAGAATGCTTAGCGAATATCCAGCTTGCTAAACCACTTAGCCTTAGCTACTTGTTGTATAGTCTTATCGATTAGAGGCAGCGGATACACATCTCTCTAAGTGACCTTATTAAGGCCTCGGTAGTCTACACACAGTCTGAGACCACCTCCGGGTTTCTGCACGAAAAGAATCGGTAACGTATATTCCGCTAAGCTTGGCGTAATGAACTTCTTTGCCAAGTTTTCTCTAACAAACGCTTCTACCTAGTCCAGCTTAGCCGGAGATAAGCGTCTTAGGGGTTCGGTTCTCGGCAGTACGGCTCCTTCTTTCAGCCGGATCTTGTTGTTATAT
Organism: Pseudocercospora ulei; assembly: GCA_016165855.1. NCBI lineage: Eukaryota > Fungi > Ascomycota > Dothideomycetes > Mycosphaerellales > Mycosphaerellaceae > Pseudocercospora > Pseudocercospora ulei. The sequence continues at coordinate 341,383 of JACWNB010000025.1, read as the reverse complement.
TCCGGTTAGTAGAGCGGCAAGAGGTTGGAGTTAGCCTTTAAGAACACGTTAGTGTAACTATAGAGTTCTTTCGGTAACACCTCTAGTAGATCTACTTCTTCTTCCGCTATTATCTTCCGGTAGTCTTCGATATCCTTTATTAAGATACTATAAATTTCGTTGTCCAGCGACCTTGCGAGGGTCGTTAAAGCTTCGGAACTTATCATTCCGATCGTGTCTTAAAGGTCGGACCGATCCTTCGGAACCTCTTTAAGGGTCGTAACGTTCGGTTCTACTGCGACCTCGGTAACTAATTTGACAGCGGCGGAGCCGCTGTATAGTGTTCTGAATCCGAGTGTGCCTTTACCTACGTCAATAATTGCTCCCTAGTTCTTTATCTCTTTCTGCCCTATAATAATGTCAAACCTTCCGATATCTATAATTCGGAACGTCGCTTCCGTAGTGCGACCTGCCAAGGTGGTCCTTAATGGCATATAATGCGTAACACTCTCTGTGTCTTGTCCGTTGTACGCCGAGATCCGTGTCGGCGACGCTAGCTCTACTAGATAGCTATATCCTTTTATTAGCTTTTAAACCAATCGATGGTAGATAGCCGCTCTGATAAGGGCCCCTGTATCGATAAAAGCTCTTAGCTAAAGTGGTTTGGTCGATCCTTTAAGGGGGTAGACAGTAATTAGAAGGATAATAGCTGTTTCTGTGTTTACTTCCACCGCCGCTGAGAGCGGATCGCTGCAGCTGTTAATGCTCTTATCTTTCTGTAACGTAGTTCTTGTTGGTACCCTGTTTTCTACGCTGGATAGGGGGCCTATCCTTCTAGCTGGTCTTTTCCTAGGATTCGCAGTAGCACTCTACTCTCTACGCTGTCGGTGTCGTTCGGAGCCGGCTCTATAGCTTGTATGGTCTTTCTTAGTAGCTGCGGCTACGGCTGCTTTATAACACGATACTCCTGCTTCTGCTAGGCCGTTGCTTGGCATCTCGTAGCGATATAGCCAGGCTTTCTACACGTATAACAGGTAGGGACGAACGACGAACGCGGTAACTGATAAGGTAGCTGCTGGGGTGCTCTCCGGAAAGGCGCGGGGTGTCTCGTTGTCTGCGTTATCAACGGCTTCTGGTTCGATTCGCGTAATTTCGCGTAAGCGCTTAAATTTCTTGCAGTAACTCTCGTTCGGTGCACGAAGCTCTTAAGGTCTTCGTCTTCTACAGACGCTATAGCGGCAGCCAGTTTAGGGTTCAGCTTCTGCCTTAGTAGGTAGAGCTGCTTATCTTCCGCTACTCAGGCCCTAATCGCATATTTTCTAAACAATCCGTAGAACTCCTCGAACGTCTGCCGGTTCTAGTTGATCTTGTCCAGCTGCTTACGGGCCGTCTTTTTCCGGAAGGGGTCTCCGAAGCGTTAATCCAGCGCTTTAATCGCTTCTTTAGCGGTTACCTCTTCTAGGTCCGCTACTAGCGAAAAAGCTTTACCTTCTAATCGCGATTCCAGGTACGCTAATCTATCTCCAGCGCTGTTTCCGGCATAGTCTCGACCTATCTTGTTCTTTATCTTCTTCTTAAATGCTTCCCAATCCTTAGGATCTCCGCCTCTAAACGCTAGTAGTGTTGCGGTGGTAGAAAGAGGTGGGACAGATTGATGGGGTGGACCCTGGAATTTCGGCCCGGCCTGTCCGGGCCGAGCCGGGCCTTGGCACCACCACCATCAAAGCCTACCACTACCACCACATAGATTCCTTTCCCTCTTCAGTTCGAGATATAGTTATCAAAAAGGCCGTATTGAATCATATCTGCGCGCCCGGATCATTATATCTCGAACTCACTCTCCACAACCCCCGCGCTGCGCGAAAGGGCCCGTCGAATCATCCGGAAACCCGAATAACGCACGCGCACCCAACAACACCAAACCAACCAACCCTAAGGCACCGTAAGAAGATGGAAGGCTTCTCAGCGGTAGAGAGCGGCGTAACAGGCCGCCGCGGAAAGAGAAAGACTGACAGAGCGAGCAGGCGCTCCAGTGTAATTGACGATAAGATCGTTATTAGAGGTTTTACAGCGGAAGAGACCGCTGATATCAAGGAACGAATGAGCGAATATAAGAAGATCCACGACTGCACGATCGAGGAACTGGAAGACTACGTAAACGAGAACGGAATAGGGAAGGTCTACGACAGTATAGACCTCATTAAGACGCTGTTCTACAGGACACTGGAAGAAAACAGACAGCTGAGAGAGGAAGTAGAGACGGTGAGGGCCGAGAAGGAATCGGCAGAGACTATCGTCGACGTGTTGGAACACCAAGCGGCGAATCGAACGGCGCAGCTGAAGGCGCTGAAGGATCAACTGGCTGATATAGAAGCAGCGAGATCGTCGCCGCCACCGCGGCGAGAAACCCAAGTGGAAACCACCTCGCCGGCGGCCTACAGTTAAGGTGGCACGTTGATAACGTCATTACCGGATCCACCTGTTTTCGGCGGCGGAGACCCTGAATCGTAGGAGGCGTTTAAGAAGAAGATCAAGAGTAAGATGAGCCGCGATCACGCATCGAGCAGCGAAGAGGATCGATTAGCGTACCTAGAATCGCGACTAGAAGGTGAAGCTTTTTCGCTGGTGGCGGACCTGGAAGAAGTGACCGCCGACGACGCTATCAAGGCGCTGGACCAGCGTTTCGGAGACCCATTCCGAAAAAAGACGGCCCGTAAGCAGCTAGATAAAATCAACCAGAACAAGCAGACATTCGAAGAGTTCTATGGACTGTTCAGGAAATATGCCATTAGAGCGAAAGTAGCAGAAGATAAGCAGCTGCACTTATTGAGGCAGAAACTGAGCCCTAAGCTAGCTGCGGCGATGGCGTCGGTGGAAGACGAAGACCTGCCGAGCTTTGTGCACCAGGCGAGAGTGACAGCAAGAAACCTGAACGCGTACGGAAAACCGACGGCACGCGAACTGATTCAGAGGCCGTTGCCGCCGTCGCAGCTAACGAGAACCCCTGCGTCCTTCCGCCGCGGCCCCCAATCGCCTTACGTGCAGCGATCGTCGTTCGCCCCTACGTGCTACGCATGCGGAAAGCCTGGCCACATCGCTACGAGATGCCAAGCGACGGCTTAGCAGAAGCAGGACTATCGTGTTATGAAGCAGCCTCAGCCGCAGCCGCCGAGAAAGACAATTCAATCCGGCGAGCCGGCTCCGAACGATGCTGACAGCGTAGACGGCGGCGTGCAGCTAAGAATCATAGGAAAAGACCAGCTGGACGGATAGGCCCCCTATCCAGCATCGACAATAGGGCACCGAATCGAAGCGAATCGCCGCGAGAAGAAAGCATCAACAGCTGCAGCGATCCGCTCTCGGCAGCAGTGGAAGTGAATACGGAAACAGCTATTATCCTTCCAATTACTGTCTACCCCTTTGACGGATCGAGCAAACCGCTTTAGCTGAAAGCTTTTATCGACACCGGAGCTCTTATCGGCGCGGCGATCCATTACCGACTGGTCAGGAAGCTGATAAATGGATACGGTTATCCAGTGGAACTGGCGTCGCCGACGCGAATCTCGGCATATAACGGACAAGACACGGAAAGCGTCACGCACTACGTGCTATTAAGGACTACGCTAGCTGGTCGAACCACGGAAGCGACGTTCCGGATCATGGATATCGGAAGGTTTGACATCATTATAGGGCAGAAATGGATGAAGAACCAGAAAGCCATCGTTGACGTAGATAAAGGAACGATCAGGTTCAAAACCCCGGGTGGCGGAGCAGGGACTATCGAAAAAGTCGCCACCGTCGCCGCCAAGCCGAAAGCCACGGAGTCCGCAAGAGAGGCTCCGTCCGATCGTTCCGAACCCCCGGTTACCGTCGGAATAATAAGTTCAGAAGCTATAACGACCCTCGCGAAGTCGCCGGACAACGAGATCTACGCTATCTCGATGAAAGACATCGAAGACTACAGAAAGATGATGGCGGAAGAAGAAGTGGATCCGCTGGAGGTGCTACCGAAAGAACTCCATAGTTACGCTGACGTCTTCTCAAAGGCCGATTCCAACCTCCTGCCGCTCTATCGACCGGAATATAACAACAAGATCCGGCTAAAAGAAGGAGCCGCGCTGCCGAGAACCGAGCCCCTAAGACGACTGTCGCCGGCGGAACTGGACCAGGTAGAGGTGTTTGTTCGCGAAAATCTGGCGAAGAAGTTCATTACGCCGAGTTCGGCCGAATATGCGTTACCGATTCTTTTCGTAAGGAAACCAGGGGGTAGTCTGCGACTCTGCGTAGATTATCGAGGCCTTAACGAGGTCACCAAGAGAGACGTATACCCGCTGCCGCTGATCGACGAGACCATCCAGCGCGTGGCAAAGGCTAAGTGGTTCAGCAAGCTGGACATCCGCCAAGCGTTCCATCGATTGAGAAACGAGGAGGGACAAACGGAAGATCTTACGACGTTCGCGACGCGTATAGGCAATTTCAAGTGGTTGGTAATGCCTTTCGGACTCACCAACGCGCCGGCAGTGTGGCAACGCTTTATGAACTACACGTTTATGGACATGTTGGAACGGTTCGTGTCCATTTACTTGGACGACATCCTTATCTACACCGAAGGAACGAGAGAACAGCACACGGACCACATCAAGAAGGTGCTGACCAGGCTCCGCGAGGTCGGATTGAACGCGGACACGAAAAAGAGCGAGTTTTATTAGACTGAAGTCAAATATCTCGGTCTGATCGTCGGAAGAGATGGAATTCGTATGGACCCCTCAAAGGTCGCCGCCGTCGCGGAGTGGAAGCAGCCGAAATCCGGAAACACCACGCAAATCAGAGCGTTTCTCGGATTCTGCAGCTACTACCGACGGTTTATCAAGGACTTCAGCAAGATAGCGAGACCCCTAAACGAGGCGCTGAAGAAAGAGGCCGCTGGCCTATGGAATAAGAGGTGCACGGAAGCCTTTAACCGGCTAAAAGAAGCAGTGGCCTCCGCACCAGTGCTGGCGCACTTCCGGCCAGAAAAGACGATCTATGTGGAAACGGATGCTTCCGACACGGTGACGGCCGGAGTCCTTTCTCAATATAGTGACGACGAAACCCTCCATCCAGTCGCCTTCTTTAGCAAATCAATGAGCGAAGCTAAGCGGAACTACGCGATCTACGATAAAGAGCTGCTAGCGATCATTCAGGCTTTCGAGGAGTGGAAACCGGAGCTTATAGCTAGAAAGAGCACGGTCCAGGTTCTTACGGACCACCAGTCACTGACCTACTTTATAAAGACGCAGAAGCTCTTACGTCGTCAAGCACGGTAGGCTGCCTACTTATCAGGGTTCGACTTCAAGATCACATATCGACCCGGAGCTCAAAACGGAAAGGCTAACGCGCTGACGAGACGAGAAGGGAAGGCCAGCCGCGCGAAGGAAGATCCGAATATGTTCCAGAAGGTGTTGACCGAGCGAATGGTAGACGCAGAGGTGTTGAAAGAGGTAGGGGTCTGCGCAGTGGAACCGGCCCCTAAGGAAGAGACGCTCTACGAGAAGGTGGAACGGCTCAATCAACAACAGAAGCTCGGCAAAACCGGTTCAGGGAAGCTGATAGTTCCGGAAGAACTGATCACAGAAGTCATCCAGCTGGTCTATGGCTCCGTGGATGTGGGCCACGCAGGCGCGAAGAAAACGATGCAGGCAATGAGAACGACCTACTGGTTTCCGCGGATCTATGAGCGGATTTACCGGTTTATCGCCAATTGCCACGTGTGCAGAGCCGCGAAGCCACGTTACGGCCTTCCGGCAGGCTTATTAAAGCCGCTTCCGATCCCCGAGAAGCCGTAGCAGCACATTACGATGGATTTCGTAACCGGCCTGCCGGATTCCGATGGGTACGATGCCACCCTCAACGTAGTGGATAGGCTGAGCAAGGAGCGCCACTTCATCCCCTGCAGGGCGAGAAACGAAGGAACTACCGCGGAAGAGACCGCACGAATGCTGATCCAACACGTGTGGAAGCACTATAGGCTGCCGGACACTATCACTACGGATAGAGGTCCTCAATTCACTGCTGACGTGTGGAAAGCTATCAATCAAGCTCTCGGAATCCATAGAAAGCTCAGCACCGCCGCTTACCCTCAAACGGACGGCCAGTCCGAAGTGGCTAACCGTAAGATAGAACGATATCTGCGAACCTTCTGCGGCCACCATCAAGAAGAATGGGTTAAGGTGTTGCCTATGGCCGAGTTCTGCGCTAACTCGGCACCGTCTGAGGCCACCTCGCTGGCGCCGTTCGAGATAACGCACGGCTATCTTCCGAGGATGAGCTTTCAGCCGCCAAACGAACCCAGCTCCGCGGAACCTTCTACCGCTATGTCGTCGAAGAGAGTCGCCGCCGCGGCGGCAGAAGCGCTACGATCTCAGATGGAAGAAGCGATCAAAGTGGCGAAAGAAGCGATGGAGACGGCTCAGAAGAAGATGGTAACTCGAACTAATAGAAGCCGGTCGCCAATAGAATTCGAAGAAGGTCAAAAGGTCTGGCTTAACACGCGAAACCTGAGGCTGAAAGGAAACGCGAAGCTCAACCCACGCTACGTGGGTCCGTTCAAGATAATAGAAAAGAGGTCGCCGGTAACCTATCGACTCGAGCTGCCGAAGGCGTTCCGGATCTACGATGTTTTCCATTCAGATCTGCTGAGCCTGGACCCTAAGGACGGCCTTCCGGAACAGGGGTTCGCTGAACCCCCACCAATCGAGATAGATGATGAGGAAGAATGGGAAGTAGAAGACGTAATGGACGTGAAGAAGATAAGGGGGTCCATCAAAGCGAGGGTCTCGTGGAAGGGGTAGCCAGAAGACTATAAATGGTATCCGATCGAGAACCTCCGGAATTCGGCGGAGCTGCTAAGAGACTTTTACGCGCGGAATCCGACGAAGCCGAAGCCGGAATGGCTCTGATGCCGATCCTTACGGAAGAAGAAGAAAGCCGCGTCCGCTCCACCGGCGCGGAAGCCGATGAAAACGATCGTAGTGGAATTGATTGCTCCAGGCAGTCGCTCGGCGACTGCGTGGAGGCCTTGGTGGAAAGGAAAAGAAGAAGAAAAACGACGCCGCGGACAGACCTATATGGACCTCCGAGCCGGAGCACGGACCACCCACGCCGCAGCTCAGATGACCCACGGCTCAAATCAGATAGCACGGATCAGACGCACCGATCACATAAACGCCAAGTGAAGGACTTCGGATGCAGATAACGTAAGAAGTTGAGAAAGAGACGAAGAGGACATTGTTTTTGATGGAAGACGGAAGAGGTGACGTCGACGTTAAAAGGAGTTTTCGAGAAAAGAGGCGGTGAATCAAAAAAAAAAAAAAAAAAAAAAAAAAAAAAGTGGACATTTTCGGATGGGTGAGGTAACTAAGCGGTCGAGGGCGACCGCTGGTGAGGGAGGGGGGTAGTGTTGCGGTGGTAGAAAGAGGTGGGACAGATTGATAGGGTGGACCCTGGAATTTCGGCCCGGCCCGTCCGGGCCGAGCCGGGCCTTGGCACCACCACTATCAAAGCCCACCACCACCACTACATAGATTCCTTTCCCTCTTCAGTTCGAGATATAGTTATCAAAAAGGCCGTATTGAATCATATCTGCGCGCCCGGATCAAGTAGATCCGGTAGTAACGTTATTAACGTGCTGCCTTAACTGTAGGCCGCTAGTAAGGCGGTCTCTGCTTGTTCTTCTCGATGCAGTAGCAGCGCCGACGACATCGCTGCTTCTATCTTATCTAGCTAAGCCTTTATCGCTTTTAATTGTGCTAGTCGGTTCGCCGCTTGGTTTTCTAGCATATCTATAATAGTCTCGGCCGATTCCTTCTTAGCTCTTACCGTCTTTACTTCCTCTCTTAACTGTCTCTTTTCTTCTAGGGTTCTGTAAAACAGCTTCTTAATAAGGTCTATGCTGTCGTAGACCTTTCCTACTCCGTTCTTGTTTACGTAATCCTTAAGTTCCTCGAGCGTACAGTCGTAGATTTTCTTGTATTCGCTTATTCGTTCCTTAATCTCTGCGGTCTCTTCTGCTATAAAACCTCCGATAATGAATTTATTATCGATAACACTAGAGCGCCTGCTCGCTCTGTCTGTCTTTTCTCTTCTGCTTCTGCTTCGGCCTGTAACGCCGGTCTCTACCGCTAAGAAACTCTCTATAGCTTTCTTACGGTACTGGGTTGTTTGGTTTAGTATGTTGGTACGCGTGCGTTATTCGGGGGTCCGGATGATTCAACGGTCCCTTTTGCGCAGCGCGGTGTTGTTGTAGGGAGTGAGTTCGAGATAGATTTAATACGGCCTTTTTGATAACTATATCTCAAACTAAGGAGGGAAAGGAATCTATGTAGTGGTGGGCGAGAGCTTCAAGGCCCGGCTCGGCCCTTCCGGACCGAGCCGGGCCTTGGCACACCCACCCCTAAAGCCCTTACCTACTGCCGCATAGATTTCTTTCCTTCCTTAGTTCGAGATATAGTTATTAAAACAGCTGTATTGAATTACATCTGCGTGCTCGGATTATTATATCTCGAACTCACTATCTATACTAACCCCGCGCTGCGCGAAAGGGACCGTTAAACCATCCGGCTACCCGAATAACGCACGCGCACACTACAAACCAAACACATCAGCACTGTAAGGAGACTATAGAAGGCTTCTTAACGGTAGAGGGCAGCGTTACTGGCTGCAGCAGAAGAAGAAAGACTAACAGAACAAAGGATAGGCGCGCCAGCCTCCTAGACGACGGAGCAGTCGTCGAAGGTCTTACAGAAAAAGAGACAGATAAACCGAAGAAGGGCATAGCCGACTATAAGGAGCTGTATGCCTGCACAGCAGATAAACTGGAAGAACACCTAGCGGAACATAGGTTAGGAAAGGTGTACGACACTATTACCTTTATTAAGAAGACGTTCTATAAGAAGATAGAAGAGAACAAGCAGTTAAGAGAAGAAATAGAAGCGGTAATAGCCGAGAAAGAATCGGCAGAGACTATTATCGATGTGCTAGAGAACCAAGCGGCAAATCGACTAGCGCAACTAAAGGCGCTAAAGGCTTAGTTAGCTAAACTGGAGGCAGCGACGTCGCCTGCACTACAGCTGCTACTACGAGAAAACCAAGAGAAAACCGCCTTACTAGCGGCCTACAGTTAAGGTAGCACCTCGATAACGTTACTACCTAATCTACGAGCGTTTAGGGGTAGAGACCCTAAAGACTAGGAGGCCTTTAAGAAAAAGATAAAGAACAAGATAAACTGCGATTAGGCCGGAAGCAGTAAAGAAGACAGATTGGCCTACCTGGAATTGCGACTAGAAGGCGAAGCGTTCTCGCTAGTAGCGGACCTAGAAGAGGTAACTGCCGACGAAGCAATCAAAGCACTGGATTAACGCTTCGGAGACCCCTTCCGGAAGAAGACGGCCTGCAAGCAACTAGATAAAATTAACCAAAACCGGCTAGCGTTTAAGGAATTCTATAGACTGTTCCGGAAATATGCTGTTAGGGCCAAAGTGTCTGAGAGTGAACAGTTACACCTACTAAGGCAGAAGCTGAACCCTGAACTGGCTGCAGCTATAGCTTCGGTAGAAGACGAAGATCTCGAGAGCTTCGTACACTAAGCGAGAGTTACTGCCAGAAACCTGAACGTATACAGAAAATCGTCCGCGCGCGAATCGATTTAGAAGTCGTCGCTAGCGTCGACAACGCGTTCCTCTGCCGCACCCTTCTAAAGAGGCCCCTAGCAGCTATCTTATTTGCTGCGCTCGTCGTTCGTCCCTACATACTACGCCTGCGGAAAGCCTAGCTATATCGCTACCAGATGCTGAGCGACGGCTTAACAAAAGCAGGAGTATCGTGCTACGAAGCCACCGCTACCAAAGAAGGCTATCTAAGCTATAGAGCCAGCACCGAACGACGCCGACAGTGTAGATAGTAGAGTGCTACTAAGGATCTTAGGAAAAGACCAGCTAGACAGATAGGCCCCCTATCCAGCATAGACAATAGGGCACTACTACGGACTACATCGCTGGAAGAAGGAAGCATTAATAGTTATAGCGATCCGCTCTTAGCAGCAGTAGAAGTGAACACGGAGACTGCTATTATTCTTCCGATTACTGTCTACCCCTTTTACGGCTCGCACCGCCTACTTTAGTTAAAGGCCTTTATCGATACAGGAGCTCTTATTGGCCCAGCGGTCCACTATCGACTGGTTCAGAAACTAACGAAAGGATATAGCTATCCGGTGGAACTGGCGTCGCCGACGCGGATTTCAGCTTACAATAGACAAGACACGGAGAGCATTACGCATTATGTGCTATTAAAGACCACCTTAGCCGGTCGAACTACAGAAGCGACGTTCCGAATTATAGATATCGGACGGTTTGACATTATTATAGGGCAGAAATAGATAAAGAACCAGAAAGCCGTAATTGACGTAGGTAAAGGCACACTTTGGTTTAAAACCCAGCAGAGCGGCACCGCTGTTATCAAACCGGTCGCCGTCATCGCCGCCAAGCCGAACGTTACGACTATCAGCGCAGTTCCGACCGACCGTCCTGATCCCCTAGACACTATCAGAATAATAAGCTTAGAAGCCCTAACGACTCTCGCGAAGTCGCCGGAGAATCAGATCTACGCTATCTCGATAAAAGATATCGAAGATTACTGGAAGATAATAGCGGAAGAAGAAGTAGACCCGTTAGAGGTGTTACCGAAAGAACTCTATAGCTACACTAACGTGTTCTTAAAAGCTAACTCTAACCTCCTGCCGCTCTACCGACCAGAATATAATATCAAGATCCGGTTGAAAGAAGGAGCTGCACTGCCGAAAACCAAACCCCTAAGACGATTATCTCTAGCCGAGCTAGACTAAGTAGAGGTGTTTGTTCGAGAAAACCTGGCGAAGAAGTTTATTACGCTAAGCTCTGCCGAGTATGCGTTACCGATCCTGTTTCTACAGAAACCTAGAGGTGGTCTCTGGCTGTACGTAGACTACCGAGGCCTTAATAAGGTTACTAAAGGAGATGTATATCCGCTGCCGTTAATCGATAAGACTATACAACGAGTAGCTAAAGCTAAGTAGTTTAGCAAGCTGGATATTCGCTAAGCGTTCTACCGACTAAGGAACGAAGAAGGACTAACCGAAGACCTTGCGACATTCGCTACGCGCATAGGCAACTTCAAGTAGTTGGTTATGCCTTTCGGCCTTACTAACACGCCGGCCATATAGCAACGCTTTATAAACTATACCTTTATAGATATACTGGAACAGTTCGTGTCTATTTACTTGGACGACATCCTTATCTACACTGATAGGACAAGAGAACAATATACAGACTACATTAAGAAGGTGCTGTCTAGGCTCTGCGAGGTCGGATTAAACGCAGACACGAAGAAGAGCGAGTTCTATTAGACCAAGGTCAAATACCTTAGCCTTATTGTCGGAAGAGAAGGAATTCGAATAGACCCCTCGAAAGTCGCTGCCGTGGCAGAGTAGAAGCAGCCGAAATCCGGAAACACTACCTAGATCAGAGCTTTTCTCAGATTCTGCAGCTACTATCTACAGTTTATTAAGGACTTTAGCAAAATAGCAAGACCCCTAAATAAGGCACTAAAGAAGGAGGCCGCCGGCCTATAGAATAAGAAGTGCACAGAAGCTTTTAATCGGCTAAAAGAAGCGGTGGCCTCGGCTCTAGTATTAGTGCACTTCCGACTGGAAAAGACGATCTACCTGGAAACGGACGCCTCCGACACTGTAACAGTAGGGGTCCTTTTTTAATATAGCGATAACGAAACCCTCTATCCGGTAGCTTTCTTTAGCAAGTCTATAAACGAGGCTAAGCGGAACTACGCTATCTACGATAAGGAACTGTTAGCTATTATCCAGGCTTTTAAAGAGTGGAAGCCGGAGCTTATAGCCAGAAAGAGCACGGTCCAGGTCCTTACGGACTACTAGTTACTAAGCTATTTTATAAAAACGCAGAAGCTCTCGCGTCGCTAAGCTTAGTAGGCCGCCTACTTATCCGGATTCGACTTTAAGATTACTTATCGACCCAGAGCTTAAAATGGAAAGGCTAATGCGCTAACAAGAAGAGAGAGGAAGGCCAGCTGTACAAAAGAAGATCCGAACATGTTCCAGAAGGTGTTAACCGAAAGGATAGTAGACGCTAAGGTGTTAAGAGAAGTAGGGATCTGCGCAGTAGAGCCGCTAGCTAAGGAAGAGCCGCTCTACGAGAAAGTAGAGCAGCTTAATTAGCAGCAGAAGATCGGCAAAACCAGTTTAGGGAAGCTAATAGTTCCAGAAGAACTAATTACAGAGGTTATCTAGCTAGTCTATAGTTCTAAGGATGTTGGCTACGCTAGCGCGAAAAAGACGATAGAGGCAGTAAGAATAATCTACTGGTTTCTGCGGATCTTCGAGCAGATCCACCGATTTATCGCTAATTGTTACGTGTGTCGAGCCGCGAAACTACGCTACGGCCTTCCAGTTGGTCTACTAAAGCCACTTCCGATCCCCGAGAAACCGTAGCAGCACATTACAATAGATTTCGTAACCGGCCTGCCAAATTCTAATAGATACAATGCTACCCTTAACGTAGTAGATCGCTTAAGCAAGGAATGCTACTTTATCCTCTGCTAAGCAAAGGATAAAGGAACTACTACAGAAGAGACAGCGAGAATGCTGATTCAGTACGTATAGAAACACTATAGCCTACTGGACACTATTACTACGGATAGAGGTCCTTAATTCACTGCTAATATATAGAAGGCTATTAACTAAGTTCTTGGAATCTGCAGAAAGCTTAGCACAGCCGCTTACCCTTAGACCGACAGTTAGTCTAAAGTAGCTAACCGTAAAATAGAGAAATATCTACGAATCTTCTATAGCCACTATTAAGCAGAGTGGGTTAAGGTGTTGCCGATGGCCGAATTTTGCGCCAATTCGGCACAGTCCGAGGCTACCTTACTGGCGCTGTTCGAGATAACCTATAGTTATCTTCTAAGGATAAGCTTTCAACCACTAAACGAACCCAGCTCTTCGGAACCTTCTACTGCCACTTTGTCGAAGAGAGTCGCCGCTGCTGCAGCAGAAGCGCTCAGATCTCAGATAGAAGAAGCGATCTAGGTAGCGACAGAAGCAATAGAATCGGCTTAGAAAAAGATAGTAACTTAAGCTAATAGAAGGCGGTCATTAATAGAAATCGAAGAAGGCCAAAAGGTATAGCTTAATACGCGGAACCTAAGGCTAAAAGGGAACGCCAAGCTTAACTCCCATTATATAGGTCCGTTTACGATAGTGGAAAAGAGATTGCTAGTAACTTATCGGCTCCAGCTACCGAAGTCGTTCTGGATCTACGATGTTTTCTATTCGGATCTGTTAAGCCTAGACCCTAAGGATAGTCTTCTAGAACAGGGGTTCGCTAAACCCCTGCCAATCGAGATAGATAGTAAAGAAGAAGAGTAGGAGGTGGAGGATGTAGTAGATATAAGAAAGATAAAAGGGTCTATCGAAGCAAGGATCTTATAGAAGGGATAGCTAGAAGACCATAATTAGTATCCGGTCGAGAATCTCCGAAATTTGGTAGAGCTGCTCAAAGAGTTTTACGTCCGGAACCTGAAGAAGCCGAAGCCTAAGTAGCTTAGAAGATAATAGTTCTAAAAGAAGAAGAAGAAAAGCTGCGTTAGCTCTATTAGTGCAGAAGCTAATAGAAACGATCGAGGTAGCGCGTTTGCTTAGGGTCTTCGGCTCCACCACTACTACTGCCGACCGGCTTTGCCGATCGGATAATAGCAATAAAGCCGAGGACAGCACCACTGCGTCAGCGCACTTTGTAACGGTGTTTGCCTTCGCTATTATTAGCTGCTAGACCTGCCAGGTCGGATAATAACAGCGAAGAATAAAGCCGACACCTACAGAGCGGCTTTGCGATAGCGCTTAAGGCCTTAGTAAAGAGGAAGAAGAAGAAGAAGAGATCGCGCGCTGTAGACGAACCTATATAGAGCTCTACGGCGGCACATAGGCCAGCTACGCTACAGCTTAGATAGCCGTTAGCTCAGATCAGATAGCTCCGATCTAATAGACGCTAAGTAAAGGATTCAGATAGCGACAATATAAGAAGAAAGAAGATAAGGAAAGGAGGATGTTTTTGAGATAGAAGAAAAGAAGAGGTAACGTCGAACTTAATAAGGGTTTTCTGCAGAACAAGCCGCGAATTAAACGAAAGAAAAAGACGATAAAGCGGAAGGAGAAGATAAAGAAGAAGGCGAATCAAAAAAAAAAGAGGAGATAAGTAAGCGGTCGAGGTTGACCGCTAGTAAGGGAGGGGGGTAGTGTTGCAACAGCAGAAAGGGGTGGGACTAAGTAATAGGGTGGACCCTTGGAATTTCGGCTCGGCCCTTCCGGACCGAGCCGGGCCTTGGTATACCTACCCCTAAAGCCCTTACCTACTGCTGCATAGATTCCTTTCCGTCCTTAGTTCGAGATATAGTTATTAAAACAGCTGTATTGAATCACATCTGCGTGCTCGGATTAAGTACTGCCCCCAAAGTATGTATAAAAGGTATACATTGCTAAATAATTAAAAGATACTCGTTAATTTAAACATAATACTACTTATTAGTATTAGGTATACTATACGCTGCTAGAAACTAATCTTATAACAATTCTAACAAGTAGCAGCCTATAGATACTTGTTAGGGGACGCCGTCCAGCCCAGGTCCTAGACCTAAGCCAGCCGTCGCTCTAAGGACTGCGACTTAGCAGCGCTAGCACGACCCTACCCTCTGTACAGAGTTACCGATACGACCCTACTCCTATACAAAGGAGGAATCCTATAGCCCTGCACAGAGGGGAGCTGTCGCCCCTCTAAACGGAGGGAAAACTCTGTACTACTATATAGAGGAAAACTCCTAACCCTCTGTACAGAGTATAAACCTTACACCTCTGCATAGAGGGAAATTGCTGGTTTAGCTTTGTAGGTACAAATTGTACAGCAGCATACAACAAAGGAACTGCCTATTAGTTCCTTTATATAGATACCTAACCTTAAGTTTCTAAACTAAGACTCTTAAGCCCTTATATTAGGAACTGATCTTACTGTCGGTAACTGCAGTAATATAACGAAGATAGACGGCGACATCCCTATAGAACCTACGGCTATATAGGATCAGATGCACTGCGCGTACGAGGAGCTGCTAGTATACAAGAGGCAGCTCGAACAGTAAGTAAGCTACTAGGCTACGATAATTTCCTAACGGGAACAGGAGCTACGACAGCTTAGGGCGTCCGATTGCGATCCGACCCCTACGACGACGACGACGAACACGACGGCCTACACCCTAGCCCCTAAGAGCAAACTCCCTAACGTTACTACCTACGATAGTAAGGCTCCGGCCGAGTACCCCTCCTAGGCTGCCTAGATACGCTCTAAGCTTCTAGTCGACTTAGGAGCATACCCGACTAAGCTAGACAAGGTAGTGTACCTCTTTAGGAGGTTAAAGGGCAGGGCAGTAGCACGGATTCTGCCGTACTATAAGACGGCTATTGCCAACCTAGCAATAGCAACTACGACGATGCTCTAGGCAGCTCTTAACAGGAGCTACAAGGACCTAGACTGCGAAAGCCGAGCACTCCTATAGGTTAATACGATAAAGCAAGGACGCAAGACTATACGAGAGTTCCTTACAGAATACGACTAGACCCTAGTAGAGGTAGGAGGACTCTAATAGGAGGACAGGGTAAAAATTACCTCCTTAGAGGTAGGCTTCTCTAAGGAGATTATAACAGGACTAGTAGACGTAATGCGACTAGCTACGTACGAGGAGTTCTGTAATCTCCTTAGGATAGTCGACGACTAACAGCGTAGGCTCGGACAGATAAGCTGTACCTATAAGATACGACAACCCCTCTAGCGGCAGCAGGATGCTATAGACTAGGAACTAACGAGGACGACGAGGGTAGCAGCAGCCGTTACCGTACAGCTAAGGGCTGCTGCTAAAAGGACACAGTAGGTAGACATATCTACTTAACAAGAGACGAGCAGAAGGGAGCTACTATAGGTGTAGCAAGATGTTAGGGGGCGCCGCCCGGCCTAGGTCCTAGACCCGACCTAAGCCAACCGTCGCCCTAAGGACTGTAACTCAGTAGCGCCAGTACGACCCTACCCTCCGTACAGAACTACTAAAAGGACCCTACTCCCGTACGGAGGGAGAACACTGCGGTCCTGCACAAAGGGGAACTACCGCCCCTCTAAATAGAGGGAAAACTCTGCACTACTGTACAGAGGAGGTAACTCCAGATCCTCCGTACTAAGGGTAAACCTTGCACCCCTGTATAGAGGGAAATTGCTAGCTTAGCTTCGTAGGTACAAATTGTACAGCAGCAGACGACGAAGGAACTGCCTATTAGTTCCTTTATGTAGATACCTAGCCTTAAGTTTCTAAACCAAGATTCTTAAGCCCTTTATATTAGGAACTGATCTTACTGTCGGTAACTGCAGTAATAAAACAAAGATAGACGGCGACATCCCTATAGAAACTACGGCTATAGAGGGGCATATGCACCGCGTATACAAGGAGCTGCTGGAAAGCAAGAGGCAGCTCGAGCAACAAGTAAGCCACTAGGCTGCGATGATTTCCTAACGGGAATAGGAGCTACGACAGCTTAGGGCGTCCGATCGCGATCTAACCCCTACGACGACGACGAACATAATAGCCTATACCCCGACCCCTAAAAGCAAACTCCCCGACGTCTCTACATACAATAGTAGGGCTCCGGCCGAGTACCCCTCCTAGGCTGCCTAGATACGCTCTAAGCTTCTAGTCGACTTAGGAGCATACCTAACCGAGCTGGACAAGGTAGTTTACCTCTTTAGGAGGTTAAAGGGCAGGGCAGTAGCACGAATTCTGCTGTACTATAAGACAGCTATTGCCAACCCGGCAATAGCTACGATAACGATGCTCTAGGCAGCTCTAGACAAGAGCTACAAGGACCTAGACCGCGAGAGCCGAGCACTCCTACAGGTTAATACGATAAAACAAGGATGTAAGACTATACAAGAATTCCTTACGGAATTTAACTAGACTTTAGCAGAAGCAGGAGGTCTCTAATAGGAGGACAGGATAAAAATTACCTCTTTAGAGGTAGGCCTCTCTAAGGAGATTATAACGGGGCTAGTAGGCGTAATGCGACCAGCTACGTACGAGGAATTCTGCAATCTCCTTAGGATAGTCGACGACTAGCAGCGTAGGCTTAGACGGATAGGCTGCGCTTAGGAGATAAGACAACCCCTCTAGTAGCAGACGGACGCTATAGACTAGGAACCGACGACGACGAGGGTAGCGACAGCCGTTACCGTACGACTAAGGGCCGCTACCAAAAAGGCGCATTAGGTAGATACGGCTACCCTTAACAAGAGACGAGCAGAAGGGAGCTGCTACCGGTGTAGCAAGATAGGCTACACTGTATAGAATTGCAGGCTCTTGCTAGCAGAGAGACCTAGGGGACGGCCGACTACTGCAAGGGTAGCAACTGCGGCGCCCTAACGAGAAGATTAGGAGTCCTACCTAGACAACGACGAGTTGGGAAAAGAGTAGCCTCTAAGCGAAGGCTCTGCTAGAGGCGGATACGAGATAGACTGCTAAATCAAAGCATTACTTAGCTATCTTTTAAGAGCAACTACATAACGACGACGCCGTTTATTATACGGCCAGCGTGAAACGGGTCTGCAACAGCGCGGACATTAATTAATACAGGATGTTTAGTGTACGGAGTAATTAGCGAAGACTTCGTATAAAGACATCGGATTAAGACGACCCCTCTGGTACCTGTATACATGTTAGGCATTACCGGGCAAGGACCGGACATTACCTATATAGTAAAAGTAACGATAGAGGTACAGGGACACTATAAGCAGGACTCCTACCTCTATGTCGTACAGAACAAGTTAGGGTATAACCTAATACTAGGGAAGCCTTAGATAGAGCGCTAGAGGGGCAAGCTGGACGTTAGACGAGGACGGCTGTACCTGGCAGTAACGAAGTAGAGGCTCCGAGACTAGGGGAGGATCCAGTAGGGCGACAGCGCTACGGCTGGAGCGTCGACGAAACAGAGGCCCCGAGACTAAGGGAAGGCTCTGCAAGGTAACAATGCTAAGGCCGAAATTAACACAGCAACGGCGGACATCGAGAAGGCATTAGTACCTAAGAAAGTAACGAACCCCTATACGAAGCTCCTAAGGGAGTATGCTAGATACCTGGACCTCTTCGAGCCAAAGTCGGCCTTAAAGCTGCTGCTATACTAAGGAGAAGGGATTAACTATAACATCTAGCTAGAACCCTGTCTAGATAGAAGCCTGCTAGAGGTACTGTACGGACTACTGTATAGAATGTCCTCTAGAGAACTCTTAGTACTGCGCAAGACACTGGACGACCTGCTTGCTAAAGGGTTCATTTAGGCAAGTACGTCGTCCGCAGGAGCCCTAGTACTGTTTGTCTATAAGGAGGGGAAGGCCGGATTGCATTTCTACATAGACTACAGAGGCATTAACGCGATTACTAAGAAGGACCAGTACCCCCTACCCCTTATTAAAGAGACTCTCGGACGGATCAGCAAGGCGAAGTAGTTTACTAAGCTTAACGTAGTCTTAGCCTTCTACAAGATACGGATTAAGGAAGGCTGTAAATAGATAACTGCCTTCTGTACGAGATATAGTCTTTTTAAGTAGCTTGTTACCCCCTTCGGCCTTGCCAACGCACCGGCAACCTTCTAAAGGTATATTAACAAGTCCCTATAAGGGTTACTAGACGACATCTGCTCGGCATACCTCGACGATACCCTAGTTTTTACAGACGGCACCTACGCAGATTACGTACAGGACGTTAAGAAGGTGCTGGACCGACTGCAGCAGGCTGGCTTGTACCTCGATATCGACAAATGCGGATTCGGTGTCCAGTATACGAAATACCTAGGTTTTATTATTAAGGCAGGGAAAGGCATTAGTATAGATAGAAAGAAGATTAATGCTATTAAGCAATAGAAGCCGCCTACGAACGTTAAGGGCGTATAGGAATTTCTTAGGTTTGCCAACTTCTACCGCTAGTTTATACAGAACTACTTGGAGATCGTACGCCCCCTAGTTAAGCTAACGTATAAGGACAAGCAGTTTAAATAGACGGACGAATGCGATAGGAGCTTCGACGAGCTAAAGTAGCTCTTTACTATAGGACCAACGCTTGCCGCCTTCGACCTAGAGCATACGACAATACTGGAAACTAACTCCTTAGGGTACTGCATTAGAGGTATCCTGTTACAGGTAGGCTCGGACGGACTCCTACACCTATGCGCGTATTTCTCTAAGAAGAACTCCCTAGCTAAGTGCAACTACCCTATCTACAACAAAGAGTTGCTGGTAGTTGTACGGTGTTGCGAAGCATAGGATAGAGAACTCTGCTCGGTGCCCGAGCTCCTCGCCCTAACGGACTACAAGAATCTAGAGTACTTTACTTAGCCCCAGAAGCTGTCCGAGAGGCACGTACGATAGGCAATGTACCTAAGCCGGTTTAATATAAGACTCCAGTATTGCAAGGGTAAGGACAACAGCAGGGCCAATGCACTATCTAGACAGGACTAGGACATGCTAACGACGTATAAGGACGACTGGCTAAAGTTACGAACATTCCAGATGTTTAAGGGGGAGCCAGGCGAGGAGACTATCCGCCTAGCGGCGACATACCTATAGGAACCCTAACTGCAAGTATAGGAAGAGGTAGTAGAAAAGGACGAGGTATACCGAGGGGCCTGTACAGCGATCTAAGGAGGGCAAGGAAAGCTCCTAGCCGAGCTCTATCTTAAGGTGTTAGTAGCAGAGTGCTTAGTAGACAAGGAGAACAACCTAAAGTTTAGGAATCGGATTTAGGTCCTAGCAGACGAGAAGCTCTGTACGAGCTTAATACAACGGGCGCATAACTCTATAGCTACCAGGTTCCTAGGGCGCGAGGAGACGTACAGCATTATTGCCTAGGACTACTACTAGCCGGCGATAGCGAAGGACATTCGCAGGTTTGTATAGAACTGCGATGTATGCAGACGGACGAAGCCCTAGCGCGAGCTAAAGCATAGGCTGCTAAAGCCCCTACCGATACCGGGCCGGCCCTAGCAAGATCTAACAATAGACTTTATTACGGACCTTCCTAAGAGCGACGGACAGCGAAACATTATAGTAGTTATAGACAAGTTAACGAAGGGGGTAATACTAGAGGGAATAGACTCTATTACAGCTAAAGACACCGCCTAGGCCTTTATACAGATAACGTTTAGCAAGTACGGTTTCCCTAAGTCAATTGTATTAGACCGGGGGACACAGTTTACAAGCCAGCTCTAGGCAAGGGTCTGCCAGTTGCTAAAGGTAGAACGTCGCCTGTTAACCGTATAGTACCCGTAGACAGACAGGGCGACAGAGAGGGTTAATTTAACTTTGGAAGCGTACCTCTAAGCGTACGTCGACTATAACTAGACGAACTGGAACCGACTTCTCCCTATAGCGGAGCTGGCTATTAACAGCCGTACGGCTAATGCTACAGGACTGTCCCCCTTCTTTATAACCTATAGATACGACTATTCCCCGCTCCTACCGACCCTAAGTAGTAACACCCTACGCCCTATACGATCCCTAATTTAGCAAGGAGAGGCTATCGTACAGACGATTACGAACGCTTACCAATAGGCAAAGGCGAGCCTAGCTATAGCTTAACAGAATGCGGAAGAGCAGGCCAACAAGGGACGACAGGCTGCACTAAGGTATAAGGCAGGGGATAAGGTCTAGCTAAACTAGCGAAACATCTGTACGGACCGGCTAAGCAAGAAGCTAGATTAGAGGAACAGGAAGTTTACAGTAGTCCGGCCAGTAGGGACATACGCTATACAACTAAATACTCCCCTAGGGATTTATCCAGTCTTCTACATAGACCTCGTACAGCCGGCGAATACGGACCCCCTGCTGCACTAGACAATAGACGACGCGCGCCTACCCGCAATTACAACCGAGGGCTAGGAAGAGTATAAAGTAGAGGGGATCCTTAAGAGCTAAAGGAAGCGGAGGAAGGTAGAGTACTTAGTAAAATAGAGAGGATAGGCAGAGCCTATATAGGAACTATACGAGGCTCTATAGGACACAACTGCACTAGACAGATAGGAGGAGAACCATCCCCCTGCCCAGTTATAGTAATACTATGCTGTACGGCGGAAGGAGGTACGATCTACCCTAAGGACAGGGTAGCTACTAGCAAACCTAGGTTGTTAAAGGATCGAGAATTACGATATAGGACACTACGGGATCCCGCTAACACGACATCGTACGACACTGTACGAGATAAGGGCTGGAAGAAAGGAACAGCCAGGGGACAGATAGGAGGGAGAGTAGAAAGAAGAGGAGTTGGGAGCGGACTGTCCGAAATTTCTTACACTACCTAGGAGGAGGGGGGGGTAGCTTACTAGCCACTACCCTAGGGGACCAGAGCAACCGACTCCTTATCTAAGAGCTTAACTACCTCCCGCCCGGCCGGGCCCCTACCCCTACTAGGGCCAGCCCTAGGGAGCAGAGGCACCCCCCTACCCCTACGTACCTCTGCCGGACGGCAGTAGGGGCAGTAGAAGGAGCTATCCTTCCACTTGTACAAGGCACACACCCTAGCCTAGAAGCCTAGAAGGCGGTATAGGCTAAGTAAGGGCTAGAGGGAGTTGGGGCAGGGGGCATAGGGCTGGCCCTAGGTAGCGATAAGGAGGGCGTTAACGTACGACGCCCGGGCTATAGCTAGCTACTAGGGTATAACCTAGGCGGGGTTACACTAGAAGGCGTAGTAGGGCAGCTCGGCCGCATCCTGCTGCTCGTAGGTATAGCACCTAAGACGTTAGCTTAGACTGTACAGAAGACGAGAATCCGTACGAACCGGAAGCGTAGCTGCTAGTTAAATTAAGGGCCCTACTGCTAGAAATAGAAATAGGGGGGGACCCTGGCCAGACGAGAGGAGGAGGAGGGGCCAGCAACTACAAGGGAGCTACCGGATAGGGCGGACAATATAGTAGTAGTAGATAGTAGACAGTAGCTAGTAGTAGTAGTAGATAGTAGATAGTAGACGGTAGTAGATAGTAGTAGACGGTAGACAGTGTAGGGGGAGAAGAAAAGGGGGAAGGAAAGAGAAGGGAGAGGCTTAAGGTAACTGCCTGCTATAAGGGGAATAACAAGCAGGGCAGCTGCTACAAACAGGTAAAATAGCAAGAGGCAACCGCGACCTAGGGGGGCGACGAGGGACGACAACTTGGACGACCGGACAAAATAGGAAGCTGCGACCTGCTAAAGAAACAGCAGGAGCTAAGTAAGTTCGGCACGCCGCTGTACGGAAAGAGGCACTACAAGAAGGGAAGGGGGGGGTATTATTAGAGGGCGCCGCCCGGCCTAGGTCCTAGCCCTAACCTAAGCCAACCGTCGCCCTAAGGACTGCGACTTAGCGGCGCTAGCACGACCCTACCCTCTATACGGAACTACTAACAGGACCCTACTCCTGTATAGAGGGAGAACACTACAGTCCTGCACAAAGGGGAACTACCGCCCCTCTAAATAGAGGGAAAACTCTGAACTACTGTACAGAGGAGGTAATTCCCAATCCTCTATACAGAGGGTAAACCTTGCACCCCTGTACAGAGGGAAATTGCTAGCTTAGCTTCGTAGGTACAAATTGTACAGCAGCAGACGACGAAGGAACTGCCTATTAGTTCCTTTATATAGATACCCAGCCTTAAGTTTCTGAACTAAGATTCTTAAGCCCTTTATACAAGATAGGCTATACTGTACAGAATGGCAGGCTTTTGCTAGCAGAGAGACTTAGGGGATGGCCGACCACTGTAAGGGTAGTAACTGCGGCGCCCTAACAAGAGAACTAAGAGTCCCTCTCGGACGACAATAAGTCGGGAAAAGAGTAGCCTCTAAGCGAAGGCTCTGCTAGAGGCGTATATAAGATAGATTGCTAAATCAAAGCACTACTTATCTATCTTTTAAGAGCAATTACATAACGACTACGCTGTTTATCGTACGACCTACGCTAAACGGGACCGCTACAGCGCAGACATTAATCGACATAGGATGTTTAGTGTATAGAGTAATTAGCGAAGACTTTATACAGAGACACTATATTAAGACGACCCCTACTGTACCTGTACGTATACTAAGCATTACCAGGCAAGGACTGGACATTACTTATATAGTGAAAGTAACGATAGAGCTGCAAGGACACTACAAGCAGGACTTATACCTCTATATTGTATAGGACAAGTTAGGGTATAACCTAATATTAGAGAAGCTATAGATAGAGCGCTAGCAGGGTAAGCTAGACATTGGACGAGGACGGCTGTACCTAGCAGCAACGAAGCAGAGGCTCTAAGACTAAGGGAGAGTCCTGCAGGGTAGCAATGCTAAGGCTAAAATCAACACTGCGACTGCAGACATTAAGAAGGCATTAGCGCCTAAGAAGGCGACGGACCCCTGTACGAAGCTCCTATCGGAATACACAGAATACCTAGACCTCTTCGAGCCAAAGTCGGCCTCGAAACTACTACAATACCGAGGAGAAGGAATTAACTACGACATCTAGCTAGAGCCCTGTCTAGATAGGAGTCTGCCTAAGGTACTGTACAGCCTGCTGTACGGCATGTCCTCTTAAGAACTCCTAGTACTGCGCAAGACACTAGACGATCTACTTGCCAAAGGTTTTATTCGCGCAAGTACCTCGTCTGCAGGAGCCCTAGTGCTGTTTGTCTACAAAGAAGGCAAGGCTAGCTTGCGTTTTTGCGTAGACTAAAGAGGTATTAACGCAATTACCAAAAAGGACCGGTACCCCCTGCCCTTTATTAAGGAGACTCTCGGACGGATTAGCAAGGTAAAGTAGTTTACTAAGATTAACGTAGTCTCGGCTTTCTACAAAATACGGATTAAGGAAGGCTATAAATAGATAACTGCCTTCTATACGAGATATAGTCTTTTCAAGTAGCTTGTTGCCCCCTTTAGCCTTGCTAACGCACTAGCAACCTTCTAGAGGTACATTAACAGGTCCCTATAAGAGTTACTAGACGACATCTGTTCGGCGTACCTCGACGATATACTGGTATTTACGGACAGCACCTATGCAGACTATGTACAGGACGTTAAGAAGGTACTGGACCGACTGCAACAGGCTAGCTTGTACCTCGACATCGACAAATGTAAATTCGGTTTACAACGTACGAAATACTTAGGGTTTATTATTAAGCTAGGGAAAGGCATTAGCATAGACAGGAAAAAGATTAATGCTATTAAGAAGTAGACGCTGCCTACAAGTATTAAGAGCATATAGGAATTCCTTAGGTTTGCTAACTTCTACCGCTAGTTTATACAGAACTACTTAGAGATCGTACGCCCCTTAGTCGAGCTAACATATAAGGACAAGCAGTTTAAGTAGACGGACGAGTTTAATAGAAGCTTTAACAGGCTAAAGGAGCTCTTTACTATAGGACCAACGCTTGCCGCCTTCGATCCGGAACGTACGACGATACTAGAAACTGACTCCTTAGAGTATTGCATAGGATATATCTTGTTATAGGTAGGCTAGGACAGACTCCTGCACCTATGCGTATACTTCTCTAAGAAGAACTCCCTAGCTAAGTGCAACTACCCTATCTACAATAAGGAATTGCTAGCAGTTGTATAGTGTTGCGAAGCGTAGGATAGAGAACTCCGCTCGGTTCCCGAGTTCCTCGCCCTAACCGACTACAAGAACCTTAAGTACTTTATGCAACCCCAGAAGCTGTCTAAGAGACACATACGATAGGCGATATACCTAAGCCGATTTAATATAAGACTCTAGTATCGTAAGGGAAAGGACAACAGCAGGGCCAATACGCTATCCAGATAGGATTAGGATATGCCAACAACGTACGATAACGACTAGCTAAAATTACGGACATTCTAGATGTTTAAGGAGGAACTAGACGAGGAGACTATCCGCCTAGCAGCGATATACCTATAGGAACCCTAGCTACAGGCATAGGAAGAGGCAGTAGAAAAGGACTACGTTTACTAAGGGGCCTGTACAGTAATCTAAGGAGGACAGCAGAAGCTCCTAGCAGAGCTTTACCTTAAGGTGTTAGCAGCAGAGTACGCAGTAGACGAGGAGAACAATCTAAAGTTCAGGAATCGAATCTAGGTCCTAGCAGACGAGAAGCTCCGTACGAGCTTAATACAACGGACGTACGATTTAATAGCGACCAGACATCTAGGGCGCGAGGAGACGTATAGCATCGTCGCTAGGGACTACTACTAGCCGGCGATAGCAAAGGACATCTATAGGCTTATACAGAACTGCGATGTCTGCAGACGGACGAAGCTCTAGCGTAAACTAAAGCACTGTTAGGGGGCGCTGTCCAGCCTAGGCCCTAGTCCTAAGCTAGCTGTCGCCCTAGAGACTGTAACTTAGCAGCGCTAGCACGACCCTACCCTCTATACAGAGTTACTAATACGACCCTACTCCTATACAGAGGGAGAACCCTATAGCCCTATACAAAGGAGAATTGCCGCCCTTCTAAACAGAGGGAAAACTCTATATTACTATATAGAGGGAAACTCTCGACCCTCTGTACAGAGTGTAAGCCTTGCATCCCTATATACAGGGAAATTGCTAGCTTGGCTTTATAGGTACAAATTGTATAGCAGTATACGATAAAGGAACTGCCTATTAGTTCCTTTATATAGATACCTAATCTTAAGTTTCTAAACTAAGACTCTTAAGCTCTTATATTAGGAACTGATCTTACTGTCGGTAACCGTAGTAATATAACGAAGATAGACAGCGACATCTCTATAGAACCTACGGCTATATAGGATTAGATGCACTGCGCGTACGAGGAGCTGCTAGTATACAAGAGGCAGCTCGAACAGCAAGTAAGCTACTAGGCTGCGATAATTTCCTAACAGAAACAGGAGCTACGATAGCTTAGGGCGTCCGATTACGATCCGACCCCTACGACGACGACGACGAATATAACAGCCTATACCCCGGCCCCTAGGAGCAAACTCCCTAACGTTACTACCTAAGATAGTAAGGCTCTAGCTAAGTACCCCTCCTAGGCTGCCTAGATATACTCTAAGCTTCTAGTCGACTTAGGAGCATACCCGACCGAGCTAGACAAGGTAGTGTACCTCTTTAGGAGGTTAAAGGGCAGGCTAGCAGCACAGATTCTACTGTACTACGAGACAGCTATTGCTAACCTAGCAATAGCAACTACGACGATGCTCTAGGTAGCTCTTAATAGGAGCTATAAGGATCTAGACTACGAAAGCCGAGCAATCCTATAGGTTAATACGATAAAGCAAGGACGCAAGACTGTATAAGAGTTCCTTACAGAATACGACTAGACCCTAGCAGAGGCAGGAGGACTCTAATAGGAGGACAGGGGAAAAATTACTACCTTAGAGGTAGGCTTCTCTAAGGAGATTATAACAGGACTAGTAGGCGTAATGCGACCAGCTATGTACGAGGAGTTCTATAATCTCCCTAGGATAGTCAACGACTAACAGCGCAGGCTTAGACAGATAAGCTGCGCCTATAAGATACGACAACCCCTCTAGCGGTAGCAGGATGCTATAGACTAGGAACTAACAACGATAACGAGGGTAGCGGCAGCTGTTACTATATAGCTAAGGGCTGCTGCCAAAAGGGTACAGTAGGTAGACATAGCTACCCTTAACAAGAGACAGACAGAAGGGAGCTGCTACAAGTATAGCAAGATAGGCTATACTGCACAGAATTGCAGGCTTTTGCTAGTAGAGAGACCTAGGGGACGGCCGACCACTGCAAGGGTAGCAACTACAGTACTCTAATAAGAGAACTAAGAGTCCCTCTTAGACAACGACAAGTCGGGAAAAGAGTAGCCTCTAAGCGAAGGCTCTACTAGAGGCGTATACGAGATAGATTGCTAAATAAAAGCACTACTTGGCTATCTTTTAAGAGCAATTACATAACGACTACGCTGTTTATCGTACGACCTACGCTAAACAGGACCGCTATAGCGCAGACATTAATCGACATAGGATGTTTAGTGTATAGAGTAATTAGCGAAGACTTCGTATGGAGACACTATATTAAGACGACCCCTACTGTACCTGTACGTATACTGGGCATTACTGGGCGAGGACTGGACATTTCCTATATAGTAAAAGTAACGATAGAGCTGCAAGGACACTACGAGCAGGACTTATACCTCTACGTCGTATAGGACAAGTTAGGGTATAACCTAATATTAGAGAAGCTATAGATAGAGCGCTAGTAGGGCAAGCTAGACGTTGGACGAGGACGGCTGTACCTAGCAGCGACGAAGCAGAGGCTCTAAGACTAAGGGAGAGTCCTGTAGGGCGGCAATGCTAAGGCCGAAATCAACACTGCGACTACAGATATTAAGAAGGCATTAGCGCCTATAAAGGCGACAGACCCCTGTACGAAGCTCCTATCGGAATACGCAGAATACCTAGACCGCTTCGAGCTAAAGTCGGCCTCGAAACTGCCACTATACTAAGGAGAAGGAATTAACTACGACATCTAGCTAGAGCCCTGTCTAGATAGGAGTCTGTCCAAAGTGCCGTACAGCCCGCTGTACGGCATGTCCTCTAGAGAACTCCTAGTACTGCGCAAGACACTAGATAACCTATTTGCCAAAGGTTTTATTTATGCAAGTACGTCGTCTACAGGAGCCCTAGTACTGTTTGTCTATAAAGAAGGCAAAGCCAGCTTGCGTTTTTACGTAGACTATAGAGGCATTAACGCGATTACTAAAAAGGACCAGTACCCCCTGCCTCTTATTAAGGAGACTCTCGTACGGATCAGCAAGGTAAAGTAATTTACTAAGCTTAACGTAGTCTCGGCTTTCTATAAAATACAGATTAAGGAAGGCTATAAATAGATAACTGCCTTCTGTACAAGATATAGTCTTTTCGAGTAGCTTGTTACCCTCTTTAGCCTTGCTAACACACCGGCAACCTTCTAGAGGCACATTAATAGGTCCCTGTAAGGGTTACTAGACGGTATCTGTTCGGCGTACCTCGACAATATACTAGTATTTACAGACGGCACCTATGCAGACTATGTACAGGACGTTAAGAAGGTACTAGATCGACTGTAAAAGGCTGGCTTGTATCTCGACATCGACAAATGTAAATTTAGTATACAATATACGAAATACTTAGAGTTTATTATCGAGGTAGGGAAAGGCATTAGCATAGACAGGAAAAAGATTAATGCTATTAAGCAATAGAAGCCGCCTATAAGTGTTAAGGGTATACAGGAATTCCTTAGGTTTGCTAACTTCTACTGCTAGTTTATACAGAACTACTGAGGGATCGTACGTCGCCTAGTCGAGCTAACATACAAGGACAAGCAGTTTAAGTAGACAGACGAGTGTAATAGGAGCTTTAACAGGCTAAAGGAGCTCTTTACTATAGGACTAACGCTTGCCGCCTTCGATCCGAAATATACGACAATACTGGAAACCGACTCTTTAGGTTACTATATAGAGGGTATCCTGTTATAGGTAGGCTTAGACAGACTTCTGCACCTATACGTATACTTCTCTAAGAAGAACTCTCTAGCTAAGTGCAACTACTCTATCTATAACAAGGAATTGCTAGTAGTTATACGATGTTGCAAAGCGTAGGATAGAGAACTCCGCTCGGTTCCCGAGTTCCTCGCTCTAACCGACTACAAGAACCTCGAGTACTTTACGTAACCCTAGAAGCTTTCTAAGAGATACGTACAATAGGCGATGTACCTAAGCCGATTTAATATAAGACTCTAGTATTGCAAGGGAAAGGACAATAGCAGGGCCGATACGCTATCTAGACAGGATTAGGATATGCCAACGACGTACGATAACGACCGGCTAAAATTATAGACATTCTAGATGTTTAAGGAGGAACCAGGCGAGGAGACTATCTGCCTAGCAGCAATATATCTATAGGAACCCTAGCTGCAGGTATAGGAAGAGGCAGTAGAAAATGACGACGTTTACTAAGGGGCCTATACAGCGATCTAAGGAGGACAGCAGAAGCTCCTAGCAGAGCTTTACCTTAAGGTGTTAGCAGCAGAGTGCACAGTAGACGAGGAGAACAACCTAAAGTTCAGGAATCGAATCTAGGTCCCAGTAGACGAGAAGCTCTATACGAGCTTAATACAACGGGCGCACGATTTAATAGCGACCAATCTAGGGCGCGAGGAGACGTACAGCATCGTCGCTAGGGACTACTACTGGCCGGCGATAGCAAAGGACATCTGTAGGTTCGTACAGAACTGCGATGTCTGCGGACGGACGAAGCCCTAGCGTAAACTAAAACACAGGCTGCTAATGTTGCAGCGGCAGAAAGGGTGGGACTAAGTAATAGGGTAGACCCTTGGAATTTCGGCTCGGCCCTTCCGGACCGAGCCGGGTCTTGGCACACCACCACTAAAGCTCTTACCTACTACTACATAGATTCCTTTCCCTCCTTAGCTCGAGATATAGTTATCAAAAAGGCTATATTGAATTATATCTGCATGCCCAGATTATTATATCTCGAACCCACTTACTACACCAACTCCGCGCTGCACGAAAGGGACTGTTAAACCATCCAGACACCCGAATAACGCACGCGCACCAATACACCAAACCAACACCCCTCAGCACTGTAAGACAGCTATAGAGAGCTTCTTAACGGTAGAGAGCAGTGTTATAGGCTGCAGCAGAAGCAGGAAAGAAAAGGCTAACAGAGCGAGTAGACGCTCTAGCGTAATTAATAATAAGTTTATTATTAGAGGTTTTACAGCGGAAGAGACTACAGAGATTAAGGAACGAATAACCGAATATAAAAAGATCTACGACTGCACACTCGAGGAACTTGAAGATTACGTAAACGAGAACGGAGTAGGGAAGGTCTACAACGGCATAGACCTTATTAAGACGCTGTTTTACAGAACCCTAGAAGAGAAGAGGCAGTTAAAAGAGGAAAACGAAGCGGTAAGGGCCGAAAAGGAATCGGCAGAGACTATTATCGACGTATTAGAAAACTAAGCTGCGAATCGACTAGCATAACTAAAGGCGATAAAGACTTAGTTAGCTAAGATAGAGGCAGCGATGTCGTCGGCGCTGCTACTATATAGAGAAGAACAAGCAGAGACCGCCTTACCGGCGGCCTACAGTTAAGGCAGTACCTCGATAACGTTACTACCTAACCTACCGGCGTTTAGAGGCAGAGACCCTAAAGACTAGGAGGCATTTAAGAAGAAGATAAAGAACAAGATGGACTGCGATTACGCTAGAAACAGTAAAGAAGACAGGTTGGCATACCTAGAATCGCGACTAGAAGGTAAAGCATTTTTGTTAGTAGCAGACCTAGAAGAGGTAACTGCCGAAGAAGCAATTAAAGTGCTGGATTAACGCTTCGGAGATCTATTCCGAAAGAAGACAGCCTGTAAGCAACTAGATAAAATTAACCAGAACCAGCAGACGTTTAAGGAATTCTACAGACTGTTCCGAAAATATGCTATTAGAGCCAGAGTGGCGGAAGATAAGCAGCTCCACCTACTAAGGCAGAAGCTGAACCCTAAACTGGCCGTAGCTATAGCTTCTGTAGAAGACGAAGACCTTAAGAGCTTCGTGCACCCAGCGAGAGTTACTGCCAGAAACCTAAGCGTCTACGCGAAATCGCGCGAATCGAACTAGAAGCAGTCGACGACGCCGACAACACGACCCCCTGTACCTTTCCGGAGAGCACTGCAGCAGCTACCTTATTCGCCGCGTTCGTCGTTCGTCCCTACCTGCTACGCGTATAGAAAGCCTGGCTATATCGCTACGAGATACCAAGCTACATATAAGCAGAAGCAGGAGTATCGGGCTATAAAGCAGCAGCCGCCGAGAAAGACTATACAAGCTATCGAGCCGGCTCCGAACAACGCAGACAGTGTAGAGAGTAGAGTGCTACTAAGGATTTTGGGAAAAGACTAGCTAGAAGGATAGGCCCCCTATCCAGCAGGGACAATAGGGCACTAACACGAACTACGTCGCCGAAAGAAGGAAGTATTAACAGCTGCAGCCATCTGCTCTTAGCGGCGGTGGAAGTAAACACAGAAACAGCTATTATCCTTCTAATTACTGTCCACCCCTTCAATAGCTTAAGCAGACCACTTTAGCTAAGAGCTTTTATCGATATAGGAGCCCTTATCGGAGCTGCGATCCACTATCGACTAGTTCAGAAACTGATAAAAGGATACGATTATCCGGTAGAGCTAGCGTCGCTAACGCGAATTTCGGCATACAACGGACAAGACATAGAGAGTGTTACGCATTATGTGGCATTGAAGACTACTCTAGCTAGTCGCACTACAGAAGCGACGTCCCGAATTATAGATATTAGAAGGTTTGACATTATTATAGGACAGAAATAGATAAAGAACTAGAAAGCCGTTATCGACGTAGGTAAAGGCACGCTAGGGTTTAAAAACTAGCAGAGCGGGGTCGCCGCCGAATCGGTTACCGTTGTCGCCGCGAAATCGAACGCTACGACTATCGAAGCAGTTCCGATAGATCGGCCCGACCCTCTAGACATAATTAGAATAATAAGCTCGGAAGCTTGAACGACCCTTGCGAGGTCGCTAGACAATAGGATTTACGTTATCTTAATAAAGGACATCGAAGACTACCGGAAGATAATAGTAGAAGAAGAAGTGGATCTGCTAGAGGTGTTACTAAAAGAACTCTATAGCTACGCTAACGTGTTCTCGAAGGCTAACTCCAACCTCTTGCCGCTCTACCGACTAGAATACGACAACAAGATCCGACTAAAAGAGGGAGCTACGCTGCCAAGAACCGAGCCCCTAAGACGATTGTCGCCGGCGGAGCTAGACTAGGTAGAAGTGTTTGTTCGAGAGAATCTGGCGAAGAAGTTTATTACGCTAAGCTTAGCCGAATAGGCGTTACCGATTCTTTTCGTAAGGAAACCTAGAGGTAGTCTCTAACTATACGTAGATTACCGAGGCCTTAACGAGGTTACTAAGAGAGACGTATACCCGCTGCCGCTAATCGATAAGACTATACAACGAGTAGCTAAAGCTAAGTAGTTCAGCAAGCTGGACATTCGCTAAGCGTTCTACCGATTAAGGGACGAGGAAGGACAAACAGAAGAGGATAAACAGAAGACCTTACGACATTCGCTACGCATATAGGCAATTTCAAGTATTTGGTAATGCCTTTCGGACTTACCAACGCACGAGCAGTGTAGCAACGCTTTATAAACTACACCTTTATAGACATGCTGGAACGATTTGTATCTATCTACTTGGACGATATTCTTATCTACACCAATAGGACGAGAGAACAGCATACGGACTACATAGAGGAGGTACTAACTAGGCTCCGCGAGGTCGGATTAAACGCAGACACGAAGAAGAGCGAGTTTTATTAGACCGAAGTTAAATACCTCAGCCTTATCGTTAGAAGAGAAGGGATTCGGATAGACCCCCTAAAAGTCGCTGCCGTCGCGGAATAGAAGCAACCGAAATCTGGAAACACTACGCAAATTAGAGCGTTTCTCGGACTATCGACGGTTTATTAAGGACTTTAGTAAGATAGCGAGACCCCTAAACGAGGCATTAAAGAAGGAGGCCACCGGCCTATAGAATAAGAAGTGTACAGAAGCTTTTAACCGACTAAAGGAGGCGGTAGCTTTAGCGCCAGTGCTAGCACACTTCCGACCGGAAAAGACGATCTATGTAGAAACAGACGCTTCCGACACAGTAACTGCAGGGGTCCTTTCTTAATACGCTAACGACAACGAGACCCTCTATCTAGTAGCTTTCTTTATCAAGTCTATAACTAAAGCCGAACGGAACTACGCTATCTACGATAAAGAACTGTTGGCAATTATACAGGCGTTTAAGGAGTAGAAGCCGGAGCTTATAGCTAGAAAGAGCATAGTCCAGGTCCTTATAGACTACCAGTCGCTTACCTACTTTATAAAGACGCAGAAGCTATTACGTCGCCAGGCCCGGTAAGCCGCCTACTTATCCGGATTCGACTTTAAGATTACCTATCAACCTAGAGCTTAAAATAGAAAGGCTAATACGCTAACAAGAAGAGAAGGAAAAACTAGCTGCGCAAAAGAAGATCTAAACATGTTTCAGAAGGTGTTAACCGAACGGATAGTAGACGCCGAGGTGTTAAAAGAGGTAGGGATCTGTGCGATAGAGCCGCTAACCGAGGAAGAGACGCTCTACGAGAAAGTGGAACGGCTTAACTAGCAGCAGAAGCTCGGCAAAACCGGCTTAGGGAAGCTAATAGTTCTGGCAGAACTAATTACGGAGGTTATCCAGTCGGTCTACGGTTCTAAAGACGTTAGTTACGCTAGCTTAAAGAGGACGATAGAAGCCGTAAGGACGATCTACTGGTTTCCGCGAATCTTCGAGCGGATCTACCGGTTTGTTGCTAACTGTTACGTATGCCGAGCTACCAAGCTACGCTACGGCCTTCCAGCAGGCCCGTTAAAGCCACTTCCGATCCCTGAGAAACCGTAGCAGCACATTACGATGGATTTCGTAACCGGCCTGCCGGATTCCGATAGATATAATGCCATACTTAACGTAGTGGATTACCTAAGCAAAAAGCGCTACTTTATCCCCTGCTAAGCGAAGGAAGAAGAAACTACTGCAGAAGAGACAGCGAGAATGCTGATTTAGCACGTATAGAAACACTACGGCCTACTGGACACTATTACTACGGATAGGGGTCCTTAATTTACCGCCGACGTATAGAAGGCTATCAACTATGCTCTCGGAATTCGCGGAAAGCTTAGCACAGCCGCTGACCCTTAAACCGACAGTCAGTTAGAAGTAGCTAACCGCGAGATAGAGAAATATCTACGAATCTTCTGCAGTTATTATTAAGCCGAGTAGGTTAAGGTGTTGCCTTTAGCCGAATTCTGCGCCAATTTAGCACAGTTAGAGGCTACCTTACTGGCGCCGTTTAAAATAACTTATAGTTATCTTCTAAGGATAAGCGTTTAACTGCTAAACGAACTTAGCTCTTCAGAATCTTCTACTGCTACTTTATTAAAGAGAGTCGCCGCCGCTACAGCCGAAACACTTAAGACCTAGATGCAGAAAGCAATTAAGGTAGCGAAGGAGGCGATAGAATCGGCTCAGAAAAAGATAGTAACTCGAGCTAATAGAAAGAGGTCACTAAGAGAATTTGAAGAAGGACAAAAGGTATAGCTTAACACGCGGAACCTAAGGCTAAAAGGCAACGCCAAGCTCAACCCCCGCTACGTAGGCCCGTTTAAGATAGTGGAAAAGAGGTCGCCGGTGACCTACCGGCTCCAGCTACCGAAATCGTTCTAGATCTACGATGTCTTTCATTCGGATCTGCTAAGTTTAGACCCTAAAGACGGTCTTTCGGATCAGGGTTCGCCAAACCCCTACCAATCGAGATAGACGGAGAAGAAGAAGAGTGGGAAGTGGAGGATGTAGTAGATATAAGAAAGATAAGAGGGTCCGTCGAAGCAAGGATCTCGTAGAAAAGATAGCTAGAAGACTATAAGTAGTATCCGGTCGAGAATCTCCGAAATTCGGCAGAGCTGCTAAGAGAATTTTACGTCCGAAACCCGAGGAAGCCGAAGCCTAAGTGGCTCCGAAGCTAATAGTTACAGAAGAAGAAGAAAAGCCGCGTCCGCTCTATTAGTGTAGAAGCCGATAAAGACGATCGTAGCAATAGCTCCGCTAGAGCCTTCGACGCGGCCACTACCTACTGCCGGTTCGACGCGACAGTCGACGACGCCGCCCTAAAGGAATAAAGCGGCGTCGGCGCCGGTAGCCCTGCGATAGGTAAGGTCCTTAGTAGAGAAAGAAAAAGAAGAAGAAAAGGCGCTGCGGACGGATCTATATAGACCTCTGCAGCGGAGCACAGACCGGCCACGCCGCAGCTCAGGTAACCGCCGGATCCGATCAGATAGCTCTCCTGATTAGACAGACGCTAAGTAAAGACGTTAGATAGCGATAATGTAAAAAAAAAGAGAGAGAGACAGATAGATAAGTAAGCGGTCGAGGTCGACTGCTAGTAAGGGAGGGGGGTAGTGTTGCAGCGGCAGAAAGTGATAGGACTAAGTTATAGGGTAGACCCTTGGAATTTCGGCTCGGCCCTTCCGGACCGAGCCGGGTCTTAGCACACTACCCCTAAAGCTCTTACCTACTACTACATAGATTCCTTTCCCTCCTTAGTTCGAGATACAGTTATCAAAAAGGCTGTATTGAATTATATCTGCGTGCCCAGATTAGCTGAAACCCCTACCAATACTAGACCGGCCCTGGCAAGACCTAACAGTAGACTTTATTACAGACCTCCCTAAGAGCGACGGACAGCAGAACATTATAGTAGTTATAGACAAGCTAACGAGGGGGGTTATACTAGAGGGAATGGACTCTATTACAGCTAAGGACACTGCTTAGACATTTATACAGACGACGTTCAGCAAGCACGGGTTCCCTAGGTTAATTATATCGGACTGGGGTACACAATTTACGAGCCAGCTCTAGGCAAGGGTCTGCCAGTTGCTTAACGTAGAACGTCGCCTATTAACCGCTTAGTACCTATAGACAGACGGCGCGACAGAGAGCTTTAACTTAACATTGGAAGTGTACCTCCGAGCGTACATCGACTACGACTAGACAAACTGGAACTGTCTACTCCCTACAGCGGAACTAGCTATTAACAGCTGTACAGCCGACACTATAGGATTCTCCCCCTTCTTTATATCCTACGGATACGACCACTCCCTGCTCCTACCGACCCTAGGTAGCGCTACCTTACGCCCTATACGATCCCTAATTTAGCAGAGGGAAGCTATCGTACGTACAATTACGAACGCCTAACAATAGGCAAAAGCGAGTCTAGCTATAACCTAAGAGAATGCAGAAGAGCAGGCTAACAAGGGTTAGCAGGCTGCACTAAGGTACAAGGTAGGAGATAAGGTCTAGCTAAACTAGCGTAACATCTGTACAGACTGGCGAAGCAAGAAACTGGATTAGAAGAACCGGAAGTTTATAGTAGTCCGACCAGTAGGGACATACGCTATACGACTTAACACTCCCCTAGGGATCTACCTAGTCTTCTATATAGACCTCGTACAGCTAGCAAACACAGACCCCCTGCCGTACTAGAAGACAGACAACGCGCGCCCCCTAGCGATTATTACTAAAGGCGAAGAAGAGTAGGAGGTAGAAGAAATCCTTAAGAGCCAAAGGAAGCAGAAGAGAGTAGAGTATCTAGTTAAGTAGAGAGGGTAGGCAGAGCCTACATAGGAGCTATATAAGGCCCTCTAGGACACAACTGTACTAGACAGGTAGGAGGAGAACTATCCCCCTGCCCGGTCGCAGTAACACTACGCTGTATAGCGAAAAGGGGCACGATCTACTCTAGGTATAGGGCACCTGCTAGCAACTTAGGTTGTTAAAAGATCAGGATTCAGACGTAGGACCCTACCGGGGCCTACCAACACTATACTATATAGAAGGGGGCAGGAGGAGGGGAACGGCCAGGAGACAGGTAAGAATAAGATTAAAAATAAGGAGGGAATAAAAGCGGAACTGTCCGAAAACTTTTATATACTACCTTAGAGTAGCTTACTAGCTGCTACCCCCTAGGACCAGAGCGGTCGACTCCCTATCTAAGATCTTAATTACCTCCTAGCCGCCGGGAGCCCTACCTAGGCCAGCACTAGGGAGCAGAGGCACCCCCCTATATGCCTCCCCCAGACGGCAGTAGGAGCAGTAGAGGGAGCTATCCTTCTACTTATACAAGGCGCAGACCCTAGCCTAGAAGCCAGGAAGGCAGTATAGGCTAAATAAGCCCTAGGGGGAGTTAGTACAGGCGGCATAGAGCTGGCTGCAGGTAGCAATAAGCATAGTATTAACGTACAATAGGCGGGCTATAGCGACCTACTAGAGCGTAATCCGGACAGGGTTATACTAGAAGGAGTGGAAGGGCAGCTTAGCAGCGTCCTGCTGCTTATTAGTATAGTACCTAAGACGTTAGCTAGGACTGTACAGAAGAAGGAGAACTGTACGAACTGGAAGTGGAGTTGCTAGTCCAGCTAAGCATTCTACGGCTAGAGGTAGAAGTAGGGGGGGACGCTAGCCGGGCAGTAGGAGGAAGGGCCGGCAACTACAAGAGAGCTATAGCAGGAACGGGCGGACGGAGTGCGTAGTATAGTAGTAGAGTTAGTAGTAGTAGCTGAATTGGTAGACAGTAGACATTGTTAGTAGACGGTAGACGGCAGACGGTAGACAGTAGTAGTGGACGGCCGGGCGGCGGGTAGCAGGCGGAGGGAATAGAAGAGAAAGAGAGGAAGAAAGAAAGATAGGGGGGAGGCTTAATATATAGGGTAGTAGCTGCCTGCTATATAAGGCAATAGCAACCTAGGCAGCTGCTACAACTGTATAAGGGAGGGCAAACAAGGCAACTACAACCTAGTGCCCGGACGAGCGACGGCCCTATAGACGACCGGACAGAGACGGGAAATCGCGACCTACAAGAGGAACCCTAGGAGCTAAGGCCGTACGACACGCTATCGTACGAAAGAAGCACTACAAGAAGGGAGGGGGGTATTGTTAGAGGGCGCTGTCCAGCCTAGGTCCTGGACCTAAGCTAGCCGTCGCCCTAAGGACTGCAACTTAGCAGCGCCAGTACGACCCTACCCTCTATACGGAGTTACCGATACGACCCTACTCCTGTACAAAGGAGGAATCCTATAGCCCTATATAGAGGGGAATTGCCGCCCCTCTAAACAGAGGGAAGACTCTGCACTACTATATAGAGGGAAACTCCCGACCCTTCGTATAGAGTGTAAACCTTGCACCCCTGCACAGAGGGAAATTGCTAGCTTAGCTTCGTAGATACAAATTGTACAGCAGCGTACGACGAAGGAACTGCCTATTAGTTCCTTTATATAGATACCTAACCTCAAGTCTCTAAACTAAGATTCTTAAGCCCTTAGAATACTATAATACAACAAGAACACTATAAGCGGTATATAGGAGGTAAACTTGCTTAATGTTTACCCTTAACAGAAGATATTAACATTATAGAGTGTACGAGAAGTGCAATTGTTACGTGTTATATTTGTAGCAGCATATAGTATACCTAATACTAAGCACTAGTATAACGTCTAAACTAACAAGTACCCTTTAATAATTCTCTACAGGGTGACCTTTGTGTACGCCGGAGTGGCGCAAGCTGTCTTTAGCAACAGGCTACCTTCTAGTCCTACAATCGTCTTGCAGGAGCAGCTGCAGGCCTCTGCCAGACCTCCCTATAGCTATCCTATAACAACTACCTCCCTTTCCTAAGGTAGATGTCCCTAGCTATATACTATTAACACCTCTCTATCCTTATACAGCATCCTCGGCTGTATATTATAATTGTTACAGGATTGGATTATAGCAGTGTATAGGGTACCTAATACTAATAACTAGTATCGTGTTTGAACTAACAAGTGTCCCTCTGCTATTCTTGCCTGCGTCCCTTTTGTATGTTTGTAAGGGCAGCGCAAGCTGTCTTTAGCAGTAGGCTATCCTTGTATCTGTAGTCGTACTGTAAGGGCACCTCTGTGCTCCTATAAGACCTCCTAGTAGTTATTCTATAACAACTACCTCTGCTCCCTAAGGTAGATATCCCTAGCTGTCTACTAGATTCTTTGTTAGGGGTTTAAGTATCTTGGTTTAGAAACTTAAGGCTATGTTTGTATAGGAAGGAACTAATAAGCAGTTCCGTACTCTGTCCGTTACTGTACAATTTGTATCTACGAAGCTAGCCAGCATCTATAGTATAGGGGTAGAGGGAAAGGGGTACTACCCTAGCCTAGCCTAAGTTATGCCTCGGGCCAGGCTAGGTCGTATCTTATACAGGCCTGTATCTTATACAGGCCGAGTTATGCTAGCGCCGCTAAGTCGTAGTCTTTAGGACGACGGCCGGTCGGCTTAGGCTTAGGGCCTAACAGGACAGCGTCCCCTAACAATACCCCCCTCCCTCTTCGTAGTAGTGTCTCTATACCTTGCTAAGTTTACATCCTGTTATTATATATTTCTTTTTGTCGTCCGGTATTTACTAGCTCTGTATTGTCGTCCAGTTCCTTTGTATTGTTAGCGACTAACGGTAGTTCTTACCTTACTCGCAATTATGTCGTCTAGGGACAATAGCCTTACTAGCTATTGTTAACTGGACAATAAGTCCTGCGATGTATATCTTCTCGTCTGTCCGTCCGCGCTAGCGCTAACGTCGGCGATTCCCTATCCCCTTCGTCTGTTTCTTTAGCTAGTGTCGTCGCCTATATCGCTATTCCCTGTCTGGCCGGTATGCCGGAGCGCTTCCAGCTCTTGCACTAGGACGCGCACCTCGACCGGCATCTCTGTTATCAGTATGTATACCCTCGTCCGACGTGCAGCCGTTTGTACTAACATGTCGTAGTTGTTTTACCTGCTAGTAGCAGGCTGCTGCCTAGCTCCTATTCTGCTCTTTCTAGTATAATCTGGCCTGGGTTACGCCTAGACGACTCTACACTGCCCGTCTATTGTACGTTAATGTAGTGTTAATCGCTAGCTATAATTAGCTCTATAGTGCCTGTACTAACTCCCCCTAGGGCTCTTTTGCCCTATATAGTCTTTAAGGTTAGTAGGCTAGGGTGTGTGCCTCGTGCAAGTAGAAGGACGCTTCTACTTAGTGCTCTGTACGTCGTCTAGGAGAGCTTCGCAGGGTCGCTAGGGTGCCTTTAGTTATCGACTTAGATACAGACGAGGAGACTAATCTAGGCATTATCGAGATTATAGACAACGATCTAGAGGTTATTAAGATTACAGACGACAGTCTAGAGGTTATCGAGATCTTAGACGACAGTTCGGAGGTATAATAGACTCAAGAATCTTGGTTTAGAAACTTGAAGCTAGGTATCTATATAAAGGAACTAATAGGCAGTTCCTTCGTCGTCCGCTACTGTACACTTTGTACCTACGAAGCAAGCTAGCAATTTCCCTCTGTATAGGGTGCTGATCTGACTGCAGTAGACGCAGGGTTAATACCCGTCTTTAATAACTATATCTAAGGCTAGAGAGGGAAGAATCTACGTACAAGCAGAGGTAGAGGTATTTGAGTGTGCGCCAAGCCTGGCCCTGCCAAGCCTAGCTGCCAGCTGTCCACATCTACATCCGTGTCACTACCGCCCTCCCTAACCAGCGATTGCCTACAATCGCAATCAGCCAAACCAGGTCGCATTGTAGTCGCATTGTGCCAAACTAGGTCGCAGAGGTCGCATCAAAACAGGTCGCTCCAAACCCGGTCGCTCGCACCAAACTAGGTTGTAGGGGTCGCAAATTCAGCTTTGCTATCAGCCAATCAGGTCGCTCCAAAACAGGTCGCTTTTAAGGTCGCTTTTAAGGTCGCTTTTGAGGTCGCTTTTAAGCTTCAATTTCCGTGCGTTTTGAGCCTTAATCTCGTGCCTTTTTAAGCCTCAATCTCGTACCTTTTGCTGTCGCTTTCAGCCTCGATTAGTGCCTTGTTTAGTGCCTTGCCAAGGCTGCAGAATTCTTAGAGGTTGTCGTAGGGGTCGCAGGGGTCGCAGAAGGTTACGGAGGTCGCGGAGTTCTCGGAGGTTGCAGAGGTCGCGTAGTTCTCGGAGGTTGCAGAGGTCGCAGAGGTCGTCGAGGCTGCAGAGGTCGCCGGAGCTGCGGAGGTCGTAGGGTCGCAGAGGCCGCAGCTACAGAGGTCTCGGAGGTCGCGGAGGTCGCGGAAGGTCGTAGAGTCGCAGAGGCTGTAGAGGTCGTCTTGCAAACACGTATCGCTTCTTAACGGTCGCTTCTCGACAGTCGCTTCTCGACAGTCGCTTCTCGACAGTCGCTTCTCGACAGTCGCTTCTCGACAGTCGCTTCTCGACAGTCGCTTCTCGACAGTCGCTTCTCGACAGTCGCTTCTCGACAGTCGCTTCTCGAGCCGTCGCTTCTCGGTAGGCTGCAGAGGTCTTAGAGGTCGCGGAGGTCGCGGAGGTCGCGGAGTCGCAGTGCTAAGGCCATCGTAGGAGTCGCAGCCTACGTATGTCGCTTCTTAGACGGTCGCTTCTTAGACGGTCGCTTCTTAGACAGTCGCTTCTTAGACGGTCGCTT
Organism: Pseudocercospora ulei; assembly: GCA_016165855.1. Taxonomy (NCBI): domain Eukaryota; kingdom Fungi; phylum Ascomycota; class Dothideomycetes; order Mycosphaerellales; family Mycosphaerellaceae; genus Pseudocercospora; species Pseudocercospora ulei. Next base: position 300,160 of record JACWNB010000025.1, on the reverse strand, counting down.
CTCGAGCCGTCGCTTCTCGAGCTGTCGCTTCTCGAGCTGTTGCTTTGCCTGTGCTTTGCCTATATTGTCTGTAGCAGCTGTGCCTGTCTGGTGCTCTGCCTAGTGCTCTGCCTAGTGCTCTGCCTGGTGCTCTGTCTGGTGCTCTGCCTAGTGCTCTTCTAAACCTGAACAGTGTGTGTTGTCTGTAGCTGCCTGTTGTCTGCTTTGCCTTTGCTCTTGCCTAGGTGCTTATGCCTAGGTGCTCGTGCCTAGGTACTTGTGCCTAGCTGCTCGTACCTTATGCTCTGCCTGCTTGCTCGTGCCTTGTGCTCTGCCTGCTTGCTCGTGCCTTATGCTCTGCCTTGTGCTCTTCTAGTGCTCGTGCCTAGGTGCTCGTTGCTGCTCGTGTCGCTTTGCCTATGTTGTCCGCAGCTCTGCCTTGTTTTGTCTGCAGCTCCTGCTCTGCCTAGGTGCTCTGTATAGCTGGTGCTTCTCGTACTGAACGTGTCACTTGTCTTGTCGCTAAACCAATTGCCGTATGTCTCGATTGCTGAATGTCCCGATTGCTGAACTGTCTTAATAGGCCTTGTCCGAATAGAATAATCTGTTAAAGACCCGAAAAAAAACGAATGTCATCGCTCTAGGTCCTGCTAGGTGCGCTCTCGTCGTCGTTGTCGCTCTCGCTCCTTGCTCTCGCTCCTCGTCCTTCTCGCTCCTACATCGTCCTTCTTAACCTTCTCGTTCTTCTCGTCGTTCTCGTCGCTCTCGTTCTCGTCGCTCTCTCGCTCTTGTCGCTCTCTCCTATCTTAAAACTTCAAAACTCGTACGATCTGCTTATAGGGGCACTTCTCTTCCTAATATCCCTCTTATAGGGGCACTCTCTCTCTTTAAAACTCTTCTTCTTCTCGATAGGGGCACTTCTCTTCCCTAAAACTCTCTCTTCTTCTCGGTTAGGGGAGGGGGGGGGGTAGAGTAGCATGCATATGTACGATTAAGTAACCGGATATAATTTAACGGCCTCCTTCGTATATATATAGTACACACTCTGGGTTGTCGGTTGCACGTACGTTAATCGAGTACCCGGATATAATTCGACGGGCTCTTTCGCGTAGTGCAGGTTGGGTGTTGGGTTTGAGCCTTAGATATAATAATCTAACTGCAGTAGACGCAGGGTTAATACCCGTCTTTAATAACTATATCTAAGGCTAGAGAGGGAAGAATCTACGTACAAGCAGAGGTAGAGGTATTTGAGTGTGCGCCAAGCCTGGCCCTGCCAAGCCTAGCTGCCAGCTGTCTACATCTACATCCGTATTAGGTGCAGAGATTTCCCTCTGTACAGAGGTGCAGAGATTTCCCTCTATATAGGGGTGTAGGGGGAGGGGATGCCGACTCGGCTAGGCCGGGTTAGGGCTTAGTCTAGCTGGGTCTTGCTGGCGCAGCTAAGTCGTACTCCTTAGGACGACGGTCGGTCCAGGTCCGAGACCTAGCAGGACGGCGTCCCCTAACAATACCCTCCTTCCCCCTCCTTAACGCTGCTATATCTCTAAGCTTGTTAGCAAGGGTTAAACACCCTATCTCCCTCTTAGTATGCCTTAGTGCCTTGAAGCACTCCTTAAACATATGCTTAGCAAAGACAGGTAGCACGGCATCGCCAGCTATAGTTATAGCCTCTCCTCTAGTATAACAGTCGTATATATATGTGTTAGGGAATCCCTATAACTAGAGGGTCTCCTAAACAGTAAATGGACAGTCGCTGTCCAGATAAAGCTTATATAGCCTATATATATCTACGATGTTTTTTAGTAGGCAGTAGCTAACCTAGGTAGGGTGTCGGCAATACCCTAGTTAACTGTCTAATACAGTCGCAGGGCTGGACCGTAGGTTGGTAGTAGGAAATCCGGGAGCCTCCCTCGATAGGGCCCTATCTTGTCTAGGTAAGCCGTCCGGTCTCTACCTATCTATTTACCTACCTCCCGTCCTAATTATCTCTTATCTTATAGGCCCAACTATGCTTTCTGCATCCAACTCGTATAGTCCAACGGCGACGGGCTCTAGGACGGCTATCTTAGCTCTTGCTTAGCAGAGCCTTATTCCGGATAATGTAGTTAGTGTAGGGAATTACCGTCCCCTATCTTAACTCTATTATCCGGACGGAAACCGCCGTTGTCCGATACAGGCGTAAGATCTACAATCTCGTAGTTTTCTAGTGCTTCGGTCGCCTCTAGGATTATTAAGGACTTAGGTAGATGTTTCTGCCTGTCGTCGTCTCTAGGTAAGGTTGTAACCGTTTACCTAGCGGTCGTCTGTACAGCCTTAGGCAGACTAGTTATCTCGTACGGTCCTACCCTACCCTCAACTATCTCTATTCTATTCTTCTACCTTTCACTACTTCCTGTACCTGTGCTATGCTTCTTGCAGGTTCCCTAGTGTCGTCTCCTCTTTTATATCCCTAGGGATAGATGTCCCTAGTTCCCCTCTATTCCTGCTCTTTCTTTGCAGCTTCCTAATATCCTCTGTAGCTGCCTAGTCTTGCCTGTAGCTGCCTAGTCCTGTCTGCAGCTGCCTAACGTCTCTTGTAGCTGCCTAGTCCTAGCTGTAGCTGCCTAATGTTCTTTGTAGCTGCCTAGTCCTATAGCTACTATCTGTCCTACCCTATATAGTACAGTGTTACTGTAACCGTTTACTAGGGTGTTTCTCCTCCTACTTGTCTAGTGCCTGTATATCCTAGAGAGTCTTATACAGTTCCTATATAGGCTCTGCCTAGCCTGCCTACTTAACTAGCTATTCTATCTTCTTCCGCCTCTTCCGGCTCTTAAGGATTTCTTCTACCTTATACTCCTCCTAGTCTTTAGTTACAATTGCTATAAGGCGTGCGTCGTCTGTCGTCTAGTACAGTAGGGGGTCCGTATATGCTAGCTGTACGAGGTCTATATAGAAAATTAGATAGATCCCTAGGGGAGTGTTAAGTCGTATAGCGTATGTCCCTACTAGCTAGACTACTATAAACTTCTAGTTCTTCTAGTCTAGTTTCTTGCTTGGCCGGTCTATACGAATGTTGCGCTAGTTTAGTTATACCTTATCCCTAGCCTCGTACCTTAGTGCAGCCTGTCGTCCCTTGTTAGCCTGTTCTTCTGCACTCTGTTAGGCTATAGCAAGGCTCGCTTTTGCCTATTAGTAAGCGTTCGTAATCATCTGTAAGATAGCTTCCCCTTGCTAAATTAGAGAGTGTATAGGGCGTAAGGTAGCGCTGCTTAGGGTTAGTAGGAGCAGGGAGTAGTCGGACCTGTAGGTTATCAAGAAGGGGGACAGTCCTATAGCGTTAGCCGTACAGCTATTAATTGCTAGCTCCGCTATAGGGAGGAGGCGGTTCCAATTCGTCTAGTTGTAGTTAACGTACGCTTAGAGGTACGCTTCTAATGTCGAATTGACCCTCTCCGTCGTGCCGTCTGTCTGCAGATGCTATGCAGTAGATAGGCAGCGTTCTACGTTTAGCAATTGGCAGATCCTAGCCTAGAGTTAGCTCGTAAACTACATACCCTAGTTAGATACGATTGACCTAGGGAACCCGTACTTGCTGAACGTTGTCTGTACGAATGCCTAGGCAGTGTCCTCGACTGTAATAGAGTCGATTCCCTCTAGTATTACCCCCCTCGTTAGCTTGTCTATAACTGCTATAATGTTCTGTCGTCTGTAAGGGCTTAAGAATCTTAGTTTAGAAACTTAAGGCTGGGTATCTATATAAAGGAACTAATAGGCAGTTCCTTCGTCGTCTGCTGCTGTACAATTTGTACCTACGAAGCCAAGCTAGGAATTTCTCTCTATATAGGGGTGCAAGGTTTACACGCTGTATAGAGGATCGGGAGTTTCCCTCTATATAGTAGTGCAGAGTTTTCCCTCTGTTTAGAGGGGCGGCAGTTCCCCTCTATATAGGGCTATAGGATTCTCCCTCTATATAGGAGTATAGTCGTACTAGTAACTCCGTACAGAGGGTAGGGTCGTACTGGCGCTGCTAAGTCGCAATCCTTAGGGCGACGGCTGGCTTAGGTCTAGGACCTAGGCTAGGCAGCGCCCCCTAACAATACCTCCCTCCCTTCTTATAGTACTTCTTTCGTACGACAGCGTATCGTAAACCCTTAGTTCTTAGGGTCCCTCTAGCAGGTAGCGCTTTCCCGTCTTCGTCTAGGCGCTTGCCAGTCGGCAATGCCTGCTAGATGCCCCCCCCCCCCCCTACGCTGTTTCCACTTTGGACCTGTCCCTTCTAGATCCGGTAGCTAAGGTGGAGGAGGACCTGCAAGCAGGGGAAGGCAGGTAGTGCTAGATCGCTTCTACCTAATCTTAACCGATTCCGTTTTCTACTTCAAGGATGCCGAGGCTAAGGCGGAGGAGGACCTGCAAGCGGTTACGAAGGTATAGGAGGTGCTCGATCCTATCTAACTATTTACCTCCTACCCTATAGCCCTAACTATATACCCTGCCTCCTAGCTGTACAGTCCTGCAGCGGCGGGCCGTCTAGCTCTGTCCCTGTGCCCTAGTCGTTGTCTAGAGTCCAGCTCCTAGGTAGATGTCCCCGTCTCCGTCCGGCCGTCTAGAGGGCCGTCGCTCGTCCGGGCACTAAGTCGTAGTTGCCTCGTTTGCCCTCCCTTATACGGTTGTAGTAGCTGCCCTAGTTGCTATTACCTTACATAGCAGGCAGCTACTACCCTGTATATTAACCCTTCCCCCCTTCTCTCTCTCTCTTCTTCTCTTTCTCTTCTATTCTCCTATCTGCTACCCGTCCGCCTAGCCGTCCACTACTACTACTATACTACTATAACTACTACTACTACTACTACTACTACTACTACTACTACTACTACTACTACTACTACTACTACTACTAACTACAACTACTACTACTAATGCTACTATTCCGTCTGCCTAGTGCTGTTGTAGCTCTCTTATAGTTGCTGGCTCGTCCTCCTATACCTCTCCTTCTAGCTGTAGGCTGTTTAGCTTAACTAGCGACTGCGCTTCTAGTTCGTACAGCTTTCCTCTTTCGTACAGTCCTAACTAACGTCCTAGGTACTATATTCATAAGCAGCAAGATGTTGCTAAGCTACCCTTCCCCTCCTTCTAGTGTTGGGGCCCCTGCCGGCTAGGAGGTAATTGAGATTTCGGGTATAGAGTTAGCTGCCTTAATCCTAGGGGGTAGTAGCTAGTAAGCTACCTTAAGGTAGTATATAAAAGTTTTCGGACAGTGTTGCTCTCGTTCCCCTCCTACTTCTACTCTTATTCCTACCTGTCTCCTAGCTGTCCTCCTCCTCCTACCCTCTTCTATACAGTGTAGTACGGTCTAGTGTTGGTAGGACCCTATAGGGTTCTATGTCTTTATTCCCGATCCTTCGACAACCTAAGTTCCTAGCAGCTGCCCTATACCTAGGGTAGATCGTGCCCCTTTTCGCCGTACAGTGCAGTATTACTGTAACTAGGCGGGGGGGTAGTTCTCCTCCTACCTGTCCAGCGCAGTTGTGTCCTATAGGGCCTTGTACAGTTCCTACGTAGGCTTTGCCTACCCTCTCTATTTTACTAGGTACTCTACCCTCTTCTTCTTCCTTTAGCTCTTAAGGATTTCTTCTACCTCGTATTCTTCCTAGCCTTTAGTAATAATCGCTAGAGGGCGCGCGTCGTCCGTCGTCTAGTGCAGTAGGGGGTCCGTATTTGCTAGCTGTATAAGGTCTATATAGAAGACTGGATAGATCCCTAGGGGAGTGTTAAGTCGTACAGCGTATGTCCCTACCGGTCGGACTACTATAAACTTCCGGTTCTTCTAATCTAGTTTCTTGCTTAGCCGGTCTATACAGATGTTGCGCTAGTTTAACTAGACCTTATCTCCTGCCTTATACCTTAGTGCAGCCTACCGTCCCTTGTTGGCCTGCTCTTCTGCACTCTGTTAGGCTATAGCCAGGCTCGCTTTTGCCTATTAATAGGCATTCGTAATTGTCTGTACAATAGCCTTGCCCTGTTAAAACAGGGATCGTATAGGGCGTAGGATGTTACTACTTAGGGTCGATAGGAGCAGGGAGTAGTCGTATCTGTAGGCTATAAAGAAGGGGGAAAATCCTATAGCGTTAGCCGTACGGCTATTAATAGCCAGCTCCGCTATAGGGAGAAGGCGGTTCCAGTTAGTCTAATTATAGTCGACTTACGCTTAGAGGTACGCTTCCTATGTCGAATTAACCCTCTCTGTCGCACCGTTCGTCTGCAGGTGCTATATAGTCGACAGGCGACGTTCCACATTCAGCAACTGATATACTCTAGCCTAGAGCTAGCTCGTAAACTGTGTGCCCTAGTCCGATACAATTAACCTAGGGAAACCGTACTTGCTAAACGTCGTCTGTATAAATGCCTAGGCAGTGTCCTTAGCTGCAATAGAGTCTATTCCTTCTAGTATTACCCCCTTCGTTAGCTTGTCTATAACTACTATAATGTTCCGCTGTCCGTCGCTTTTAGGGAGGTCTGTAATAAAGTCTACTGTTAGGTCTTGCTAGGGCCAGTCCGGTATTAGTAGGAGTTTTAGTAGCCTATGCTTTAGTTTACGCTAGGGCTTCGTCTGTCTGCAAACATCGCAGTTCTGTACGAACCTGTAGATGTCCCTTGCTATCGCTGGCTAGTAATAGTCCCTAGCGACAATGCTGTACGTCTCCTCGCACCCTAGGTGCCCGGTTGCTATAGAATTATGCGCCTGTTGTATTAAGCTTATACAGAGCTTCTCGTCTGCTAGGACCTAAATCCAATTCCTAAACTTTAGGGTGTTCTCCTCGTCTACTAAGCACTCTGCTGCCGATACCTTAAGGTAAAGCTCTGTTAGGAGCTTCCGCTGTCCTCCTTAGATCGCTGTACAGGCCCCTTAATAGACGTCGTCCTTTTCTACTGCCTCTTCCTATGCCTGCAGTTAGGGTTCCTATATATATGTCGCCGCTAGGCAGATAGTCTCCTTGCCTAGTTCCTCCTTAAACATCTGGAATGTCCGTAATTTCAGCCGATCGTCCTTGTACGTCCTTAGTATATCCTAGTCCTGTCTAGATAGCGTATCGGCCCTACTGTTATCCTTACCCTTGCAATACTAGAGTCTTATATTAAATCGGCTTAGGTATATCGCCTATCGTACATATCTCTTAGACAGCTTCCGGGATTGCGTAAAGTACTCTAGATTCTTATAGTTAGTTAGGGCGAGGAACTCGGGAACTAAGCGGAGTTCTCTATCCTATACTTCGCAACACTGTACGACTGCTAGCAATTCCTTGTTGTAGATAGGGTAGTTGTACTTAGCTAGGGAGTTCTTCTCAAAGAAGTACGCGTATAGGTGCAGAAGTCCGTCAGAGCCTACCTATAATAGGATACCCCCTATATAGTACCCTTAGGAGTGAGTTTCCAGTATTGTCGTATGTTCTAGGTCGAAGGCAGCAAGCGTTGGTCCTGTTATAAAGAGCTTCTTTAGCCTGTTAAAGCTTCTTTTACACTTGTCCGTCTACTTTAACTGCTTGTCCTTATATGTTAGCTCGACTAGGGGGCGTACGATCTCCGAGTAGTTCTGTATAAACTAGTAGTAGAAGTTAGCAAACTTAAGAAATTCCTGTACGCCCTTAACGCTTGTAGGCAGCTTTTATTGCTTAAAAGCATTAATCTTCTTCCTATCTATACTAATGCCTTTCTATACCCTAATAATAAACCCTAGGTATTTCGTACGTTGTATACCGAATTTACATTTGTCAATATCGACTTACAAGCTAGCCTGTTGCAGTCGATCTAATACCTTCTTAGCGTCCTGCATATAGTCTGTATAGGTGCCGTCTGTAAAAACTAGTATATCGTCGAGGTACGCCGAACAGATGTCGTCTAGTAACCCTTGCAGGGACCTGTTAATGTACCTCTAGAAGGTCGCCGGTGCGTTAGCGAGGCTAAAGGGGGTAACAAGCTACTTAAAAAGACTATATCTCGTATAGAAGGCAGTTATCTATTTACAGCCTTCCTTAATCCGTATCTTGTAGAAGGCCGAGACTACGTTAAGCTTAGTAAACTACTTTGCCTTGCTAATCCGTCCGAGAGTCTCCTTAATAAGGGGTAGGGGGTACCGGTCCTTCTTAGTAATCGCGTTAATGCCTCTGTAGTCTATACAGAAACGCAAGCCGGCCTTGCCCTCCTTATAGACAAACAGCACTAGGGCTCCTGCGGACGAGGTACTTGCGCGAATAAAACCTTTAGCAAGTAGGTCGTCCAGTGTCTTACGTAGTACTAGGAGTTCTCTAGAGGATATGCTGTGTAGTAGACCGTACGGCACTTTAGGCAGACTCCTATCTAGGTAGGGCTCTAGCTAGATGTCGTAGTTAATTTCTTCTCCTCGGTGTAGCGGCAGTTTCGAGGCCGACTTTGGCTTAAAGAGGTCTAGGTATCCTGCGTATTCTACTAGGAGTTTCGTATAGGGGTCCGTTGCTTTCTTAGGCGCTAATTCCTTCTTAATGTCCGCAGTCGCAGTGTTGATCTCGGCCTTAGCATTACCGCCCTGCGGAACCCTCCCTTAGTCTCGGAGTCTCTGCTTCGTCGCTGCTAGGTACAGCCGTCCTCGCCTAACGTCTAGCTTGCCCTGCTAGCGCTCTATCTATAGCTTCCCTAATATTAGGTTATACTCTAACTTGTCCTGTACGATATAGAGGTATAAGTCCTGCTTATAGTGTCCCTACAGCTCTATCGTTACTTTTACTATATAGGTAATGTCCGGTCCCTGCCTGGTAATGCCCAATATACGTACAGGTACAGTAGGGGTCGTCTTAATGTAGTGTCTCTGTACGAAGTCTTCGCTAACTACTCCGTATACTAAACATCCTGTATCAATTAGTGTCCGCACTATAGCGGTCCCGTTCAGCGTAGGCTGTACGATAAACGGCGTAGTCGTTATATAGTTGCTCTTAAAAGATAGCTAAGTAGTGCTTTGATTTGGCAATCTATCTCGTATACGCCTCTAGCAGAGCCTTCGCTTAGAGGCTACTCTTTTCCTAACTCGTCGTTATCTAAAGGGGACTCCTAATTCTCTTATTAGGGCGCTGCAGTTGCTACCCTTACAGTGGTCGGCCATCCCCTAGGTCTCCCTACTAGCAAAAGCCCGCAATTCTGTACAGTATAGCCTATCTTGCTATACCTATAGCAGCTCCCTTCTGCTCTTCTCTTGTCTAGGGTAGCTATATCTACCTACTGTGCCCTTTTAGCAGCGGCCCTTAGCCGTACGGTAACGGCTGCCGCTACTTTCGTCGTTGTTAGTTCCTAGTCTATAGCGTCCGTCTGCTACTAGAGGGGTTGTCGTATCTTATAAGCGCAGCTTATCTGTCCGAGCCTGGGCTACTAATCGTCGATTATCCTAAGGAGATTACAGAATTCCTCGTACGTAGCTAGTCGTATTACGCCTACTAGTCCTGTTATAATCTCCTTAGAGAAGCCTACCTCTAAGGAGGTAATTTTTATCCTGTCCTCCTATTGGAGTCCTCCTGCCTCTACTGGGGTCTAGTCGTATTCCGTAAGGAACTCTCGTACAGTCTTACGTCCTTGCTTTATCGTATTGACCTATAGGAGTGCTCGGCTCTCGCGGTCTAGGTCCTTATAGCTCTTGTTAAGAGCTGCCTAGAGCATCGTCGTCGTAGCTATTGCTAGGTTAGCAATAGCCGTTTCGTAGTACGGCAGAATCCGTGCTGCCGCCCTGCCCTTTAACCTCCTAAAGAGGTACACTACCTTGTCTAGCTCGGTTGGGTATGCTCCTAAGTCCACTAGAAGCTTAGAGCGTATCTAGGCAGCCCAGGAAGGGTACTCGGCCGGAGCTTTACTATCGTAGGTAGTAACGTCGGGGAGTTTGCTCTTAGAGGCCTGGGTGTAGGCTATCGTATTCGTCGTCGTAGGGATCGGATCGCAATCGGACGCCCTAAGCTGTCGTAGCTCCTATTCCTGTTAGGAAATTATCGCAGCCTAGTAGCTTACTTGCTGTTCGAGCTGCCTCTTGTGTGCTAGTAGCTCCTCGTACGCGCAGTGCATCTAATCCTGTATAGTCGTAGGCTCTATAGGGATGTCGCCGTCTATCTTCGTTATATTACTACAGTTACCGACAGTAAGATTAGTTCCTAGTATAAGGGCTAAAGAATCTTGGTTTAGAGACTTAAGGCTAGGTATCTATATAAAGAAACTAATAGGCAGTTCCTTCGTTATCTACTGCTGTACAATTTGTACCTACGAAGCTAAGCTAGCAATTTTCCTCTATGTAGAGGTACAAGGTTTACACTCTGTACAGAGGATTAGGAGTTTCCCTCTATATAGTAGTGCAGAGTTTTCCCCCCGTTTAGAGGGGCGGCAGTTCCCCTCTGTATAGGGCTATAGGATTCTCCCTCTGTACAGGAGTAGGGTCGTGCTAGTAACTCTGTACAGAGGGTAGGGTCGTGCTGGCGCTGCTAAGTCGCAGTCCTTAGGGCGACGGCTGGCTTAGGTCTAGGACCTGGGCTGGGCGGCGCCCCCTAACATCGTCCTTTGCCCTCGGGGAGGTCCGTAATAAAGTCTACTGTTAGGTCTTGCTAGGGCCGGTCCGGTATTAGTAGGGGTTTTAACAGGCTGTGCTTTAGCTTACGCTAGGGCTTCGTCCGTCTACAGACATCGCAGTTCTGTACGAACCTACAGATGTCCTTCGCTATCGCCGGCTAGTAGTAGTCTCTAGCGACGATGCTATACGTTTCCTCGCGCCCTAGGTGCCTGGTTGTTATTAAGTCGTACGCCTGTTAGATTAAGCTTATACAGAGCTTCTCGTCTGCAGGAACCCAGATCCGGTTCCTAAACTTTAGGTTGTTCTCCTCGTCTACCGAGCACTCTGCTGCTAACACCTTAAGGTAGAGCTCTATAGGAAGCTTCCGCTGTCCTTCTTAAATCGCTGTACAGGCACCTTAGTAAACGTCGTCCTTTTCCACTGCCTCTTCCTACGCCTGTAGCTGGGGTTCCTATATATATGTCGCCGCTAGACGGATAGTCTCCTCGTCGGGTTCTTCCTTAAATATCTAGAATGTTCGTAATTTTAGTCTTTCGTCGTCGTACGTCGCTAGCATATCCTGGTCTCGTCTGAATAGTACGTAGGCCCTGCTGTTGTCCTTTTCTTTGTATTACTAGAGTCTTATATTAAAGCGGCTTAGATACATCGTCTATTGTACGTATCTCTTAGAGAGCTTCCAGGGTTGCGTAAAGTACTTAAGGTTCTTGTAGTCGGTTAGGGCAAGGAACCTAGGAACTGAGCAGAGCTCTCTATCCTATACCTCGCAGCACTGTACGACTGCTAGCAATTCCTTGTTATAGATAGGGTAGTTACATTTAGCTAGGGACTTCTTCTAAGAGAAGTACGTATATAGGTATAGGAGGCTGTCTAGGCCTACCTATAAGAGGATACCTCCTATGCAGTATCCTAAGGACTCGGTTTCCAGTATCGTTGTATATTCTAGGTTAAAGGCGGCAAGCGTTAGTCCTATAGTAAAGAGCTACGATCTCCGAGTAGTTCTGTATAAACTAGCAGTAGAAGTTGGCAAACCTAAGGAATTCCTATACGTCCTTAATACTCGTAGGGGGCTTCTATTGCTTAATAGCATTAATCTTCTTCCTGTCTATACTAATGCCCTTCCCTGCCTCGATAATAAACCCTAGGTATTTCGTATACTGTATACCTAATTTACATTTGTTAATGTCGAGGTACAATCTAGCCTGCTGCAGACGGTCTAACACCTTCTTAACATCTCGTACGTAGCCCTCGCAGGTACCGTCTGTAAATACCAGGGTATCGTTAAGATATACAGAACAGATGTCGTCTAGAAGTCCTTGCAAAGATCTGTTAATATACCTCTAGAAGGTTGCCGGCGCGTTTGTAAGGCTAAAGAGGGTAACAAGCTACTCGAAAAGGCTATACCTCGTACAGCAAGCGGTTATCTATTTATATCCTTCCTTAATCCATATCTTATAGAAGGCTAAAACAACGTTAAGCTTAGTAAACTACTTTGCCTTGCTGATCCGTACAAGGGTCTTCTTAATAAGGGGTAGAGGGTACCGGTCCTTCTTAGTAATCGCGTTAAGGCCTCTGTAGTCTATACAGAAACGTAGGCCGGCTTAGCCTTCCTTGTAAACAAACAGTCCTAGGGCTCCAGCCGACGACGTACTTATGCAAATAAATCCTTTAACAAGTAGGTCGTCTAGTGTCTTGCGCAGCACTAGGAGTTCTCTAGAGGACATGCTGTACAGTAGGCCGTATAGTACTTTAGGCAGGCTTCTATCCGGACAGGGCTTAAGCTAGATGTCGTAGTCGATTCCTTCTCCTTAGTACAGGGGCAGTTTCGAGGCCGATTTCGGTTCGAAGAGGTCTAGGTATGCCGAGTATTCTAGTAGGAGCTTCGAGCAGGGGTCCGTAACCTTCTTGGGCGCTAAGGTCTTCTTAATGTCTATAGTCGCAGTGTTGACCTTAGCGTTAGCGTTAACTTTAGCTTTAGCATTGCTGCCTAGTAGAACCCTCCCTTGATCTTAGAGTCTCTGCTTCGTTGCTGCTAGGTACAAGCATCCTCGTCCGACGTCGAGCTTGCCCTGTCAACGCTCTATCTATAGTTTCCCTAATATTAGGTTATACCCCAACTTGTCTTATACAACGTAGAAGTATCAGTCCTGCTTAGGGTGTCCTTGCAGCCCTATCGTTACTTTTACTATATAGGTAATGTCTAGTCCTTGTCCGGTAATGCCTAGCATACGTACAGGCACAGTAGGGGTCGTCTTAATATAGTGTTTCTGTACGAAGTCTCCGCTAATTACTCTGTACACTAAGCATCCTATGTTAATTAGCGTCTGCGCAGTAGCGGTCCTCTTTAGCGTAGGCCGTACAATAAGCGGCGTAGTTGTTATGTAGTTACTCTTAAAAGTTAGCTAAGTAGTACTTTGATTTAGCAATCTATCTCGTATATGCCTCTAGCCGAGCCTTCGCTTAGAGGCTACTCTTTTCCTAACTCGTTATTGTCCGAGGGGAACTCTTAGGTCTTATGTTAGAGTACTGTAGTTGCTACCCTTGCAGTAGCCGGCTGTCCCCTAGGTCTCTCTGCTAGCAAAAGCCTGCAATTCCGTATAGTGTGCCCTATCTAGCTACACCGGTAGCAGCTCCCTTCTGCTTGTCTCTTGTCTAGGGTAGCTACGTCTACCTACAGCGCCCTCTTAGCGCCAGCCCTTAGTCGTATAGTAACGGCTGCCGCTACCCTTGTCGTCGTTGTTAGTTCCTAGTCTATAGCGTCCTGCTGCTAATAGAGGGGTTGTCGCATCTCGTAGGCGCAGCTTATCTGTCTAAGCCTATACTGCTAGTCGTCGATTATCCTAAGGAGATTACAGAACGCCTCGTACGAGGCTGGTCGCATTACGCCTACTAGTCCTATTATAATCTCCTTAGAGAGTCCAACTTCCAGGGTAGTTACCTTTACCCTATCCTCTTATTAGAGTCCTCCTACCTCTACTAGGGTCTGGTCGAATTCTGCGAGGAACTCTTATATAGTCTTGCGTCCTTGCTTTTTAGTATTAATCTATATAAGAGCTTAGCTTTTGCAGTCTAGGTCCTTATAGCTCCTGTCTAGAGCTGCCTAGAGTATCGTCGTAGTTGCTATTGCTAGGTTAGCAATAGCCGTTTCGTAGTACAGCAGAATTCGTGCTGCCGCCTTGCCCTTTAACCTCCTAAAGAGATACACTACCTTGTTAAGCTCGGTTAGGTATGCTCCTAAGTCGACTAGAAGCTTAGAGCGCATCTAGGCAGCCTAGGAGGAGTACTCGGCTGGTGTCTTACTATTGTAGGTAGTAACGTTAGGGAGTTTGCTCTTAGGGACCGCAGTGTAGGCTGTCGTGTTTGTCGTCGTCGTCGTCGTAGGGGTCGGGTCGCAACCGGACGTCCTAAGCTGTCGGAGCTCCTATTCCTATTAGGAAATTATCGCGGCCTAGTAGCCTACTTGCTGTTCGAGCTGGGTCTTGCGTATCCGCAGCTCCTTATATATGCGGTTTATGTAGTCCTGTATGTCCGTCGTATCTATAGGGATGTCGCTGTCTATCTTCGTTGTATTACTGTAGTTACCGACAGTAAGATTAGTTCCTAATATAATAGGTTTAAGAATCTTGGTTCAGAAACTTAAAGCTAGGTATCCATATAAAGGAACTAATAGGCAGTTCCTTCGTCGTCCGCTACTGTACACTTTGTACCTACGAAGCAAGCCAGCAATTTTCCTCTATACAGGGTGCAGAGATTTCCCTCTCTATAGGAGTGTAGAGATTTCCCTCTATATAGGGGTGCAGGTGGAGGGGATGCCGACTCGGCCAGGCTAGGTTAGGGCTTAGTCTAGCTGGGTCTTGCTAGCACAGCTAAGTCGTACTCCTTAGGACGACAGTCGGTCCAGGTCCGAGACCTGGCAGGACGGCGTCCCCTAATAGGAGGTTACCGAGGTCTTAGACGGCAGTCTAGAGGTTATCGATATTTTGGACAGGGAGCTGGAGATTATAGGGGTCTCGCGTTATAATAGCGCGGCAGTATCGCTGCCCGTAGTAGAGATCGACGATTAAGAGGTTGCCGTCTGTATCGGGGTGTAACAGGCAGCACAGTCTTACTGTAATGTTATTTTAGGGGTTCGCTTCCCCTCCTATCGATCCAATACTACAGTGTCCTGTAGAGCCTCGTACAGTTCCTATGTAGGCTCCGCCTACCCTGTCTATTTAACTAGGCATTGCCTCTAGTTCTACTTCCTCTAACTCTTAAGGATTTCCTCTACTTTGTACTCTTCCTAGTCCTTAGTAACAATCGCTAGGGGACGTACGTCGTCTGTCGTCTAAAAAGGCAGGGGGTCTGTATATACTAGACGGACGAGGTCTATAAAGAAGACTGGATAGATCTCTAGGGGAGTGTCGGGTCGTACTGCGTACGTCCCTACTAGCTGGATTACTATAAAACTTTAGTTCTTCTAGTCCAGTTTCTTACTTAGCTAGTCTGTATAGATGTTGCGCTAGTTTAGCTATACCTTATTACCTGCCTTATACTTCGGTACGGCCTATCGTCCTTTGTTGGCCTGTTCTTCTGCATTCTGCTAAGCTATCGCAAGGCTGGCCTTAGCCTATTAGTGGACGTTCGTAATCGTACGTACGATAGCTTTCCCCTGCTAAATTAGGGAACGTACAGGTTGTAGGGTAGTGCCGCTTAGAGTCGTAGGAAGCGGGGAGTAGTCGTATCTGCAAGTTATAAAGAAGGGGGATAGTACTATAGCGTTGGCTATACAACTGTTAATAGCCAGTTCTGCTATAGGAAGGAGGCGGTTCTAATTAGACTAGTTATAGTTAACGTACGCCCTAAGGTACACTTCTAGCGTTAAGTTAACCCTCTCCGTCGTACCGTCTGTCTATAGATGCTATGCAGTCGACAGACAACGTTCTACGTCTAGCAATTAGCAGATCCTCGCCTGGAGTTGGCTTGTAAACTGTGTACTATAGTCGGATACGGTCGACCTAGGGAACCTGTGTTTGCTAAATATAGTCTGTACGAAGGCCTAAGCAGTGTCCTTAGCTAAGATTAAACTTATTCCCTCTAGTATAACCCCTCTCGTTAGCTTGTCTGTTACTACTATAATGTTCTGTCGTCCATTACTCTCTTAGAGGTCTGTAATAAAGTCTACTGTTAAATCCTGCTATAGCCGGTCTAGTATAGGTAGCGGTTTTAACAGACTGTGCTTTAGCTCCTACTAGGACTTTGTCTGTCTATAGATATCGCAGTTTCGTAAGAACCTACGAATGTCCTTAAACATTGCCGGTTAGTAGTAATCCCTAGCAATAATACTGTATGCCTCCTCGCATCCTAGGTATCCTGTTGCTATCGAGTTGTGCGCCTGTTGCATTAAGCTCGTACGTAGCTTGTCGTCTGCAGGGCCCTTCGTCTAGTCCCTTAACCTTAAGTTGCCCCCTTTGTCTACTGTACACTCTGCCGCTAAGACCTTAAGGTTAAGCTCTGTAGGGAGCTTCCGCTGTTCTTCCTAAGTCGCTGTATATGTTATAGCAGCAGAAAGGGGTAGGACTAAAGAATAAGGTAGACCCTTGGAATTTCGGCTCGGCCCTTCCGGACTGAGCCGGGCCTTGACATGCTACCCCTAAAGCCCTTACCTACCGCTACATAGATTCCTTTCCCTCCTTAGTTCGAGATATAGTTATTAAAACACCTGTATTGAATTGTTTCTACGTACTCGGATTATTACATCTCGAACTTACTAACTATACCAACCCTGCACTGCACGAAAGGGCCTGTTAAACTACATCCGGTTACCTAAATAACGCACGCGCACACTATAAACCAAACCAATCAGCACAGTAAGAAAGCTATAGAGGGCTTCCTAACGAGAGAGAGCGGCGTTACCGGCTGCAGCGGGAAGAGAAAGACCAACAGAGTAAAAGATAGGCGCGTTAGCATCCTGGACGATAGGACGGTTATAGAAGGTCTTATAGAAGAAGAGACAGACAGAGCAAAGGAGGGCATAGCCGGCTATAAGGAGCTGTACGCCTGCACGCCCGACGAACTCGAGGAACACCTAGCGGAACACAGGTCTAGAAAGGTGTACAATACTATTACCTTTATTAAGAAGACGTTTTACAAGAAAATAGAAGAGAGCAAACAGTTAAGAGAGGAGATAGAGGCAGTTATAGCCGAGAAGGAATCGGCGGAAACTACTATCGAGGTATTAGAGAATTAAGCGGCGATACGACTAGCGTAACTGAAAATGCTAAAGGCTTAGTTAGCCAACGCTGCGACAGCGACGTCGTTGGCACTGCCGCTACTACGAGAAGACTAAGCGGAAAGTGCCTCCCCCGCTACCTACAGTTAAGGTAACACTTCGATAGTGTTGCTACCTAATCTACTGGCATTTAGGGATAGAGACCCTAAGGCCTAGGAAGCCTTTAAGAAGAAGATAAGGAACAAGATAAGTCGCGATTACGGAGCAAGCATCGAAGAAGACAGACTGGCCTATCTAGAGGCAAGACTAGAAGGTAAAGCGTTCTCGCTAGTAGCAGACCTAGAAGATGTAACCGCCGACGAAGCTATGAAAGCCCTGGACTAACGCTTCGGAGACCCTTTCTGTAAGAAGACGGCCTGCAAGCAACTAGACAAGATCAACCAAAACCGGCTAACGTTTAAGGACTTTTACTAACTGTTTAGAAAATACGCTATTAGAGCTAAAGTGTCTAAGGACGAACAGTTACACTTACTAAGTCAGAAGTTAAACCCTAAACTAGTAGGAGCTATAGCTTCGGTAGAAGACAAAGACCTTAAAAGCTTCAAGCACTAGGCGAGAGTTACTGCTAGAAACTTGAACGCGTATAGAAAATTGGCAGTACGCGAACCGATTTAGAAGTCGTCGTAGGCGCCGACAACGCGACCCTCTGCTCCTTTCCGACGAGGCCCCTAGCAGCTATCTTATTTACTGCGTTTGCCGTTCGTCCCTACTTGCTACGTATACGGAAAGCCTAGTTATATCGCTACTAGATACTAAGTAATGACTTAGCAGAAGCAGGAATACTATGCTACGAAGCCGCTGCTGCTAAGGAAGACTATCCAAGCTATAGAGCCAGCGCTTGACGACACTAATAGCGTAGACAGTAGGGTGCCGCTAAGAATTTTAGGAAAAGACTAGCTAGAAGGATAGGCCCCCTAACTAGCACGAAAGAGAGGGCACTATTACGAATGTTAGGGGACGCCGTCCTGCCAGGTCCCGGACCTGGACCGGCCGTCGTCCTAAGGAGTACGACTTAGCTGCGCTAGCAAGACCCAGCCAGACCGAGCCCTAACCCGGCCTAGCCAAGTTGGCATCCCCTCCCCCTGCACTGTATACAGAGGGAAATCTCTATACCCCTATACAGAGGGAAATTTCTGCACCCCTATACAGAGGGAAATTGCTGGCTTGCTTCGTAGGTACAAAATGTACAGTAGCAGACGACGAAGGAACTGCCTATCAGTTCCTTTATATAGATACCTAACCTCAAGTTTCTAAACCAAGATTCTTAGGCCCCTTACATTAGGAACTGATCTTACTATCGGTAACTGCAGTAATAAAACAAAGATAGACAGCGACATCCCTATAGAAACTACGGCTATAGAGGGACATATGCACTGCGTATACGAGGAGCTGCTAGAAAGCAAGAGGCAGCTCGAACAACAAGTAAGCTACTAGGCTGCGATGATTTCCTAACAGGAACAGGAGCTACGACAGCTTAGGGCGTCCGATCGCGATCCGACCCCTTCGACGACGACGAATACAATAACCTACACCCCGACCCCTAAGAGCAAACTCCCCGACGTCTCTACGTACGATAGTAAGGCTCCGGCTAAGTACCCCTCCTAGGCTGCTTAGATGCGCTCTAAGCTCCTAGTCGACTTAGGAGCATACCCGACCGAGCTGGACAAGGTAGTTTACCTCTTTAGGAGGTTAAAGGGCAGGGCGGCAGCACGAATTCTGCCGTACTATAAGACGGCTATTGCCAACCTGGCAATAGCTACGACGACGATGCTCTAGGCAGCTCTGGACAAGAGCTATAAGGACCCGGACCGCGAGAGCCGAGCACTCCTACGGGTTAACACGATAAAACAAGGACGCAAGACTGTACGAGAATTCCTTACGGAATTTAACTAGACTTTAGTAGAAGCAGGAGGTCTCTAATAGGAGGACAGGATAAAAATTACCTCTTTAGAGGTAGGCCTCTCTAAGGAGATTATAACGGGGCTAGTAGGCGTAATGCGACTAGCTACGTACGAGGAATTCTGCGACCTCCTTAGGATAGTCGACGACTAGCAGCGCAGGCTTGGACGGATAGGCTGCGCTTAGGAGATAAGACAACCCCCCTAGCGACAGACAGACGCTATAGACTAGGAACCGACGACGACGAGGGTAGCGGCAGCAGCTACCGTACGGCCAAGGGCCGCTACTAAAAAGGCGCAATAGGTAGATACGGCTACCCTTAACAAGAGACGAGCAGAAGGGAGCTGCTACCAGTGTAGCAAGATAGGCTACACTGTACGGAATTGCGGGCTTCAACTAGTAGAGAGACCTAGGGGACGGCCGACCACTATAAGGGTAGCAACTGCGGCGCCTTAACGAGAAGATTAGGAGTCCTACTTAGACGACGATGAGTCGGGAAAAGAGTAGCCTCTAAGCGAAGACTCTGCTAGAGGCGGGTGCGAGATAGACTGCTAAATCAAAGCATTACTTAACTATCTTTTAAGAGCAATCACATAACGACGACGCCGTTTATCGTACGGCCGACGTTGAACGGGTCCGCAACGGCGCGGACATTGATTGACACAGGATGTTTGGTGTATAGAGTAATTAGCAAAGACTTCGTACCGAGACATCGGATTAAGACGACCCCTACGGTACCTGTACGCATGCTAGGCATTACTAGGCGAGGACTGGACATTACCTATATAGTGAAAGTAACGATAGAGGTACAGGGACACTATAAGCAGGACTCCTACCTCTATGTCGTACAGGACAAGTTAGGGTATAACCTAATACTAGGGAAGCCTTAGATAGAGCGCTAGAGGGGCAAGCTGGACGTCGGACGAGGACGGCTGTACCTGGCAGTAACGAAGCGGAGAATCTGGGACTAGGGGAGGATCCTGCAAGGTAGCAATGCTAAGGCCGAAATCAATACAGCAACAGCGGACATCGAGAAGGTATTAGCACCTAAGGAAGTAACGAACCCCTATACGAAGCTCCTAAGAGAGTATGCTGGATACCTGGACCTCTTTAAGCCGAAGTCGGCCTCGAAGCTGCTGCTATACCGAGGGGAAGGGATCGACTATAACATCTAGCTAGAACCCCGTCCGGATAGGGGCCTGCTAGAGGTACCGTACGGACTGCTGTATAGAATGTCCTCTAGAGAACTCTTGGTACTGCACAAGACACTGGACGACCTGCTTGCTAAAGGGTTTATTCAGGCTAGTACGTCGTCCGCAGGAGTCCCAGTACTGTTTGTCTATAAGGAGGGGAAGGCCGGATTGCGTTTCTACGTAGACTACAGAGGTATTAACGCGATTACCAAGAAGGACCAGTACCCCCTACCCCTTATTAAGGAGACTCTCGGACGGATTAGCAAGGCGAAGTAGTTTACTAAGCTTAACGTAGTCTCAGCCTTCTACAAGATACAGATTAAGGAAGGCTGTAAATAGATAACTGCCTTCCGTACGAGATACGGTCTTTTAAAGTAGCTTGTTACCCCCTTCGGCCTTGCCAATGCACTAGCAACCTTCTAAAGGTACATTAACAAGTCCCTACAAGGGTTACTAGACGACATCTGCTCGGCATACCTCGACGACACCCTGGTTTTTACGGACGGCACCTACGCAGATTACGTACGAGATGTTAAGAAGGTGCTAGACCGACTGCAGCAGGCTGGCTTGTACCTCGACATCGACAAATGCGAATTCGGTGTCCAATATACGAAATACCTAGGTTTTATTATCGAGGCAGGGAAAGGCATTAGTATAGATAGGAAGAAGATTAATGCTATTAAGCAATAGAAGCCGCCTACGAACGTCAAGGGCGTACAGGAATTTCTTGGGTTTGCCAACTTCTACTGCCAGTTTATACAGAACTACTTAGAGATCGTACGCCCCCTAGTTAAGCTAACGCACAAGGACAAGCAGTCTAAATAGACAGACGAATGCGATAGGAGCTTCGACAAGCTAAAGGAGCTCTTTACTACAGGACCAACGCTCGCTGCCTTTGACCTAGAGCGTACGACAATACTAGAAACTGACTCCTCGGGGTACTGCATTAGGGGTATCCTGTTACAGGTAGGCTCGGACGGACTCCTACACCTATATGCGTATTTCTCTAAGAAGAACTCCCTAGCTAAGTGCAACTACCCTATCTACGACAAAGAGTTGCTAGCAGTCGTACGGTGTTGCGAAGCCTAGGATAGAGAATTCCGCTTAGTGCCCGAGTTCCTCGCCCTAACGGACTACAAGAATCTGGAATACTTTACTTAACCCCGGAAGCTGTCCGAGAGGCACGTACGATAGGCAATATATCTAAGCCGGTTTAACATAAGACTCCAGTATCGTAAGGGTAAGGACAACAGCAGGGCCGATGTACTGTCTAGACAGGACTAGGACATGCTAACGACGTACGAGGACGACCGGCTAAAGTTACGAACATTCCAGATGTTTAAGGGGGAGCCAGGCGAGAAGACTATCCGCCTAGCGGCGATACACCTATAGGAACCCTAACTACAAGTATAGGAAGAGGCAGTAGAAAAGGACGAGGTATACCGAGGGGCCTGTACGGCGATCTAGGGAGGGCAATGGAAGCTCCTAGCCGAGCTCTATCTTAAGGTGTCGGCAGCCGAGTGCTTAGTAGACGAGGAGAACAACCTAAAGTTCAGAAATCGGATATAGGTCCTGGCAGACGAGAAGCTCTGTACGAGCTTAATACAACGGGCGCATAACTCTATAGCTACCGGGCACCTAGGGCGCGAGGAGATGTACAGCATTATCGCCCGGGACTACTACTAGCCGGCGATAGCGAAGGACATTTACAGGTTCGTACGGAACTGCAATGTATGCAGACGGACGAAGCCCTAGCGCTGATCCGGGCACGCAGATATGATTCAATACGGCCTTTTTGATAACTATATCTCGAACTGAAGAGGGAAAGGAATCTATGTGGTGGTGGTGGTGGGCTTTGATGGTGGTGGTGCCAAGGCCCGGCTCGGCCCGGACGGGCCGAGCCGAAATTCCAGGGTCCACCCTATCAATCTGTCCCACCTCTTTCTACCACCGCAACACTACCCCCCTCCCTCACCAGCGGTCGCCCTCGACCGCTTAGTCACCTCATCCATCCGAAAATGTCCACTTTTTTTTTTTTTTTTTTTTTTCGAAAACTCCTTTCAACGTCGACGTCACCTCTTCCTTCTTCCATCAAAAACAATGTCCTCTTCGTCTCTTTCTCAACTTCTTACGTCATCTGCATCCGAAGTCCTTCACTTGGTCGTTTATGTAATGGACGCGCCTGATCCGTGCCATCTGATCTGAGCCGTAGGTCACCTGAGCTGCGGCGTGGCTGGTCTGTGCGTCGTCGCGGAGGTCCATATAGATCTTTCCGCGGCGCCGTTTTTCTTCTTTTCTTTCTCCACCGAAGTCAGCACTCCATCGCAGGGGGGCGGCGGCGCTGGCACGCCACGGCGTGCGCAGCCCTCTGTCCCTCTACGATCTGAGCAGCGATCGTTTTCATCGGCTTCCGCGCCGGTGGAGCGGACGCTGCTTTCTTCGTTTGGCTTCAGAGCCATTCCGGCTTCGGCTTCTTCGGGTTCCGCACGCAGAAGTCTCTTAGCAGCTCCGCCGAGTTCCGCAGGTTTTCGACCGGATACCATTTATAGTCTTCCGGCCACCCCTTCTACGAGATCCTCGCTTTGATGGACCCCCTTATCTTCTTTACGTCTATTACGTCTTCTACCTCCCACTCTTCTTCGTCACCGTCGATCTTAACTGGTAGGGGTTCGGCGAACCCCTGCTCCGGAAGGCCGTCCTCAGGGTCTAGGCTCAGCAGATCTAAATGGAAAACGTCGTAGATCCGGAACGCCTTCGGCAGCTCGAGCCGATAGGTCACCGGCGACCTCTTTTCTATTATCTTAAATGGACCCACATAGCGTAGGTTCAGCTTCGCGTTTCCTTTCAGCCTTAGGTTTCGTGTGTTGAGCCATACCTTTTGGCCTTCCTCGAATTCCATCGGTGACCGCTTTCTATTAGCTCGATTTACCATCTTCTTCTAAGCCGTCTCCATCGCTTCTTTCGCTACTTTGATCGCTTCTTCTATCTGAGATCGTAGCGCTTCTGCCGCCGCGGCGGCGACTCTCTTTGACGACGTGGCGGTGGAAGGCCCCTGCGAATCGGCGTCGCTCGGCGGCTGAAAGCTCATCCTCAGAAGATAGCTATGCGTTATCTCGAACGGCGCCAGTGAGGTGGCCTTAGACGGTGCCGAGTTAGCACAGAACTCGGCCATCGGCAACACCTTAACCCATTCCTCTTGGTGACGGCTGCAGAAGGTTCGCAGATATCGCTCCATCTCTCGGTTAGCCACTTTAGACTGACCGTCGGTCTGCGGGTGAGCGGCCGTGCTAAGCTTTCCGTGGATTCCAAGCTTCTGATTGATGGCCTTCTATACGTCGGCGGTGAACTGAGGACCCCTATCCGTAGTGATAGTGTCCGGCAGGCTATAGTGCTTCTACACGTGTTGAATCAACATCCGTGCGGTCTCTTCCGCGGTGGTTCCTTCGTCTTTAGCTCTACAGGGGATGAAGTGGCGCTCTTTGCTTAGCCGATCCACTACATTGAGCGTAGCGTTATATCCATCGGATTCCGGCAGGCCGGTTACGAAGTCCATCGTGATGTGCTGCTACGGTTTCTCGGGGATCGGCAGTGGCTTCAATAAGCCTGCTGGAAGGCCGTAACGCGGCTTCGCCGATCGGCACGCGTGGCAGTTGGCGATAAATCGGTGGATCCTCTCGTAGATTCGTGGAAACCAGTAGACCGTTCTCACTGCCTGCATCGTTTTCTTCGCTCCGGCGTAGCCAACATCTATAGAGTTATGGACCAGTTGGATGACCTCAGTGATTAGTTCTTCCGGAACTATCAGCTTCCCTGAACCGGTTTTGCCGAGCTTCTGCTTCTGATTGAGCTGCTTGACCTTCTCGTAGAGAGTCTCTTCCTTAGGGGCCGGTTCCACTGCGCAGACCCCTACCTCTTTCAACACCTCTGCGTCTACCATCCGCTCGGTCAACACCTTCTGGAACATATTCGGATCTTCTTTCGCGCGGCTGGTCTTTCCGTCTCTTCTTGTCAGCGCGTTAGCCTTTCCGTTTTGAGCTCCAGGTCGATAAGTGATCTTGAAATCGAACCCTGATAGGTAGGCGGCCCACCGTGCTTAACGTCGTAAGAGCTTCTGCGTCTTCATAAAGTAGGTCAGCGACTGGTGGTCCGTGAGGACTTGGACCGTGCTCTTTCCGGCCATAAGCTCTGGCTTCTACTCCTCGAACGCCTGTATAATGGCCAGCAGTTCTTTATCGTAGATGGCGTAGTTCCGCTCGGCTTCCGTTATGGATTTGCTAAAGAAGGCCACTAGGTGGAGGGTCTCGTCGTCGCTATATTAAGAAAGGACCCCTGCCGTTACTGTGTCAGAAGCGTCCGTTTCTACGTAGATTGTCTTTTCCGGTCGGAAGTGCGCCAGAACCGGCGCCGAGGCCACCGCCTCTTTTAGCCGCACGAAAGCTTCCGTGCACTTCTCATTCTATAGGCCGGCGGCCTCTTTCTTCAGCGCCTCGTTTAGGGGTCTCGCTATCTTGCTGAAGTCCTTGATGAACCGTCGGTAGTAGCTGCAGAATCCGAGAAACGCTCTGATCTGCGTAGTGTTTCCGGATTTCGGTTGTTTCTATTCCGCGACGGCGGCGACCTTCGAGGGGTCCATACGAATTCCGTTTCTTCCGACGATAAGACCGAGATATTTGACCTCCGTTTGATAGAACTCGCTCTTCTTCGTGTCTGCGTTCAATCCGACCTCGCGGAGCCTGGTCAGCACCTTCTTGATGTGGTCCGTATGCTGTTCTCTCGTTCCTTCGGTGTAGACGAGGATGTCGTCCAAGTAAATGGACACGAACCGTTCTAGCATGTCCATAAAGGTGTGGTTCATAAAGCGTTGCTACACTGCCGGCGCGTTGGTAAGTCCGAAAGGCATTACCAACCACTTAAAATTGCCTATACGCGTGGCAAACGTCGTGAGATCTTCTGTCTGCCCTTCTTCGTTTCTCAATCGATGGAACGCTTAGCGGATGTCCAGCTTGCTGAACCACTTAGCCTTTGCTATGCGCTGGATGGTCTCGTCGATCAGCGGCAGCGGGTATACGTCTCTCTTGGTGACCTTGTTGAGGCCGCGATAGTCTACGCAGAGTCGCAGACCACCCCCTGGTTTCCTTACGAAAAGAATCGGTAACGCGTATTCGGCAGAACTCGGCGTAATAAACTTCTTCGCCAGGTTCTCGCGAACAAACACCTCTACCTGGTCCAGTTCCGCCGGCGACAGTCGTCTTAGGGGCTCGGTTCTTAGCAGCGTAGCTCCTTCTTTCAGTCGGATCTTATTGTTATATTCCGGTCAGTGAAGCGGCAGGAGGTTGGAGTCGGCTTTTGAGAACACGTCAGCGTAATCGTAGAGCTCCGCCGGTAGCACCTCCAGCGGGTCCACTTCTTCTTCCGCCATCATCTTCCTGTGGTCTTCGATGTCTTTCATTAAGATAGCGTAAATCTCGTTGTCCGGCGACTTCGCGAGGGTCGTTATAGCTTCTGAACTTATTATTCCGACGGTGACCGGGGGTTCGGAACGATCGGACGGAGCCTCTTTCGCAGACTCCGTAGCTTTCGGCTCGGCGGCGACGGTGGCGACCTTTCCGATAGTCCCTGCTCTGCTACCCGGGGTTTTGAACCTGATAGTTCCTTTATCTACGTTAACGATGGCTTTCTGGTTCTTTATCCATTTCTGCCCTATAATGATGTTAAACCTTCCGATATCCATAATTCGGAACGTCGCCTCTGTGGTGCGACCCGCTAAAGTTGTCCTTAATGGCACATAGTGCGTGACACTCTCCGTGTCTTGTCCGTTATATGCCGAAATCTTCGTTAGCGACGCCAGTTCCACTGGATAACCGTATCCATTTGTCAGCTTCCGGACCAGTCGGTAGTGGATCGCCGCGCCAATAAGAGCTCCTGTGTCGATGAAAGCTCTTAACTGAAGTGGTTTGCTCGATCCGTCAAGGGGGTGGACAGTGATTGGAAGAATAATGGCTGTTTCCGTGTTCACTTCCACCGCAGCCGATAGCGGATCGCTGCAGCTGTTGATGCTTTCTTCTCGCGGCGATTCGCTTCGATTCGGTGCCCTATTGTCAATGCTGGATAGGGGGCCTATCCGTCCAGCTGGTCTTTTCCCATGATTCTTAGCTGCACGCCGCCGTCTACGCTGTTAGCATCGTTCGGAGCCGGCTCGATGGCTTGAATTGTCTTTCTCGGCGGCTGCGGCTGAGGCTGCTTTATAACACGATAGTCCTGCTTCTGCTGAGCCGTCGCTTGGCGTCTCGTAGCGATGTAGCCAGGCTTTCCGCATACGTAGCACGTGGGGGCGAACGACGATCGCTGCACGTAAGGCGATTGGGGGCCGCGGCGGAAGGACGCAGGGGTTCTCGTTGGCTGCGACGGCGGCAACGGCCTCTGAATCAGTTCGCGTGCCGTCGGTTTTCCGTACGCGTTCAGGTTTCTTGCTGTCACTCTCGCCTGGTGCACAAAGCTCGGCAGGTCTTCGTCTTCTACCGATGCTATCGCCGCAGCTAGCTCAGGGCTCAGTTTCTGTCTCAATAAGTGCAGCTGCTCATCTTCTGCCACTTTCGCTCTAATGGCATATTTCCTAAACAGTCCATAGAACTCTTCGAATGTCTGCTTGTTCTGGTTGATTTTATCCAGCTGCTTACGGGCCGTCTTTTTTCGGAATAGGTCTCCGAAACGCTGGTCTAGCGCCTTAATGGCGTCGTCGGCGGTCACTTCTTCTAGGTCCGCCACCAGCGAAAAAGCTTCACCTTCCAGTCGCGATTCCAGGTACGCTAATCGATCCTCTTCGCTGCTCGATGCGTAATCGCGGCTTATCTTACTCTTGATCTTCTTCTTAAACGCCTCCCACGATTCAGGGTCTCCGCCGCCGAAAACAGGTGGATCCGGTAATGACGTCATTAACGTGCTACCTTGACTGTAGGCCGCCGGCGAGGTGGTTTCCACTTGGGTTTCTCGCCGCGGTGGCGGCGACGATCTCGCTGCTTCCATATCAGCCAGTTGATCCTTTAGCGCCTTTAGCTGCGCCGTTCGATTCGCCGCTTGGTGTTCCAACACGTCGACGATAGTCTCTGCCGATTCCTTCTCGGCCCTCACCGTCTCTATTTCCTCCCTCAACTGTCTGTTTTCTTCTATGCTCCTATAGAACTTCTTTTCTATGAAGGTGATGGTGTTAAACACCTTCTTAGCTCTATGCTCTGTAAGATATTCCCCTATCTCATCCGGCGTGCGCCCGTACAGTTCGGCGTAGCCCTCCATGCCCTTTCTCGCTTTATCTACCTCTTCTTCCGTAAGGCCTTTATAGGTCATTCCATCGTCGAGAATGCTAGTGCGTCTATCTCTCGGTCTGTCGCTCTTTCTCTTTCCGCTGCGGCCTGTAACGCCGCTGCTCTCTACCGCTGAGAAGCCTTCCATCTTCTTACGGTGCCTGGGGTTGTTTGGTATTGTTGGGTGCGCGTGCGTTATTCGGGTTTCCGGATGATTCGACGGGCCCTTTCGCGCAGCGCGGGGTTGTGGAGAGTGAGTTCGAGATATAATGATCCGGGCACGCAGATATGATTTAATACGGCCTTTTTGATAACTATATCTCGAACTGAAGAGGGAAAGGAATCTATGTAGTGGTGGTGGTGGGCTTTGATGGTGGTGGTGCCAAGGCCCGGCTCGGCCCGGACGGGCCGAGCCGAAATTCCAGGGTCCACCCCATTAATCTGTCCCACCTCTTTCTACCACCGCAACAAGCGCGAGCTAAAGTATAGGCTGCTAAAGCCCCTGCCGATACCGGACCGGCCCTAGCAAGATCTAACAGTAGACTCTATTACAGACCTCCCTAAGAGCGACAGACGGCGAAACATTATAGTAGTTACGGACAAGTTAACGAAGGGGGTAATACTAGAGAGAATAGACTCTATTATAGCTAAAGACACTGCCTAGGCCTTTATACGGACGACGTTTAGCAAGTACGGTTTCCCTAGGTTAATTGTATTAGACCGGGGGACACAGTTTACGAGCCAGCTCTAGGCAAGGATCTGCCAGTTGCTAAAGGTAGAACGTCGCCTGTTAACCGTATAGCACCTGCAGACAGACGGGGCGACGGAGAGGGTTAATTTAACTTTAGAAGCGTACCTCCGAGCGTACGTCGACTATAACTAGATAAACTGGAACCGACTTCTCTCTATAGCGGAGCTGGCTATTAATAGCTGTACGGCCGATGCTACAGGACTGTCCCCCTTCTTTACGACCTATAGATACGACCATTCCCTGCTCCTACTGACCCTAAGTAGTAATACCCCGCGCCCTATACAATCCCTAATTTAGCAAGGAGAGGCCATCGTACAGACGATTACGAACGCCTACTAATAGGCAAAGCCGAGCCTAGCTATAGCTTAACAGAACGCGGAAGAGCAGGCTAACAAGGGACGACAGGCTGCACCAAGGTACGAGGCAGGGGATAAGGTCTGGCTAAACCAGCGAAACATCCGTATAGACCGGCTAAGCAAG
This sequence comes from Pseudocercospora ulei, assembly GCA_016165855.1. Taxonomy (NCBI): domain Eukaryota; kingdom Fungi; phylum Ascomycota; class Dothideomycetes; order Mycosphaerellales; family Mycosphaerellaceae; genus Pseudocercospora; species Pseudocercospora ulei. Next base: position 271,743 of record JACWNB010000025.1, on the reverse strand, counting down.
AAGCTAGATTGGAGGAACAGGAAGTTTACAGTAGTCCGGCCAGTAGGGACACACACTGTATAACTGAACACCCCCCTAGGGATTTATCCAGTCTTCTACGTAGACCTTGTACGGCCGGCGAATACGGACCCCCTGCCGCACCAGACGACTAACGACGCGCGCCTACCCGCAATTATAACTAAGGGCTAGGAAGAGTATAAAGTAGAGGGGATCCTTAAGAGTTAGAGGAAGCGGGGGAAGGCAGAGTACTTAGTAAAATAGAGAGGATAGGCAGAGCCTACGTAGGAACTGTACGAGGCTCTACAAGACACAACCGCACTAGACAGATAGGAGGAGAACCATCCCCCTGCCCAGTTACAGTAACACTATGCTGTACAGCGGAAGGAGGCACAATCTACCGTAAGGACAGGGTAGCTGCAGGCAGACCTAGGTTGTTAAAGGATCGAGAATTACGATGTAGGACACTACAGGGTCCCGCTAATACGACATCGTACGACACTGTACGAGATAAGGGCTGGAAGAAAGGAACAGCTAAGGGACAAATAGGAGGGGGAGTAGAAATAAGATAAGTTAAGAGAAAACCGTCCGAAATTTCTTACACTATCTAGGGGGGGGGGGGGGGGTGGCTTACTAGCCACTACCCCAGGGGGACTAGAGCAACCGACTTATTATCTGAGATCTCCACTACCTCCCGCCCGGCCGGGCCCCCACCCCCACTAGGGCTAGCCCCAGGAAGCAGAGGTACCCCCCTACCCCTACGTACCTCCCCTAGACGGCGGTAGGGGCAGTAGAAGGAGCTATCCTTTTACTTGCATAAGGCACATACCCTAGCCCAGAAGCCTAGGAGGCGGTATAGGCTAAGGGAGGGCTGGGGGGAGTTAGGGCAGGGGGCATAGGGCTAGCCCCGGGTAGCGATAAGGAGGGCGTTAACGTACGACGCCCAGGCTGTAGCTAGCCGCTAGGGTGTAACCTGGGCGGGGTTACACTAGAAGGCGTAGAAGGGGAGCCTGGCCGCATCCTACTACTCGTAGGTATAGCACCTAAGACGTTAGCTTAGACTGTACAGAAGACGAGAATCCGTACGAACTGGAAGTGTAGCTGCTAGTTAAATTAAGGACCCTACTGCTAGAGGTAGAAATAGGGGGGGACCCTAGCTAGACGAGGGGAGGAGGCGGGGCCAGCAACTATAAGAGAGCTACTAGACGGGGCGGACGACATAGTGGTAGTAGATAGTAGATAGTGGCTGGTAGTAGATAGTAGCTAGTAGTAGATAGTAGCTAGTAGTAGTAGTAGATAGTAGATAGTAGACAGTAGTAGATAGTAGTAGACGGTAGATAGTGTAGGGGGAGGAGAGAAGGGGGAAGGAAAGAGAAGGGAGAAGGCTTAAGGTAACTGCCTGCTATAAGGGGAATAGCAAGCAGGGCAGCTGCTACAAACAGGTAAAATGGCAAGAGGCAACCGCGACCTAGGGGGGGCGACAAGGGACGACAACTCAGACGACCGGACGAAATAGGAAGCTGCGACCTGCTAAAGGAACAGCAGGAGCTAGGTAATTTAAGCACGCCGCTGTACGGAAGAGGCACTATAAGAAGGGAAGGGGGGGGGTATTGTTAGGGGGCGCCGCCCGGCCTAGGTCCTAGACCCGACCTAAGCCAACCGTCGCCCTAAGGACTGCGACTTAGCGGCGCCAGCACGACTCCACCCTCTGTACGGAACTACCGACAGGACCCTACTCCTGTACGGAGGGAGAACACTACGGTCCTGCACAAAGGGGAGCTACTGCCCCTCTAAATAGGGGGGAAAACTCTGCACTACTGTACAGAGGAGGTAACTCCCGATCCTCTATACAGAGGGTGAACCTTGCACCCCTGCACAAAGGGGGAATTGCTGGCTTAGCTTCGTCGGCACAAATCGTACGGCAGCAGACGACGAAGGAACTGCCTATTAGTTCCTTTATGTAGATACCCAACCTTAAGTTTCTGAACCAAGATTCTTGGGCCCCTTACACTAAGTTAAAGCACTACTTAGCTATCTTTTAAGAGCAACTACATAACGACTACGCCGTTTATCGTACGACCTACGCTAAACGGGACCGCTACTGCGCAGACGCTAATTAACACAGGTAGTTTGGTGTATAGAGTAATTAGCAAGGACTTCGTACAGAAACACTATATTAAGACGACCCCTACTGTACCCGTATGCATACTAGGCATTACCGAACGAAGACCGGACATTACATATATAGTGAAAGTAACAATAGAGCTGCAAGGACACTACGAGTAGGACTTATACCTCTACGTTGTACGAGACAAGTTAGGGTACGACCTAATACTAGGGAAACTATAGATAGAGCGCTAGTAGGGCAAGCTCGACGTCGGACGAGGACGCCTGTACCTAGCAGCGACAAAGTAGAGACTCTAAGACTAAGGAAGAGTTCTATAGGGCGGCAATGCTAAAGCCGAAGTTAACGCTAACGCCGAGGTTAACACTGCGACTACAGACATTAAGCCTTAGCGCCTAAGAAAGTTACAGACCCCTACTCGAAGCTCCTACTGGAATACTCGGCATACCTAGACCTCTTCGAACCAAAATCGGCCTCGAAACTGCCTCTACACTAAGGAGAAGGAATCGACTACGACATCTAGCTCGAGCCCCGTCCGGATAGAAGCCTGCCCGAAGTACCGTATAGCCTACTATATAGTATATCCTCTAGAGAACTCCTAGTACTACGCAAGAGAGTAGACGACCTACTTGCTAAAGGGTTTATTCGCGCAAGTATGTTATTAGCTAGAGCCCTAGTGCTGTTTGTTTATAAGGAAGGCTCGGCCGGTTCGCGTTTCTACGTAGACCATAGAGGTACTAACGCAATTACTAAGAAGGACCGGTACCCCCTACCCCTTATTAAGGAGACCCTCGGACGGATTAGCAAGGCAAAGTAGTTTACTAAGCTTAACGTTGTTTTAGCCTTCTATAAGATACGGATCAAGGAAGGATGTAAATAGATAACCGCTTGCTGTACGAGATATAGCCTTTTCGAGTAGTTTGTTACCCTCTTTAGCCTTACAAACGCGCCGGCAACCTTCTAGAGGTTTATTAACAGGTCTTTGTAAAGACTTCTAGACGACATCTGCTCTGTATACCTTAACGACACCCTAGTATTTACAGACAGCACCTGCGAAGACTATGTACAAGACGTTAAGAAGGTGTTGGACCGTTTGCAGTAGGCTAGATTGTACCTCGACATCAATAAATGTAAATTCGGTGTATAGCGTACGAAATACCTAGGGTTTATTATCGAGGCAGGGAAGGGCATTAGTATAGACAGGAAGAAGATTAATACTATTAAGCAATAGAAGCCTACTATAAGTATTAAGGGCGTACGAGAATTCCTTAGGTTTGCTAACTTCTACTACTAGTTTATATAGAACTACTCGGAGATAGTACGTCCTCTAGTTAAGCTAATATATAAGGACAGACAGTTTGCCTAGATAGAGTAATGTAACAAGAGTTTCAACAAGCTAAAGGAGCTCTTTACTATAGGACCAACGCTTGCCGCCTTTAACCTAGAACGTACGACGATATTGGAGACCGACTGCTTAGGATACTATATAGGAGGTATCCTCTTACAGGTAGGTCCGGACGGCCTTCTATACCTATTTACGTATTTCTCTAAGAGGAACTCCCTAGCCGAATGCAACTACCCTATCTACGACAAGGAATTACTAGTAGTCGTACAGTGCTGTAAGGCGTAGGACAGAGAACTCCGCTCGGTTCCTAAATTCCTTACCCTAACCGACTATAAGAATCTCGAGTACTTTACGCAACCCTGGAAACTCTCTAAGAGATACGTACAATAGGCGATGTATCTATGCCGCTTTAATATAAGACTCTAGTCCTGTAAAGGAAAGGACAACAGTAGGGCTAACGTATTATCCAGACGAGACTAGGATATGCTAGCGACGTACGACGACGAACGACTAAGGTTACGAACATTCCAGATGTTTAAGGAGGAACTAGGCGAAGATGCTATCCGCTTAGCAGCGACATATATATAGAAACCCTAGCTATAGGTATAGGAAGAGGCAGTAGAAAAGGACGATGTCTACTAAGGTACCTGTACAACGATCTAAGGAGGTCAGCGGAAGCTCCCTACAGAGCTCTACCTTAAGGTATTAGCAGCAGAGTGCACAGTAGACAAGGAGAACAACCTAAAGTTCGGGAATCGGATTTAGGTCCCTACAGACGAGAAGCTCTATAAGCTCTATACGAGTTTAATACAACAGGTATACAACTCAATAGCAACCGGACACCTAGGGCGCGAGGAGACGTACAGCATCGTCGCTAGGGACTACTACTAGCCGGCGATAGCGAAGGACATCTGTAGGTTCGTATAGAACTGCGATGTCTATAGACAGATAAAGCCCTAGCGTAAACTAAAGCATAGCTTGTTAAAACTCCTACCGATACCGGACCGGCCCTAGCAAGACCTAACCGTAGATTTTATTCCAGACCTCCCTAAGAGCGACGGACGACAACACATTATAGTAGTAACAGACAGACTAACGAGGAGAGTAATACTAGAGGGAATGGACTCTATTACGGCTAAGGACACTGCCTAGGCATTTATACAGACGACGTTCAGCAAGTACAGATTCCCTAGGTCAATTATATCTAACCGGGGTACGCAGTTTATAAGCTAACTCTAGGCTAGGATCTGCTAATTGTTAAACGTAGAACGTCGTCTATTAACTGTATAGCACTTGTAGACGGACAGAGCGACAGAGAGGGTCAATTTAATACTAGAAGCATACCTCTGAGCATACGTTAACTACGACTAGACGAATTGGAACTGCCTCCTCCCTATAGCAGAGCTGGCTATTAACAGTCGTACGGCTAACGCTACCGGACTGTCCCCCTTCTTTATAGCTTATAGGTATAACTACTCCCTGCTCCTACCGACTCTAAGCAGCGCTACTCTACGCCCTAAACGTTCCCCAATTTAGCAAGGGGAAGCTATTGTACACACGATTACGAACGCCTACTAATAGGCAAAAGCGAGCCTTGCTATAGCCTAATAGAGTGCAGAAGAGCAGGCTAACAAGGGACAGCAGGCTGCACTAAGGTACAAGGCAGGGGACGAGGTATAGCTAAACTAGTACAATATCTGTATAGACCGGCTAAGCAAGAAACTAGACTAGAAGAACCGAAAGTTTATAGTAGTCTAGCCGGTAGGGACACACGCTGTACGACCTAACACTCCCCTAGGAATCTACCTAGTTTTCTATATAGATCTCGTACAGCTGACATATATAGACCCCCTCCCTTATTAGACGATAGACAACGTACGCCCCCTAGCAATTACTACTAAGGACTAGGAGGAGTATAAGGTAGAACAAACCCTTAAGAGCTAGAAGAGGCAGAAGAGGTTGGAATACCTAGTTAAGTAGACAGAGTAGGTAGAGCCTATATAAGAGCTATACGAGGCTCTTTAGGACATATTAGTATTAGACAGGTAGGAGGGAAAACGCCCCTCTGGACGGTTATAGTAGCACTACGCTATATAGCGAGAGGAGATAGCAGCTGCAAGCAGGACTAGGCAGCTATATAGGAACGACTAAGAAGGGAAGAGAAGTAGGACGTAGGGACTGTACGAAGTACCTAGGACTACACAGCCTAGGGATTGCATAGATACCGGTTAGTAACCGTCCCGCTACCTTACTACTGCAGACGACAACAGGCCTAGCTCGTTGCCATCCGATATCTCGACGACAGACAGGGCCAGGGCGTCGTTGTTCGAAATCTCGACGACCTCCCAGTCCTTATCGTCCGACTCTAACTCGATAACTAGAGGCCCCCTAGCGCCCCTACAGCCCTTGCCCAGACAGTGTACAGAGCAGTACAGCGACCTATCCTTCTACTTGCAAGAAGCACAAGCACTAGCCCAGAACCCTACTAGACAGTATAGTGCGAACGAGCCCTAAGGAGAGTTAGTGCAGGCCTGGCAGGACTGGCTGCAGCTAGCAATTAGGACTGCGTTAACGTACGAGGACTAGGCAGTATAGAGGCAGAGGTAGGTAATACAGGCAGGGTTACACTAGAAAGAATAGAATAGGAGCTAAGCAGCGTCTTACTGCTGCTAGGTAAAGCAGCTACAATTGTTAGTTAGGAAGTACAGAGCGTAGACAAGACTGTACAAACCGGTAGCGCAGTTCCCAGTCGTACTTAGCATTCTACATTAAGAGCTCGAAGCGGAGCAGGATCCTGGCTAGATAGGGGATAGCGACAGGGCCGGCAGCCGGAGCGTTGCTACTACGGGATCGTACGAGCTAGTTGCAGGGCATAATAGTTAATAACACGTCGTAGAGGGGGTAATAGGTTAGTAAGGGGCTGTAGGAGGGTAGTAGGTAGTTAGACGTAAAGTAGGACGGATAGATAGACAGACGGTAAGTTAGAACGAGCGCTAACTGGACGGGATAGGGGAAGGTAGGGCAGCTGCAGGCGTAGTTAGGCAGCTGCAAAGAGCGATAGGCAGGAACATCTAGGGAGTAGGTAGAAGTGTAGCTAGCCCTCCGGACGGTTACCTAGTACAGCTCTATATAGGACGGCAACTAGGCCGACGCTAGAAACACAGCTACTGCTGGACTATACGAGTTGGATACTGGAGAGTTAGTATAGCAAGATAAGGACGGAGAGAACCAAAAAAAACCGGACGACGAAAATAATAGGCCTAATATATAGTTAGCTGTTTGCTATGTAAAGCATAGCAGGTAAGACTATAGTTAATAGACAGCTTAATTGCACTATAGTAACCGGACGACAATAGGGAACCGCTAGAATGCGACGCGGGAATGCTAAGCCTATACGAAGAGATCTCTACAAGGGAGGAGGGAGGTATTGTTAGGGGACGCCGTCCTGCCAGGTCCCGGACCTGGACCGGCCGTCGTCCTAAGGAGTACGACTTAGCAGCGCCAGCAAGACCTAGCTAGACCGAGCCCTAAGCCGGCCTAGCTAAGTCGGCATCCCCTCCCTCTGCACCCTATATAGAGGGAAATCTCTGCACCCCTATATAGAGGGAAATCTCTGCACCCCTGTACGGAGGGAAATTGCTAGCTTGCTTTATAGGTACAAAATGTACATTAGCAGACGACAAAGGAACTGCCTATTAGTTCCTTTATATAGATACCTAGCTTTAAGTTTCTAAACTAAGATTCTTAAACCTATTACAACGAACTACGACGCTAGAAGAGGAAGGAAGCGTTAATAGCTATAACAATCCGCTCTTAGCAGCGGTAGAAGTAAATACAGAGACTGCTATTATCCTTCTAATTACCGTCTACCCCCTTAAGAGCTTACGCTGCCCCCTTTAATTAAAAGCCTTTCTTAACACAGGAGCACTTATTGGCATAGCGATCCACTATCGACTAGTGTAGAAACTAACGAAGGGATATAGCTATCCGGTAGAGCTAGCGTTGCCGACGCAAATTTCGGTATATAACGGATAAGACACAGAGAGCGTTATACATTATATGCCGTTAAAGACTACCCTAGCTAGTCGCACTACAGAAGCAACGTTCCGAATTATAGACATTGGACGGTTTGACATTATTATAGGGCAGAAATAGATAAAGAACGAGAAAGCTGTTATTAACGTAGATAAAGGCACACTTAGGCTCAAAACCTAGCAGAACGGCACTGCCGCTGTCGAATCGGTCACCGTCGTTGCTGCAAAACCAAACGTTACGGCCGCCAACGTAGTTCTGGCCGACCGTGCCGATCCCCTAGCTACTATTAGAATAATAAGCTCGGAAGCCCTAACGATCCTTGCGAAGTCGCTAAAGAATAAGATCTATGCTATCTCGATAAAAGACATCGAAGATTACCAAAAGATAATAGCAGAAGAAGAAGTGGACCTGCTAGAGGTGTTACCAAAAGAACTCTATAGCTACGCTAACGTGTTCTTAAAAGCCGATTCTAACCTCCTGCTACTCTACTAACCAGAATATAACAACAAGATCCGATTAAAAGAAGGAGCCGCACTGCCGAGGACCGAGCCTATAAGACGATTATCTCTAGCTAAGCTGGACTAAGTAGAAGTGTTTGTTCGAGAAAACTTAGCAAAGAAGTTTATTCCACCAAGCTCCGCTAAATACGCGTTACCGATCCTTTTCGTACAGAAACCCAGAGGTAGTCTCCGACTGTATGTAGACTACAGAGGCCTTAATAAGGTCACTAAGAGAGACGTATACCCGCTGCCGCTAATCGATATGACTATACAATAGGTAGCGAAAGCTAAGTAGTTTAGCAAGCTGGACATTCGCTAAGCGTTCTACCGACTAAGGAACGAAGAGGGACAGACGGAAGATCTTACGATATTCGCTACACGTATAGGCAACTCCAAGTAGCTGGTTATGCCTTTCGGCCTTACTAATGCGCCGGCTGTGTAGCAACGCTTTATAAACTATACCTTTATAGACATTCTAGAACGGTTTGTGTCTATTTACCTAGACGACATTCTTATCTATACCGATAGAACGAGAGAATAGCATACAGACTATATCGCGCAAGTATTGACTAGGCTCCGAGAGGTCGGATTAAACGCGGATACGAAGAAGAGCAAGTTCTATCGGACCGAAGTCAAATATCTCGGTCTTATTGTCAGAAGAGAAGGCATCCGGATAGACTCCTTAAAGGTCGCCGCTATAGCGGAATAGAAGCAGCCGAAGTACAGAAATACTACCTAGATTAGAGCTTTCCTTAGATTCTGCAGTTACTATCGCCAATTTATTAAGGACTTTAGCAAGATAGCAAGATCTATAAATAAGGCATTAAAGAAGGAGGTAGCGGGCTTATAGAACGAGAAGTGTACAGAAGTCTTTAACCGGCTAAAAGGCGCAGTAGCCTTAGCGCCAGTACTAGCACACTTCCGACCGGAAAAGACAATCTACCTAGAAACGAACGCTTCCAACACAGTAACAGCAGGGGTCCTTTCTTAATATAATAACGACAGCGAGACACTCTATCTAGTAGCCTTCTTTAGCAAGTCTAAAAATAAGGCTAAGTGGAACTACGCTATCTGTAACAAGGAGCTATTGGCTATTATCTAAGCTTTCGAGGAGTAGAAGCCGGAGCTTATAGCTAGAAAGAGCACGGTCTAGGTCCTTACAGACTATAAGTCGTTAACCTACTTTATAGAGACGTAGAAGCTCTCGCGCTGCCAGGCTCGGTAGGCTGCCTACTTATTTAGGTTCGACCTTAAGATTACTTATAGACCCGGAGCTTAAAATAGAAAGGCTAACGCGCTAATAAGAAGAGAGGGAAAGACTAGCCGCGCGAAAGAAGACCCGAACATGTTCTAGAAGATGTTGACCGAGCGGATAGTAGACGCCGAAGTGTTAAAAGAAGTAGGGATCTGTACAGTAGAGCCGGCTACTAAGGAAGAGACGCTCTACGAAAAAGTAGAGCAGCTTAACTAGTAACAGAAACTTAGCAAAACCGGTTTAGGGAAGCTAATAGTTCCAGAAGAACTAGTTACAGAGGTTATCCAGCTAGTCTATAGTTCTAAGGATGTTGGCTACGCTAGCACGAAGAAGATAATAGAGGCTGTAAGAACGGTCTACTAGTTTCCGCGGATCTCCGAGCAGATTTACTAGTTTATCGCTAATTGTTACGCATATCGAGCCGCGAAGCCGCGTTACGGCCTTCCAGCCGGCCTACTAAAGCTACTGCCGATCCCCGAGAAACCGTAGCAGTACATTACAATAGATTTCGTAACCGGCCTGCCGGATTCCGATAGATACAATGCCACTCTTAACGTAATAGACTAGTTAAGTAAGGAACGCTACTTTATCCCCTATTAAGCAAAGGAAGAAGGCACTATAGTAGAAGAGACTGCGAGGATGCTAATTCAGCACGTATAGAAGTACTATAGCCTGCCGGACACTATTACTACAGATAGGGGTCCTTCATTTACTGCTAATGTATAGAAGGCTATTAACTAAGTTCTCGGAATTCGCAGGAAGCTTAGCACAGCCGCTTACCCTTAGACCGACAGTTAATCTAAAGTAGCTAACCGTAAGATAGAAAAAAATCTAGGAATCTTCTGTAGCTACTATTAAGAAGAGTAGGTTAAGGTGTTACTAATAGCCGAATTCTGCGCCAACTTAGCACAGTCTAAGGCTACCTCGCTGGCGCCGTTCGAGATAACTTAAAGCTATCTTTTAAGAATAAGCTTTTAACCGCTAGAAGGACCTAGCCCTTCGGGACATTATACTGCAACCTCGTTAAAGAGAATCGCCGCTGCCGCAGCAGAAGCGCTTAAATCTCAGATAGAAGAAGCGATCTAGGTAGCGAAAGAGGCAATAGAATCGGCTTAGAAGAAGATAGTAACTCGAGCTGATAGAAAGCAGTTACTAATAGAATTTGAAGAAGGCCAAAAGGTATAGCTTAACACGCAGAACCTAAGGCTAAAAGGCAACGCCAAACTTAACCCCTGCTACGTAGGTCCGTTTACGATAGTGGAAAAGAGGTCGCTAGTAACTTATCGGCTCTAGCTTCCGAGGTCGTTCCAAGTCTACGATATTTTCTATTCGGATCTGTTAAGTCTGGACCCTAAAGACGGTCTTCCAGAACAGGGGTTCGCTAAACCCCTATTAATCGAGATAGACGGTTAAGAAGAACAGTAGGAGGTAGAAGACATATTAGACGAAAAAAAGATAAGAGGGTCTATTAAAGCGAAGATCTTGTAGAATGGATAGCCGGAAGACTACGAATAGTATCCGATCGAGAATCTGCAGAATTTGGCAGAGCTGCTAGAAGAGTTCTATATCTAGAACCTAAAGAAGCCGAGACCTAAGTAGCTCTAAAGTTAATAGCTCTAGAAGAGATAGAGGAAGAAGAAAGGCTACGTCCGCCTGTAATAGGTTTAAGAATCTTGGTTTAGAAACTTAAAGCTGGGTATCTATATAAAGGAACTAATAGGCAGTTCCTTCGTTGTCTGCTACTGTACATTATGTACCTACGAAGCAAGCTAGCAATTCCCCCCTATACGAGGATGCAGAGATTTCCCTCTGTATAGGGGTGCAGAGATTTTTCCCTAGGCAGGGGAGTAAGGTTTTCCCTCTGTATAGGGTTGCAGGATTTTCCTCTATATAGGGGGGGTAGGGTCGTGCTAGTGCCTCCGTACAGAGGGTAGGGTCTTGCTAGCGCCGCTAAGTCGCAATCCTTAGGACGCTAGCCAGTTTAGGTACAGGACCTAACAGGGCGGCGTCCCCTAACATTACTCCCCTCTCTCCTCGTAGTGTTGTCCCTATACGTCGTCGTAAGGTACGCTCGCTCGTGCTATTCCCTTTGCAACTAGTGTTTTCCTACACTCGTCCGGTTGTCTATAAGGTTGTCTATCGTCTGGACACTTGCTATCTAGCAATGCCTGCTAGGTGCTCCTGTCTTGTAGGTAACCGAGGCCTCCAGTAGTAGTTGCTTTATTTGCTATCTCCTTATATAGCCTGCAGTTAACCTATATGTTAGGTCTCCCCCCCTCTTTAACGCTGCTATATCTTTAAGCCTGTCTATTAGGATCCTAAAGCTAAGGCAGAGGGGAACCCGCGAGCGGTTATAAAGGTACAGGAGGCGCTCGGTCCTGTCTGGTTAACCGTCCTACGCCGTCGCAGGCCTGGACCGTAGGTTGGTAGTAGGAACCTTATATGTGTACCAGTAAGCCGTCCGGTCTTTACCTGTCTATCTCCTATCTTATCGCTTAACTATGCATCCTATATCTACCTTATACAGTCTAGCGGCAACGGGCTTCAGGCCGGCTATCTTGGCTCTTAGTTAGCAAAGCTTTGTTCTAGATAATGTAGTTAGTATAGGGAATTAACGTTCCCTACCTTAACTCTATTATCCGGACGGAAACCGCCGTCGTCGGATACTGGCGTAAGATCTATAATCCTGTAGTTTTCCAGTGCTTCGGTCGCTGTCTAGGGTTATTAAGGACTTAGGTAGATGTCCCGGCCCGTCGTCGTCTGCAGGGTAAGGTAGTAGGCGTTTACCTAGCAGTCGTCTATATAGGCTTAGGCAGTCCGGTTATCTCGTACAGTCCTATCCCCCCCTAAACTATTTCCTCTATTCTCTCCCTTCTTACATCCTTATGCTCTCTGCAACTGGGCTATGCCTCTCGTAGGTCCTCTAGTATCGTCTCTCCTTTCTTGTCCCTAGGGGTAGTATGTCCCTAGTTTCCCTCTATACCTACTCTTCCTTTGCAGCTTCCTAATATCCTCTATAGCTGCCTAGTCTTGCCTGCAGCTGCCTAGTCCTGTCTGTAGCTGCTTAACGTCTCTTGCAGCTGCCTAGTCCTGGCTGTAGCTGCCTAATGTTGTTTGTAGCTACCTAGTCCTACAGCTGCTATCCGTCCTACCCTATATAGTACAGTGTTACTATAACTGTTTACTAGGGTGTTTCTCCTCCTACTTGTCTAGTGCCTATGTGTCCTAGAGAGCATCGTACGGCTCCTATATAGGCTCTGCCTAACCTTCCTACTTAACTAGGTATTCTATCTTCTTCCGCCTCTTCTAGCTCTTAAGGATTTCTTCTTCCTTATACTCCTCCTAGTCTTTAGTTACGATTGCTAGGAGGCGTACGTCGTCTGTTATCTAGTGCAGTAGGAGGTCTATATATGCTGGCTGTACGAGGTCTATATAGAAAACTAGGTAGATCCCTAGGAGAGTGTTAAGTCGTACAGTATATGTCCCTACTAGCTGGACTACCGTAAACTTCCGGTTCTTCTAGTCCAGTCTCTTGCTCAGCCGGTCTGTACAGATATTGCACTAGTTTAGCTATACTCCGTCCCCTGCCTCGTACCTTAGTGCAGCCTGTCGTCCCTTATTAGCCTGCTCTTCTGTACTCTGTTAGGCTATAGCAAGGCTCGCTTTCGCCTATTAGTAAGCATTCGTAATCGTCTGTACAATAGCTTCCTCCTGCTAAATTAGGGAGTGTATAGGGCGTAAGGTAGTGCTACTTAGGGTCGGTAGGAGCAGGGAGTAGTTGTACCTATAGGTTATAAAGAAGGGGGACAGTCCTATAGCGTTAGCTATACAGCTATTAATAGCTAGCTCCGCTATAGGGAGGAGGTAGTTCCAATTCGTCTAGTCGTAGTTAACGTACGCTTAGAGGTACGCTTCCAATGTCAAATTGACCCTCTCTGTCGCGCCGTCTGTCTGCAGGTACTATACAGTAGATAGGCAGTGTTCTACGTTTAGCAATTGGCAGATCCTAGCCTAGAGTTAGCTCGTAAACTGCGTACCCTAGTTAAATACGATTGACCTAGGGAACCTGTGCTCACTAAACGTCGTCTATACGAATGCCTAGGCAGTGTCCTCGGCCGTAATAGAGTCTATTCCCTCTAGTATTACCCCCCTCGTTAGCTTGTCTGTAACTACTATAATGTTCTGTCGTCCGTCGCTCTTAGGGAGGTCTGTAATAAAGTCTACTGTTAGGTCTTGCTAGGGCCGGTCTAGTATCAGCATGGGTTTTAATAGGCTATACTTTAGTTTATGCTAGGGCTTCGTCTGTCTGCAGACATCGCAGTTCTGTACGAACCTACGGATATCCTTTGCTATTGCCGGCTAGTAGTAGTCCCTAGCGACGATACTGTACGTCTCCTCGCTCCCTAGGTACCCGGCTACTATTAAGTTATACGCCTGTTGTAATAAGCTCGTACAGAGCTTCTCATCTACAGGGACCTAAATCCGATTCCTGAACTTTAGGTTGTTCTCTTTATCTACCGTATACTCTGCTGCTAACACCTTAAGGTAGAGCTCTGCTAGGAGCTTCCGCTGTCCTCCTTAGATCGCCGTATAGGCCCCTTAGTATACGTCGTCCTCTTCTACTGCTTCTTCCTATGCCTATAGCTAGGGTTCCTATATGTGTGTTGCTACTAGGCGGATAGTCTCTTCGTCTGGTTCTTCCTTAAACATCTGGAATGTTCGTAACTTTAGTCGTTCGTCGTCGTACGTTGCCGGTATGTCCTAGTCTCGTCTAGATAATAGGTCGGCCCTACTGTTGTCCTTCCCTTTGCAATAATAGAGTCTTATATTAAAGCGGCTTAGATAAATCGCCTATCGTACGTGTCTCTTAGAAAGCTTCTAGGGTTGCGTAAAGTACTCGAGACTCTTCTAGTCGGTTAGGGCAAGGAATTTAGGAACTAAGCGGAGTTCTCTATCCTACGCCTTGTACTACTGTACGACCGCTAGCAATTCCTTGTTATAGATAGGGTAGTTGCATTCGGCTCGGGAGTTCTTCTTAGAGAAATACGTATATAGGTATAGAAGGCCGTCTGGACCTACCTGTAAGAGGATTCCTCCTATATAGTAACCTAAGGAGTCGGTTTCTAGTATCGTCGTAGGTTCTAGATTAAAGACGGCAAGCGTTAGTCCTATAGTAAAGAGCTCCTTTAGCTTGTTGAAACTCTTGTTACATTCCCCTGTCTAGGCAAACTGTCTGTCCTTGTACGTTAGCTTAACTAGAGGGCGTACTATCTCCGAGTAGTTCTGTATAAACTAGCGGTAGAAGTTAGCAAACCTAAGGAATTCCTATACGCCCTTAATATTTGTAGGGGGCTTCTATTGCTTAATAGTATTAATCTTCTTCTTGTCTACGCTAATGCCTTTCCCTGCCTCGATAATAAACCCTAGGTATTTCGTACGCTGTATACCAAATTTACATTTTTAGATGTCGAGGTACAATCTAGGCTACTGTAAACGGTCTAACACTTTCTTAACATCTTATACGTAGTCCTTGCAGGTGCCGTCTGTAAATACTAGGGTGTCGTTAAGGTATATAGAACAGATGTCGTCTAGGAGTTCTTGCAAAGACCTGTTAATGTACCTCTAGAAGGTTGCTAGCGCGTTCGTAAGGCTAAAGGGGGCAACAAGCTACTCGAAAAGTCTGTACCTCGTATAGAAAGCGGTTATCCATTTATATCCTTCCTTAATCCGCATCTTGTAGAAGGCTAAAACAACGTTAAGCTTAGTAAACTACTTTACCTTGCTAATCCGTCCGAGGTTCTCCTTAATAAGGGGTAGGGGGTACTAGTCCTTCTTAGTAATCGCATTAATGCCTCTGTAATCTACGTAGAAACGCAAGCCGGCTAAGCCTTCCTTATAAACAAATAGCACTAGGGCTCTAGCTAACGACGTACTTGCGCGAATAAATCCTTTAGCAAGTAGGTCGTCTAGTGTCTTGCGCAGCACTAGGAGTTCTCTAGAGGACATACCGTACAGAGGACTGTACAGTACTTCGGGCAGGCTTCTATCTGGACAGGGCTCGAGCTAGATGTCGTAGTTTATTCCTTCTCCTTAGTGCAGAGGCAGTTTCGAGGTCGATTTCGGTTCGAAGAGGTCTAGGTATGCCGAGTACTCCAGTAGGAGCTTTAAGCAGGAGTCTGTAACCTTCTTAGGCGCTAAGGCCTTCTTAATATCTGTAGTCGCAGTGTTGACCTCGGCGTTAGCGTTAACTTCGGCTTTAGCACTGCTGCCTAGTAGAACCCTCCCTTAATCTCAGAGTCTCTGCTTTGTTGCTGCTAGGTACAAGCATCCTCGTCTGACGTCTAGCTTGCCCTGCTAACGCTCTATCTATAGTTTCCCTAATATTAGGTTATACCCTAACTTGTCCTATACGACGTAGAAGTATAAGTCCTGCTCGTAGTGTCCTTGCAACTCTATCGTTACTTTTACTATATAGGTAATGTCCGGTCCTTATCCGGTTATACCCAGCATGCGTACGGGTACAGTAGGGGTTGTCTTAATATAGTGTTTCTGTACGAAGTCTTCGCTAATTACTCTGTATACTAAACACCCTGTGTCGATTAGCGTCCGCGCAGTGGCGGTCCCGTTTAGCATAGATCGTACGATAAACGGCGTAGTCGTTATGTAGTTACTCTTAAAAGATAGCTAAGTAGTGCTTTATTTTAGCAATCTATCTCGTATATACCTCGAGCTTAGCCTTTGCTTAGAGGCTACTCTTTTCCCAACTTATTATCGTCCGAGGGGAACTCTTCGGTCTTGTATTAGGGTGCCGCAGTTGCTATCCTTGCAGTGGTCGGCCGTCCCCTAGGTCTCTTTGCTAACAAAAGCCTACAGTTCCGTATAGTGTGCCCTATCTAGCTACACTAGTAGCAGCTACCTTCTGCTCGTCTCTTATCTAGGGTAGCTATGTCTACCTATAGCGCCCTCTTAGCGCTAGCCCTTAGTCGTATAGTAACGGCTGCCGCTACCCTCGTCGTCGTTGTTAGTTCCTAGTCTATAGCATCCTGCTGCTAATAGAGTAGTTGTCGCATCTCGTAGGCGCAGCTTACCTGTCTAAGCCTGCACTGCTAGTCGTCGATTATCCTAAGGAGATTACAGAACGCCTCGTACGAAGCTAGTCGTATTACGCCTACTAGTCCTGTTATAATCTCCCTAGAGAGTCTAACTTCTAGGGTAGTTACCTTTACCCTGTCCTCCTACTGGAGTCCCCCTGCCTCTGCTAGGATCTAGTCGAATTCTGCGAAGAACTCTTATACAGTCTTGCATCCTTGCTTTATAGTGTTGACCTATACGAGGACTCGGCTTTCGCGGTCTAGGTCCTTATAGCTCCTGTCAAGAGCTGCCTAGAGCATCGTCGTAGTTGCTATTGCCGGGTTGGCAATAGCTATTTCGTAGTACAGCAGAATTCGTGCTGCTGCCTTGCCCTTTAACCTCCTAAAGAGATACACTACCTTGTTAAGCTCGGTTAGGTATGCTCCTAAGTCGACTAGAAGCTTAGAGCGTATCTAGGCAGCCTAGGAGGGGTACTCGGCCAGTGCCTTACTATCGTAGGTAGTAACGTTAGGGAGTTTGCTCTTTGTAACCGTAGTGTGGGCTGTTGTGTTCGTCGTCGTCGTCGTAGGGGTCGGATCGCAATCGGACGCCCTGAGCTGTTAGAGCTCCTGTTCCTATTAGGAAATCATCGCGGCCTAGTGGCCTATTTGCTGTTCGAGCTGGGCCTTGCGTGCCAGCAGCTCCTTATATATGCAGTGCATATAATCCTGCATAGCTGTAGTTTCTATAGGGATTTCGCTGTCTATCTTCGTTGTATTACTACAGTTACCGACAGTGAGATTAGTTCCTAATGTAATAGGTTTAAGAATCTTAGCTTAGAAACTTAAAGCTAGGTATCTATATAAAGGAACTAATAGGCAGTTCCTTTGTCGTCTGCTACTGTACATTTTGTACCTATGCAGCAAGCTAGCAATTCCCCTCTATACAAGGGTGCAGAGATTTCCCTCTATACAGGAGTGCAGAGATTTCTCCCTAGGCAGGTAAGCAAGGTTTTCCCTCTGTACAGGGTTGCAGGATTTTCCTCTATACAGGGGGGGTAGGGTCGTACTAGTGCCTCCGTACAGAGGGTTGGGTTGTGCTAGCGCCGCTAAGTCGCAATCCTTAGGACGTCGGCTAGTTTAGGTACAGGACCTAACAGGGCGGCGTCCCCTAACACCGCCCTATTAGTGCGAAAACCGATAGAAACAATCGCGGCACTGCGCTTCAGTCCTTAATTATACTGTTACCGTCCGCCGGTTTAGCTAGTCGGATAATAACAGTAAAGTCGAGAACGGCGCTACTGCTTCGGCACGCTTAGTAACTGCCTTCGTCTTCGCTAACATGAATAGCGAAGACGAAGCCGACGCAACTAAAGCAGCTTTATAGTAGCACTTAAGGCCCTTTGTAAGGAAGAAAAAGAAGAAGAGATAGCGCACTGCGGACAGATCTATATAGACCCTCTGCAGCAGTGCACAGACTAGTTACACTGCAGCTTAGATAGCTGTTGGCTTAGATCAGATAGCTCTAATCAGATAGACGCCAAGTAGGCGACTTTAGATAACGAAGATGTAAGAAAACAAGAAGATAACGAAAGGACGATGTTTTTAAGATAGAAGAAAAGAAGAGGTAACGTCGATCTTAAGAAGAATTTTCGCAGAAGAAACCGCGAACTGGACGGAAAAAGAAGACAAGAAAAGAGAGGCAGAAACGGAAGAAAGACTAGAAGGATAGAAAGAGCTAATTGGCCGAAATAAGCCGGAAGAAGGGATAGGTAAGCGGTCGAGGGCGACCGCTAATAAGGGAGGGGGGTAGTGTTACAGCAGCAGAAAGAGGTAGGACTAAATAATAAGGTAGACCCTTGGAATTTTGGCTTGGCCCTTCTGGACCGAGCCGGGCCTTGGCATGCCACCCCTAAAGCCCTTACCTACTACTATATAGATTCCTTTCCCTCCTTAGTTTAAGATATAGTTATTAAAACAGCTGTATTGAATTATATCTACGTGCTCGGATTAGTATAGGCTTTTTAATAGACGCTGTCCTTTTTTACTATATCCTCCCAGGCTAAATCTTAGGGATCTATAGTGTATGCCGACGCTAGGAGGACGGTGTTTTCCCCTAGATTCCCTCTAAACATTTGGAATGTCCGCGATTCTAGCCGCTCGTCGTCGTACGTCGCTAGCATACCTTAGTCTCGTCGGGATAATACGTCGGCTCTGCTGTTGTCCCTACCTCTACAGTACTAGAGTTTTATATTAAACTAGCTTAGGTACATCGCCTATTGTACGTGCCTCTCTAAGAGCTTTTAGGGCTGTATAAAATACTCGAGGTTCTTGTAATCTGTAAGGACGAGAAATTTGGGGACTAAACGGAGCTCCCTGTCCTATACCTCGAGGCACTGTACGACCGCTAGCAACTCCTTATTGTAGATAGGACAGTTGCATTCGGCCAGGGTGTTCTTCTTTAAGAAGTAGGCATATAGGTATAGGAGGCTATCTAGGCCAACCTAGGAGAGGATACCCCCTATACAATATCCTAAGGAGTAAGTTTCTAATATTGTTATATATTCTAGATCGAAAGCAGTAAGGGTCGGTCCTGTAGTAAAGAGCACCTTTAGCTAGTTGAAGCTCCTGTCGTATCCGTCCGACTAAGCGAGCTGCTTGTCCTTATATATGTTACAGCGGCAGAAAGGGGTAGGACTAAGTAATAGGGTAGACCCTTAGAATTTGGGCTCGGTCCTTCCGGACCAAGCCGGGCCTTAGCGTGCCTACCCCTAAAGCCCTTACCTACCGCTGCATAGATTCCTTTCCCTCCTTAGTTTGAGATATAGTTATTAAAACAGCCGTATTGAATTATATCTACGTGCTCGGATTATTATATCTCGAACTTACTAACTACACTAACCCTACGCTGCGCGAAAGGGACCGTTAAACTATATCCGGCTACCTAAATAGCGTACGCGCACACTACAACCTAAACCAAACACATTAGCACTGCGAGAAGGCTATAGAAGGCTTCTTAACGGTAGAAGGTAGCGTTACTGGCCGTAGCGGAAAAAGAAAGACTAACAGAGCGAGGGATAGGCGCGCTAGCATCCTTAACGATAGGACGGCTACTAAAGGTCTTACAGAAGAAGAGACGGACGAAGCGAAGAAGGGCATAGCCGGCTATAAGGAGCTATATGCCTACACAGCCGACGAGCTCGAGGAACACCTAGCAGAACACGAGTCCAGAAAGCTATACGACACTATTACCTTTATCGAGAAGGCGTTTTATAGGAAAATAGAACAGAACAAGGAGCTAAGAGAGGAGATAGAAGCGGTAATAGCCGAGAAGGAATCGGCAGAAACTATTATCGAGGTGTTAGAGAACTAAGCAGCGATACGACTAGCGCAACTAACAACGCTAAGGGCTTAGTTAGCTAACATAGAGGCAGCGGTGTCGTCGGCGCCGCTACTACGAGAGGACCAAGCAGAAACTGCCTTACCCCCTGCCTACAGTTAAGGTAGCACTCCGATAACATTACTACCTAATCTACTAGCCCTTAGGGGTAGAGACCCCGAGGCCTGGGAAGCCTTTAAGAAGAAGATAAGGAACAAGATAAGTCGCTATTACGCAGTAAGCAGCGAAGAAGACAAACTAGCCTATCTAGAGGCGCGACTAGAAGGTAAAGCGTTCTCGCTAGTAGCAGACCTAGAAGATGTAACCGCCGACGAAGCTATTAAAGCCCTAGAACAACGCTTCGGAGACCCCTTCCGCAAGAAGACGGCCTGCGAACAACTAGACAAGATTAGCTAAAACCGGCTAACGTTTAAGGAACTTTACGGACTGTTCAGGAAATATACTATTAGAGCTAAGGTGTCTAAGGATAAACAGTTACACTTACTAAGACAGAAGTTAAACCCTAAACTGGCCTAAGCTATAGCTTTAGTAGAGGACGAAGACATTAAGAGCTTCGTGCACTAGGCGAGAGTTACTGCTAGAAACTTAAACGCGTATAGAAAGTCGGTGTCGCGTAAACCGAATCAGAGATTGTTATCAGCATAGGCGACGCGACCCTCCGCCCCCTTCCGACGAGGCCCCTAGCAGCCATCCTATCCACTGCGCTCGCTGTTCGTCCCTACTTGTTACGCATATAGAAAGCCTGGCTATATCGCTACTAGATGCCAGGCGACGACTTAGCAGAAGCAAGAATACTGCACTGCGAAGCAGCCGCAGCCAAGGAAGACTATCCAAGCTATAGAGCTGGCGCTGAACGACACTAATAGCGTAGACAGTAGAGTGCTATTAAGAATCTGAGGAAAAGACTAGCTGGACGGATAGGCCCCCTACCTAGTATAAACAATAGGGCACTGCTACGAACTGCATCGCTAGAAGAAGGAGAGAGTATTAACAGCTGTAATAATCTGCTCTCGGCAGCAGTGGAAGTAAATGCAGTGACTGCTATTATCCTTCTAATTACGATCCACCCTCTCGAAAGCTTGCACCGCCCTCTTTAATTAAAGGCCTTTATCGACACAGGAGCACTTATCGGCGCGGCGATCCACTATCGACTAGTTTAGAAACTAAAGAAGGGATATAGCTATCCGGTAGAGTTAGCGTCGCCGACGGGAATTTCAGTATACAACGGACAAGACACAGAGAGTGTTACGCATTATATGCTATTAAAGACTACCCTGGCTGGTCGCACTACAGAAGCAACGTTCCAAATTATAGACATTAGACGGTTTGACATTATTATAGGGCAGAAATAGATAAAGAACTAGAAAGCCGTTATTAACGTAGGTGAAGGCACACTTAGGTTCTAAACCTAGCAGAACGGCCCCGCTGCCGTCGAAACAGTCACCGTCGTCGCCGCAAAACCAGACGTTACGTCCATTAAGGCGGTTCCGGCCGACCGATCCGATTCCCTAGATACCGTTAGAATAATAAGCTCGGAAGCCCTAACGACTCTCGCAAAGTCGCCAGAGAATAAGATCTACGCTATCTCGATAAAAGACATTGAAGATTACCGAAAGATAATAGCAGAAGAAGAAGTAGACCTGCTAGAGGTATAACTAAAAGAACTCTATAGATAGGCTAACGTGTTCTTAAAAGCTGACTCCAACCTCCTGCTGCTCTATCGACCGGAATACAATAACAAGATCCGACTAAAAGAAGGAGCCGCGCTACCGAGAACCGAACCCCTAAGGCGCCTCTCGCCGGCCGAGCTGGATTAAGTACAAGTTTTTGTTCGAGAAAACCTGGCAAAGAAGTTTATTATGCTAAGCTTAGCTAAGTATGGGTCGCCGATCTTTTTTGTACGGAAACCCGGAGGGAGTCTCTAACTGTGCATAGACTACAGAGGCCTTAATAAGGTCACTAAGAGAGACGTATGCCGGCTGCCGCTAATCGATAAGACTATACAACAAGTGGCAAAAGCTAAGTAGTTCAGTAAGCTGGACATTCGCTAAGCGTTCTATCGACTAAGGAACGAAGAAGGACAGACGGAAGACCTTAAGACGTTCGCCACGCGCATAGGCAACTTTAAGTAGCTAGTTATGCCTTTCGGCCTTACTAACGCGCCGGCCGTATAGTAACGCTTTATAAACTATATCTTTATAGACATGCTAGAATGGTTTGTGTCTATTTACTTAGACGACATCCTTATCTACACCAATAGAACGAGAGAGTAATATACGGACTACATCGAGAGAGTGTTAACTAGGCTCCGCGAGGTCGGGTTAAACGCGGACACGAAGAAGAGCGAGTTCTATTAGACCGAGTCAAATATCTCGGTCTAATTGTCAGAAGAGAGAGAATTCGGATAGACCCTGTAAAGGTCGCCGCTGTAGCGGAATAGAAGCAGCCGAAGTCCGGAAACACTACCTAGATCAGGGCTTTTCTCAGGTTCTGCAGTTACTATTAGCGATTTATTAAGGACTTTAGCAAGATAGCAAGACCTCTAAATAAGGCATTAAAGAAGGAGGCGGCTGGCCTATAGAACAAGAAGTATATAGAGGCTTTTAATCGGCTAAAAGAAGGGGTAGTTTTGGCGCTAGTGCTAGCGCACTTCCAGCCGGAAAAGACGATCTATCTAGAAACGGACGCTTCCAACACAGTAACACTGGGGGTCCTTTCTCAATACGACGACGACGGCGAGACCCTCCATCCAGTAGCCTTCTTTAGCAAGTTTATAAATAAGGCTAAGCGGAACTACGCTATCTACGACAAGGAGCTATTAGCTATTATCTAAGCTTTCGAAGAGTAGAAGCCGGAGCTTATAGCTAGAAAGAGCATAGTCTACGTCCTTACAGACTATTAGTTGCTAACCTACTTTATAAAGACGCAAAAGCTCTCGCGCTGCCAGGCTCGCTAGGCTGCCTATTTATTTAGGTTCGACTTTAAGATTACTTATCGACCCGGAGCTTAAAGCGGAAAGGCTAATGCACTAACGAGAAGAGAGGAGAAGACCTGCTACGCGAAAGAAGATCTGAACATGTTCTAGAAGGTATTAACCGAACGGATAGTAGACCCTAAGGTGTTGAAAGAAGTAGGGATCTGCGCGGTAGAGCCGATAACTAAGGAAGAGACGCTCTACGAAAAGGTAGAGCAGCTTAACTAGCAACAAAAGCATAGCAAAATCGGTTTAAGGAAGCTAATAGTTCTGGAAGAACTAATTACAGAGGTTATCCAGCTAGTCTATAGTTCTAAGGATGTTGGCTACGCTAGCACGAAGAAGATAATAGAAGCTATAAGGACGGTCTACTAGTTTCTGCAGATCTTCGAGCAGATTTACTAGTTTATTACTAATTGTTACGTATGTCGAGCTGCGAAGCTGCGTTGGGGCCTTCCGGTTGGTCTACTAAAGCCACTTCTGATCTCCGAGAAACTGTAGCAGCACATTACGATAGATTTCGTAACCGGCCTGCCGGATTCCGATAGATACAATGCCACCCTTAACGTAGTAGATCGGTTAAGTAAGGAACGCTACTTTATCCCCTACTAAGCAAAGGATAAAGGCACTACTGTAGAAGAGACAGCGAGGATGCTAAGTCAGCACGTATAGAAGCACTATAGCCTACTAGACACTATCACTACGGATAGAGGTCCTTAATTTACTGCTAATGTATAGAAGGCTATTAACTAAGTTCTCGGAATTCGCAGAAAGCTTAGCACAGCCGCTTACCCTTAGACCGACAGTTAGTCTAAAGTAGCTAACTGTAAGATAGAGAAATATCTACGAATCTTCTACAGTTATTATTAAGGAGAGTAGGTTAAGGTGTTGCCAATAGCCGAATTCTGCGCCAATTCAGCACAATCTAAGGCTACCTTACTAGCGCCGTTCGAGATAACTTTTAGTTATCTTCTAAGAATAAGCTTTTAACTGCCGGACGAACCTAGCTCTTCGGAATCTCCTACCGCTACTTCGTTAAAGAGAGTCGCTGCTGCCGCGGCAGAAGCGCTCAAATCTTAGATAGAAGAAGCGATCCGGGTAGCGAAAGAGGCGATAGAATCGGCTTAGAAGAAGATAGTAACTCGAGCTTATAGAAAGCGGTTACTAATAGAACTCGAAGAAGGCCAAAAGGTATAGCTTAATACATAGAACCTTAGGCTAAAAGGAAACGTTAAGCTTAACCTCCGCTACGTAGGTCCGTTTACGATAGTGGAAAAGAGGTCGCCAGTAACTTATCGGCTCTAGCTACCGAAGTCGTTCCGAATCTACGATGTTTTCTATTCGGACCTGTTAAGTCTGGACTTTAAAGACGGTTTTCCGGAACAGGGGTTCACTAAACCACTACCAATCGAGATAGATAGTAAAGAAGAAGAGTAGGAGGTAGAAGATATAGTAGATATAAGAAAGATAAGAGGGTCTATCGAAGCGAGGATCTTATAGAAGGGATAGCTGGAAGACTATAAATAGTATCTAATCGAGAATCTCCAAAATTCGAGGGAGCTACTAAAGGAATTCTATATCCGAAACCTGAAGAAGCCGAGGCCTAAGTAGCTCTAAAGTTAATAGTTCTGGAAGAAATAGAAGAAGAAGAAAGGCCACGTCCGCGCTATCGGTGCGAAAACCGATAGAAGCGGTCGCAGCAGTGTGCTTTAGTCTCCGATTACACCGTTACCGCCGCCGGCTTTGCAGGTCGGATAATAACGGTAAAGTCGGAGACGACACTACCGCTTCGGTGCTCTTGGTAACAGTCTTTTTTCTTCGCTAACACTAACCGCCGGCCCTGCCGGACGGATAATAATGGCGAAGAACGAAGCCGACGCCATTATAGCAGCCTTGCGGTAGCGCTTAAGGCCTTAGTAAAGAAGAAAGAGAAGAAGAGATAGCGTGCTGCGGATAGATCTATATAGACCCTCTATAGCGGCGTACAGGCTAGCTACGCCGCAGCTTAGATAGCTGTTAGCTTAGATTAGATAGCTCTGATTAGATAGACGCTAAGTAAAGGACTTTAGATAGCAATAATATAAGAAGAAAGAAGATAACGAAAGAACGATGTTTTCGAGATAGAAGAAACGAAGAGGTAACGTCAATTTTAAGAAGGATTTCTATAGAAGAAGCCGCGAATCGGACGAAAGAAGAAGACGAAGAAGCAGAAGAAAAAGAAGAAAAGAAAGACGAATCAAAAAAAAAGAGGCAGAAGGGATAAGTAAGCGGTCGAGGGCGACCGCTAATAAGAGAGGGGGGTGGTGTTACAGCGGCAGAAAGGGGTGGGACTAAGTAATAGGGTGGACCCTTAGAATTTCGGCTCGGCCCTTCCGGACTAAGCCGGGCCTTAGCGTGCCTACCCCTTAAGCCCTTACCTACTGCTGCATAGATTCCTTTCCCTCCTTCGTTCGAGATATAGTTATTAAAACAGCCGTATTGAATTATATCTGCGTGCTCGGATTAATATATAAGCTCGACTAGGGTCGGACTACCTCTAAGTAGTTCTGTATAAACTGGCAGTAGAATTTAGCAAACCTAAGGAATTCCTGTACGTCCTTAATATTCGTAGGTAGTTTCTATTGCTTAATAGCATTTACCTTTTCCTCGTCTATGTTAATGCCCTTTCCTACCTTAATAATAAACCCTAGGTATTTCGTATACTTTATACTAAATTCGCATTTGTCGATGTCTAGGTATAGTCCGGCCTTCTGCAGGCAGCCTAGCACTTTCTTAACGTCGCGTTCGTAATCCTTGCAGTTGCCGTCTGTAAATGCTAGGTTGTTGTTAAGGTACGTAGAGCAGATATCGTCTAGAAGTCCCTGTAAGGATTTGTTAATATACCGCTAGAAGGTTGTAGGCGTATTCGTAAGGCCGAAGGGGGTAACAAGCTACTTAAAAAGGCTGTACCTCGTACGGAAAGCTGTTATCTATTTACATCCTTCCTTAATCTGTACCTTATAGAAGGCCGAGACAACGTCGAGCTTAGTGAACCACTTTGCCCTGCTAATCCGTCCGAGGGTTTCCTTGATAAGGGGTAGAGGGTAACGATCTTTTTTCGTAATTGCGTTAACGCCTCTATAGTCTACGCAAAATCGTAACTGGGCTAGGCCGTCCTTTTAGACGAACAACACTAGGGCTCTAGCTAAGGACGTACTTAAGTAGATAAAACCCTTAGAGAGTAGATCGTCTAATGTCTTGCGTAGCACTAGGAGTTCTTTAGACGATATACTGTACAATAGGCCGTATAGTACTTTAGGTAGGCTCCTATCCGTACGGAGTTCGAGCTTAATCTCGTAATCGATTACTTCTCCTCGGAGTGAAGGCAGCTTTAAGGCTAACTTTAGCTCGAAAAGGTCGAGGTACTCTAAGTATTCTAGTAGGACCTTCGTATAGGGGTCTGTAACTTTCTTAGGTGCTAGTGCCTTCTCGATGTTGGCGGCTATAGTGTTAACCTCGGTGTAGAGGTCGCTTAGCAGAGCTCGTCCTTAGTCTCGGATCCTCCGCCTTGTTGCCGCTAGGTACAGGCGTCCTCGTCCGACATCTAGCTTACCCTGCTAGCGCTCTATCTAAGGTTTCCCTAGTATTAGGTCGTACCCTATCTTGTCTTGTACGACGTAGAAGTATAAGTCTTGTTCGTAGTGCCCTTATAACTCGATGGTTACTTTTACTATATAGGTAATGTCCGGTCCCCAGCCAGGGATTCCCTCTATGCGTATAGGTATAGTAGGGGTAGTCGTTATAAAGTGTTTGTGTACGAAGCTTTTGCTAATAACTCCGTATACTAAACATCCAGTGTCGATTAGAGTTTGTACATAGGCGGACCCGTTTACTGTAGGTCGTACAATAAACAGTATAGTCGTTATATAAGTACTCTTCATAGATAGCTAAGTAATGTATTAATATAGTAGCCTATCTTGTTCCTGCCTTTAGCCGAGCCTTTGCTTAGAGGCTACTCTTTTCCCGATTCGTCGTCGTCCGAGGGGATCCCTTAGGCCCCTACTGCTGCTGCTGCTGCTACCCCTGTAGTAGGAGCCCTTAATGCCGGCCTGTCGGCCGGTAAGAGTCTGCAATCCTGTACAGCATACCCTGCCCGTCCGTACTAGTAACAACTCCCTTCCGCCTTTCTTCTGTTAATAGTAGCTACGTCTACCTACTGTGCCCTCTTAGCGTTAGCCCTTAGTCGTACAGTAACAGCTGCGGCCACTCTCGTTATCGTTAGTTCCTAATCTATAGCGTCTTGTTGCCAGTAGTTAGATTAGCGTAATTTGTATGTACAGCTTATTTGTCTAAGCCTGCGCTGCTAGTTATTAACTATTCGTAGGAAGTTGCAGAATGCCTCGTACGAGGCCGGCCAGACGATGCCTACTAGGCCTGTCATAATCTCTTTAGAGAGATCTACCCCTAACATCGTAATTTTTGCCCTGTCCTCCTAGAGGAGGCCTCCTGTTTTAGCTAGGGTTTGGTCGTATTCCGCTAGGAATTCTCGGACGTCCTTGCAGCATTGTTTTATCGTGTTTAGTCGTACGAGAGCTCGGCTCTTATAGTCCGGATCCTTGTTGCTCTTGTCGAGAGCTGCCTAGAGAGTCGTTGTCGTTGCCTCTATAGGCCTTACGATAGCGGATTTATAGTACAGCAGAATTCGTGCTACTGCCTTGCTCTTTAGTCTCCTAAAGAGGTACACTACTTTGTCGAGCTCGGACGGGTATGCTGCTAAGTCGACCAGCAGCTTAGAGCGCATCTAGGCCGCCTAGGAGGGGTACTCGGCCAGTGCCTCCCCGTTGTAGGTAGTAACGTTAGGAAGCTTGTTCTTTTAGACCGTCGTATCTATCGTTGTCGTCGTCGTCGTTGTAGGGGTCGGATCGCGATCAAACGCCCTAAGCTGTCGGAGCTCTTGTTCCTGTTAGGAAATCGTTAAGGCCTAGAAGCCTAGCTGTTCTTCGAGCTAGTTCGTACGAGCTACTAGCTGCTTATACATGCGCCGTACCTGGGCCTGCATGTTCATCGTATCTATCTAGATAGAATTGTTAGTCGTATTACTGCGGTTACCGTTAGTAAGATCAGTTCCTAATGTTAGGGGTTTAAGTATCTTAGTTCAGAAACTTAAGGCTATATTTGTATAGGAAGGAACTAATAAGCAGTTCCGTACTCCGTCCATTACTGTACAATTTGTATCTACAAAGCCAGCCAGTATCTATAGTATAGGGGTAGAGGGAAAGAGGTACTACCCCGGCCTAGCCTAAGTTACGCCTCGGGCCAGGCTGGGTCGTATCTCGTACAGGCCCGTATCTCGTACAGGCCGAGTTATGCTAGCGCCGCTAAGTCGTAGTCTTTAGGACAACGGCCGGTCGGCTTAGGCTCGGGGCCTAACAGGACGGCGTCCCCTAACATTCTTGCTCCCTACTAGCTGCCTACTGGAGTCTCGCTTCCTCTAACTTACTTTACCTATGCCTTAGTGCTATAAAGGGTAAGCAGCTAGTGCGTTATATAGGTCTGTATACTATTACTTACAAACGTTACTTATATACCTATATATAAGCAGCTTAGTAAACCCTTAATAACCTTTCCTAAACTTCAACCTCGTTAATTATTTATGCCGGCTATTAGGCTTTTAGTTTATACCTACAATTAGTATAGACTCGGCTTTGCTATTACATTAGTATGCCGATTGTTCGAGGCGTTGCTGTACGCACTACAGCTATCGTATGCACGAAGGGCCCCTCTAGCCGCTGCAATAGATGCACTGAATTACTGCTCTAGTTAGTCTTTACTTTCTGTATATGTTGCAGCCTCTAGGCCTCGCTAACGTTCCCTTTAGGTCCTGTAGTAACGACGCCTACTCTGCGCGATCGCATCGTTGCCGTAGCTAACGTTCATGCTATAGTTGCTAGGCAGCGGATTGTTGTCGTAGACCCTTACGACTGCGTTGTTGTAGCCTGTCTGCACTGTTATAGCTGTAGGCAGTGCGCCTGTTATAGAATCACTATCGAGGAGATATTGTAGGGGCACAGAGTTGCTCTAAGAACACGACTGCAAACCCGAGGGTAGCCTACTGCTAAGGACAGCTTAAGCTGCCCTTGCATATACACAAAAGGAGCGTAGGCAAGACTAGTAGAGGGATACTTATAAGCTTAAACACGATACAAGTTATTAGTATTAGGTGCCCTATACACTGCTGTAATCCAATCCTATAATAGTTCGAACAAGTCTACCTAAGGATAGCGGCCTATAGGTACTAATGTTAACCCTGGAGCAGAGCGGACACATTGTAAGGGGTGCGTAGGAGGCGAACTTAATAGACGTTCGCCTCTCTATAGAGGTCGAGGACACTGCGGCACGTACGCAAGCTGCAGTAGACGAGGAGAGGCGCCTAGAGGTAGAGATTAGGCTGCTCAAGGCAGAGAGGTATATAAAACTAATTCAACGCCGTCTCGACTACCTCTTAAGAGAGAAAATCCCTCTAATCCAAATTCTAGCACGTAGCGACACACTATATCCTAGAGAGACCTAAGACACACCTATTAGGTATAGAGTAGTCGTAACTCTAGCTAGCGATAGTAGTACAAGCGCTACTTAAATACTG
Organism: Pseudocercospora ulei; assembly: GCA_016165855.1. NCBI lineage: Eukaryota > Fungi > Ascomycota > Dothideomycetes > Mycosphaerellales > Mycosphaerellaceae > Pseudocercospora > Pseudocercospora ulei. Next base: position 242,420 of record JACWNB010000025.1, on the reverse strand, counting down.
CGTAGAAGTCCTACCTTAAGCTCTTTTGTTAACAATAGGGAAGTAGCATTAGAGTATGCTAGGAACTTGCAGCTAAGGCACGAAGGCCCTACAAAGGACGATAAGGATAAATAGAGGCTCCTAAGCAATCTTATTACTAAACCTCTAATCTTCGAAAAAGGGAACCGATAGCAGGCGAAGCGCTAGTTCCTTAGCGTAGAGTCCTTTTTCAAGAGTAGTAATACCTGCTAGGATACCGACAAGCAGCAAATTATCTTTGCGTCGAGCTGCCTAGGCAGAATCTTAAAGGACTGCTAGTATAAGTGCAAGGGGTCCGACACACCTCCTATTACTATATAGAGGAAATTCGAGGACTTCCTACTTAACTCTTGTAGAGATTGGAACTAGGACTAGACGGACCTTGTTAAAGCCTAGATAGAGGCGAAGCAGCGACCCTACAAGTTAGTAGAGAACTTTGCCAATTACCTAGACTCTCTAGAAGACTAACTCTAGGAACTGCCTAAGGAGTAGCACCTGCAGGCCCTATTATAGAAGCTAAAGCTAAGTGTATAGACTAATATTAAGAAGTACTATACGTTCCTAGCTACTAGGGCTAAGCTTATTGCTCTAGCGACTCGGATCGAGTGCCCTAACCTCGCAAGCGAGGTACGCGCCAGAAGCCTCTAGAAGGGTAGCCTATTAGGGGCGAGCTACTATAGGTAGACTAGTACAGCCCTACCTAGGCAAATTGAAGGCTGGGCCTAAGGCGCCCTAGCAGGCCGTCCTATTAGCAGCCACTCTAAGTCTAATAGCTATAAGCAGGCCTTAAGCAAGCTGCTAGGCAGGTTCTAGAAGTAAGCTTTTCTAGACTAGCTTACAAGATGCTATTACTGCTACAAACCTAGCTGCCTTAGCTAACACTGTAACGCCCCTAGAGGTGCTAGCAGCGGCGGCACTGTCTACGGCCTCTATAGCCTCCCTAGACGCCCTGCTGTTAGTAGCAGTGCAAGCAGGCTAGGCCTCTATAGTTCTAGCAGGAACTACAGTAAGGCCAACAGGATCCGTATAGCTAGTACAGCTAGAGGAAGGCTAAGCATAGGTAAACAAAGGTTGGGGAAAGGCCTAGCACTGCCTTAGGGTTAGAGGTAGGCACTGTAGGTAAGGAGCAAGACCCAATTATGCACTCTATAGTCGTCTCTACTAAGCGGATACGAGCTATGTCACTTAAGGGATACTTAGATATAGATAAGGTAGAGTGCATACTAGACAAAGCTACAGACATTAATATCTTCTTCTATAAGCTAGTACTCTGCTATAGCCTGCCGAAGATATCTAGGGCAGTCCTGCTAAAGGCTAATAGGCTTATAGGGGAACAGGGGTACTGCTTTAGCGTATTTATAGTATTATTGTATATCGTAGACACAGCTAGTATAGTAGGCTTAACGAAGGGTATCTTCTACTTCTTTAACATTCTGTCCCTAGATTTTATCCTAGGTAGGCTGTAGAGGAGGGACTAGAGAGTAATTATAGAGAGTGCTAGCGACTACTAGATCTATAGCGATAGCGACCAGAGTACTACAGTGTATATACAGACTGTAGGGGAGTTTGCAGAGGACCTGCTAGAGTCCTTACTAGTCTATACAGTCTGCTTAAGGACTATAGAGAGGGCTTAAAGTTTACTAGAAGGTTAGGACCCCCTGCCTTAGGAGGCAGAAGGCTCCTCTAGAGAGGAGGTCCTTCCTGCTAAGTTTGATAGCTTCAGCAATATATTTACGATAGGTAAAGAACTGGGTCCTAAGCTGCCTATAGACGCAGAGTACGCGATCGACTCAGTCCTAGGGAAGAAGCCTCTATTCTGCACCCTCTATTACCAATTAGGGCAGGAGCTTAGAGAGCTCTAGGATTCTCTAGCGAAGGCCTTAGAGAATGACTAGATCCAGCCTAGCACAAGTAAGGCTAGAGCGACTATCCTGTTTGTCCCTAAGAAGGACAGTACGCTACGCCTTTGCGTCGACTACTAGGGTCTAAACAAAGTAACTATAAAGAGCTGGCATCCCCTGCTGCTTATTAGTAAGACGCTAGATCGCCTTAGGAGTAACGTATAGTTTACGTCCTTGGACCTAAAGGACGCCTACTACTAGATTTATAGTAAGCAGGGTAACGAGTAGAAGACCGCGTTCTGTATCTGTTATAGCTATTTTGAGTACAAGGTAATACTGTTTAGCCTAAAGAACGCTCTAGCAATGTTTTAGATATATATTAATTAGGCCTTAGCAGGGCTTATAGACATCTGTTGTATAGTATATCTAGACGATATCCTAGTCTATAGCAGGACCTAGGAGTGTTATAGTCAACAGCTGGAAGAGCAAGGACAACAGTACCAAAGTCCCACTAAGTACTACTAAAGTTTACAGGCTATATCTCAACAACCAAAGGTTCAACTAAGACAACTCCTGCTACGTTGGAAGCGCTACAATCGGTTCTATAAGGACGAACAATCAGATTGGGAAAGGCACTGGAACTACAGCCAACAGACAGTAGAAACCCGCTAATAGACCCAAGGTTCTATCTAGCTCTACTACCTTTAACAGCCTACAACTTAACACTTATTAGTCTAACTAAGAAGCTTCTAGGCGCGCTAGAAGCGACTCGATCCGTCCTTTAGAAGGTTCTGTTTCAGTTCTGAAACCTTTAGGAAAAGAAGGTTTTAGAAGTAACTCAGTTAGCAGAACAAAGAAAGGAAGTTTATTAAGAAACTTCTTAGGAAATCCAGCAGCAAAAGAGCAAACAACTGTTAAGGAATAGTCTAGGGTGTGTAAGGGTTGCTGTAAGAACTGAGGTTGGGAGGAGGAACTAAAGAACTAGAGTCTAAAGTGTAGTTGTATGTTAACAGTTGGAAGGTTGTTCTAGGTTAAATGTATAAGACAAGCTATAAAGAAGGAAAACAGAAAGATAACGGGGCGGCAGCTGCTTCTTATATCCCTCTGCCCTAGCTGGTTGTTTGCCCCTTTGCTGCTGGATTTCCTAAGAAGGTTGTTAACAAACTTCTCTCCTTTGTTCTGCTAACTAAGTCACTTCTAAAACCTTCTTTTTATAAAGGTTCCAGAACTGAAACAGAACCTTCTAAAGAGCAGATCGAGTCGCTTCCAGTGCGCCTAGAAGCTTCCTAGTTAGACTAGTAAGTGTTAGGTTGTAGGCTGTTAAGGGTAGTAGAGCTAGATAGGACCTTGGGACTGTTAGGGGTTTTCTACTGTCTGCTAGCAGTGGTTCCTGTGTCTTTCCTAACTTAATTGTTCGTCCTTATAGAATCGATGGTAGCGCTTCTAACGCGGCAAGAATTGTCTTAGTTGGACCTTTGGTTGTTAAGATATAACCTATAAGCTATAGTAGTACTTAGTAGGACTTTGGTACTATTGTCCTTGCTTCTCTAGCTGTTGACAGTAACAGTAGCCCCCCTTAATATAGCTAAGTTCCTACAAAGCCTAAATAGTTCCAGATACTAAGGGTAAGTCTGTTTATTCCTAAGAGCAGGTCTAATGTTACGGTTAATATTCTATTAGTATACAGCATCCAGTTCCTCTTAGCTGTAACTGTTTTTAAGGTAATGTTCTTAACAGTCTAAGAGGTCCTATTAGTAGAACGCTTCAATCTTGTTCTTGTTAAATATAATGTTCCTAAGGGGCTCCTAAGTAGTGTCCTAGTCTTTATAGCTTTGCTATTGGACCCTGTACTTAGTTTGTCTATCTATAACTTGACAGTCTGTAATGTTGCGTACGTAGTACTCTTCTTCCTTATCTTTATTATTATCTGCTGCAGGGAGGATGTAAGTTCGTTCCTAATCTTATACTTAAATTAGGAAGGGATCTTCTTCCTGTTACTGCAGCAGAAAGGGGTAGGACTAAGTAATAGGCGGACCCTTGGAATTTCGGCTCGGCCCTTCTGGACCGAGCCGGGCCTTGGCACACCCACCTCTAAAGCCCTTACCCACCGCCGCATAGATTCCTTTCCTTCCTTAGCTCGAGATATAGTTATTAAAACAGCCGTATTGAATCTTATCTACGTGCTCGGATTATTATATCTCGAACTTACTAACTACACTAACCCCGCGCTGCGCGAAAGGGACTGTTAAACTACATCCGGCTACCCAAATAACGCACGCACACTAAAACCTAAACCAAACACATAAGTACTGTAAGAAGACTATAGAGAGCTTCTCGACAGTAGAGGGCGGCGTTACAGGCTGCAGCGGAAAGAGAAATACTAACAGAGCGAGAGAAAGGCGCGCTAGCATCCTAAATAAGAGGACGGCTACAGAAGGTCTTACTAAAGAAGAGACGGATAAAGCGAAGAAGGGCATAGCTAGCTACAAGGAGCTGTACGCCTGCACAGCCGACGAACTAGAAGAACACCTAGCGGAACACAGGTCCGGAAAGGTGTACGACACTATTACCTTTATTAAGAAGACGTTCTATAAGAAGATAGAAGAGAACAAGCAGCTAAGAGAGGAGATAGAAGCGGTTATAGCCGAGAAGGAATCGGTAGAAACTATTATCGATATACTCGAAAACCAAGCAGCGACTCGAATAGCGCAACTAAAGGCACTAAAGGCTTAGTTAGCCGACATAGAGGCAGCGACGTCGTCGCTACCGCCGCCACTACGAGAAAACTAAGCAGAGACCGCCTTACTGGCGGTATACAGTTAGGGTAGCACTTCGATAACGTTACTAGCTAATCTACCTGCCTTTAGAGGCAGAGACTCTAAGGCCTAGGAAGCTTTTAAGAAGAAGATAAGGAATAAGATCAGCCGCGATTGTGCAGCAAGCAGCGAAGAAGACAGACTAGCCTATATAGGGGCGCGATTAGAAGGTAAAGGGTTCTCGCTAGTAGCAGACCTAGAAGATTTAACCGCCGATAAAGCAATTAAAGCCCTAGACCAACGCTTTGGATACCCCTTCCAGAAGAAGACGGCCTGTAAACAACTAGACAAGATTAACCAAAACCGGTTAACGTTCGAGGAATTCTACGGACTGTTTAGGAAATATGCTATCAGGGCTAAAGTGTCTAAAGATAAGCAGCTACACTTACTAAGGCAGAAGTTGAGCCCTAAACTGGCCGGAGCTATAGCTTTGGTAGAAGACGAAGACCTTAAGAGCTTCGTGCATAAGGCGAGAGTTACTGCCAGAAACTTAAACGCGTACCGAAAATCGGCGTCGCGTAAACCGAATCAGAGATCGTTATTAGCGCCGACAACACGAGCCTCCGCCCCCTTTCGACGAGGCCCCCAGCAGCTATCCTATTAACAGCGCTCGCCGTTCGTCCCTACTTGCTACGCGTACGGAAAGCCTAGTTATATCGCCACTAGATGCCAAGCTACGAATTAGCAGAAGCAGGAATACTGTAATACGAAGCCACCGCCGCTAAGGAAGACTATCTAAGCTATAGAGCCGGCGCCGAACGATACAGATAGCGTAGACGGTAGAGTGCTATTAAGGATCCTAGGAAAAGACTAGCTGGACGGATAGGCCCCCTACCTAGCATAAACAATAGGGCACTGCTACGAACCGCATCGCTAGAAGAAGAGAGTATTAACAGTTGTAACGATCCGCTCTCGGCGGCAGTAGAAGTGAATATAGAAACTGCTATTATCCTTCCAATTACAGTCTACCCCCTTAACGGCTCGCACCGCCCGCTTTAGCTAAAAGCCTTTATCGATGCAGGAGCACTTATTAGCGCAGCGATTCACTATCGACTGGTCTAGAAACTAATAAAAGGATACGGTTATCCGGTAGAATTAGCGTTACCGACGCGAATTTCGGCATACAACAGACAAGACACGGAGAGTGTTATACATTATATGCTATTAAAGACCACTCTGGCCGGTCGCACTATAGATGCAACGTTTCGAATTATAGACATTAGACGGTTTAACATTATTATAGGGCAGAAATAGATAAAGAACCAGAAAGCAGTTATTAACGTAGGTAAAGGCACACTCAGATTCAAAACCCAGCACAGCGGCACCGCCGCTGTCGAATCGGTCACCGCCGTCGCCGCAGAACAAAGCACCGCGGCTATCTACGCGGTTCCGACCAATCATTCTGATCTCCTAGATACCGTCGGAATAATAAGCTTAGAAGCCCTAACGACTCTCGCAAAGTCGCTAGAGAATGAGATCTACGCTATCTCGATAAAAGACATTAAAAACTACCGAAAGATAATAGCGGAAGAAGAAGTGGACCTGTTAGAGGTGTTGCCAAAGGAACTCTATAGCTACACTATCGTGTTCTTAAAAGCTAACTCCAACCTCCTACTGCTCTATTAACCGGAATATAATAACAAGATCCGGTTAAAAGACGGAGCTACGCTACCAAGAACCGAACCCCTAAGACGCCTATCGCCGGCCGAGCTTAACTAAGTAGAGGTGTTTGTTCGAGAAAACCTGGCGAAGAAGTTTATTACGCCGAGCTCTGCTAAGTATACGTCGCCGATCCTTTTTATACGGAAACCCGGAGGCGGTCCCTGACTGTGCGTAGACTACAGAGGCCTTAACAAGGTTACTAAGAGAGATGTATACCTGCTGCCGCTAATTACTAAGACTATACAACGAGTAGCGAAAGCTAAGTAGCTTAGCAAACTGGACATTCGCTAAGCGTTCTACCGATTAAGGAACGAAGAAAGGCAGACGGTAGACCTTGCGACGTTCGCTATGCGTATAGGCAATTTCAAGTAGTTGGTTATGCCTTTCGGCCTTACGAATGCGCCAGAGGTGTAGCAGCGTTTTATAAATTACACCTTTATAGATATGCTAGAGCGGTTTGTGTCTATTTACTTAGACGACATCCTTATCTACACTAATAGAACGAGAGAGCAACATACGGACTACATTAAGAGCGTGTTAACTAGGCTCTATAAGGTTGACTTAAACGCGGACACGAAGAAGAGCGAGTTCTATTAGACCGAGGTCAGATATCTTAGTCTTGTCGTCGGAAGAGAAGGAATTCGGATAGACCCCTTAAAGGTCGCTGCCGTCGCGGAGTAGAAGCAGCCGAAGTCCGGAAACACTACCTAAATCAGAGCTTTTCTCGGATTCTGCAGCTACTATCGACGATTTATTAAGGACTTTAGCAAGATAGCAAGACCCCTAAACGAGGCATTGAAGAAGGAGGCTGCTAGCCTATAGAATAAGAAGTGCCTAGAGGCTTTTAACTAACTAAAAGAAGCGGTGGCCTTAGCGCTAGTATTGTCGCACTTCCGACCGGAAAAGACGATCTACCTAGAAACGGACGCTTCCAACACTGTAACAGCAGGGGTCCTTTCTTAATATAGCGACAACGAGACCCTCTACCCGGTGGCCTTCTTTAGCAATTCTATAAATAAGGCTAAGCGGAACTACGCTATCTACGACAAGGAGCTGTTAGCCATTATCCAAGCTTTCGAGGAGTGGAAGCCGGAGCTAATAGCTGGAAAGAGCATAGTACAGGTCCTTACAGACTATTAGTCGTTGACCTATTTTATAAGGACGCAGAAGCTCTCGCGCCGTCAAGCTCGGTAGGCCGCCTATTTATCCGGATTCGACTTTAAGATTACTTATTGACCTGGAGCTCAAAACGGAAAGGCTAATACGTTAATAAGAAGAGAAGGGAAGACTAGCTGCATAAAAGAAGATTCGAACATAATCCAGAAGGTGTTGACCGAGCGGATAGTAGACGCCGAGGTGTTGAAAGAAGTAGGGATCTGCGCAATAGAACCGGCGACCAAGGAAGAGACGCTCTACGAAAAGGTAGAGCAGCTTAACCAGAAACAAAAGCTCGGCAAAACCGGTTTAGGGAAGTTAATAGTTCTGGAAGAACTAGTTACAGAGGTTATCTAGCTTGTCTATAGTTCTAAGGATGTTGGCTATACTAATACAAAAAAAACGATAGAAGCTATAAGGACGGTCTACTAGTTCCTGCAGATTTTGGAGCGGATCTACTGGTTTATCGCTAGTTGTTACGTGTGTCGAGCCGCGACGCTGCGCTACGGCCTTCCGGCCGGTCTACTAAAGCTACTTCTGATCCCTAAGAAACCGTAGCAGCACATTACGATAGATTTCGTAACCGGCCTGCCGGATTCCGATAGATACAATGCTACGCTTAACGTAGTAGATCAGTTAAGCAAGGAACGCTACTTTATTCCCTGTTAAGCAAAGGACGAAGGCACTACAGCGGAAGAGACAGCGAGGATGCTAATTCAGTATATATAGAAGCATTATAGCCTGCCGGACACTATTACTATAGATAGAGGTCCTTAATTTACTGCTAATGTATAGAAGACTATTAACTAAGTTCTCGGAATTTGTGGAAAGCTTAGCACAGCTGCTTACCCTTAGACTAACGGTTAGTCTAAAGTAGCTGACCGCGAGATAGAGAAATATCTACGAATCTTCTGCAGCTATTATTAAGGAGAGAAGGTAAAGGTGCTGCCGATAGCCGAATTCTGCGCCAACTTAGCACAGTTAGAGGCCACCTCGCTGGCGCCGTTCAAGATAACTTAAAGTTATCTTCTAAGAATAAGCTTTTAACCGCAGGACGGACCCAGTTCTTTAGAACCTTCTACTGCTACTTCGTCAAAGAGAGTCGCCGCCGCCGCGGCAGAGGCTCTTAAATCTCAGATAGAGGAAGCGATCCGGGTGGCAAGAGAGGCGATAGAATCGGCTTAGAAGAAGATAGTAACTCGAGCTAATAGAAAGCGGTTACTAATAGAATTTGAAGAAGGCCAAAAGGTATAGCTTAATACGCAGAACCTTAGGCTAAAAGGAAACGCCAAGCTTAACCCCCGCTACGTAGGCCCGTTTACGATAGTAGAAAAGAAGTCGCCGGTAACTTATCGACTCTAGCTACCGAAGTCGTTCCGGATCTACGATGTCTTCTATTCGGATCTGCTAAGTCTGGACCCTAAGGACAGTCTTCCAGAACAGGAGTTTACTAAACCTCCACCAATCGAGATAGATAGCGAAGAAGAAGAGTAGGAGGTAGAAGATGTAATAGATATAAGAAAGATAAGAGGGTCTATCGAAGCGAGGATCTTATATAAGGGATAGCCGGAAGACTACGAATAGTATCCGATCGAGAATCTTCGAAACTCGGCAGAGCTACTAAGAGAGTTTTACGTCCGGAACCCGAAAAAGCCGAGACCTAAGTTGCTCCGAAGTTAATAGCTCCAGAAGAAAAAGAAGAAGAAGAAAGGCCACGTCCGCGCTATCGGTGCGAAAACCGATAGAAACGGTCGCAGCAGTGTGCTTTAGTCTCCGATTACACCGTTACCGCCGCCGGCTTTGCAGGTCGGATAATAACGGTAAAGTCGGAGACGACACTACCGCTTCGGTGCTCTTGGTAACAGTCTTTGTTCTTCGCTAACACTGTCTTACGAAGAACTCTAAGTCCTACAAAAGTTCCTATAGCAGAGCCTTTAGAAAGGCTTTATTAGATCTAGTTACTCTCCTATAGCCAGCCCCGTTATATTTGTTAAGAAACCTAGTAGAGGGCTACGCTTCTATGTCGACTTCTGCAACCTTAATGCTATTTCTAAGAAGAATCGCTACCCAATCCCTTTAATACAGGAAACTATAGAACGCCTTTCGAAGACAAAATAGTTTACTAAGCTTAATGTAATTGCAGTATTTAACAAGATTCGAATAGCAGAAGGATAAGAATAGATAATTGTATTTAGGACTAGATACAGCTTGTTTAAATTATTCGTTATGCCCTTTAGTATATACAATATACCTAGCACCTTCTAGAAATACATAAATAACACTCTAAGAGAATACTTAGATTAGTTGGTTACAGCCTATATTAACGACATCTTAGTATATAGCAAGACACTAAGAGAACACTAGGAACACGTCTGCAAAGTACTAGCTAAACTAGAAGAAGCAGGCTTACATCTAGACATTAACAAGTGTAAGTTCTATAAGCAAGAAGTCTAATTCCTTAGACTAATTATTTTAGACAAAGGCATATGTATAGACCTAGCAAAGATCTAAGCAATTCTTAACTAGAAGGTTCCAAAGACAATTAACGAAGTACAAAGCTTCCTAGGGTTTGCTAATTTCTATCGCCGCTTTATTTAAGGCTTTAGCTTAATTGTAAAGCCTCTAACAGCTCTAACAAGAAAAGAAGCTAAGTTTAAATAGACTAAAGCCTGCTAACAAGCATTTGACCTCCTACGACAAAGGTTTACTAAGGATCCTATCCTCTAGCACTTCGACTTTGATTTAGAAACACGTATAGAAACAGACGCCTCTAATAGAGCTATTAGAGCTGTTCTTCTTTAAAGAAAAGCATCTAACTAACTATAGCTTCTAGTAGCCTATCTTTCTAAGAAGATAATTCTAGCTAAATGCAATTACGAGATTTACGACAAGGAACTCCTAGCTATTATAAAGGCCTTTAAAGAATAGTGCCTAGAGCTTAAAGATGCAGCCTTTCTAACTTAAGTAAGCTCTAATTATAAGAACTTGGTCCACTTTATAAAGAGCAAGATCCTTAACAGACGACAAGCTAGATAGAGTAAATTCCTTTCTAGGTTTAACATTGTTATTTAATACGTACTAGGATTCCTTAATTTAAGAGCTAATGCCCTTACTAGGATGCCTAGAACCTATCTAGTAGACAGAGTAGAAGGTGAACCAATCTGTAACCAAACTATCCTAAAGGCCTATAACCTAAGTAAAGACTTAAAGACCTACTTAAAGGAAGGCAACTAATTAATTGCTGCCTCTTTCGCCCTGTGTCTTGCACCTGCTTTCCTAGAAGATAACGATTTAGAAAGCAAAACAGACAACACTAAAGACTCTAAAACTAAAGGCTCTGTTACCTCTAACACTAATTTAGAAGATAAATGTTAGGGGGCGCTGTCCAGCCCAGGTCCTGGACCTGAGCCAGCCGTCGCCCTAAGGACTGCGACTTAGCGGCGCTAGCACGACCCTACCCTCTATACAGAGTTACCGATATAACCCTACTCCTGTACGGAGGGAGAATCCTATAGCCTTATACAGAGGGGAATTGTCGCCCCTCTAAACGGAGGGAAAACTCTGTACTACTGTACAGAGGGAAACTCCCGATCCTCTGTATATAGTGTAAATATTGCACCCCTGTATAGAGGGAAATTGCTAGCTTAGCTTTATAGATACAAATTGTATAGCAGCAGACGACGAAGGAACTGCCTATTAGTTCCTTTTTATAGATACCTAACCTTAAGTTTCTAAACTAAGATTCTTAAGCCCTTATATTAGGAACTAACCTTACTGTTAGTAACTGCAGTAATATACTGAAGATAGACAGCGACATCCCTATAGAACCTATAGCTTTGCGAGATCAGATGCACTGCGCGTACGAGGAGCTGCTGGCACACAAGGCCCAGCTCGAACAGCAAGTAAGCTACTAGGCTGCAATAATTTCCTAACGGGAACAGGAGCTACGACAGCTTAGGGCGTCCGATTGCGATCTAACCCCTACGACGACGACGACGAACACGACGGCCTACACCCTAGCCCCTAAGAGCAAACTCCCCGATGTTACTACTTACGATAGTAAGGCTCTGGCCGAGGACCCCTCCTAGGCTGCCTAGATACGCTCTAGCCTTCTGGTCGACTTAGGAGCATACCCGACTAAGCTGGACAAGGTAGTATACCTCTTTAGGAGGTTAAAGGGCAGGGCGGCAGTACGGATTATGCTGTACTACGAGACGGCTATTGTTAACCTGGCAATAGCAACTATAATAATACTCTAGGCAGCTCTTAACAGGAGCTATAAGGACCTAGAGTGCGAGAGCTAAGCACTCCTATAGGTTAATACGATAAAGCAAGGACGCAAGACTATACGAGAGTTCCTCGCAGAATACGACTAGACCTTAGTAGAGGCAGGAGGACTCTAATAGGAGAATAGGGTAAAAATTACTGCCTTAGAGCTAGGCTTCTCTAAGGAGATTATAACAGGACTAGTAGGCGTAATGCGACTAGCTATATACGAGGAGTTCTATAATCTCCTTAGGATAGTCGACGACCAACAGTGCAGGCTTAGACAGATAAGCCGCGCCTATAAGATACGACAGCCCCTCTAGCGGCAGCAGGACGCTATAGACTAGGAACTAACGACGACGAGAGTAGCGGCAGCTGTTACTGTACGGCCAAGGGCCGCTGCTAAAAGGGTACAGTAGGTAGACATATCTACCCTTAACAAGAGACGAGTAGAAGGGAGCTGCTACAGATGTAGCAAGATAGGCTATACTGTACAGAATTGCAGGCTTTTGCTAGTAGAGAGACCTAGGGGACGGCCGACTACTGCAAGGATAGCAACTGCAGCGCCCTAACAAGAGAATTAAGAGTCCCTCTTAGACAACAACGAGTCGGGAAAAGAGTAGCCTCTAAGCGAAGGCTTAGCTAGAGGCGTATACGAGATAGATTGCTAAATTAAAGCACTACTTAGCTATCTTTTAAGAGTAACTACATAACGACTACGCTGTTTATTATACGACCTATACTGAACGGGACCGCTATAGCGCAGACACTAGTTAACACAGGATGTTTAGTGTACAGAGTAAACAGCGAAGACTTCGTAAAGAGACACTATATTAAGACAACCCCTACTGTACCTGTACGTATACTAGGCATTACAGGGCAAGGACCGGACATTACCTATATAGTGAAAGTAACGATAGAGTTGCAAGGACACTACGAGCAGGACTTATACCTCTACGTCGTACAGGACAAGTTGGGGTATAACCTAATATTAGGGAAGCTATAGATAGAGCGCTAGCAGGGCAAGCTAGTCGTTGGACGAGGACAGCTGTACCTGGCAGTAACGAAGCAGAGGCTCCGAGACTAAGGGAGAGTTCCGTAGGGCGGCAATCCTAAGGCCGAAATCAACACTGCGACTACAGACATTAAAAAGGCATTAGCGCCTAAGAACGCAATAGACCCCTATACGAAACTCCTAGTAGAATATGCAGAATACCTAGACCTCTTCGAGCTAAAGTCGGCCTCGAAACTGCTACTATACCGAGGAGAAGGAATTAACTACGACATCTAGCTAGAGCCCTGTCTAGATAGGAGTCTGCCTCAAGTACTATACAGTCCGCTGTACGGCATGTCCTTTAGAGAACTCCTAGTACTGCGCAAGACACTGGACGACCTACTTGCTAAAGGTTTTATTCGCGCAAGTACCTCGTCTGTAGGAGCCCTAGTGCTGTTTGTCTATAAAGAAGGCAAGGCCGGCTTGCGTTTTTGTATAGACTATAGAGGCATTAACGCGATTACTAAGAAGGACCGGTACCCCCTACCCCTTATTAAGGAAACTCTCGGACGGATTAGCAAGGCAAAGTAGTTTACTAAGCTTAACGTAGTCTTAGCTTTCTACAAAATACGGATTAAGGAAGGCTGTAAATAGATAACTGCCTTCTATACAAGATATAGTCTTTTCGAGTAGCTTGTTACCCCCTTTGGCCTTAGCAACGCACCGGCAACCTTCTAAAGGTACATTAACAGGTCCCTATAAGGGTTAATAGACGACATCTGTTCGGCGTACCTTCAAGACATACTGGTTTTTACAGACGGCATCTATGCAGACTATGTACAGAACGTTAAGAAGGTACTAGATCGACTGCAACAGGCTAGCTTATACCTCGATATTGACAAATGCAAATTCGGTATACAGTGTATAAAATACCTAGGGTTTATTATTAAGGTAGGGAAAGGCATTAGAATAGATAGGAAGAAGATTAATGCTATTAAGCAATAGAAGCTGCCTACGAGCGTTAAGGGCGTACAGGAATTCCTTAGGTTTGCCAACTTCTACTGCCAGTTTATATAGAACTACTCGGAGATCGTGCGCCCCCTAGTCGAGCTAACACATAAGGACAAGCAGTTTAAGTAGACGGACGAGTGTAATAGGAGCTTTAACAGGCTAAAGGAGCTCTTTACTATAGGACTAACGCTTGCCGCCTTCGACCTAGAACGTACGACGATACTAGAAACCGACTCCTTAGGGTACTATATAGAGGGTATCCTGTTATAGGTAGGCTTAGACGGACTTCTGTACCTATATATATACTTCTCTAAGAAGAACTCCCTAGCTAAGTGCAACTATCCTATCTACGACAAGGAATTGCTAGTAGTCGTACAGTGTTACGAAGTATAGGATAGAGAACTCTGCTTAGTTCCCGAGTTCCTCGTCCTAACTGACTATAAGAACCTCGAGTACTTTACGCAACCCTAGAAGCTTTCTAAGAGACACGTACGATAGGCGATATACCTAAGCTGATCTAATATAAGGCTCTAGTATTGTAAGGGAAAGGACAACAGCAGGGCCGATGCGCTATCTAGACGGGATTAAGACATACCAACGACGTACGAGGACGACCGGCTAAAATTACAGACATTCTAGATATTTAAGGAGGAACTAGGCGAGGAGACTATCCGCTTAGCAGTAACATATATATAGAAACTCTAACTGCAGGCATAGGAAGAGGCAGTAGAAAAGGACGACGTTTACTAAAGGGCCTATACAGCGATCTAAGGAGGACAGCGGAAGCTCCTAGCAGAGCTTTACCTTAAGGTGTTAGCAGCAGAGTGCACAGTAGATAAGGAGAACAACCTAAAGTTTAGGAATCGGATTTAGGTCCTGGCAGACGAGAAGCTCTGTACGAGCTTAATACAACAGGTGCAAAATTCTATAGCAACTAGACATCTAGGGCGTAAGGAGACGTATAGCATCGTCGCTAGGGACTACTACTAGCCAGCGATAGCAAAGGATATCTGCAGGTTCGTACAGAACTGCGATGTCTGCAGACGGACGAAGCCCTAGCGTAAACTAAAGCATAGGCTGCTAAAACCCCTACTAATACTAGACCGGCCCTAGCAAGACCTAACAGTAGACTTTATTACAGATCTCCCTAAGAGCGACAGACGGCAGAACATTATAGTAGTTACGGACAAGCTAACGAAGAGGGTAATATTAGAAGGAATAGACTCTATTATAGCTAAGGACACTGCCTAGGCATTTTTACAGACGACGTTTAGCAAGCACGGATTCCCTAGGTCAATAGTATTAGACTAGGGTACATAGTTTACGAGTTAGCTCTAGGCAAGGGTCTGCTAGTTGTTAAACGTAGAGCGTCGCCTATTAACTGTATAGTACCTATAGACAGACGGCGCGACGGAGAGGGTTAATTCGACGTTAGAAGCGTACCTCCGAGCGTACGTCGGCTACGACTAGACAAATTGGAATCGCCTCCTCCCTATAGCGGAGCTGGCTATTAACAGCTGTACGGCTAACGCTACCGGATTGTCCCCCTTCTTTATAGCCTATAGATACGACTACTCCCCGCTCCTACTGACCCTAAGCAGCGCTACCTTACGCTCTATACAATCCCCAATTTAGCAGGGAGAAGCTATCGTACAGAGGATTACGAACGCCTATTAATAGGCGAAAGCGAGTCTAGCTATAGCTTAACAGAATGCGGAAGAGCAGGCTAATAAGGGACGGCAGGCTATGCTAAGGTACAAGGCAGGAGATAAGGTCTAGCTAAACTAGCGCAACATCCGTACAGACTAGCTAAGCAAGAAACTGGATTAGAAGAACTAGAAGTTTACAGTAGTCTAACTAGTAGGGACATATACCGTACGACTTAACACCCTCCTAGGGATCTACCTAGTCTTCTATATAGACCTCGTACGGCTAGCAAACACAGACCCCCTACTGCACTAGACGACGGACGACGCGCGCCTACTAGCAATTATTACTAAAGGCCAGGAAGAGTACGAGGTAGAAGGAATCCTTAAGAGCTAAAGGAAGCAGAAGAGGGTAGAATACCTAGTTAAATAGAGAGGGTAGGCAGAGCCTATATAGGAACTGTACGAAGCCCTCTAAGACATAACCGCGCTAGATAGGTAGGAGGAGAACTATCCCCCTGCCCAGTTACAGTAATACTGCGCTATACGGCGAAGTGGGCACGACCTACCCTAGACATAGGGCAGCTGCTAGCAACTCGGGTTGCCGAAGGATCGGGAATTAAGACGTAGGATCCTACCAGGTCTTACCGACACTACACTGTACTATACTGTATAGAAGGGGGCAGGAGGAAGAGAACAGCTAGGAGACAGGTAGGAATAAGAGTAGAAGTAGGAGGGGAACGAGAGCAACACTGTCCAAAAACTTTTATATGCTACCTTAGGGTAGCTTACTAGCCGCTACCTCCTAGGACTAGGGCAGCCGACTCTATACTCGAAATCTCAATTACCTCCCGGCCGGCAGGGGCCCTACCTAGGCCAATACCGTAGAGTAGGGACAGGGTTATACTAGAAGGAGTATAAGGGCAGCTTAGCGGCATCCTGCTGCTTATTAATGTAGTACCTAAGACGTTAGCTAGGACTGTACGAAGGAGGAAGACTATACAAACCGGAAGCGGAGTTGCTAGCTAAGCTAAGCATCCTATAGCTAGAGGTAGAGGTATAAGAGGACGGGCCGGCAACTACAAGAGAGCTACGACGGCACTAGGTGGACGGAGTAGTAGCGTTAGTAGTAGTAGTTGTAGATAGTAGTAGTTATAGTAGTTGTAGTAGTAGTAGACAGCCGGGCAGACGGATAGCAGGTAGGGGAATAGAATAGAAAGAGAGGGAGAGAGGGAGAAGGGGGGAAGGCTTGATATACAGAGTAGTAGCTGCCTGCTATATAAGGCAATAGCAACTAGGGCAGCTGCTACAACTGTATAAGGGAGGGCAAACGAGGTAACTACGACCTAGTGCCCGGACGAGCGACAGCCCTATAGACGACTAGACAGAGGCGGGAATATCTACCTAGGAGCTAAACTCCGGACGACGACTAGGGCACAGGGACAGAGCCAGACGGCCCGCTGCCGCCAGACTGTACAGCTAGGACGCAGAGTATATAGCTAGGGCTATAGGGTAGGAGGTAAATAGACAGACAGGACCGAGCACCTCCTACACCTTCGTAACCGCTTGCAGGTCCTCCTCTGCCTAGGCTTTAGCATTCTTAAAGTAGCAAACGGAATTGGTCAAGATTAGGTAGAAGCGATCTAGTACTACCTGCCTTCCCTGCTCGCAGGTCCTCCTCTGCCTTAGCTATAGGATCTAGATAGATAGGGCTAAGGTTGCAACAGCGTAGAGAGAGGGCATCTAGCAGGCATTGCCGACTAGCAAGTGCCCGAACGACAGCCGACTATAGACCTAGACGAAGACGGGAAAGCGCTACCTGCTAGAGGAACCCTAAGACCTAAGGGTGTACGATATGCTGTCGTACAAAAGAAGGACTATAAGAAGGGAGGGGGGTATTGTTAGAGAGCGCCGTCCAGCCTAGGTCCTAGACCTAAGCTAGCCGTCGCCCTAAAGACTGCGACTTAGCAGTGCCAGAACGACCCTACCCTCTGTACGGAGGGAGAATCCTATAGCCCTATATAGAGAGAAATTGTCGCTCCTCTAAACGGAGGGAAAACTCTGCACTACTATATAGAGGGAAACTCCCGATCCTCTATACAGAGTGTAAACCTTGCACCCCTATACAGAGGGAAATTGCTAGCTTGGCTTCGTAGATACAAATTGTACAGCAGCAGACGACGAAGGAACTGCCTATTAGTTCCTTTATATAGATACCTAACCTTAAGTTTCTAAACCAAGATTCTTGAGCCCTTACAATAAAGAAGTAGCTAAAGAAGCAAACTACCCTAGAGGACTACTCCTAATAATTAGAGAGGCTTACGAATTGGACCAACAAGCTTAAGAGTTAATCTAAGCCCTTAAAATAGGCTAACGTACCTTCCCTAGCTTTTCCCTCTTAGAATGTAAACTTAGGGATAGACTGGTCTACTTTCGCTCTCGCCTTTTTATTCCTAAAAGAGCAGACAACTTAATACGACTCTACATCCTTAGGACAGTTTACAACTTAGCAGCAGGAGGCTACCTAGGACGCTTAAAGCTTTACAAGCTTGCCTTACGCTACTACTAGTAGCTATAAATATAGAAGTATATACATAGATATAGAAACAACTGTCCTATCTGTAAAGCAGCTAAACATAATCGTTAACCTCTATAGGGCTTACTAAAACCTCTCCTAGCTCCTAAACACCCTTAGAAACACATTACGATAGACTTTGTTACCTCTCTCCCTTAAGGAACTACTTAGGCAGGTATTAAGGCAAAGAATGTCTTTGTAGTTGTAGATCGACACTCTAAGGACCGCTTTATAGTACCCTGCTAGAGTATAACTTCTAAGGAAACCGCTAGGCTCTTTTACGAATACGTCTAGCGCTACGTAAGCCTCCCTAACAGTATTACCTCTAATAGAGGCTCTCAGTTTATTGCTAAGTTCTGGAAACGCCTGTACAAGCTTCTAAACATTAACTACTATATTTCGACCTTCTACTACCTAGAAACAGATAGATAGACAGAGAGAATGTCTTTGTAGTTATAGATCGACACTCTAAGAACCGCTTTATAGTACCCTGCTAGAGTATAACTTCTAAGGAAACCGCTAGGCTCTTTTACGAATACGTCTAGCGCTACGTAAGCCTCTCTAACAGCATTACCTCTAATAGAGGCTCTCAGTTTATTGCTAAGTTCTGGAAACGCCTGTGCAAGCTTCTAAACATTAACTACTATATTTTAACCTCCTACTACCTAGAAACAGATAGACAGACAGAGATTGCTAATGCCCTGTTCGAACAGACGCTGCGTTGCTTTATTAACTACTACTAGAAGGATTAGCCAAAACACATTTCTATAGTAGAATTCTTAGCTTGCAACTAGCAATTAGAGACAACCAGACATTCCCCCTTCTACACTACTAGAGACTACTATCCTAGAACAGGAATAGAACCTTAAGACCTACTACTATAACCTAACAACCTAGACGAAGTTAATGCAGACGACTAGGCAACACACCTTTCCTAGATCTACTAAGAAGTCTAAGAAGAAATAACTTACGCTTAGGCTATATGCGAAGATTAAGCTAATTGAAGGAGACAGCTAGCTCCTAACTATTAAGTAGGAGACAGAGTGTACCTTAACTCTAAGAACATTGTTATAGGAAGACCTTCTCGTAAACTCGACTAGAAAAAACTAGGCCCCTTTCCTATTATAGAGAAGATTGGCTCGTACGTATACTGTCTTTAACTGCCTAAAGAAAAGGAAATCTACAACGTCTTTTATTCTATTAGGTTAAGGCCTAAAGAAGGAGATCCCTTCCTAATTTAAGTACAAGATTAGGAACTAACTTACATCCTCCCTATAGCAGATAATAATAAAGATAGGGAAGAAGAGTACTACGTACGCAGCATTACAGACTGTTAAGTTGTAGAGAGACAAACTAAGTACAAGGTCTAATAGCAAAGCTATAAAGACTAGGATACTACTTAGGAACCCCTTAGGAACATTATCTTTAACAAGGACAAGATTGAAGTCTTCTACTAATAGAACCTCTATAACTCTTAAGGACATTACCTTAAAAACAGGTACAGCTAAAAGGAACTGGATACTGCATACTAATAGAATATTAACCGTAACATTAGACCTTCTCCTAGGAATAAGCAAGCTTACCCTCGGTATCTGGAACTACTTAGGCTTCGTAGGAACTTAGCTATATTAAGGGGGGCTACTGTTACAATCAGCAGCTAGAAGAGTAAGGACAACAGTACTAAAGTCCTACTAAGTACTACCATAATTTACAGGCTATATCTTAACAACCAAAGGTCAAACTAAGACAATTCCTGCTGCGTTAGAAGCGCTATAATCGGTTCTATAAGGGCAAACAATTATGTTGGGAAATGCAGTAGAACTAAAGCTAACAGACAGTAGAAACCCCCTAACAGACCTAAGGTCCTATCTAGCTCTACTACCCTTAATAGCCTACAACTTAACACTTACTAGTCTAACTAAGAAGCTTCTAAGCACGCTAGAAGCGACTCGATCCGCTCTTTAGAACGTTCTGTTTCAGTTCTGGAACCTTTAGGAAAAGAAGGTTTTAGAAGTAACTCGGTTAGCAGAACAAAGAAAGGAAGTTTGTTAAGAAACTTCTTAGGAAATCCAGCAGTAAAAGGGCAAACAACTAGCTAGGGCAGAGGGACATAAGAAGCAGCTGCCGCCCCCTTATCTTTCTGTTTTCCTTCTTTATAGCTTGTCTTGTACATTTAACCTAGAGCAACCTTCTAACTCCCAATATATAACTATAATTTAGACTTTAGTTCTTTAGCTCTTTCTCCTAACCTTAGTTCTTACAGCAACCTACACATACACCTTAGCCTCTTCCTTAACAAGGAGGACTACGTACAGGACATAAGCGCAGTCCTAGAGCGGCTTTAGCAGTTTGCCCTATACGTAAACCTAAAAAAGTGGAAGTTTGAGCGCAAGAAAGTAGAGTTCCTAGAGTTTGTCGTATCTACTGCTAGCGTAGCGATAGATAGGAGCAGGGTAGCTATAGTCAAAGACTAGCCTACGCTGAAGACACTAACTAAGGTACAGTCGTTTTTAGGATTCTGCAATTTTTACTAGCGGTTTATCCCTAAGTACTCCTGTATTGTATAGTGATACAGATGTAGAGGTAGAGGGCTAGAAGGTGCTAGAAGGTGGCAGGCTTGGCAGGACCAGGCTTGGCGCACACTCAAATACCTCTACCTCTACTTGTATATAGATTCTTCCCTCTCTAGCCTTAGATATAGTTATTAAGAAGCTGTATTGAATTATATCTACGTGCTTAGATTCTATAGCTACTAACAGCCCTCTTAAAGGGAGCGAAGAACGGCCGGGAGCCGGGCCCTATCTAGTAAGGCGCCAACGAGGAGCAGGCATTCTACAGGCTAAAAGATACGTTTAGCTTAGCGAAGATACTGCAGTACTTCGAGCTAGAGCTCTATATACAACTCGAAACCGACGCGTCCAAGTTCGCAGTAGCCGGAATCTTGTCACAGCTGCACAACAATAGCAACTAGCACCCGACCGCCTTCTAGTCGCAGAAGATGCTGCATATAGAGTGCAACTACAAGGTGTACGACTAGGAGTTGTTAGCAGTTATAGGGGCATTTAAGCACTAGCGTACCTACCTCGACGGTGCAGTCTATATAGTAGAGGTAACTATAGACTATTATAACCTAAAGAGGCTTATAAATATAAAGCAGTTAAATAGTCGGCAGGCCTACTAGACTATCTTTTTTTAGTAGTTTAATTTTAAGATTAAGCATTAGGCAGAGAAGAGTAACCCTATAGATACGCCTTCGAGGCGTAGTAACTCTACAGAGGTTACAGAACAGGTAACAAACTTACTTCCTACTCTCTAGGCGAAACTGTTACTATAGGCAGAGGTCCTACCTAGTGCAGACAGCAGAGAGGTTCGAGCTATCTGTGTCTAATATATTAGTAATCGGCTAAAAGCTATAGGGAAGAATCCTATAGACGCGCTTATAAAGTATAGCTACTATATAGAGGTTACAGGACTAGTAGCGAACCCGCTCTCTACTCTCTAGACGAATTTACTACTATAGGCAGAGGTCTCTTTGGACAGCGGAGGGGTTTGAGCTACCTATAACTAAAGTGTTAGTAAAGGGCTAAAGGCTACGAGTGTGCAATGTTATTACAAAGTCTATATAGGCGTACCGGAACTAGTAGCAAACCCGCTCCCTACTCTCTAGGCGAATTTACCGCTATAGGCGGAGGTCTCTTTAGATAGCGGAGGAGTTCGAGCTGTCTATATACAATGTATAGGCAAGTAGCAAGAAGCTGCAGTCTAGAAGTGTAGAGCAGCTAGAGAGCACTTACTCTCTATAGGGTACGCAAAGGGCCTAGCAGAGACTAGTACGCCTAGTGCCGAGTGTCTTAGCCCTCTTAAGCGTAGGACAAGCACTGTTTTAGGAGCCTTACAGGACACTGTTCCTCTAGCCTAATCCGAGCACGTAGATATAATTCAAGACAGCTATTTTGATAACTATATCTCGAACTAAGGAAGGAAAGGAATCTATACGGCGGTAGGTAAGGGCTTTAGGGGTGGGTATGCCAAGGCCCGGCTCGGTCCAGAAGGGCCGAGCCGAAATTCCAAGGGTCCACCCTATTACTTAGTCCTACCCCTTTCTGCTGCTGCAACAACACCCCCCTCCCTTACTAGCGGTCGCCCCTAACCGCTTACTTATCTTATCTGCCTATTCTGCTTTTTTTTTAATTCGTTCTTTTCTTTTTTTTCTTCCAATTTTCTTTGTCTTCTTCCTCTGTCCGATTCGCGACTTCTTCTGCCGAAATACTTCTTAAAATCGACGTTACCTTATCGTTTCTTCTATCTTCGAAAACGTTACCCTTTCGACTTCTTCTTTCTTCTTACATCGTCGCTATCTAAAATCCTTTACTTAGTGTCTGTCTAATCAGAGCTATCTAATCTAAGCTAGCAGCTATCTAAGCTGCAGCGTAGCTGGCCTGTACGCCGCTGCAGAGGTCTATATAGATCTATCTGCAGCGCGCTATCTCTTCTTCTTTTCCTTCTCTACTAAGGCCTTAAGCGCTATCGTAAAGCCGCCGTTTGCCGGCGCCGTCTACGAAATCGATCGGCTGCGAGCCTTTCTTGTTCGGGGCAGCGTCGACGACCGTCGCGTCGAAGCAGTAGCGCCGTCCTCGACTTCACCGTTATTATCCGGCCTGCTAGGCTAGCGGTAGTAGTAGTGGAGCCAAGGACTCTAGCTCAGCGATCGTCGCGATCGTTTCTATCGGTTTCTATACCGATAGAGCAGACGCAGCCTTTCTGCCTCTTTTTCTAGAGCTATTAACTTCGGAGCCACTTAGGCTTTAGCTTCTTCGGATTCCGTATATAAAACTCCGTTAACAGCTCTGCCAAATTTCAGAAATTCTCGACTGGATACTATTTATAGTCTTCTAGCTATCCCTTCTATAAGATCCTTGCTTTAATAGATTCTCTTATCTTCCTTATATCTATTACATCTTCTACCTCCTATTCTTCTTCCTTACTATCTATCTCGATCGGCAGGGGTTTAGCGAACCCCTGTTCCAGAAGACCGTCTTTAGGGTCCAGACTTAGCAGATCCGAATGGAAAACATCGTAGATTCGGAACGACTTCGGTAGTTAGAGCCGATAAGTTACTGGCGACCTCTTTTCTACTATCTTAAACGAACCCACCTTTTGGCCTTTTTCGAATTCTATCGGCGACCGTTTTCTATTAGCTCGAGTTACTATCTTGTTCTAAGCTGATTCTATCGCTTCTTTCGCTACCCGGACTGCTTCTTCTATCTGAGATCTAAGCGTTTCTGCCGCAACGGCAGCGACTCTCTTTAACGAAGTGGCGGTAGAAGGTTCCAAAGAGCTGGGTTCGTTCGGCAGTTGGAAACTTATTCTCGGAAGATAACTATAAGTTATCTCGAACGGCGCCAGCAAGGTAGCCTCGGACTGTGCCGAATTGGCGCAGAATTCGGCTATCGGCAATACCTTAACCCACTCTCCTTAATAATAGCTACAGAAGATTCGCAGATATTTCTCTATCTTACGGTTAGCTACTTTAGACTAGCCGTCGGTCTAAGGGTAAGTGGCTGTGCTAAGCTTTCTGCAGATTCCGAGAACTTAGTTAATAGCCTTCTATATATTAGCTGTAAACTAAGGACCCCTATCCGTAGTAATAGTGTCCAGTAGGCTATAGTGCTTCTATATATACTGGATTAGCATTCTCGCCGTCTCTTCTACAGTAGTTCCTTTATCCTTCGCTTAGTAGGGGATAAAGTAGCGTTCCTTACTTAAGCGATCTACTACGTTAAGGGTGGTATTATATCTATCGGAACCCGACAGGCCGGTTACGAAATCTATCGTAATATGCTGCTACGGCTTCTCGGAGATCGGAAGTAGCTTCAGTAGACCGGCCGGAAGGCCGTAACGTAGCTTCGCGACTCGGCATACGTAACAATTAGCGATAAACCGGTAGATCCACTCGAAGATCTACAGAAACCAGTAGATCGTTCTTATAGCCTCTATCGTCTTTTTCGTGCTAGCATAGCCAACATCCTTAGAACTATAGACTAGCTAGATAACCTCTGTAATTAGTTCTTCTAGAACTATTAGCTTCCCTGAACTGGTTTTGCCAAGCTTCTGCTGCTAATTAAGCTGCTCCACTTTCTTGTAGAGCGTCTCTTCCTCGGTCGGCGGCTCTACTACGCAGATCCCTGCTTCTTTTAATACCTTAGCGTCTACTATCCGTTCGGTTAACACCTTCTAGAACATATTTAGATCCTCTTTTGCTCGGCTAGTCTTTCCTTCTCTTCTCGTTAGCGCGTTAGCCTTTCTATTTTAAGCTCCGGGTCGATAGGTAATCTTAAAGTCGAATCTGGATAAGTAGACGGCCTACTAAGCTTGGCAGCGCGATAGCTTCTGCGTCTTTATAAAATAGGTTAGCGACTAATAGTCTATAAGTGTAAGGGCTTAAGAATCTTGGTTTAGAAACTTAAGGTTAAGTATCTATATAAAGGAACTATTAGGCAGTTCCTTCGTCGCCTGCTGCTATACGATTTGTATCTACAAAGCTAAGCTAGCAATTTCCCTCTGTATAGGGATGCAAGGTTCGCAATCTGTATAGAGGATCGGGAGTTTCCTCTGTATAGTAGTACAGAGTGTTCCCTCTGTTTAGAGGGGCAGCGATTCCCCTCTGTATAGGGCTATAGGGTTCTCCCTCTATATAGGAGTAGGGTCCTATTAGTAACTCTGTATAGAGGGTAGGGTCGTGCTAACGCTGCTAAGTTATAGTCCTTAGGGCGACGGCTAGCTTAGGTCTAGAACCTAGGCTGGACAGCGCCCTCTAACAATACCCTCCTCCCTTCTTATAGTGCTTCCTTTATACAACAGCAAGTTGTATACCCTTAGCTTTTAGGGTTCCTCTAGCAGGTCGCGCTTTCCCGTTTTCGCCTAGGCACTTGCCTGTCGACCCTCCTCTCTGCTGTTGCAAACTTAGACTTGTCCTCCTAGATCCTATAGCTAGGGCAGAGGAGGACCTGTAGGTAGGGAAGGCAGGTAGTGCTAGATCGCTTCTACCTAAACTTAACCGATTCCGTTTAACCCTTTAAGGATGCTAAGGCTAAGGCAGAGGAGGCCTGCGAGCGGTTTATAAAGGTGCAGGAGGTGTTCGGTCCTGTCTGTTTGTTCCCCTCCTACCCTCCCCTCTTAGCTATATACTCTGCGTCCTAACTGTATAGTCTAGCGCCGCTAGGCTATTTGGCTCTGTCCCTGTACCCTAGTCATCGTCCAGAGTTTACTCCTAGGTATATATTCCTGCCTCCGTCTGGTCGTCTAGTAGGACGTCGCTCGTATAGGCCCTAGGCCGTAGTTGCCTCGTTTGTCCTCCCTTATACAGTTGTAGCAGCTGCCCTAGTTGTTATTGCCCTATATAGCAGGCAGTTACTACCCTGTATATAAACCCTTTTCCCTTTCTCTCTCTCTCTTCTTCTCTTTCTCCTTTATTCCCCCTATCTACTACCTGTCTGCCTAGCCGTCCCTACTACTACTATTACTACTATTACTACTACTACTACTAGCTACTACTACTAGCTACGCATCCCGTCCGGCCGTTCCCGCTATAGTTCTTTCGTAGTTGCTAGCTCTTCTTCCGCCTATCTAGCTAGTGTCCTCTCCTATTTTTACCTCTAATAATAGAGTGCCTAGCTTAACTAGCAGCTTCGCTTCCGGTTCGTACAGGTCCCTGTCTTCTGTACTATCTAAGCTAACGTTTTAGGTGCTATATTAACTAGCAGTAGGGTGTTGCTAAGTTACCCTTCTACTTCTTCTAGTGCTTGGGCCCCTGCCGGCCGGGAGGCGATTAAGATTTTAGGTATAGAGATAGGTGCCTTGGTCCTAGGGGTAGTAGCTAGTAAGCTACCTTAAGGTAGTATATAAAAGCTTTTAGACAGTATTGCTCTTATTCCCCTCCTACTTCTACTCTTATTCTTACCTATCTCCTAGCTGTTCTCTTCCTCTTGCCCCCTTCTATTTAGTATAGTACAGTGTAGTATCGGTAGGATCCGGTAGTGTCCTACGTCTTAATTTTCGATCCTTCGATAACCTAAGTTGCTAGCGGCTGCCCTATACCTAGAGTAGATTATGGCCCTTTTCGCTATACAGCGCAGTGTTACTGTAACTGAGCAGGGGGATGGTTCTCCTCCTACCTGTCTAGCGTAGTTGTGTCCTAGAGGGCTTCGTACAGTTCCTATATCGGTTCTGCCTATCCTCTCTATTTCACTAGGTACTCTAACCCCTTCTGCTTCCTTCGGCTCTTAAGGATTCCTTCTACTTTGTACTCTTCCTAGCCCTTAGTTATAATCGCGGGTAGGCGCGCGTCGTCCGTTATCTAGTACGGTAGGGGGTCTGTGTTTGCTAGTTATACAAGGTCTATATAGAAGACTAGGTAGATCCCTAGGGAAGTGTTAAGTCGTACAGCGTATGTCCCTACTGGTTGGACTACTGTAAACTTCCGGTTCTTCTAGTCTAACTTCTTGCTCGGCCGGTCTATACAGATGTTGCGCTAGTTTAACTGGACCTTATCTCCTGCCTCGTACCTTAGTACAGCCTGTCGTCCCTTGTTAGCCTGCTCTTCTGCATTCTGTTAGGCTATAGCTAGGCTCGCTTTCGCCTATTAAAAGGTATTCGTAATCGTCTGTACGATAGCCTCTCCCTGCTAAATTAGAGATCGTACAGGGCGTAGGGTGTTACTACTTAGGGTCGGTAGGAGCAGGGAGTAGTCGTATCTATAGGCTATAAAGAAGGGGGACAGTCCTGTAGCATTAGCTATATAGCCGTTAATAGCTAGCTCCGCTATAGGGAGAAGGCAGTTCCAGTTTGTCTGGTTATAGTCGACGTAAGCTTAGAGGTACGCTTCTAACGTTGCATTGACCCTCTCCGTCGCACCGTCTGTCTGTAGGTACTATGCAGTTAACAGGCGACGTTCTACGTTTAGCAACTAACACACCCTAGCCTAGAGCTAGCTCGTAAACTGTGTACCCCGGTCTAATACAATTAACCTAGGGAATCTGTACTTGCTAAACGTCGTCTGTATAAATGCCTAGGCAGCGTCCTTAGCCGTAATAGAGTCTATTCCTTCTAATATTACCCCCTTCGTTAGCTTGTCCGTAACTACTATAATGTTCCGCCGTCCGTCGCTCTTAGGAAGGTCTGTAATAAAGTCCACTGTTAGGTCTTGCTAGGGCCGGTCCGGGATCGGTAGGGGTTTCAGTAGCTTATGCTTTAGTTTACGCTAGGGCTTCGTCCGTCTGCATATATCGTAGTTCTGTACGAACCTACAGATATCCTTCGCTATCGCCGGCCAGTATTAGTCCTTAGCGACGATACTGTACGTCTCCTCGCGCCCTAGGTGCCCGGTAGCTATATAATTATACGCCTGTTGTATTAAGCTCGTACAGAGCTTCTCGTCTGCTAGGACCTAAATCCGATTCCTAAACTTTAGGTTGTTCTCCTCGTCTACTAAGCACTCTGCTGCCGACACCTTAAGATAGAGCTCGGCTAGGAGCTTCCGCTATCCTCCTTAGATCGCTGTACAGGCCCCTCGGTACACCTCGTCCTTTTCTACTGCCTCTTCCTATACCTGCAGTTAGGATTCCTATATATATACTGCCGCTAGGCGGATAGTCTCCTCGCCTGGCGCCCCCTTAAACATCTGGAATGTTCGTAACTTTAGCCGGTCGTCCTCGTACGTCGCTGGCATGTCCTAGTCCTGTCTGGATATCGTATCCGCCCTACTGTTGTCCTTACTCTTACGATACTAGAGTCTTATATTAAACCGGCTTAGGTACATTGCCTATCGTACGTGTCTCTTAGACAGCTTCCGGGGCTGCGTAAAGTACTCTAGATTCTTATAGTTAGTTAGGGCGAGGAACTCGGGAACCGAGCAGAGTTCCCTATCCTACACTTCGTAACACTGTACGACCGCTAGCAACTCCTTGTTATCGATAGGGTAGTTGCACTTAGCTAGGGAGTTCTTCTTAGAGAAGTACGTATATAGGTATAGAAGTCCGTCCCAGCCTACCTATAATAGGATGCCTTCTATGCAGTACCCTAAGGAGTCGGTTTCTAGTATCGTCGTATGTTCTATGTCGAAGGCGGCAAGCGTTGGTCCTGTAGTAAAGAGCTCCTTTAGCTTGTTAAAGCTCCTATTGCACTCGTCTGTCTACTTAAACTGCTTGTCCTTATATGTTAGCTCGACTAGGGGGCGTACGATCTCTAAATAGTTCTGTATAAACTGGCGGTAGAAGTTGGCAAACCTAAGAAATTCCTGTACGCCCTTAACGTTCGTAGGCAGCTTCTATTGCTTAATAGCATTAATCTTCTTCCTATCTATGCTAATGCCTTTCCCTGCCTCGATAATAAACTCTAGGTATTTCGTACGCTATATACCGAATTTGCATTTGTCAATGTTAAGGTACAATCCAGCCTGTTGCAGTTGATCTAGTACCTTCTTAACGTCCTGTACGTAATCTTTATAGGTACTGTCTGTAAAAACCAGGGTGTCGTTAAGGTACACTAAGTAGATATCGTCTAGTAACTCTTGTAGGGACCTGTCAATGTACCTCTAGAAGGTTGCCAGTATATTAGCAAGGCTAAAGGGGGTAACAAGCTACTTAAAAAGACTATATCTCGTATAGAAGGCAGTTATCTATTTACAGCCTTCCTTAATCCGTATCTTATAGAAAGCCGAGACTACGTTAAGCTTAGTAAACTACTTTGCCTTGCTAATCCGTCTAAGAGTCTCCTTAATAAGGGGCAGAGGGTACTAGTCCTTCTTAGTAATTGCGTTAATGCCTCGGTAGTCTACGCAGAAACGCAAGCCGGCCTTGCCCTCCTTATAGACAAACAGTACTAGGGCTCCTACAGACGAGGTACTTGCCTAAATGAAACCTTTAGCAAGCAGGTTGTCTAGTGTCTTGCGCAGTACTAGGAGTTCTCTAGAGGACATTCCGTACAGCAGGCTGTACAGTACCTTAGGCAGACTCCTATCTAGACAGAGCTCTAGATAGATGTCGTAGTTAATCCCTTCTCCTTAGTATAGTAGCAGTTTTAAGGCCGACTTTGGCTCGAAGAGGTCTAGGTATCCTGCGTATTCTCTTAGGAGCTTTGTGTAGGGGTCTGTCGCTTTCTTAGGCGCTAATGCCTTCTTAATGTCTGCAGTCGTAGTGTTGATTTTAGCCTTAGCATTGCTACCCTGCAGAGCCCTCCCTTGGTCTCGGAGCCTCTGCTTCGTCGCTACTAGGTACAGCTGTCCTCGTCTAACGTCCAGCTTGCTCTGCTAGCGCTCTATCTATAGCTTCCCTAGTATTAGGTTATACCCTAACTTGTCCTATACGATATAGAGGTATAAGTCCTGCTTATAGTGTCCCTGTATCTCTATCGTTACTTTTACTATATAGGTAATGTCCGGTCCTCGCCCAGTAATGCCTAGTATACGTACAGGTACAGTAGGGGTCGTCTTAATGTAGTGTCTCTGTACGAAGTCTTCGCTAATTACTCCGTATACTAAACATCCTGTGTTAATTAATGTCCGCGCCGTTGCAGACCCGTTTAGCGTAGGCCGTACAATAAACAGAGTAGTCGTTATGTAGTTGCTCTTAAAAGATAGCTAAGTAGTGCTTTAATTTGGCAATCTATCTCGTATACGCCTCTAGTAGAGCCTTCGCTTAGAGGCTACTCTTTTCCCAACTCGTCGTCGTCTAAGTAGGACTCCTAATCCTCTTGTTAGGGCGCTGTAGTTGCTACCCTTGCAGTAGTCGGCCGTCCCCCTAGGTCTCTCTACTAGCAAAAGCCTGCAATTCTGTACAGTGTAGCCTATCTTGCTACACCGGTAGCAGCTCCCTTCTGCCCTTCTCTTGTCTAGGGTAGCTATGTCTACCTACTGTCCCCTTTTGGCAGCGGCCCTTAGCCGTAAAGTAACGGCTGCTGCTACCCTCGTCGTCGTTAGTTCCTAGTCTATAGCGTCTGTCTGCCGCTAGAGAGGTTGTCGCAACTCGTAAGCGCAGCTTATCTGTCCGAGCCTGTGCTGCTAGTTGTCGACTATCCTAAGGAGGTTACAGAATTCCTCGTACGTAGCTAGTCGCATTACGCCTACTAGTCCTGTTATAATCTCCTTAGAGTAGCCTACCTCTAAGGAGGTAATTTTTATCCTGTCCTCCTATTAGAGACCTCCTACCTCTGCTAGAGTCTAGTCGTATTCTGCGAGGAACTCTCGTACAGTCTTACGTCCTTGCTTTATTGTATTAACCTATAGGAGTGCTCGGCTCTCGCAGTCTAGGTCCTTATAGCTCTTGTCTAGAGCTGCCTAGAGCATCGTCGTCGTAGCTATTGCTGGGTTAGCAATAGCCGTCTCGTAGTACAGCATAATCTGTGCTACTGCCCTGCCCTTTAACCTCCTAAAGAGGTATACTACCTTGTCTTGCTCGGTTAGGTATACTCCTAAGTCGACTAGAAGCTTAGAGCATATCTAGGCAGCCTAGGAGGGATACTCGGCTAGGGCCTTACTATTATAAGTAGTAACGTTAGGGAGTTTGCTCTTAGGGGTCGGGGTGTAGGCTATCGTGTTCGTCGTTATAGGGGTCAGATCGCAATCGGATGCCCTGCGCTGTCGTAGCTCCTGTTCCTGTTAGGAAATTATCGCAGCCTAGTAGTTTACTTGCTGCTTAAGCTGCCTCTTGTGTTCTAGCAGCTCCTTGTACGCGCAGTGCATCTGTCCCTGTATAGCTGTAGATTCTATAGAGATGTCGCTGTCTATCTTCGTTATATTACTGCAGTTACCGACAGTAAGATTAGTTCCTAATATAAGGGCTTAAGAATCTTTATTTAGAAACTTAAGGTTAGGTATCTATATAAAGGAACTAATAGGCAGTTCCTTCGTTGCCTGCTGCTATATAATTTGTACCTACGAAGCCAAGCTAGCAATTTCCCTCTGTATAGGGATTCAAGGTTCGCACTCTGTACAGAGGATCGGGAGTTTCCTCTATACGGCAGTACAGAGTTTTCCCTCCGTTTAGAGGGGCGGCGATTCCCCTCTGTATAGGGCTATAGGGTTCTCCCTCTGTACAGGAGTAGGGTCCTGTCGGTAACTCCGTATAGAGGGTAGGGTCGTACTGGCGCCGCTAAGTCGTAGTCCTTAGGGCGATAGCTAGCTTAGGTCCAGAACCTGGGCTGGACGGCGCCCCCTAACAGTAAGGACCTAGACTGTGCTCTTTCTGGCTATAAGCTCCGGCTTCCGCTCCTCGAAAGCTTAGATAATAGCTAACAGCTCCTTATCGTAGTAGCGTAGTTCTGCTTAGCCTCGTTTATAGATTTGTTAAAGAAAGCTACTAGATAGAGGGTCTCCTCGTCGTTATTATATTAAGAAATAACCCCTACGGTCACTGTATCGGATACGTCTGTCTCTAAATAGATTATCTTTTCTAGTCGGAAGTGCGCTAGCACTAGCGCTAAGGCCACTACTTCTTTTAGCTAATTAAAAGTCTCTGTATGTTGCAGCGGCAGAAAGGGATAGGACCGAGCGATAGGGCGGACCCTCAGAATTTCGGCTCGGCCCTTCCGGACCGAGCCGGGCCTTAGCACACCACCCCCAAAGCTCTCGCCCACTACTACATAGATTCCTTTCCCTCCTCAGTTCGAGATATAGTTATTAAAAAGGCTGTATTAAAATCTTATCTGCGTGCCTGGATTATTATATCTCGAACTCTCTTACTACACTACTACCGCGCTGCGCGAAAGGGATTGTTAAACTATCCGGACACCCGAATAACGCACGCGCACTAGACAAACTAAACAACAGCACTGTAAGATAGCTATAGAGAGCTTCTTAACGGTAGAGAGCGGCGTTACAGGCCAAAGCGGAAGCAGAAGAGAAAAGACTAACAGAGCGAGTAGGCGCTCTAGTGTTATCGATAATAAGTTCATTATCGGAGGTTTTACAGCAGAAGAGACTGCAGAGATTAAGGAACGAATAAACGAATACAAGAAAATCTACGACTGCACACTCGAGCAACTTAAAGATTACGTAAACGAGAACAGAGTAGGAAAGGTCTACGACAGCATAGACCTTATTAAGAAGCTGTTTTACAGAACCCTAGAAGAAAAGGGACAGTTAAGAGAGGAAATCGAGGCAGTAAGAGCCGAGAAGGAATCGGCCGAGATCATTATAGATGTGCTAGAAAACCAAGCGGCGAACCGACTAGCACAACTAAAGACGATAAAGACTCAGTTAGCTAAGATAGAAGCAGCGATGTCGCCGCTACCGCGCCAAGAAGAACCAGTAGAGACCGTCTCGCCGGCGGCCTACAGTTAAGGCGGCACGCTAATAACGTTACTACTAGATCTACCGGCGTTTAGAGGCAGAGATCCTAAGGATTAGGAAGCATTTAAGAAGAAGATAAAGAACAAGATAGACCGCGACTACGCCGGAAACAGTGCCGGAGATAGATTAGCCTACCTAGAGTTACGATTAGAAGGCAAAGCTTTTTCGCTAGTAGCAGACCTGGAAGAGGTAACCGCTAAAGAAGCGATCAAAGCGCTGGATTAACGCTTCGGAGACCCCTTCTGGAAGAAGACGGCCTGTAAGCAGCTGGACAAGATCAACCAGAACTGACAGACGTTTAAGTAATTCTATAGGCTATTCCGAAAATATGCTATTAGGGCCAGAGTGTCGGAAGATAAGCAGCTCCACTTATTAAGGCAGAAGCTGAACCCCGAATTAGCTGCGGCTATAGCGTCGGTAGAAGACGAAGACCTTGAGAGCTTCGTACACTAAGCGAGAGTCACCGCGAGAAATCTAAGCGCTTACGCGAAATTACGCGAATCGAACCAGAAGCCGTTATTAACGCAGGCAACGCGACCCCCTGCACCTTTCCGGAGAGCACCCTAGCAGCCACCTTATCCGTTACCGCGTTCGTCGTTCGTCCCTATATGCTACGCGTATAGAAAGCCTAGTTATATCGCTACGAGATGCCAAGCAACGGCCTAACAGAAGCAGGAGTATTATGTTACGAAGCAGCTGCAGCCGCCGAGAAAGACTATACAGGCTATCGAGCCGGCTCCGAACGATACAGACAGTGTAGACAGTGGAGTGCTACTAAGAATCCTGGGAAAAGACTAGCTAGATAGATAGGCCCCCTATCTAGCAAAGACGATAGGGCACTAACAAGAACTACGTCACTGGAAGAAGAGAGTATTAACAGCTGCAACGATCCGCTCTCGGCGGCGGTGGAAATAAACACGGAAACGGCTATTATCCTTCTAATTACTGTCTACCCCCTCGATAGATCGAGCAAACCACTTTAGCTAAGAGCTTTTATCGACACGGGGGCCCTTATCGGAGCGGCGATCCACTATCGATTGATTCAAAAGCTAATAAAAAGATACGGCTATCCAGTAGAGCTAGCGTCGCCGATACGGATTTCGGCATACAACGGACAGGACACCGAGAGTGTTACGCACTATATGCTATTAAAGACCACCTTAGCAGGTCGCACTACAGAAGCGACGTTCCGAATTATGGATATCGGAAGGTTCGACATTACTATAGGACAGAAATGGATAAAGAACCAGAAAGCCGTTATTAATGTAGGTAAAGGCACCCTTAGATTCAAAAGCCAGCAGACCGAAATCGCCGCTGAATCGGTTACAGTCGCCAACGCTAAACCGAACGTTACGACCATCGAAGTGGCTCCGAAGGATAGTTCCGACCCTTAAGACACGATCAGAATAATGAGTTTAGAAGCTTTAACGACCCTCGCGAGGTCGCCAGACAACGAAATTTACGCTATCTTAATAAAAGACATCGAGGACTACTGGAAAATAATGGCGGAAGAAGAAGTGGATCTATTAGAGGTGTTACTAAAAGAACTCTATAGCTACACTAATGTGTTCTCGAAAGCAGACTCCAACCTACTGCCGCTCCACCGACCGGAATATAACAACAAGATCCAGTTGAAAGAAGGAGCCGCGCTGCCAAGAACCGAACCCCTAAGACGCTTATCGCTGGCCGTGCTAGACTAGGTAGAAGTGTTTGTTCGAGAAAATCTGGTAAAGAAGTTCATTACGCTAAGCTTAGCAGAATATGCGTTACCGATTCTTTTCGTACAGAAACCCGGAGGTGGTCTCCGACTGTGCGTAGATTACCGTAGCCTTAATAAGGTCACTAAGAGAGATGTGTATCCGCTGCCTCTAATCGATAAGACTATACAAAGGGTAGCAAAGGCTAAATGGTTCAGCAAGCTGGATATTCGCTAAGCGTTCTATTAGTTAAGGAACGAGGAAGGACAAACGGAAGACCTTACGACATTCGCTACGCGTATAGGTAATTTCAAGTGGCTAGTAATGCCTTTCGGACTTACTAACGCGCCGGCTATGTAGCAACGCTTTATAAACTACACCTTTATAGACATGCTAGAACAGTTCGTTTCTATCTACTTAGACGACATTCTAATCTACACCGAAGGAACGAGAGAGCAACATACGGACTACATTAAGAGGGTGTTAAAGAGACTCCGCAAGGCCGGATTAAACGCGGACACGAAGAAGAGCGAGTTCTACCAGACTGAAGTTAAATACCTCGGTCTTATCGTAGGAAGAGAAGGAATTCGGATAGATTTATCGAAAGTGGCCGCCGTCGCGGAATAGAAGCAACCGACATCCGGAAACAGTACGCAAATCAGAGCGTTTCTCGGATTCTGTAGCTACTATCGACAGTTTATTAAGAACTTTAGTAAGATAGCGAGACTACTAAACGAAGCATTAAAGAAGGAGGCCGCTGGCCTATAGAACGAGAGGTGCACAGAAGCCTTCAACTAGCTAAAGGAGGCGGTAGCCTTAGCGCTAGTGCTGGCGCACTTCCGACCGGAAAAGATGATCTACGTAGAAACGGACACTTCCGACACAGTAACAGCAGGGGTCCTTTCTTAATACGCTAACGACGACGAGACTCTCTATCTAGTGGCTTTCTTTAGCAAGTCTATAAATAATGCTAAGAGGAACTACGCTATCTATAATAGAGAACTGTTAGCTATTATTCAGGCTTTCGAGGAGTGGAAACCAGAGCTTATAGCTAGACAGAGCACGGTCTAGGTCCTTACGGACCACTAGTTACTGACCTACTTTAGAAAGACGCAGAAGCTATTACGCTGCCAGGCTAGGTAGGCCGCCTACTTGTCCGGATTCGACTTTAAGATTACTTATCGACCTGGAGCTTAAAATAGAAAGGCTGATGCGCTAACGAGAAGAGAAGGAAAGACTAGCCGCGCGAAAGAAGACCCGAACATGTTTCAGAAAGTGCTGACAGAACGAATAGTAGACGCCGAGGTATTGAAAGAGGTAGGGATCTGTGCGATAGAGCCGCCGATTAAAGAAGAGACGCTGCACGAGAAAGTGGAACGGCTCAATTAGCAGCAGAAGCTCGGCAAAACCGGCTTAGGGAAACTGATCGTTCCGGAAGAACTAATTACAGAGGTTATCCAGCTAGTCTATAGTTCTAAAGATGTTGGTTATACAGGATCGAAGAAGACGATAGAAGCTATAAGAACGACCTACTAGTTTCTACGAATCTTCGAGCGGATACATCGGTTTATCACTAACTGTTACGTGTGCCGAGCAGCGAAGCTACGTTACGGCCTTCCGGCCGGCCTGTTAAAGCTACTTCCGGATCCTAGAGAAACTATCGCAGCACATTACGATAGATTTCATAACCGGCCTGCTGGTTTCCGATGGATATAACGCTACGCTTAATGTAGTGGATCGACTAAGCAAAGAACGCTATTTCATCCCCTGTAGAGCTAAGGATAAAGGAATACTGTAGAAGAAACGGCGAGAATGCTGATCCAGCACGTATGGAAGCACTACGGCCTGCCGGACACTATTACTACGGATAGGGTCCTCAATTCACTGCCGACGTATAGAAAGCCATTAACCAAGCCCTCGGAATTCGTAGAAAGCTTAGCACGGCCGCTTACCCTTAGACCGACGGCCAGTCTAAAGTAGCTAACCGAGAGATAGAGAAATATCTGAGAATCTTCTGCGGCCATTATCAAGCAGAATGGGTTAAGGTGTTGCCGATGGCCGAATTCTGCGCCAATTCTGCACGATTAGAAGCTACATTACTAGCGCCGTTCGAGATAACCTACAGTTATCTTCTAAGGATAAGCTTTCAACCGCCAAACGAACCCAGCCCTTTAGAACCTTCCACCGCCACCTCGTCGAAGAGAATCACTACAGCAGCGGCAGAAGCGCTTAGATCTTAGATAGAAGAAGCGATTAGGGTAGCAAAGGAGGCGATGGAATCGGCTTAGAAAAAGATAGTAACTCGAGCTAATAGAAAGAGGTTACTAATAGAATTTAAGGAAGGCTAAAAGGTATAGCTCAACACGCGGAACCTGAGGCTAAAAGGCAACACGAAGCTTAACCCTCGTTACGTAGGTCCGTTTAAGATAGTAGAAAAGAGGTCGCCAGTAACCTACCGGCTCTAGCTGCCGAAATCGTTCCGGATCTACGATATCTTCTATTCGGACCTGTTAGGTTTAGACCCTAAAGACGGCCTTCCGGAACAGGGGTTCGCCGAACCCCTGTCGGTAGAGATAAACAGCGAAGAAGAAGAGTAGGAGGTAGAAGACGTAATCGATATAAGAAAACGAAGAGGATCTATCGAAGCGAGGATCTCATAGAAAGGATAGCTAGAAGACTACGAATAGTATCCGGCCGAGAACCTCCGGAATTCGGCGGCGGTGCTAAGAGAATTTTACGTCCGGAATCTGAGAAAGCCGCGACCCGAGTAGCTAGGAAATTGATGAATCCAGAAGAAGAAGAAAAGCCGCGTCCGCTCTATCGATAAAGAAACCGATAAAGACGATCGTAGCAGTCGCTTTGCCGGAGTCTTCGACTTAGCCACTACCTATCTTCGCATCGGCAGGCAGCTCGCCGACGCCGTAAATCGGCGTCGGCGCCGCCGGCCCTGCGATAGGTAAGGGCTTTAGTAGAGAAAGAAAAAGAAGAAGACGGCGAGAGGCAGATAGATCTATATAGACCTACGAGACAGCGTATAGACCGGTCAAGCCGCAGCTCGGGTAACCGCTGGCTCCGATCAGATAGAACGGATTAGATAGACGACAAGTGAAGACGTCAGATAGTAACGATGTAAAAAAAAAATGGAGGAACAGATAACTAAGCGGTCGAGGGCGACCGCTGATAAGGGAGGGGGGTAATGTTGCAGCGGCAGAAAGGGGTGGGACCGAGCGATAGGGCGGACCCTCAGAATTTCGGCTCGGCCCTTCCGGACCGAGCCGGGCCTTGGCATACCACCCCCAAAGCTCTCGCCCACTACTACATAGATTCCTTTCCCTCCTCAGTTCGAGATATAGTTATTAAAAAGGCCGTATTGAATCTTATCTGCGTGCCCGGATCACTGTACACTTCTTATTCTATAGGCTAGCGGCCTCCTTCTTTAGTGCCTAGTTTAGGAGTCTTGCTATCTTGCTAAAGTCCTTAATAAATCGTTGATAGTAGCTGCAGAATCCGAGAAAAGCTCCGATCTAGGTAGTGTTTCCAGACTTCGGCTGCTTCCACTCTGCGACAGTAGCGACCTTTGAAGGGTCTATCCGAATTCCTTCTCTTCTAACGATAAGACCGAGATATTTGACCTTAGTCTAATAGAACTCGCTTTTTAAGGGGCGCCGTCCAGCCAGGTCCTGGACCTAAGCTAGCCGTCGCTCTAAGGATTGCGACTTAGCAGCGCTAGCACGACCCCTTACCCTATACAGAGGGAGAATCCTACAGCCCTGCATAGAGGGAAATTGCCGCCTCTCTGTACAGAGGAAAAACTCTGTATCCCTGTATAGAGAGAAACTCCTAACCCTCTGTATAGAGCGAAAACCTTATACCCCTATATAGAGGGAAATTGCTAGCTTAGCTTTGTAGGTACAAATTGTACAGCAGCAGACGACGAAAGAACTGCCTATCAGTTCCTTTATATAGATACCTAGCTTGAAGTTTCTAAACTAAGATTCTTAAACCCTTTACATTAGGAACTAATCTTACTATCGGTAACTGCAGTAATATAGCGAAGATAGACAGCGATATCCCTATAGAAACCGCGGCTATAGAGGATCCTATGCAGCGTATATATGCAGAGCTAATAGCTTGTACGAACTAGCTCGAAACATAGAGGGGCTACTAGGCTACGACGATTTCCTAACAGGAACAGGAGCTCCGACAGCTTAGGGCGTCCAGTTGCGACCCGACCCCTACGACGACGACGACGAACACGACAGCCTACACTGCGGTCCCTAAGAGCAAACTCCCTAACGTTACTACCTACGATAGTAAGGCACCGGCCGAGTACCCCTCTTAGGCTGCCTAGATACGCTCTAAGCTTCTAGTCGACTTAGGAGCATACCCGACTAAGCTTAACAAGGTAGTGTACCTCTTTAGGAGGTGAAAGGGCAAGGCAGCAGCACGAATTCTACTGTACTACGAAACGGCTATTGCCAACCCAGCAATAGCAACTACGACGATACTCTATGCAGCTCTTAACAGGAGCTATAGGGACCTAGACTGCAAGAGTCGAGCTCTTATACAGCTTAATACTATAAAGCAAGAACGCAAGTCCGTATAGGAGTTCCTCGCAGAATACGACTAAACCCTACCTAAAGTAGAAGTCCTTAGTTAGGAGGACAGGTTAAAGGTAACTACCCTAGAAGTTGGACTCTTTAGGGAGATTATAACAGGACTGGTAGGCGTAATGCGACTAGCCTCGTACAAGGCGTTCTGTAATCTCCTTAGGATAATTAACGACTAACAGCGCAGGCTCGGACAGATAAGCTGCGCCTACGAGATACGACAGCCCCTCTATTAGCAGCAGGACGCTATAGACTAGGAACTAACGACGACGACGAGAGTAGCGGCAGCTGTTACTGTACGACTAAGGGCCGGCGCTAAGAGGGCACTGTAGGTAGACGCAGCTACCCTAGACAAGAGACGAGCAGAAGGGAGCTGCTACCGGTATAGCTAGATAGGGCATACTGTACGGAATTACAGGCTTTTGCTAGCAGAGAGACCTAGGGGACGGCCGGCCACTGCGAGGGTGGCAACTGCAGCACCCTAACATAAGACCTAAGAGTTCCCCTTAGACGACAACGAGTTAGGAAAAGAGTAGCCTCTAAGCGAAGGCTTAGCTAGAGGCATATACGAGATAGATTGCTAAATTAAAGCACTACTTAGCTATCTTTTAAGAGTAACAAATAACGACTACGCCGTTTATCGTACGACCTACGCTAAACAGGACCACTACTACGCGGACGCTAATTAACACAGAGTGTTTAGTGTACGGAGTAATTAGCGAAGATTTCGTATAGAAACACTATATCGAGACGACCCCTACTGTACCCGTATGCATGCTAGGCATTACTAGACGAGGACCGGACATTACCTATATAGTAAAAGTGACGATAGGGCTATAGGGACACTACGAGCAGGACTCGTACTTCTACCTCGTACGAGACAAGTTAGGGTATAACCTGATATTAGGGAAACTATAGATAGAACGCTAGCAGGGCAAGCTCGATGTCGGACGAGGACGCCTCTACCTAGCAGCGACAAAGCAGAGACCCCGAGACCAAGGGAGAGTTCTACAGAGAGGCGATGCCAAAGCCGAGGTCAACACTGCGACTATAGACATTAAGAAAGCCTTAGCGCCGAAGAAAGTAACAGACCCCTGTACGACGCTCCTATTAGAATACGCGGAATACCTAGACCTCTTCGAACCAAAATCGGCCTTAAAACTGCCCCTACATCGAGGAGAAGGAATCGACTACGATATCTAGCTCGAGCCCCGTCTAGATAGAAGCCTGCCTAAAGTACCGTACAGCCCTCTGTACGGCATATCCTCTAGAGAACTCCTAGTACTGCGCAAGACACTAGACGACCTACTTGCCAAAGGATTTATTCGCGCAAGTACGTCGTCGGCCAGAGCCCTAGTACTGTTTGTTTAAAAAGAAGGCTCGGCTAGCTTACGTTTCTACGTAGACTATAGAGGCATTAACGCGATTACTAAGAAGGACTAGTACGCCCTACCCCTTATTAAGGAGACCCTTAGACGAATTAGCAAGGCAAAGTAGTTTACAAAGCTTAACGTTGTTTTAGCCTTCTACAAGATATAGATTAAGGAAGGATACGAATAGATAACCGTATTCTGTATAAGGTACGGACTTTTCGAGTAGCTTGTTACCCCCTTTAGCCTTGCGAATGCGCCGGCAACCTTCTAGAGGTACATTAACAAGTCTTTGCAAGGACTTCTAGACGACATCTGCTCTGTATATCTTAACAATACCCTAGTATTTACAGACGGCATCTACAAGGACTACGTACGAGATATTAAGAAGGTGTTAGACTGTCTGCAGCAGGCTGGATTGTACCTCGACATCGACAAATGTAAATTCGGTATATAGTGTACGAAATACCTAGGGTTTATTATCGAGGTAGGGAAAGGCATTAGTATAGACGGGAAGAAGATTAATGCTATTAAGCAATAGAAGCCCCCTACAAGTGTTAAGGGCGTACAGGAATTCCTTAGGTTTGCTAACTTCTACTGCCAGTTTATACAGAACTACTTAGAGATCGTACACCCCCTAGTTAAACTAACATATAAGGACAGACAGTTTGCCTAGACAGAGGAATGTAACAAGAGTTTTAATAAGCTAAAGGAGCTCTTTACTACAGGACCAACGCTTGCCGCCTTTAACCTAGAACGTACGACGATACTGGAAACCGACTCCTCGGGATACTATATAGGAGGTATCCTCTTATAGGTAGGTCTGGACGGCCTTCTATACCTATACGCGTATTTCTCTAAGAAGAACTCCCTAGCTAAATGGAACTACCCTATCTATAACAAGGAATTGTTAGCAGTCGTATAGTGTTGCAAGGTATAGGATAGAGAACTCCGCTTAGTTCCTAAGTTCCTCGCTCTAACCGACTATAAGAATCTCGAGTACTTTACGCAGCCCCGGAAGCTTTCTAAGAGATACGTACGATAGGCGATGTATCTAAGCCGTTTTAATATAAGACTCTAGTACTGTAAAGGAAAGGACAACAGTAGGGCCGACGCTCTATCCAGACAAGACTAAGACATACTAGCAACGTACGACGACAAACGACTAAAATTACGAACATTCTAGATGTTTAAGGAAGAACCAGGTAAGGAGACTATCCGCCTAGCAGCAGTACATATATAGGAACCCTAGCTATAGGCGTAGGAAGAGGCAGTAGAAAAGCACGACGTTTACTAAGGTGCCTATACAGCGATCTAAGGAGGACAGCGGAAGCTCCCTACAGAGCTCTACCTTACGGTATTAGCAGCAGAGTGCATAGTAGACGAGGAGAACAATCTGAAGTTCCAGAATCGGATTTAGGTCCTAGCAGACGAGAAGCTCTGTACGAGCTTAATACAATAGGCATACGACTCGATAGCAACTAGACGCCTAGGGCGCGAGGAGACGTACAGCATCGTTACTAGGGATTACTACTAGCCGGCAATAGCCAAGGACATCTATAGGTTCGTACAGAACTGCGATGTCTGCAGACAGACGAGGCCCTAGCGTAAACTAAAGCACAGCCTATTAAAGCCCCTATTAATACCGGACCGGCTCTAGCAAGACCTAACAGTAGACTTTATCACAGACCTCCCTAAGAGCGACGGACAGCGTAACATTATAGTAGTAACGGACAAGCTAACGAAGGAGGTAATATTAGAGGAAATAGACTCTATTATAGCTAAGGACACTGCCTAGGCATTTATACAGACAACGTTTAGCAAGCACGGATTCCCTAGGTTAATTGTGTCCAACTAGGGTATACAGTTTACGAACTAGCTCTAAGCGAGGGTCTGCTAGTTGTTAAATATAGAACGCCGTCTATCGACTGTATAGTACCTATAGACAGACGGCGCAACAGAAAGGGCCAACTCGACACTAGAAGCGTACCTCTAGGTATACGTTAACTATAACTAGACTAATTAGAACCGCCTCCTTCCTATAGCAGAGCTAGCTATTAACAGCCGTACGGCTAACGCTACAGGTCTGTCCCCCTTCTTTATAGCCTATAGGTACGACTACTCTCTGCTCCCCCCGACTCTAAGCAATATTACTCTATGCCCTGTACGTTCCCCAATTTAGCAAGGGGAAGCTATCGTACAGACGATTACGAAAGCCTACTAATAGGCGAAAGCGAGCCTTGCTATAGCCTAACAGACTGCAGAAGAACAGGCTAACAAGGGACGGCAGGCTGCACCTAGGTACGAGGCAGGGGATAAAGTATAGCTAAACTAGCGTAATATTTGTATAGACCGGCTAAGCAAGAAACTAGACTAGAAGAACCGGAGGTTTACAGTAGTCCGGCCAGTAGGGACATACACCGTACGACTTAACACTCCCCTAGGGATCTATCCAGTTTTCTATATAGACCTCGTATAGCTAGCATATACAGACCCCCTCCTACGTTAGACGACGGACGACTTACGCCCCCTAGCAATAATTACTAAGGGCTAGGAAGAGTATAAGGTAGAAGAAATCCTTAAGAGCTAGAAGAAGCAGAAGAGGTTAGAATACCTAGTTAAGTAGACAGGGTAGGCAGAGCCTATATAGAAACTGTACGAGGCCCTTTAGGACACATTAGCACTAGATAGGTAGGAAGAGAAACACCCTGTTAAACAGTTGCAGTAACACTGTACTGTACAGGGTGGGACAGATAGCAGCTATAGGACTAGGCAGCTATAAGAAACATTAGGCAGCTATAGAGAGCAGCTACAAGGGATGTAGGGCAGCTACAGGAGACATTAGGCAGCTGCAGAAGTCAATAGGCAGCTGCAGACAAGACTGGGTAGCTACAGAGGACATTAGTCCTAAGGAGTACGACTTAGCTACGCTAGCAAGACCTAGCTAGACTAAGTTCTAACCTAGCCTGGCTAAGTCGGCATCCCCTCCCCCTACACCCTATATAGAGGGAATTCTCAGCACCCCTATACAGAGGAAAATCCTGCAACCCTATACAGAGAGAAAACCCTGCTCCCCTACCTAGGGAGAAATCTCTGCACCCTTATACAGAGGGAAATCTCTGCACCCTTGTACAGGGAAATTGCTAGCTTGCTTTATAGGTACAAAATATACAGTAGCAGACAACGAAGGAACTGCCTATTAGTTCCTTTATATAGATACCTAGCTTTAAATTTCTAAACTAAGATTCTTAAATCTATTACATAGAAAAGAGGTCGCTAGTAACTTATTAGCTCTAGCTACCGAAGTCGCTCCGGATCTACGATGTTTTCTATTTGGATCTGTTAAGTCTGGACCCTAAGGACGGTCTTCTAGAACAGGAGTTTACTGAACCCCTACTAATCGAGATAGACAGTAAAGAAGAAGATTAGGAGGTAGAAGATATAATAGATATAAGGAAGATAAGAGGGTCTATCGAAGTAAGGATCTTATAGAAGGGGTAGCTAGAAGACTATAAATAGTATCTGGTTAAGAATCTGCGAAATTCGGCAGAGCTATTAAGGGAGTTTTATGCCTAGAACCCGAAGAAGCTAAGACCTAAGTAGCTCCGAAGCTAATAGCTCTAGAAGAGATAGAAGAAGAAGAAAGGCTGCGTCCGCTCTATTAGTGCGAAAACCGATAGAAACGATCGCGATAGTGCACTTTGGTCTCCGATTACACTGTTACCGCCTGCCGGCTTTGCAGGTCGGATAATAACAGTAAAGTCGGAGATAACGCCACCGCTTTAGTGCTCTTAGTAATAGTCTTCGTCTTCGCTAATACTAACCGCCGGCCCTGCCGGACGGATAATAACAGCAAAGAACGAAGCCGACGCTATTAAAGCAGCCTTACGGTAGCACTTAAGGCCTTAGTAAAGAAGAAAGAAGAAGAAGAGATAGCGCGCTGCGTGTTGCAGCAGCAGAAAGGGGTGGGACTAAGTAATAGGGTAGACCCTTGGAATTTCGGCTCGGCCCTTCCAGACCGAGCCGGGCCTTAGCACACCACCTCTAAAGCCCTTACCTACCGCCGCATAGATTCCTTTGCTTCCTTAGTTCGAGATATAGTTA
Source organism: Pseudocercospora ulei (assembly GCA_016165855.1). Classification (NCBI taxonomy): domain Eukaryota; kingdom Fungi; phylum Ascomycota; class Dothideomycetes; order Mycosphaerellales; family Mycosphaerellaceae; genus Pseudocercospora; species Pseudocercospora ulei. The sequence goes on along the minus strand of JACWNB010000025.1, from coordinate 198,311 downwards.
TTAAAACAGCCGTATTGAATTATATCTACGTGCTCGGATTATTATATCTCGAACTCACTTACTATACTAACCCTACGCTACGCGAAAGGGTCCGTTAAACTATCTAGCTACCCGAATAACGTATGCGCACACTACAAACCAAAACACCAGCACTATAAGAAGACTATAGAGGGCTTCTTAACAGTGGAGGGCGGCGTTACAGGCCGTAGCGGAAAAAGAAAGACTAACAGAGCGAGGGATAGGCACACTAGCATCCTCGACGATAGAACGGCTACTAAGGGCCTTGCAGAAGAAGAGACAGATAAAGCGAAGAAGGGTATAGCGGGCTATGCGGAGCTGTACGCACGCACGCCGGATAAAATAGAAGAATATCTAGCAGAACATAGAGCTAGGAAGGTGTTCGACATTATTACCTTTATCGAGAAGAAGTTTTATAAGAACATAGAAGAGAACAGGCGACTAAGAGAGGAAATAGAAGCGGTAAAAGTCGAGAAGGAATCGGCAGAGACTATTATCGATGGGCTAGAAAACTAGGCGGCAAATCGACTAGCACAACTAAAGGCGATAAAGGCTTAGTTAGCTAACATAGAAGTAGCAATGTCGTCGGCGCCGCTACTATATCGAGAAAAACAAGCAGAGACTGCTTTACCGGCGGCCTGCAGTTAAGGTAGCACCTCGATAACGTTACTACCTAACCTACCGGCGTTTAGGGGCGGAGACCCTAAAGACTAGGAGGCATTTAAGAAAAAGATAAAGAACAAGATAGACCGCGATTATGCTAGAAACAGTAAAGAAGACAGATTGGCCTACCTAGAATCGCGATTAGAAGGTAAAGCTTTTTCGTTAGTAGCGGACCTAGAAGAGGCAACCGCCGAAGAAGCAATCAAAGCACTGGATTAACGCTTCGGAGACCCCTTCTGAAAGAAAACGGCCTGTAAGCAACTAGATAAGATCAACCAGAACCGGCTAACGTTTAAGGAGTTCTACGGACTATTCAGAAAATATGCTATTAGAGCTAAAGTGTCAGAAGATAAGCAGTTACACTTACTAAGGCAGAAGCTGAACCCTGAACTGGCCGCAGCTATAGCTTTAGTAGAAGACGAAGACCTCGAGAGCTTCGTGCACCGAGCGAGAGTTACTGCTAGAAACCTAAGCGCCTACGCGAAATCGGCATTGCGCGAACTGATTTAGAAGCAGTCGGCGCCGACAACACGACCCCCTGCTCCTTTCTGACGAGGCCCTACCTAGCAGCTATCTTATTCGCTGTGCTCGTCTTTCGTCCCTACCTGCTATGCGTACAGAAAACCTGGCTATATTGCTACTAGATACCAAACGACGGCTTAACAGAAGCAGTAGTATTGCGCCGCCAAGCTACCGCCACCGAGGAAGACTATCTAAGCTATAGAGCCGGTACCGAATAACACCGACAGCGTAGACAGTAGAGTACTATTAAGAATCCTGGGAAAAGACCAGCTGGACGGATAGGCCTTCTATCTAGCAACGACAATAGGGCACCGACGTAATCTACATTACTAGAAGAAGGGAGCATTAACAGTTGTAACCACCTGCTCTCGGCGGCGGTAGAAGTAAATACGGAAACCGCTATTATCCTTCTGATTACTGTCTACCCCCTCGATAGCTCGTACAGCCCCCTTTAGTTAAGAGCCTTTATCGACATAGGAGCGCTTATCGGAGCGGCGATCTACTATCGATTGGTTTAGAAACTAATAAAAGGATACAGTTATCCTGTAGAGCTAGCGTTACTGACGCGAATTTCGGTATACAACAGACAAGACACTAAGAGTGTTACGCATTATGTGCTATTAAGAACCACCCTAGCTGGTCGCACTACAGAAGCAACGTTCCAAATTATAGATATCAGAAGGTTTGACATTATTATAGGGCAGAAATAGATAAAGAACCAGAAAGCTGTTATTAACGTAGGTAAAGGCACACTTAGATTCAAAACTTAGCAGAGCAGCGTCGTCGCCGCCGAATCGGTCACCGCCGTCGCCGCGAAACCGAACGTTACAACTACCGGAGCGGTTCCGATCGATCGGTCCGACCCTCTAGACACGATTGGAATAATAAGCTCGGAAGCTTTAACGACCCTTGCAAGGTCGCCGGACAATAAGATCTATGCTATCTCGATAAAAGACATCGAAGACTACTAAAAGATAATAGCGGAAGAAGAAGTAGACCTGTTAGAGGTGTTACCGAAAGAACTCTATAGCTACACTAATGTGTTCTTAAAAGCTAACTCTAACCTCATGCCGCTCTATCGACCGGAATACGACAACAAGATCTGATTGAAAGAGGGAGCTACGATGCCGAGAACCAAACCCCTAAGACGATTATCGCCGGCCGAGCTAGACTAAGTAGAGGTGTTTGTTCGAGAAAACCTAGTAAAGAGGTTTATTACGCCGAGCTCTGCTAAGTATGCATTACCGATTCTTTTCGTACGAAAACCTAGAGGCAGTCTCCGACTGTATATAGACTACCGAGGCCTTAATAAGGTTACTAAGAGAGATGTGTATCCGCGGCCGCTAATCGACGAGACTATACAGCGAGTAGCTAAAGCTAAGTGGTTTAGCAAGCTGGATATTCGCTAAGCGTTCTACTAACTAAGGAACGAGGAAGGACAAACGGAAGATCTTACGACATTCGCTACGCGTATAGGCAATTTTAAGTAGTTGGTAATGCCTTTCGGACTTACTAACGCACCGGCTGTATAGCAACGCTTTATAAACTACACCTTTATAGACATGCTAGAACGGTTCGTGTCTATCTACCTAGACGACATTCTTATCTACACTAATAGAACGAGAGAGCAGCATACGGACTATATCGAGAGAGTGCTAACGAGGCTCTGCAAGGTCGGACTAAACGCGGACACGAAGAAGAGCGAGTTCTATTAGACTAAGGTCAAATATCTCGGCCTTATCGTCGGAAGAGAAGGAATTCGAATAGATTCCTTAAAGGTCGCCGCCGTCGCAGAGTAGAAGCAGCCGAAATCCGGAAACACTACCTAAATCAGAGCGTTCCTCGGATTCTGCAGCTACTATCGATAGTTTATTAAGGACTTTTGCAAAATAGCAAGACCCCTAAATAAGGCATTAAAGAAGGAGGCCGCTAGCCTAAAGAATAAGAAGTGCACAGAGGCTTTTAATCGACTAAAAGAAGCAGTGGCCTCGGCGCCAGTACTGGCGCACTTTCGACCGGAAAAGACGATATATCTAGAGACAGACACATCCGATACAGTAACTGCAGGGGTCCTTTCTCAGTATAATAAGGCCGACGAGACCCTCTATCTAGTAGCTTTCTTTAGCAAATCTATAAATAAAGCTAAGCGGAACTACGCTATCTACAATAAGGAGCTACTAGCTATTATCCAGACTTTCGAGGAGTGGAAGCTGGAGCTTATAGCTAGAAAGAGCACAGTCCAGGTCCTTACAGACTACCAGTTACTGACCTATTTTATAAAGACGCAGAAGCTATCGCGCCGCCAAGCCTAGTAGGCCGCCTACTTATCCGGATTCGACTTTAAGATTACCTATTAACCCGGAGCTCAAAATAGAAAAACTAACGCGCTAACGAGAAGAGAAGGGAAGACTAGCTACGCGAAAGAAGATCCGAACATGTTCCAGAAGCTGTTAAACGAACAGATAGTAGACACTAAGGTGTTAAAGGAAGTAGGGATCTGCACGATAGAACCGCCGACCGAGGAAGAGACGCTCTACGAGAAAGTAGAACGGCTTAATTAGCAGCAGAAACTCGGCAAAACCGGCTTAAGGAAGCTAATAGTTCTAGAAGAACTAATTACTAAGGTTATCTAGTTAGTCTATAGTTCTAAGGATGTTGGCTACGCCGGCTTAAAGAAGACAATAGAGGCCGTAAGGACAGTCTACTGGTTTCCGCGAATCTTCGAGCGGATCTACTAATTTATCGCTAACTGTTACGCATTTCGAGCAGCGAAACTACGTTATAGTCTTCCGGCCAGTTTATTAAGGCTACTTCCGATCCCTAAGAAACCGTAGCAGCACATTACGATGGATTTCGTAACCGGCCTGCCGGATTCCGATAGATATAATGCTACGCTTAACGTAGTGGACCGACTAAGCAAAGAACGCTACTTTATCCCCTACCGAGCGAAGGATAAAGGAACTACTGCAGAAGAGACAGCGAGAATGCTAATTCAGTATATATAGAAGCACTATAGTCTGCCGGACACTATTACTACAGATAGGGTCCTTAATTCACTGCTAATGTATAGAAGGCTATTAATCAAGTTCCCGGAATTCGCAGAAAGCTTAGCACAGCTGCTTACCCTTAGACCGATAGTCAATCCGAAGTAGCCAATCGGAAGATAGAAAAATATCTACGAATCTTCTGCAGTTATTATTAAGCAGAATGGGTTAAGGTGTTGCCGATAGCCGAATTCTGCGCTAATTTAGCACAGTTAGAGGCTACCTTACTAGCGCCGTTCGAGATAACTTATAGTTATCTTCCGAGGATAAGCTTCCAACCGCTAAACAAACCCAGCTCTTCGGAACCTTCTACCGCCACTTCGTTAAAGAGAGTCGCCGCCGCTGCGGCAGAAGCGCTTAGAGCTTAGATAGAAGAAGCGGTTAGGGTAGCAAAGGAGACGATAGAATCGGCTTAGAAGAAGATAGTAACTCGAGCTAATAAAAAGCGGTTACTAATAGAATTCGAAGAAGGCCAAAAGGTGTAGCTAAACACGCGAAACCTAAGGCTAAAAGGTAACGCTAAGCTTAACCCCCGCTATATAGGTCTATTTAAGATAGTAGAAAAGAGGTCGCTAGTAACTTATTGGCTCCAGCTACCGAAGTCGTTCCAGATCTACGATATCTTCTATTCGGATCTGCTAAGCCTAGACCCTAAAGACGGCCTTCTAGAACAGGAGTTCGCCGAAGCCCTACTAATTAAGATAGATAGTAAAGAAGAAGAATAGGAGGTAGAAGACGTAGTAGATATAAGAAAGATAAGAGGGTCTATCGAAGCAAGGATCTTATAGAAGGGATAGCCGGAAGACTATAAATAGTATCTAGTCGAGAATTTCCGGAATTCGGTAGAGCTGCTAAAGGAGTTTTATACGCGGAATCTAAAGAAGCCAAAGCCTGGGTAGCTCCGAAGCTAATAGCTACAGAAGAAGAAGAAAAGCCGCGTCCGCTCTATCGGTGCGGAAGCTAATAGAAACGATCGTAGCGATCGCTTAGCTAGAGTCCTCGATACTACCACCCCTAAGGGGGTAATGCCGAAGATAGCGCTACCGCTTCGGTACGACCGACAACGACGCCGCCCTAAACAAGAAAGGCTCGCGGCCGATCGATTTCGTAAAGCAGCGTCGGCGCCAGCAGCTTTGCAATAGCGCTCAAGGCCGTAGTAGAGAAGAAAAAGAAGAAAAGATAGCGCTGCCGAACGCATCTATATAGACCTCTGCAGCGACGCACAGGCCAGCTACACCGCAGCTTAGATAGCTGCCAGCTCAGATCAGATAGCTCCAATTAGAAGGACGCTAAGTAAAGGATTTAGATAGCGACGATATAAGAAGGAGATAAGGAAAGGAGGATGTTCTCGAAATAGAAGAAAAGAGGAGGTAACGTCGAACTTAATAAGGATTTTCTATGGAAGGAGCTGCGAATTAAGCGAGAGAAAAAGATAATAAAGCGGAAGCAGAAGATAAAGAAGAAGGGCGAAAAAAAGAGACATAAGTAAGCGGTCGAGGTCGACCGCTAGTAAGGGAGGGGGGTGGTGTTGCGGCGGCAGAAAGGGGTAGGACTAAGTAATAGGGTAGACCATTAGAATTTCGGCTCAGCCCTTCCGGACCGAGCCGAGCCTTGGCACACTACCCCTAAAGCCCTTACGCACGCCGCATAGATTTCTTTCCTCCCTTAGTTTAAGATATAGTTATCAAAACAGCCGTATTAAATTATATCTGCATGCTCGGATCACTGCAGGTAGATCTATATAGACCCTCTACAGCAGTGCACAGGCTAGTTACACTGCAGCTTAGATAGCTGTCGGCTTAGGTCAGATAGCTCCGATTAGATAGACGCCAAGTAAAGGACTTTAGATAGCGACGATATAAGAAGAAAGAAGACAACAAAAGAACGATGTTTTCGAGATAGAAGAAAAGAAGAGGTAACGTTAATTTTAAGAAGAATTTTCGTAAAAGGAGCTGTAAACCGGACAGAAGAAGAGGATAAAGAAGCAGAAGAAAAGGAAGAAAAGAAAGACGAATTAAAAAAGAAAAAAAGAAGAAAGAGGCAGAAGGGATAAGTAAGCGGTCGAGGGCGACCGCTAATAAGGGAGGGGGGTAGTGTTACAGTAGCAGAAAGGGGTAGGACTAAGTAATAGGGTAGACCCTTAGAATTTCGGCTCGGCCCTTCTGGACCGAGCCGGGCCTTAGCATGCCACCCCTAAAGCCCTTACCTACTACTATATAGATTCCTTTCCCTCCTTAGTTCGAGATATAGTTATTAAAACAGCTGTATTAAATTATATCTACGCGCTCGGATTAGTAACAATCTCTAGCATTAGGGAGGCGCTAACGCGCTATACACGCCTTAGCTAGGGCACGCCGGCCTAAAGCGGAAGCAAAACAACAAACAAGCAGACCCTAGCTATGCGTATAAGCTGTACGCCTACCTTAACCCAAATCCAAGCCTGTATTGTAGGTAACGCAGTCTATAGCCTTAATAGCCGCTAGGCATAGGAGCTAGCTAATAAACTGCAAGCAATTAGCAGGTACCCTATATAGGGAAGGTAACACAAGGAACGTACCTAGCGCACTCTCTTACTAATTACAGTAAGGTAGACTATAGTCTAGCAGCGTACTGCTAGCTGTTCTTGCTTAGTTACCAACGCGTAGTTAGCAGCCTAGCGGCTAGCGGCCGTCCTACTAGTATAGCTAGCGTATGTATAGACGCGTCGTATAAGCTCTGCGAGCCTAGCAAGATACTTATAAAACTCGTCCTTGTAGCCTACTGTACTACGCAGGAGCTCGTCCTCCTCTAGGAATTCCTAGATTAGGGGCGCGACGACTGGCTAATAGCTATAGTGTCTAGAGGTACAGTATACATACGAGTGCAGTGTATAGGAGTCGAATAACCTCTCTATATATGTTAGGGGTTCAAGAATCTTAGTTCAGAAACTTGAAGTTAGGTATATACATAAAGGAACTAATAGGCAGTTCCTTCGTCGTCTGCTACTGTACAATTTGTACCTACAAAGCAAGCCAGCAATTTCCTTCTGTACTAGGGTGCAGGAATTCCCCCCCCTATACAGAGGTGCAGAGATTTCCCTCTGTACAGGGTGCAGGGGGAAAGGGACGTCGACTCGGCCGGGCCCAGTTATGCTAGCGCTGCTAAGTCGTACTCCTTAGGGCGACAGCCGGCTTAGGTCCAGGACCTAGCAGGACGGCGTCCCCTAACAATATACAGCTCCTATAGGCTGTCTATTAAGAGATTAGCAAAGGTACTACTAACAAGGTATAGAACAAACTTACTGTCTTTAGAGACCTGCTAGAGGCACTGTATACACCCTAGGTGTTACGGCGGCAGAAAGGGGTAGGACTGAGTAATAGGGTAGACCCTTGGAATTTCGGCTCGGCCCTTCCGGGCCGAGCCGGGCCTTGGCACCACCACTACGAAAGCCCACCACCACTACCACATAGATTCCTTTCCCTCCTTAGTTCGAGATATAGTTATCAAAAAGGCCGTATTGAATCATATCTGCGTGCCCGGATCATTATATCTCGAACTCACTTACTACACCAAACCCCGCGCTGCGCGAAAGGGCCCGTCGAACTATCCGGACGCTCGAATAACGTACGCGCACACACACACCAAAACAACAACCCCTAAGGCACCGTAAGAAGATAGAAGGCTTCTCGACGGTAGAGAGCGGCGTTATAGGCCGCAGCAGAAGTAGGAAAGGAAAGACTAACAGAGCGAGTAGGCGCTCCAGTGTAATTAATAATAAGATTATCATTAGCGGTTTTACAGCGGAAGAGACTGCGGAGGTCAAGGAACGAATAGCCGAATATAAGAAGATCTACGACTGTACGCTTAAGGAACTGGAAGACTATGTAAACGAGAATAGAATAGGGAAGGTCTACGACGGCATAGACCTTATCGAGATGCTGTTTTACAGAACGCTGGAAGAGAACAGACAACTAAGAGAAGAAACTAAAGCGGTAAGGGCCAAAAAGGAATCGGCAGAGACTATTATCGACGTGTTAGAAAACCAAGCGTCGAATCGACTAGCGCAACTGAAGGCGCTAAAGGATCAGCTAGCTGATATGGAAACAGCGAGACCATCGCTGCCACTACAGCGAGAAACCTACGCAGAAACCGCCTTACTGGCAGCCTACAGTTAAGGCGGCACGTTGATAACGTTACTACCGGATCTACCGGCGTTTAGAGGAGGAGATCCTAAGGATTGGGAAGCGTTTAAGAAAAAGATAAAGAACAAGATAGATCGAGACTATGCCGGAAACAGCACCGGAGATAGATTGGCGTACCTAGAATCGCGATTAGAAGGTAAAGCTTTTTCGCTAGTAGCGGACCTGGAAGAGGTAACCGCTAAGGAAGCGATCAAAGCGCTAGATCAACGCTTCGGAGACCCATTCCGGAAGAAGACGGCCTGTAAGCAGTTAGACAAGATCAACCAGAACCGGCAGACGTTCGAGGAGTTCTACGGTTTGTTTAGAAAATATGCGATTAGGGCCCGAGTAGCGGAAGATAAGCAGCTCTACCTATTAAGGCAGAAGCTGAACCCTGAGCTGGCCGCCGCTATAGCGTCTGTAGAAGACGAAGACCTTAAGAGCTTCGTGCACAGAGCGAGAGTTACCGCGAGAAACTTAAGCGCTTACGCGAAATCACGCGAATCGAACCAGAAGCCGTTAATAACGCAGACTATACGACCCCCTGCACCTTTCCGGAGAGCACTACAGCAGCTACCTTATTAGTTACAGCGTTCGTCGTTCGTCCCTACCTGCTACGCGTACAGAAAGCCCGGCTATATCGCTACGAGATGTCAAGCAACGGCCTAGTAGAAGCAGGAGTATCGTGTTATAAAGCAGCAGCAGCCGCAGCTACCGAGAAAGACTATACAACCTATAGAGCCGGCTCCGAACGATACTAACAGCGTAGAAGGTAGAGTGCCACTGCGAATCCTAGGAAAAGACCAGCTAGAAGGATAGGCCCCCTATCCAGCGTAGAAGACAGGGCACTAACAAGAGCCACGTTACAGAGAGACGAGAGCATTAACAGCTGCAGCGATCCGCTCTTAGCGGCGGTAGAAGTGAACACGGAAACAGCTATTATCCTTCTAATCACTGTCCACCCCCTTGACAGATCGAGCAAACCACTTTAGCTAAGAGCCTTTATCGACACGGGGGCCCTTATCGGAGCGGCTATCCACTATCGATGGGTTCAAAAGCTGATAAAAGGATACGGCTATCCGGTAGAGATAGCGTCGCTAACGAAGATTTCGGCATACAACGGACAAGACACGGAAAGCGTTACGCACTACGTGCCGCTAAAGACTACCTTGGCTGGTCGCACTACGGAAGCGACGTTCCGAATCATAGATATCGGAAGGTTTGACATCATTATAGGGCAGAAATAGATAAAGAACTAGAAAGCTATTATCGACGTAGATAAAGGAACGATCAGATTCAAAACCCAAGGTAACAGCGCCGTTACTACCGAATCGGTCGCAGCCGCGACAGCAAGATCAGAGGCGACCAGCGGCGAAACGGCTCTGCCTACCTCTACCGAGCCTGCGCCTACGATCGGAATAATAAGCTCGGAAGCTTTATCGACCCTCGCGAAGTCACTGGACAATAAGATTTACGCTATCTTAATAAAAGACATCGAAGACTACCGGAAGATAGTAGCGGAAGAAGAAGTAAATCCACTGGAGGTACTGCCAAACGAGCTCTACGGTTACGCTAACGTCTTCTTAAAAGCCGACTCCAACTTATTGCCGCTCCATCGACCGGAATATAACAACAAGATCCGACTGAAAGAGGGAGCTACGCTGCTAAGAACCGAGCCCCTAAGACGACTGTCGCCGGCGGAACTGGAGTAAGTAGAGGTGTTCGTTCGCGAAAATCTGGCGAAGAAGTTTATTACGCTGAGTTCTGCCGAATATACGTTACTGATTCTTTTCGTAAGGAAACTAGGGGGTAGTCTGCGACTCTGCGTAGACTATCGAGGCCTTAACGAGGTCACTAAGAGAGACGTATATCCACTGCCGCTAATAGATAAGACTATACAGCGCGTAGCAAAGGCTAAGTGGTTCAGCAAGCTGGACATCCGCTAAGCGTTCTATCGACTAAGGAACGAAGAAGGGCAGACAGAAGACCTTACAACGTTCGCGACGCCTATAGGCAATTTCAAGTAGTTGGTAATGCCTTTCGAACTTACCAACGCGCCGGCGGTGTAGCAACGCTTTATAAACCACTCCTTTATAGACATGCTAGAGCGGTTCGTGTCTATCTACTTGGACGACATCCTTATCTATACAGATAGAACGAGAGAGCAACATCCGGACTACATCGAGAAGGTGCTGACTAGGCTCCGCGAGGTCGGACTAAACGCGGACACGAAGAAGAGCGAGTTCTATTAGACCGAGGTCAAATATCTCGGCCTTATCGTCGGAAGAGATAGAATTCGGATAGACCCCTTAAAGGTCGCCGCTGTCGCGGAATGGAAGCAGCCGAAATCCGGAAACACTACACAGATCAGAGCGTTTCTCGGATTCTGCAGCTACTATCGAAGGTTTATTAAGGACTTCAGCAGGATAGCAAGACCCCTAAACGAAGCGTTAAAGAAAGAGACCGCAGGCCTATAGAACGAGAAGTGCACGGAAGCCTTTAACCGGCTAAAAGAAGCAGTAGCCTCGGCGCCAGTTCTGGCACACTTTAGACCGGAAAAGACGATCTACGTAGAAACGGACGCTTCCGACACAGTTACGGCAGGGGTTCTTTCTTAATACGCCGACGACGAAGAGACCCTCCATCCGGTGGCTTTCTTTAGCAAGTCTATAACGGAGGCCGAACGGAACTACGCAATCTACGATAAAGAACTGCTAGCTATTATACAGGCGTTCGAGGAGTGGAAGCCAGAGCTTATAGCTGGAAAGAGCACGGTCCAGGTCCTTATAGACTACCAGTCGCTGACCTACTTTATAAAGACACAGAAGCTCTTACGACGTTAAGCACGGTAGGCTGCCTACTTATCCGGGTTCGACTTTGAGATTACCTATCGACTAGGAGCTCAAAACAGAAAGGCTAACGCACTAACGAGAAGGGAAGGAAAGACTAGCCGAGCGAAAGAAGATCCGAACATGTTCCAGAAGGTGTTGACTGAGCGGATAGTAGACGCAGAGGTGTTGAAAGAGGTAGGGGTCTGCGCAGTAGAACCGGCCCCTAAGGAAGAGACTCTCTACGAGAAGGTAGAGCAGCTTAATTAGCAGCAGAAGCTAGGCAAAACCGGCTTAGGAAAGCTAATAGTTCTGGAAGAACTGGTTACGGAGGTCATCCAATTGGTCCATAGCTCTAAGGACGTTGGTTACACCGGCTCGAAGAAGACGATGGAAGCCGTAAGGACGGTCTACTGGTTTCCGCAGATCTACGAACGGATCCACCGATTTATCGCCAATTGCTACGCGTGCCGGGCCGCGAAGCTACGTTACGGTCTTCCGGCCGGTCTGCTAAAGCCACTTCCGACCCCCGAGAAACTGTGGCAACACATTACGATAGACTTCGTAACAGGCCTGCCGGACTCCGATAGATATAACGCTACGCTAAACGTAGTAGACCAACTAAGCAAGGAACGCTATTTTATCCCCTGCCGAGCGAGAGACGAAGGAACTACTACAGAAGAGACAGCGCGGATGTTGATTTAACACGTATAGAAGCACTATAGCCTGCCGGACACTATTACTACAGATAGGGGTCCTTAATTCACCGCCGACGTATAGAAAGCTATTAACCAAGCTCTCGGAATTCGTAGAAAGCTTAGCACCGCTGCTTACCCTTAAACTAACGGTCAGTCTAAAGTGGCTAATCGCGAGATAGAGCGATATCTGCGAACCTTCTGCAGCTATTATTAAGAAAAGTAGGTAGAGGTGTTGCCGATAGCTGAATTCTGCGCCAGCTTAGCACGATCGGAAGCAACGTCGCTAGCGCCGTTCGAGATAACCTACGGTTATCTTCCGAGGCTAAGCTTTTAGCCGCCGAAGGAACCTAGCTCTACGGAACCATCTACCGCTACGTCGTTAAAGAGAGTCGCTGCCGCGGTGGCAGAAGCGCTACGATCTTAGATAAAAGAAGCGGTTAAGGTTGATCCGGGCACGCAGATATGATTCAATACAGCCTTTTAATGACTATATCTCGAACTGAGGAGGGAAAGGAATCTATGTGGTGGTGGGCGCGCGCTTCAAGGGGGGTGGCGGCGCGCGCGTGCCGAGACCCGGCTCGGTCCGGACAGGCCGAGCCGAAATTCCAAGGGTCCACCCTATCATCCAGTCCCACCCCTTTCTGCCGTCGTAACACTACCCCCCTCCCTCACCAGCGGTCGCCCTCGACCGCTTAGTCACCTCATCTATCCAAAAATCTCCACCTTTTTTTTTTTTTTTTTTTTTTTTTTGAAAATTCGCTTCAAAGTCGACTTCAACCTTATCTATCTTTCATCAAAACAACGTCGTTCCTTCACATCGTCGGCGTCTGAAGTCCTTTACTTGGCGTTCATGTGATCGGCGCCATCTGATCTGAGCTGTTCGGTCATCTAAGCTGCGGTCTAGGCGGTCTGTGCGCTGCTTCGGAGGTCTATATAGATCCGTCCGCGGCTCCGTTTCTTCTTCTTTTCTTTCTCTACTGAAGTCAGCACCCTATCGCAGGGGGGTGGCGGCGCTGGCACGCCGCGGCGTGCTCGGCGTCGACACCTACAACCACGATCGATTTCGTCGGCTTTCGCGCCGGTAGAGCGGACGTAGTTTTCTTCCTTTTCTTCCGCATCGGCTTCGGAGCCATTCCAGCTTCAATTTCTTTCTAGTTCCGCACGCAAAAGTCCCTCAGCAGCTCCGCCGACGTCACCTCGTCGTCGTCCGTATCTGGAATCCCTTACTTGGCGTTTATGTAACCGGCTCCATCTGATCTGAGCCGTTCGCTATCCGAGCTGCGGTTTGGGCGGTCCGTGCATTGCCTCGGAGGTCTATATAGATCCGTCCGCAGCGCCATTTCTTTTTCTTCTTCTTCTTCCTTATCCTACAAAGTCATCGCCGCCGGACGGCAGCGGCGGCGTCCTCGAAGACCTCCCCGAAAGCGACGATCGCCTCTATCGGCTTCTGCGCCGGTGGAGCGGACGCTGCTTTCTTCTTCTTCTATAGGGATCGGCATTAGAGCCATTCCGGCTTCGGCTTCGTCGGATTCCGCGCGTAAAAGTCTCTCAGCAGCTCCGCCGAGTTCCGGAGGTTCTCGATCGGATACTATTTATAGTCTTCCGGCCATCCTTTCTATAAGATTCTTGCTTTGATGGACCCCCTTATCTTCTTTACGTCCATTACGTCTTCCACCTCCTACTCTTCTTCACTATCTTCCATCTTAACCGGCAGGGGTTCAGCGAACCCCTGCCTGGGCAGACCGTCTTTAGGGTCCAGGCTTAGCAGATCTGAATGGAAGACGTCGTAGATCCGGAACGCTTTTGGCAGCTCCAGTCGATAGGTTACCGGCGACCTCTTTTCCACTATCTTGAAGGGACCTACGTAGCGTAGATTGAGCTTGGCGTTCCCTTTCAGCCTTAGGTTTCGCGTATTGAGCTATACCTTTTGGCCTTCCTCAAACTCTATTGGCGATCGCTTTCTATTAGTTCGAGTTACTATCTTCTTCTAAGCCGACTCTATCGCTTCTTTCGCCACTTTGATGGCTTCTTCTATCTGAGATCGCAGTGCTTCCGCCGCCGCGGCGGCCACTCTCTTCGACGACGTAGCGGTGGAGGGCTCCGGCGAATCGGCGCCGCTCAGCGGATGGAAACTCAGCCTCGGAAGATAACCGTAAGTTATCTCGAACGGCGCCAGCGACGTGGCTTCCGACCGCGTCGAATTCGCGCAGAATTCCGCTATCGGCAGCATCCCAACCCACTTTTCTTAATGGTGGCCGCAGAAGATCCGTAGATATTTTTCCATCTTACAGTTGGCCACCTCCGACTGACCGTCAGTCTAAGGGTGAGCTGCCGTGCTGAGCTTTCCGCGGATTCCGAGGGCTTGATTGATTGACTTCCACACGTCGGCAGTGAACTGAGGACCCCTATCCGTAGTAACAGAGTCCGGCAGGCCGTAGTGCTTCTACACGTGCCTAATCAACATTCTCGCTGTTTCTTCCGCAGTGGTTCCTTCTTCTTTTGCTCGGCAGGGGATAAAGTGGCGTTCCTTGCTTAGCCTGTCTACTATGTTAAGCGTGGCGTTGTAACCGTCCGAATCCGGCAGTCCGGTCACGAAATCTATCGTAATGTGTTGCTACGGCTTCTCGGGGGTCGGAAGCGGCTTCAGTAGACCGGCTGGAAGACCGTGACGTAGCTTCGCGGCTCGGCATACGTGGCAGTTGGCGATAAATCGGTGGATCCGTTCGTAGATCCGCGGAAGCCAGTAGATCGTCCTTACTGCTTCTATCGTCTTCTTCGCGCCGGCGTGACCAACGTCCTTCGATCTATAGATCAGGTCGATGACCTCTGTAATAAGTTCTTCTGGAACTATCAGCTTCCCTGAGCCGGTTTTGCCGAGCTTCTGCTGTCGGTTGAGCTGCTCCACCTTCTCGTAGAGCGTCTTTTCTTCTTCTTCGGTCGGCGATTCCTTAACCGACGGTTCCACTGCGTAGATCCCCACCTCCTTCAACACTTCGGCGTCTACCGTCCGTTCGGTCAACACCTTCTAAAACATGTTTGGGTCTTCCTTCGCACGACTAATCTTTCCTTTACGTCTCGTCAGTGCGTCAGCCTTTCCGTTTTGAGCTCCGGGTCTATAGGTGATCTTGAAATCGAACCCTGATAAGTAGGCGGCCCACCGAGCTTGGCGACGTAAGAGCTTCTGCGTCTTCATAAAGTAGGTCAGCGATTGGTGGTCCGTAAGGACTTGGACCGTGCTCTTTCCGGCCATAAGCTCCGGCTTCCATTCCTCGAAAGCCTGAATAATGGCCAGCAGTTCCTTGTCGTAGATGGCGTAGTTCCGCTTAGCTTTATTTATTGATTTGCTGAAGAAAGCTACTGGATGGAGGGTCTCGCCATCGTCCGCGTACTGAGAAAGGACTCCTGCCGTTACAGTGTCTAAAGCGTCCGTTTCTACGTAGATCGTCTTTTCCGGACGGAAATGCGCCAGGACTGGCGCCGAAGCGACTGCCTCTTTCAGCTTGTTGAAAGCTTCCGTGCACTTCTCGTTCTATAGGCCGGAGGCCTCTTTCTTTAGCGCCTCGTTCAGGGGTCTCGCTATCTTGCTGAAGTCTTTAATGAACCGTCTGTAGTAGCTACAGAATCCGAGAAACGCTCTGATCTGCGTGGTGTTTCCGGATTTCGGCTGCTTCCATTCGGCGACGGCGGCGACCTTTGATAGGTCCATCCGAATTCCTTCTCTTCCGACGATAAGACCGAGGTATTTGACCTTAGTCTGATAGAATTCGCTCTTCTTCGTATCCGCATTTAATCCTACGTCGCAGAGCCTCTTCAGCACCCTCTCGATGTGGTCTGTGTGCTGCTGTCTCGTTCCATCCGTGTAGATAAGAATGTCGTCCAAGTAGATAGACACGAACCGCTCCAGCATGTCCATAAAGGTGTGGTTTATAAAGCGTTGCTACACTGCAGGTGCGTTAGTGAGTCCGAAAGGCATTACCAGCCACTTGAAGTTGCCTATACGCGTCGCGAACGTCGTGAGATCTTCCGTCTGCCCCTCTTCGTTCCTTAGCCTGTAAAATGCTTGGCGAATGTCCAGTTTGCTGAACTATTTGGCTTTAGCCACTCGCTGTATGGTCTCGTCGATCAGCGGCAACGGGTATACGTCTCTTTTGGTGACCTCGTTAAGGCCCCTGTAGTCCACGCACAGCCGGAGACCTCCTCCGGGCTTTCTTACGAATAGAATCGGTGATGCGTACTCAGCTGAGCTCGACGTAATAAATTTCTTCGCAAGGTTTTCTCGGACGAACACTTCCACTTAGTCCAGCTCCGCCGGCGACAGTCGTCTTAGGGGCTCTGTTCGTAGCAGCGTAGCCCCTTCTTTCAGTCGGATCTTGTTGTCGTATTCCGGTCGATGGAGCGGCAATAGATTGGAGTCCGCTTTTGAAAACACGTCAGCGTAACTATGGAGCTCTTTTGGCAACACCTCTAGTAGGTCCACTTCTTCTTCCGCTATCAGCCTTCTGTAGTCTTCAATATCCTTCATTAAGATAGCGTAAATTTCACTGTCCGGCGACTTCGCGAGGGTCGTCAACGCTTCTGAGCTCATCATTCCGATCGTTGGCGCAGGCTTAGTAGAGGGTAGCGGAGCCGTTTCGTCGTTCGTCGCTTCGGGTCCAGCTCCGACGACAGTGACCGGTTCGCTGGCTTTGAATCCGATCGTTCCTTCACCTACGTCAATGATGGCTTTCTGGTTCTTTATCTACTTTTGCCCTATAATGATGTCAAACCTTCCGATATCCATAATTCGGAACGTCGCTTCCGTTGTGCGACCAGCCAAGGTAGTCTTCAGCGGCATGTAGTGCGTAACGCTTTCCGTTTCTTGTCTATTGTAAGCCGAAATTCGCGTCGGCGACGCCAATTCCACTAGATAGCCGTATCCTTTTATCAGCTTCCGAACCAGCCGATAATGGATTGCTGCTCCAATAAGCGCCCCTGTATCAATAAACGCTTTTAGCTTAAGGGGTCGGCTCGAGCCCTTACGCAGGTGGACTGTGATCGGTAGGATGATGGCTGTTTCCGTGTTCGTTTCTACCGTCGCCGACAACGGATCGTTGCAGCTGTTGATGCTCTCTTCGTTCTGCGGTAACGTGTGCAGGGGTGCCCTATCGTTCACGCTGGGTGGGGGGTCTATCCGTCCAGCTGGTCTTTTCCCATAATTCTCAATTGAACCCCCCCGTCCACACTGTTAGTATCGTTCGGTGCCGCTTCGATAGCTTGAATGGCCTTCCTCGGCGGCGGCTTCGTCGCCCTATACTCCTGCTTCTGCTGCGTCGTCGCTTGGCATCTAGTAGCGATGTGGCCAGGCTTTCTACATGCGTAGCACGTAGGGACGAATCCTGATCGTAGCGAATATGCTGACTGCAGTGGGGTTCGTCGAAGAGGGGCAGGGGCAGGGAACCGCTTCGCCGATGATAACTGCTTTTCTCGGTCGTCGGTCGCCGGTCTGCTGTACAGCTTCTGGTTTCTAGCTGTGACTCTCGCTCTATGTACGAAGCTCTGTAGATCTTCGTCTTCTACTAAATCCAACCCCGCGACGAGCCGGGGGTTCATCTTCTTCCTCAGCAGGTGCATCTGCTCTTCTTCTGAAATTTTTCCCCTAATAGCATGTTTTCTGAATTCTCCGTAAAATTCCTCGAACGACAGCTTGTTCTGCGTGATTTCGTCCAGCTTGCTGCGAGCCGTCTTCTTTCGGAAGGGGTCGCCAAAACGCTGATCCAGTGCCTTAATCGCTTCGTCAGCAGTTACATCTTCCAGGTCGCCTACCAAAGAGAAGGCTTCGCCGCCTAGTCGAGCCTCTAGATAGGCTAATCTGTCTGCTTCGCTGTTGGTGGCGAGGTCGCGGTCCATCTTATTCCTTATCTTCTTCTTAAATTCTTCCTAATCTTCGGGGTCTCCGCCACGGAATGCCGGTAGGTCGGGTAATGGCGTTATCGACGTGCTACCTTGACTGAACGCGGCAGGTGAGCCGTAGTCAGTCTGTTCTTCTCGCTGGCGCTGCTGCGTCGACGGCGCTTGATGGCGTGCTTGGGGCGACGGCGACGTCGCTGGTTCCGCCGTCTGTGCTTCCTGCAGTTGAGTTCTTATTTCGTTTAGTTGAGCCAGCCTCTTCGCGGCTGCTTCTTCCATTACTTCGATAGTGGTGTCCAAAGCTGCCTTGTTAGCAGCTAATGCTTCGTTTTCTTCCCTTAACTGCCTGATCTCTTCTATGGTTCTGTAAAACTTCTTCTCGATAAAGGTGATGGTGTTGAACACCCTCCCTGCTCCGTGTTCAGTAAGATATTCTCCTATCTCGTCCGGCGTGCGCGCATATAGTTCGGTATAGTCTTTTATGCCCTTTCTCTCTTTGTTTGCCTCTTCTTCCGTAAGGCCTTCATCGATTTCTCCGGTATCGAGGATGCTAGTGCGTCTATCTCGCGGTCTGTCAGTCTTTCTCTTACCGCTGCGGCCTGTAACGCTGCCTTCTACCGTTAAGAAGCCCTCCATTGCCTTCTTACGGTGCTGATGTGATTTGGTTTGGTGTTGTTGGGTGCGCGTGCGTTATTCAGGTGGCCGGATGATTTAACGGGCCCTTTCGCGCAGCGCGGGTGGTGGTGTAATAAGTGAGTTCGAGATATAATGATCCGGGCACGCAGATATAATTCAATACGGCCTTTTAATGACTATATCTCGAACTGAGGAGGGAAAGGAATCTATGTGGTGGTGGGCGCGCGCTTTAAGGGGGGTGGCGGCGCGCGCGTGCCGAGACCCGGCTCGGTCCGGACGGGCCGAGCCGAAATTCCAAGGGTCCACCCCATTATCCAGTCCCACCCCTTTCTGCCGTCGTAACAAAGGTAGCGAAAGACGCGATAGAATCGGCTTAGAAGAAGATAGTAACTCGAGCTAATAAGAAGCGGTTATCGATGGAATTCGAGGAAGGCCAAAAGGTATAGCTCAACACGCGAAACCTAAGGCTAAAAGGCAACGCCAAGCTCAATCTACGCTACGTAGGTCTGTTTACGATAGTGGAAAAGAGGTCGCCGGTGACTTATCGGCTCCAGCTACCGAAATTGTTCCGAATCTACGATGTCTTTTATTCGGATCTGCTAAGCCTGGACCCTAAGGACGGCCTTCCGGAACAGGGGTTCGCCGAACCCCTGCCTATCGAGATGGACGGAGAGGAAGAAGAGTAGGAGGTAGAAGATGTAATAGACGTAAAGAAGATAAAGGGGTCCATTAAAGTAAGGATCTCGTAGAAGGGGTAGCCGGAAGACTACGAATAGTATCCAATCGAGAACCTGCGGAATTCGGCGGAGCTGCTAAGAGAGTTCTACGTACAGAACCCGGAAAAGCCGAAACCAGCGTAGCTCTAATGTCGACAATGCGGAAGAAAGAAGAAGAAAGCCGCGTCCGCTCTATCGGCGCGGAGGCTAAAGAAAACGATCATAACGGTCGCTTCGGGGAGGTCTTCGACTTGTCTACTACCTATCGGCGGTGCGGCAGGAAGCTCGCTAACGCCGTAGCGTGCCAGCGCCGCCGCCCCTGCGATAGGGTGTAGACTTCGGTAGGGAAGAAAAAGAAGAAGAAGAAACGACGCTGCGGACGGATCTATATAGACCTCTAAGGCGACGCACAGACCAGCCGAGCTGCAGCTTAGAAGACTGCGGATCAGGTCAGATAGCGTCGATTACATAAACGCTAGGTAAAGGACTTCAGACACCGACGACGTAAGAAATTGAAGAAGCGATAAAGGGAACGTGGTTTTTGATAGAAGACGGAAGAGGTAACATCGGCGTTGGAGGGGATTTTCGAGAAGGAGACGACGAAAAAAAAAAAGAAGAAGAAAAGATTTTCGGATAGATAGGGTAACTAAGCGGTCGAGGGCGACCGCTAGTGGGGGAGGGGGGTGGTGTTACGGCGGCAGAAAGGGGTAGGACTAAGTAATAGGGTGGACCCTTGGAATTTCGGCTCGGCCCTTCTGGGCCGAGCCGGGCCTTGGCACCACTACTACGAAAGCCCACCACTACCACCACATAGATTCCTTTCCCTCCTCAGTTCGAGATATAGTTATTAAAAAGGCCGTATTGAATCATATCTGCGTGCCCGGATCACTAGGGGGAGCAGGCAGGCCCGCAGCACTAACACTAGTAGCAGCATATTAGTATTAGTAGCGGCAGTCCCTATAAGGGCTATGCGAAACGATGCTAGCGATAGGCGGCAGAGGGGTAGGTTAGCGCAGACTAGGGCAGACAGAGCGAGAACAGGACAGGCGCGACGCAGGCGTATAGGCGAGGTGTCGTCAATGTCTATAGCGTTAGAGTTGCTAGACTTTGTAGACGAAACCGGAAGCTTATACTTAGCGCAGCCTACGCGCAGAGCGGGGGCACGGCTACAGCTACGGGATTCTTAAGGCGCACTAGGGGTCCGCCTAGCAGTAGCAGCGGTAGCGGCGGCAATCCGGCTTAGTGTAAGGCGGGACTTGTATAGCTATCCTTCTAGGTATTGTTAAGTTTTCTCTCCTATCTGTTAGCTGTAGTTCTAGAAGCTTCTAGGACTTAACTAGCTGTCCTTGTAGAACAGATCGTAGCGCTTCTAACACGCAGAGACTTGTCTTAATTAGACTGATAGTTGTAAAGATATAGTCTGTTAACCCTAGTAGTGTTAGGTAGGGTCTTTTTGGTGTAAGTCTTTCTCTTCTATCTGTTGACTGTAATACTCTTTCCTCTGTTAACAGTAACAGGTAGAAGACTCGCCTTTTGGTAGTGGTTGTTGCCAAGCCTGGGGCGGTCCGTCCCTAAACCTTAATGCGGGGAAGCTGGACTTCCCGTCCGCTACCGCCACCACCGCATCAGATAGAGCAAGAACAATTCTCCCTTCCTAATTAGACGACTAAGTGCCTCGTTGTTAAGACATTGTTTGTTGATTAACAGGTTGAAAGTGCTATGAAAATTCTGCCATTCTGATGATACTGCTAAGCTAATAGTCATATACGTTACAGGATTGATGTCCACTATCCATCGCTTTATCGGGTCCTCACTGTACCATCATCGATCGTTTCGTTCCGGCATTTGCATGCATCATGTCAGAACGAACTCAGATCTCCCGGATGCTACGTTCCTAGGCCATTCGATATTGCACCCAGGCTATTCGACAAGCGTGCCGGACATGCTTTCCTGGTGCTGGATATTGCACCCGGGCTGTTCGACAAGCGTGCCGGACATGCTTTCCTGCTGCTGCCTGCGAAAGCCATGAGGAGTAAGACGGTATGGAGGGATATCCAATATGATATTCACGTTGACCGATGACCCATATGTATCGATCAGATAGGATTGTTCGTCCACCATGCGAACCTGCCATGTCAGAAAGACGCTTAATTGCGCTCCACATACGGTTTTGCTAGCTCTCGCCTTCAGCTTTGCAGAGGCTGGCAAGATCAGCTTCACGTCACGTGGCAATCCCATCCTCTCCGACGGCTCACATTATTCCTCGGATCCAGCACCGATCGTGGTGAACGAGACACTCTACATTATAGCCGGCGAGGACACCGCACCGATTGGCGTCAACGACTTCATTCTGCCCAACTGGAATCTGTTCAGCACCGACTGCGCAACTCCGCAAGCTGGCAATTGGACTCTGTATACGGACTGGTTGAAAGCGCACCAAGTCTTCGCCTGGGCAAGTCAAAACTTCTCGTACGCGAGCCAAATCGTGCGGGGCGCCGATGACCGCTTCTACCTTTACGCTCCTGTTCAGCAGCTCCACCATGCCACGCAGGATCCGTTCGGCATTGGGGTGGCTGTAGCAGACAATGTCCTTGGCCCGTACAAGGATGCCCATCCGAGTGGACCCATTGTCTCCCAATCCTACCCAGCTCCCGGCAACGACATCCAGAACATCGACCCAACAGTGCTGGTCGACGACGACAAGAAGGTGTACATGTACTGGGGCACGTTTGGCAGACTTCGCGCCGTGCAGCTGGAGTGCGACATGGTCACTTTCGCAAGCAATGTTACCAACATCACATCACTTCCAGGCTATTTCGAGGCACCCTGGATCATGAAACGCAAGGGCACTTATTACTTGCTATATGCGGACAACAACGTCACATCAAGCGGCGAATGTACTCCAACTCTCTACCATGCTTGTATAGCATACGGGACCGCAGATCATCCACTGGGACCATGGACATATCGTGGTATCATCCTGGGCATCGTCTCATCGACCACTTCTCATCCCGGCGCGATCGAATTTCACGGTCAGTGGTTCCTCATCTACCATACGGCCGATGCCAAGGATGGAGGAAACTTCAGGCGTAGCATTGCCTGGGATCGGCTAGAGTTTGATGACTCCGCCTCACCGCCGACGATTCACCCTGTGGAGCCGACTCAGCTCCCGAAGCCTCCTCCCGAAGCGACTCTGAATCAAGCGCCGCGTGCCAACGCCACGTCTGACCCTGTATGCGCCATCCAGTATTGGATCGCCGCCCTCAATGACGAGAAAGTCAATCCCGCCCCTCTTCCTCCCGAGTACTGGTCGTCCTATAATGGTACGACCAGTCCAGTCAATATGACGTTGACCTACACGTGGAAGGAGCCGGTGACCTTGAACGGAACGAAAATGGTCTTCTGGGCCGACCACGGTGCCGGAGCCGTCGAGGGTGTTGCCCCACCCGCTGCATGGCATATCGAATACCGGAGGGAAAACCACGTATGGGCGCCGGCGAGGAACCAGACGCCATATCCCCTGGAAGCCCAGACCGATCCGCCCGAGCTCTTCTTCGACCAAATCAACACCACGAGCATACGAGCGCTCCTCGAAGCATCGACCAATGGGACCTCCACCGCGGCTGTCGCTGTTGCAGAATGGTATGCCCTTGCGCCCACGACAATCTAAGTCCGGGATCGGTTCACACAGCAACGTCGCAAAACGCCGACAGACACCGCCGCCATCCTCAACTCGCCGCGGCAACGCGCGCCTTCAACGGCAGCGTGATGACTTGATTCCCCTCCCTCGCGACACGCAAAGACTTCTCTGACTCCCTACCTTTCCCTACGACACACATGTCCTCCTCCGATGCTCGGAGACGGATCCCACATGTGCATGCTCCGCTGTCGAAAGATGATGCGGAGACGCTTGTCGCGGCCAGACGGTGCTTCTTCGACCGTCAGAATTGTGGCAGTTCGGTTCCATTTGAGTGGGGCGAGGGAATTGAACAAAATTGATGTTCCCATGAAATATTGATTCAGACCTCAGACTTCACCTTTCCCTCCCCGCTTCCCCCCCCCTCAATTCCCTCCCCCCGCGCCCATCATATTTGTTCCCCCACCCCCGCCTAAAAAGATCGCTCACCGCCATGGCCTCCCCCCCCTCCCCGGAAGCAGAAGAAAAAGACTCGGGCCGCGCCCTCTCCACCCCGACCTTCTGGGACACGCGGTACTCGCGCGCGGGCGGCGACGACGACGACGCGCCGACGCACGAATGGTTCCGGAGCTTTTCGGCGCTGCAGCCGTTCCTGGCGCGGCGGCTGGTGGCGGCGCACGCGGCGAGCGCGGGGCCGCTGATCCTGCACCTGGGGAGCGGGGACAGCGCGATCCCGGCGGCGCTGGCGGCGGCGTGGGGCTACGGGCGGCAGCTGTGCGTCGACTTCTCCGCCGTGGTGGTGGAGCGGATGCGGAGGCGGATGGGCGACGGCGCGGGGATCGAGTGGCGGCACGGCGACGTGCGCGACCTGCGCGCGCTGCTGCGCGACGCCACCGTCGACGTCGCCTTCGACAAGGGCACCCTCGACGCCATGGTCCACGGCAGTCCCTGGCACCCGCCCGCCGACGTCCGCGACAACTGCGCCCGCTACCTCGCCGAGGTGTTCCGCGTGCTCAAGCCCGGGGGCAGGTTTCTGTACGTCACGTACCGGCAGAAGCACTTCGTCCGGCCGCTGCTGGAGATGGGTGGGGCGTGGGCGGGGATGGAATGTGAGGAGTTGGGGGGTGAGGACGGGGGGTTGGGGTATTTTGGGTGGGTTTTGAGCAAGGCTGCTGAGGAATGAGGGGGGAGGGGCATCGTGGGGCGCGCGACCAACATCGGGCCATGCTGGGACGTGAAGACGTGGCCACTGCGGGGGGGACGAGCAAAGCTGCTCGCCCGGCCAACAGGATGCTTTTTTGCAGCCCAAGACATGGATTGCGGAGAGAAGCGGGTACATGGTTCCAAGTCACCAGTGCAGAGTGTCACATCCACACCCATGAGTTCCAGGCGTTCCGTGCCATGTGCGCGAGCTACCACGGGGGGTGTCCAGGACGTCGTGCCTCTGCACACGGGGGGAAGAAGAGGGGATGAGGGGGGGCACGCCGGCTTGTGAGGCCCAAACGCAGGTGACTCCGTCGGCCATGACAATGCGGTCAAGCGGCTCGGCCGAGAAGTCTCGAAAGCGCCTCTGGATGTTGTTCTCGTACGCCAATATGACCGGCCAGTCCACGGAGGATCGGGGTGTTCTGTCGGTTGATTATGCGTTCTGACATATGAATGTGTGTTGTGTGTGGAGAGAGCGGGAAAGAAGAGAAAAGAGGAGGGCGGGGAAGTCGCGGCGGGAGTGCCAAGCCGTGTGGCTCGAGCTCGGAGCCGGGGCGAATTGGAAAATTCTTCGCCGCGGCACGCCCGCTCTCTTCTTCTTTTCCTTCCATCACCACGATTTGCCTGCTTGCTGGCCCACGTCTCGCTGCCTGCCAAGCATACTTCGTCAATCGGTGGGAGAGCAAGCATCTTTGGTTGTGATTTTTTTTTTCGGAACGAAGATCGGGTTTTAGCAGGCCCGTCGTCCTCCTCTCCACCCTTCCGATGTGCCTGAACTTTTGGTGTGGCTCGGACAGGACTATTTGGCGGACGGACATGCTCCTCTCGGCGCACGGGCGTGGCAATCAGTCGCACACGGCGGCAGGATGCGGATCGTTGCTCGGGCCGAGGGCCTCCTCGATTGCCGCCATCGGCACGCTGATTTTTGGTCCTCGGCAGCCGTGGAAGACGACGCTGCCGGGAGACGAGAGACTGAGCACCACGCAGCAGTAGTTTGTTCCCCGCGTGAGCGATGCCGTCATGGGTCACGCCCGCTCCGTCGCGAGGTCTTGGGGCTGAAGCTCATAAATGACCGGGTGCACGCGCTGACGAAGGCTCGCTGCGAGCACCACGGCACGGGGGAACCGCGACGACGATGATTGACAGGTGAAGCACGACTCGCTTTTTGTTTTCCAAGACCTGCGGGACCTCGCGTCACCGCGCGATACAGATGCCCGTGCCTGTGACTATACCTACAGCCACACAAATAACGCCCGTCGACTCTGCATCCCGCTGAAAAGTGTGTCTCGTCGTGTGCTCGATTCATGCATGCCGTCCGTGTCCCCCACGCCCTCCAACCCGCCACGCTTATCTCAGTCTGCGCGCCTCGCGCTCGGATTCGAGGAGGCAGAGGATGTCGTCCTCGCGGACTGCAGCAGCCGGTCAGTGCCCGTCTCCGCCTGCAGCGGGCTGCTGCCGAGGATGGGAGGTCGCTCGCTTACCGGGGCCCTTGACGTTGCGGATGATGGAACGCGTGGTGTCGTCCATGAACTCGACGCGGACCTGCGTCACGCCGCCGCGCGAACCTGCAAGCTTCGGTCAGAGACGGTCCTGCCTGGTCGTCCCGCCGGCACCAGGGCCCTGCCCGCGTGCTCCGCTCCGCTCGTCCACATACCGGTGCGGCCGAGGACGCGCGTGACCTTGACGAGCTTGACGGGGACCCTGCGCAGTGGTGTTAGTCGCCACCGTCCGTCTTGCCGGTGCCGCGCGCGGCGCTCTCACTTGGCGGAATCCATCGTGACGCGATTGAGAGCGGGTGGGGTCGGGTGGAAGCGGCGGGTGGTGCGGCGGTGGTGGAGATGCGCGGTCGGTCGGCTGCTGTCGTGGCGGTCGCTGGGGCGCAAAAGAATATTGAAGAAATGCGGAGTCGGCAAGTGGAAGTGCCAAGCCCCCGATGGGTTGGTTCTGCCTCAGGCACCCTTGTGCGGCGGCCGCGCCCCCCACCCCCCGCCAGAATTTTGGGCCAGTCATGACATCGAACGCCGGTCGACCCGACATCGCATCCCACATCCGCCGCTGTATCGTTTCCTCCGCCGCCGCCGCCGCCGCCATGGATCTCGTCAGCCAGTACGTTTCCGCACCCTCCTCCTCCTCCGCCGCCATATCCCCTTCTCCCTCCATGCCGCGACAGTGCCCCCCCGCTGACCCGCTCTGCGGCAGCCTCAACGACCGCCTGCTGTTCGCCGTGCCCAAGAAGGGGCGGCTGCACCAAGCCTGCCTGGACCTGCTGTCGGGGTCGGACATCCAGTTCCACCGGCACCACCGGCTGGACATCGCGCTGGCCAAGAACCTGCCGCTGGCGCTGATCTTCCTGCCGGCGGCCGACATCCCGACGTTCGTGGGCGAGGGCCGGGTCGACCTGGGCATCACGGGCCGCGACGTGGTGGCGGAGCACGAGGCCGCCACGCCGCCCGCCGACCGCCGCGACGGCGTCGTCGAGGTCATGGACCTCGAGTTCGGCGCCTGCAAGCTGCAGGTCCAGGTCCCCGCCGCCGGCCCCCTCCACGCCCCCGCCCAGCTCGTCGGCAAGAACGTCGTCACCAGCTTCACCGCCCTGTCCGAGCAGTATTTCCGTGCCCTGGAGCGCGAGGCCGCGCGGGCCGAGGGCGTCGACGACGCCGATGCCGCCTCGCGCCCGCTGAGGACCAACATCCGGTTTGTGGGGGGCAGTGTGGAGGCCGCGTGTGCGCTGGGGGTGGCGGATGGCATTGTGGATCTTGTCGGTGAGTGGGGAGCGTTTCATTTCTGCGCCAAGAGGAAGCGCCACGCGCTTCCTCTACAGCGTCGTGATCAGAAACGAAAGAAGAAAAGAAAAACTTTTTTCTTCTCTACAATCACGCCTCATCGTGTTTTGAATCCGATGTGCCCGGCCTTCCTGCCCTCCACCCCCACAGGCAGCGTGTGGGCCGGCCATCCCCCGGCTGCTTCGTATCATCCAGACAGAATGGGGAGAGGAGGCCGCCCGCTGACTCGCCACCTTCCTCTCCACAGAATCCGGCGACACGATGCGCGCCGCCGGGCTCAAAGCCGTCAGCACCGTCATCTCGTCGACGGCGGTGCTGATCCGGTCGCGCAACCCGTCGGACCCGCAGCTGATCTCGCTGATCGAGTCGCGCCTCCGCGGCGTCATCACCGCGCAGAAATACGTGCTGTGCAGCTACAACTGCGCGCGCGCGCACCTGGCCGCGGCGCGGCAGATCACGCCGGGCAAACGCGCGCCCACGGTGCAGAACCTGGAGGAGGAGGGCTGGGTGGCGGTGCAGGCCATGGTCCCGCGCACCGACATCGCCCTCGTCATGGACCGCCTGACCGCCCTCGGCGCCGCCGACATCTTGGTCACCAAGTTGGAGAATTCCCGCACCACCTAACCTCTCTCTCGCCACACCGCCCCATCCCCATCCCCATCCCCGGGCCACCCTCGACCGACAAAACCCACCGACGTACTTCCTTAGAGTCAGCACCGGAAGATGGGAAAAAACCCCCCCTCCCGCAAAAGAAAAAGAGCGGGATCCCGCGGGTGGAAGGCGTCAGTGACAGGCACGTCCGAACCCCCCCCGGTGTGGATTGTCCCACACCACGTGCCACAGTTGGTTTTTTTTGTCGTCGTTGTTGTTCAGACGTTCTGGTGTGCTTCGGATGGCTGGTCGGTTGCGAGGCTTTTTTTTCGATGCGGGCCGCGGGTCCCCTCCACACGACACGTTGGTGGTGGGGAGAGGCGGGGGTGGCAAGATGTGAGGTTTGTCTGGGACGGTTTGTTCGACGAGAGGCGTGCAGGGGGGGGGGGGGGGGACGGAGGGAATGTTCGGGGAGAGAGGATGGCGGGAGATGGACGTGGCACGTGGGTCGCGGATCGTGTGGTCGTCGTGCCCACCCACCAACCACCCTTTTGGTCCTGACGGGCCGGACGGGAGAGGTTCAGACCATGTCAAACTATGCATCGTCGTCATCATCCGGGCCGTGCTCTGCGCTGTTGTCATCGTCCTCGTCGTCTTCTTCTTCTGCCTCATCATCATCGTCATCGTCGTCGTCATCATCTGCGCCTCCCGGCGCCTCAAGCCCGTAGTCATCCTCGAAGAAAGAAAGGTCTTGGACGTGAACGCGAAAGCCCTCGTGGCCAAAAGCGTCCGACAGGGCGTGCTTCATGGGCTCGGCGCACGTGACGACCAGGTTGGCGCGGGCGGGATCGAAGAGCGGCGTCAGCCAGGTGCGGATGGCCGCTCGAACCTCGTGCGCGCCGACCTGCTGGATGCGCTTCAACATCTGCCCGTTCCAACCCTTGCCCACGCCGCGCAGCACCTGGCTGGCAAAACTCTCGTCGGCGGCGCTGCCCATGGTCGGGGCCTCGTCGGCCATCTGGAACACGATTTCGCCCACCGCGCTCTCCAGCGCCAATTGCTTCAACGCCTGGCGCCCCTCGGCGTAGCCGTCGATTTCCGCTTTGGCGGCGACGTAGGCTTTGTGGCAGTCGGGAGATCGATCGATCCAGAAGTGGATCTGGCCCAGTTCGGTCGTCCGGCGCAACGTGGCGCCGTAGGCGAGGCCGGTCCCGCGGATCGCGACCCAGAGTGGGCCTTCGACGGCGCGGAGGTAGGCGATGGCAACCATCAAAGCCGGAAGGTCGGGGTGGGAGTAGGAGTCGGGACCGAGCGAGGTCAGGACGGCGTAGGAGGAGTCGATGGCGGGGACGGGGACGATGTAGGCTGCGGAGCCGGGGTGGAGGCCCGCTTCGCTGATTGTGGATTTGCTGTCGTCGAGAGGCTCGAGGGGTTGAGAGCAGTCCATGCCGGATGTGAGGGTCCTCCAGGCGGAGACGGGGTTGGGGATTCTGGCGAGGTCGCCTGCAACGTAGACGCGGAAGTTTTCGGGGCGGTGGAGGCAGGCGCAGAGGGTTTGGAGTTTGCTGACGACCGCTGCTTCGTCGGATTGGATCATTTTGCGGAGGCGTTTGAGGTAGACGGTCTTGGTGAGGGCGCTCATGGCGCGGCGGTTGGCTTTGCGATTGGAGTGGATCATGGAGTTGACGGCCCAGGCCATGGAGTCGCCCGCGCGCTTCTCGCTCGGGAGATCTGCCAGCAGCTTTGTGAGGGACGCGTGGAGTCGGACGGGATCGTGTATGGCATCGAAAAGCACCGTTCGAATGCGTGAGATGATGCTTTCGTACGTGTCGGGCTCGGTGATGAAGCGGACCGCAAGCATCTGGGGGTTGCCGCCGTGCGCCGAGTCGGCCCAGTAGGAGGTCGTCTCTTTCTCCAGAGTCGAGACCAGATCTTCAAACTCGACTCGCTTGCCGTCGATGGTGACCGGCGTGGTAAACAGGTTCGCAAGGTACAGGCTCAGGACCGGACGTAGCTCATCGGGGAGTCGTTCGGTACCGAAGTAGACCTTGACCCGGACGAAGTTTGACGGAATGTGCTCGAAGTGGATGAAGAGTGGTGAGCCGTCGTCGACCCGGTCGATGATGGTCTGCGCATCTTTGTCGCCATTCCCCAGCTTGCGAGCGGCTCCCGACCAGGCCGTGGACGTGTTGATGAATTTCACGGATTCGGCGCTGGGGAGTGGGAACTGCTCGATGACCGAGTCGGGGATGTGCTGACCGTTCGCGCGCTTCGCCTGCTCGAGCTTCTCACCAAGCTCTTTGAGACCTTTCTCACCCAGGCGCTCTTGCTGAGCCTTGACACGAGCCGTCTCCTCTGCCGCGTTGGTCTTTTGCAACTCCTTGGACGGCACTCCGAGCACGCACACGTGGTGATTGTCGACAAAATACTTGACCAAGAAGGCGCGCCACTCGGATTCCGACCACCCGTCGACCACATCCAGCTCGTGGATATTCTCGAGATCTTTCAACGCGCGACCGTCTCGTGGGCTGTACAGATGGTCTTCCAAGATGGGTTGGGTGTAGAAGTCTTCCGAGTTCTCGGCGCTCTCCTTGATCCTTCGCCGCTCGCGGGTCAGGCAGTCCTTCATGTATGCCATGTCGAGAGGGTTGCGAGCCGTCTCGCTGAAGAGCTGGACGAAACGCTGGTAGACTTCTCGGAGACGTTCCGTCTCGACCGAGGTCAGGTCGAACCATATGACCACGTCGGGACGGGTCTCCCGTTCATAGTACACGCCACTACACAGCTGCTCGCGCTCGACCAGGGTGTTTTCGAGAACGCTGATGGGTGACCCGGCGAGATAGGTCAGGAGGACGGACAGGGCGGCACTTGATACGGAATCGTCACATTGTGGACCCACGTAGCCCACGGTGACCTCGCCCATCGACTCGTCCTCCTCGGGAAACCTGATCGTGTCCACTTTGGTCTCGGACAGCGGTGGTGCTGGCGGGGAGTCGACCCACGGCCTGCGGAACGGCGCGTCCCGAGCCGGCACGTGGTCGACGATGGTCGATTCGAAGTCGTCCAGGATGTGCAGCAACTGGGCGTGGTCGACCTCGCCGGTAATGATGAGGCGCAGATTCTTGGGCTGGTACATTTCCCGGTGGTACGCTCGGATGCGGTCGGCGGCCAAGACCCGCAGTTCGGGCGTGGTGCCGCCTGTTTCGGAGCGGAAGCCGCAGCCGGCGGGGTAGAGGAGCTCGCGGCGGCGGAGCTCCATCAGGTCGCCGGGGGTGTTTTCGCGCGCCTGCATTTCGCTGTAGACGACGCCGGCATCGCGGCCCGTGCCGTCGACGTGGTGCACCTCGGTGTAGCAGGCGTGGTCGGTCAGGGTGGGCCGCAGCAGGTGCTCGAGGTAGACGGGCAGGATCTGGGCAAAGCCCTGCCAGCCCGCCGTCTTGAGCGAGTACGCGGTGTAGTCGGTGGCGGTGCCGGCGTTGGTGGTGGAGAATGCGCGCGACGCCAGCGTGTCGAGGAGCCCCTGGTGGCGGTACGACTGCGAGCCCATAAACACCAGATGCTCCAGCGTGTGCGGCGCTCCCGAATTGTCGCCGATCTCGGTGGCCAGCGCAAACTCGCCCTCGACCTTCGGGCCCGGCCGGTCGACGACGGCAATGCGCATCCCGGTGCGGGCGGACTCATACTGGGTGATGGTGATGGGGGCGTACGCGATGCGGAGCTGCTGGACGGGGCGGAAGCGCGGCGGCTGCGCGTGGGCGGAGGAGGCCGGCATGGTAACGGGTGCATGCGAGGGAGAGTGTGGCAGGCGTGGGGGCGACGGAGGGGCGAAAAGCCCGATGCATGCCTGAGGCCGCGAGCAGTGGTGTGGTGCCTGAGGCCGCGAGGAGTGGTGCGCTGCCTGAGGCCACCAGCGATGCCTGAGGCCGCCAGACGCTGTGTATGGCTGCTGTTGAGCCGAATGGACCGCTGGGCGCATTGCATCTGCATATGCACCTGCAGCGGAAGCGTCACGCGTGCGGCCAACGTGACCGCCGCCGCCGGCAGCATGAGCGCGCTCTCGCATATACTGGCCGCTGAGCCAGCACCGCTCGCGCCGCCCGCGCCGCCCGCGCCGCCCGTGCACGCAGCTGCAGCGGCCGACGCCGGCCACAGTCCAATGCCGCCCCAGCGCACGGCGGAAGCGCTCGACGAAGCTGTCGGCGCAACACCGCGGCCCGACGGCGAGACGGAGGACGGCGAGGAGCAGGATGGCGAGAAGGCGGATGGCGGCGGGCAGGCGGATGGCGGCGAGAAGGACGGCGGCGACACGCACGACGGCGACGACGCCGCCGTGTCCATGCACACCGCCGCCACCGCCTCAACCCGCAGCGGCAAGAACGGCGCCACGTCGTCGGTCTACGCCGGCAACAAGATGCGCCATCTGAAGAAGGAAGACGGAATCCCGCTGTGGCGCAGGGACATCCAGTACGACTTCCTGACCCTCGTCTTCTACGACCAGACCCGCTGCTTCACCAAGTACAGCGACGGCAGCGCGGGCCACACCTTCGCCGACGTCTACATCGACGCCATGGCCAAGAGCAGCAAGTGCAGCAAGATCCTGAAGGAGAAGCTGCTGCAGGACCGGGACGGCGCCATCAGCATGGCCATGGTGTGTCTGCTGGTCAACGTGGGCCGCATGAACACCACCCTGAACTGTGAGCCGCGCCCCGCGCCCCGCCCCTGCGCGCACCGCCGTGGCTGACCGCTGCCAGTCTTCCCGGAAATGCGCGCGCAGCTGCGCACCTACCACTCCATCCCCGCGCTCCAGGCCCGCCAGGACCCCAGCGCCTACAAGCAGCTCCAGGACGCCCCCCGCCTCAAGTCCATCCTGAAGGGCGCCACCGAGGACGACCCGCAGCCGGGCTCCCTCGACGCCATCCGCGCCGCCGCCGTCCCGCGCACCAACCCGGTCAACCTCATCTTCGTCATGAGCCAGTACGCGCCCAAGATCAGCGAAATGCACCTGCCGCCGCCCCGCGACTTCTTCGACCTGGTCATGCGATCGAGCTTGAGCAGCGGCAGCCGAGCCCGCGCCTTCCTGTGGCTGGTCTGGTGGTATCTCGAGAGCGACTTCAGCGCCCGCGACAGCCAGCGGAATCCCTTCGGCCCCGGAGAATACGCCGCGGGCGAGGAAGGCAGCGGGGCGGTGCCGCTGCAGGTGCCGGCCATGGAAAGCCTGACCGAAGAGCAGGCCGAGCGGGAGAACGTCGACACTGCCGAGGAGGAGCTCTTCGGCGAGCAGAAGCGGAAAGAGCGCATCGCCATCCTGGCAAGCGAGCCCAGTCCTGCCATGACGGCGCTCAAGCGCGCGCGGAAGGAGAAGGGCCTGACGACGGGACACAACCCGGTGCCGAGCGACGACGAGGGCAGCGAGGCCGCCTTCCAACGGAGCATGCGTGGGTGGTGCCCCGCCATCGTGTGCGCTCGACATGCTGACCTCGCGCAGCCCCATCGGTCGCCCAATCAACCCTCCACCACGAAACGGGCAGCGAGTGCACGCGCTCGCCTTCGCCCGCCGCTTCTCGCGGCCTTCACGCCGCCAACGCCAAGCCCAGCGGCATGGGCATCAACACTCTCCTCAACACCGAAGATGCCGCTGCAGATGCCGCTCCCCCACACCCCACCCCCGCCGCCCCACCCGCCAGGAAGGGCCCGGGCCGGGGCAATTGGAGGCGAAACAAGGCCAGGGATGCCGATGCCACTCCCGCCGGTGCTGCCTCCTCCACACCCGTCCCGCTCCTGCCCAACACCCGACAGATGCAGTTCGTCAACAACGGCCCCGTCTCGATGAGCAAACCGGGTCAAGGCTGCTTCGGCCACGCCACCTCTCCGCTCGCGACAGCGACAGCGACCGACATGTCGCCCGGCCAGACCATCTCCTTCCAAAGCCCGTCGACCGCCCGGGATCACATCCCGACTCCCTCCTACCAGGCACAGAAGCGACATCGCGGCGTCACTCAGCACCAGTCGGCCGTCATCAACCACCGGAAGATGCAGATCGACTACACACTCGATCGGCGCCTCCGCCATGCGCATCTCAAAGCGCGTGACGCCCGCGAGACCCAAAGTACACTCTTACGCGCCTGGAAGAGGATCCGCGCGCTGCCCCCCGGCTACGACTCGGAGGAGGAGGCCATTCGGATTCGCAAGGCCCAGGACCGCGTCGAGAAGAACGACGACGACTGGCGCACGACCCGTGGAAAGGAGAACGACGACTACCCGGAAAACACGGAGGCATGGCGGCGCCCCAGAGTCTTGTATGCCGGCTTTGCACGGACGGCAAGTGAGCCGAGCGATGTGGGCGAGGAGCTCAAATCGCTCGCACAGTCCTTCCGCCGCGCCAGCAGGCGGCTCGAGCGGTGGCAGGATACAGCACTCCCCGGAACCGCCGTGATCAACCGTCGTCGCCAGGAAGCCCGACGCACGCTTCGCAGACCCGGCCCGGCGAGCCGCAAGCACAGTCTGGCTGATGATGGCGGAGAATCGATCGAGGATGTTCCGCCGCGCGCACGCGCAACGGTGCCGAGCAAGCGTGGCACGGCCGGTCGAGCGAGTGTCCGCCGAGAGCAGACGGCGCCGGGAGAGCCGAGAATCGACGTGGATCCGGAACCGGATGACGAGGACGGAGGCGCCGAGCTCGACGAGGAGGATCGAGAGCTGCTCGGTGAGGTCGATGCCGACGAAGACGACGACGACGACGAGATGGAGGACTGACAGATTGAACCACCGCCCGATCCCTCGCAGAACCAATCAGAAGAGCACGAATCCAACATCACCTTGGAAAAACGTCGCACCGCCAGCGGAAGATGTCTGGCACGGCAGCGCGACATATCATTCCGATAGTCTCGTTTCCACCACCATCGACGAGTCACAAGAGGCGCGTCGGGCCGCGCAGCCGGAGTTTTTTTTTTTCTTTCGGGTGGTGCCGACCGCGCCGCCCATCTTTCTTATTCTCCCGGACCGCGAGGCCCGCCCCTCGCGCTCCCGCACGCTCTTCCCGGCGTCGTTTCCCGTCCCGTCCGTTTTCCGCACGCTCGGCAGCCCGTGGCCTGGAAGTTGAGAGTTGGGCCCACTGCCCGTCTTCTGACGCCGGTTATTAGAACCGACTGCACCTGTCGATTTTTCACCTATGCGTTGTTATCCTTGTCTCGTCCAGCGTCTGCTAATCCCTCCTCGCTCCGAGCTCGCTCCGATCTTTCCACGATCGCCAGTCGAGCCGGGTCCCGAACCCGTCGTCACTCACTATCACAAAGTATCGCCCCACGCTGCTCGCGGTCGATCAACTGTTGCCCTCCTCGCTCCGCCAGAGCGTGAACGCTTCACATCACGCACATGACCCATCGGCTGGCAGCATCATTAGAATGGACCGAAATTTCTTGCCACCACGAACCGGCACCACACATCGTTTTTCTTTTCACCGCCGTCCACTTCACAACCCTTGTATATCACACCACTGTCCGATGATCAAGACATTTCCCCCCCTCTCCTCGCATACGCCGACGTGATCCCTCCTGCTGCCCGCCGCAGATGCTCCGTTGACGCCACGTCCGAGGTCCCCCATCTCCCGAACTCCCCCGCTCTTTCTTCACACATTCTCCATGTCATGGGTCATAGTCTGAAGGACAGCTTGCGGGGCTCGGCGCCAGGGGCGGCTCCCGCCGCGCCTATAGCACACGAAAGGTACACGTTGCTTCGGCTCGTTGCCCGGTCGCGCGTTGTGTGGGCCCATCTTCCGGTCCTGGTGATAGCGGTCGGTCCCGCGCTTCTCCTGAATCAACAGGGCTTCGTACGCGTCTCTTCTTGTTCTCTCGTCACGTTCTTACGCATTTGCTAAACTCTACCACTACTATTGTTATTACTATAATTATCACTATCACAGCACTATTATTACTGCCATCAACACTACCATGACTATCCCGCCTAATCCGAGTATATAGATAGGGTTCAATACGCCTTATTTAATCACTATATAAGTGTAAGGGCTTAAGTGGATAGTTCTTACAGTGAGCTTATGTAAGCACGAAGTTGCTCAACTTTGGAGGAAAGATAGTGTATAGAAAGGTGCCCCTATGTATACCGATCTGAGCTTACGCAGATATTATTCGATACGGCCCACTTAATCACTATATCGCAAACTGAAGAAGGAAGTAATCTATGTGGTGGTAGTGGTGGGCTTTGTAATGGTGGTGCGCGCCAAGGCCCGGCTCGGTCCGGAAGGGCCGAGCCGAAATTCTGGGGTCTACCCTATTAATCCGTCCTGTTACGGCGGCAGAAAGGGGTGGGACTAAGTGAGGGGGTGGACTCTTGGAATTTCGGCTCGGCCCTTCCGGACCGAGCCGGGCCTTGGCACACCACCCCTAAAGCCCTCACCTACCGCTGCATAGATTCCTTTCCCTCTTCAGTCCGAGATATAGTTATCAAAACAGCCGTATTGAATTATATCTGCATGCTCGGATTATTATATCTCGAACTTACTATCTACACTACTACCGCGCTGCGCGAAAGGGCCCGTCGAATCGTATCCGGTTACCCGAATAACGCACACGCACCCACAACTACAACTAACCTAACTAGCACTGTAAGAAGGCTATAGAGGGCTTCTTAACGGCAGATAGCAGCGTTACTAGCTGCATCGGAAGAAGAAAGACTAACAGAACCAAGGATAGGCGTACTAGCATTATTAATGCTAAGACCCTTATTAAGGCCCTTACTGCGGAAGAGACCTAAGAGGTAAAGGGGCGCATAACTAACTACCTAAAGCTATACGAGTACACCTCCGACGAGCTCGAAAACTTTATAATAGAATACGGAATCGAGAAGGTCTACGACGCTATAGCCCTCGTCGAGACCCTGTTTTATAAGAAATTGGAAGAGAATAGACAGTTAAGAGAGGAAGTAAAAGCGATAGCCGCTACGAGGACGTCGGCGGAAACCACTATCGAAGTGCTTAAGAATTAGGCTACAGCACGATTAGCTAAACTAAATAGGCTAAGAGCTTAGTTAGCTAATATAATGTAAGGGGCTTAAGAATCTTGGTTTAGAAACTTAAGGCTAGGTATCTACATAGAGGAACTAATAGGCAGTTCCTTCGTCGTCTGCTACTGTACATTTTGTACCTATAAAGCAAGCTAGCAATTTCCCTCTGTATAGGAGTGCAGAGATTTCCCTCTGTATAGGGTGTAGGGGGAGGGGATGCCGACTTGGCTAGGCTGGGTTAGGACTCGGTCTAGCTAGGTCTTACTGGCGCTGCTAAGTCTTGCTCCTTAGGGCGTCGGCCGGTCCAGGTCCGGGACCTAGCAGGACGACGTCCCCTAACAATACCCCCCTCCTCCCTCGTAGCAGTCTCTTTGTATAGGCTTAGCTTTCCTGTGTCGTACTCTAGCAGTTTCCTGTCGTCTAGTTACTGTTGTGTAATTAAGCCGTCTAGTAACGATAGCCTTACTTGCTATCGCTTTATATAGCAAACAGCTGGCCGCGTGTCGGGTCTATCGTCCTCGTCGTCTGGCTTCTGCGCCGTCCGTATATTCTTATCTTACTATACTATCCCGGCATCTAACTTGTACAGTCCAGCGGTAGCTACGTGTCTAGCGCTGGCCTAGTTATCGTCTCGTATAGAGCCGTACTAGGTAACTGTCCGGAGGGCCAGCTGCAATTCTACCCGCTACCTAGGTGTTCCTGCCTATTGCTGTTTGCAGCTGCCTAACTGCGCCTATAGCTGCCCTACCTTCCCCTATCCTGTACAGTTAGCGCCTGTCCTATCCTACCGTCTGTCTATCTATCTGTCCTACTGTCCGTTTAACTACCTGCTACTGTCCTATAGCCCCCTACTAACCTATTACTACCTCTATAACGCCCTATTAACTATTATACCCTGCAACCAGCTCGTACTGTTGCGGTGGCAGAAAGGGGTAGGACTAAGTAATAGGGTAGACCCTTGGAATTTCGGCTCGGCCCTTCCGGACCGAGCCGGGCCTTGGCATACTACCCCTAAAGCCCTTACCTACCGCTGCATAGATTCCTTTCCCTCTTTAGTCCGAGATATAGTTATTAAAACAGCCGTATTGAATTATATCTGGGTGCTCGGATTATTATATCTCGAACTTACTACTTACACTAACCCTGCACTGCGCGAAAGGGTCCGTTAAACTATCTGGCTACCTGAATAACGCATGCGCACACTACAAACTAAACTAAAACACTAGCACTGTAAGAAGACTATAGAAGGCTTCTTAACCGTAGAGGGCGTCATTACAGGCTGCAGCGGAAAGAGAAAGACTAACAGAGCGAGGGATAGGTGCACTAGCATCCTTAACGATAGAATAGCTACTAAGGGCCTTACGGAAGAAGAGATAGATAAAGCGAGGAGGGGCATAGCCGGCTATAAGGAGCTGTATGCCTGTACGCTGGATAAAATCAAAGGATATCTAGCAGAACATAGAGCTAGGAGGGTGTTCGACATTATTACCTTTGTCGAAAAGAAGTTTTACAAAAACATAGAAGAAAACAGGCAGCTAAGAGAGGAGATAGAATTAGTAATAGCTAAGAAGGAATTAGCAGAAACTATTATCGATATGCTAGAAAACTAAGCAGCAAACCGGCTAGCATAACTAAAGACGCTAAAGGCTTAGTTAGCCGACATAGAAGCAGCGATGTCGTCGGCGCTGCCGCTACATCGAGAAGAACAAGCAGAGACCGCCTTACTAGCGGCCTACAGTCAAGGTAGCACCTCGATAACGTTACTACCTAACCTACTAGCGTTTAGGGGCAGAGATCCTAAAGACTAGGAGGCCTTTAAAAAAAAGATAAAGAATAAGATAAACCGCGATTATACTGGAAACAGTAAAGAAGACAGACTAGCCTACCTAGAATCGCGATTAGAAGGTAAAGCTTTTTCTTTAGTAGCGGACCTAGAAGAGGTTACAGCCGACGAAGCGATTAAAGCTCTGAACTAGCGCTTCGGGGACCCCTTCCAAAAGAAGACGGTCTGTAAGCAACTAGATAAGATTAACTAGAACCGGCTAAAGTTTAAGGAGTTTTACGGACTGTTTAGAAAATATGCTATTAGAGCCAAAGTGTCAGAAGATAAACAGTTACACTTACTAAGGCAGAAGCTAAACCCTGAACTGGCTGCAGCTATAGCTTCGGTAGAAGACGAAAACCTCGAGAGCTTCGTACACTAAGCTAGAGGTACCGCCAGAAACCTAAGCGCCTACGCGAAATCGGCATCGCGCGAACCGATTCAGAAGCAGTCGGCGCTGACAACACGACCCCCTACACCCTTCTGACGAGGCCCCTAGCAACTACCTTATTCGCCGCGCTCGTCGTTTGTCCCTACTTGCTACGTATGCGGAAAGCCTAGCTATATCGCTACTAGATGCCAAGCAACGAATTAGCAGAAGCAGGAGTATCGCGCCGCCAAGCTACTGCCACTAAGGAAGACTATCTAAGCTATAGAGCCAGCACCGAACGACACCGACAGCGTAGACGGTAGAGTGCTATTAAGAATCTTAGGAAAAGACCAGCTAGACGGATAGGCCCCCTGCCTAGCAACGACAATAGTGCGCCGACGCGATCCTTATTACTAGAAGAAGGGAGCATTAACAGTTGTAACGACCCGCTCTCGGCGGCAGTAGAAGTAAATACGGAAATTGCTATTATCCTTCTAATTACTGTCTACCCCCTTAATAGCTCGTACAGCCCCCTTTAGTTAAGAGCCTTTATCGACATAGGAGCGCTTATCGGAGTGGCGATCTACTTCTAATTGGTTCAGAAACTAATAAAAGGATACAGTTATCCTATAGAGCTAGCGTCGCCGACGCGAATTTCGGCATACAACGGACAAGACACTAAGAGTGTTATATATTATATGCTATTAAGGACCACTCTGGCGGGCCGCACTACAGAGGCGACGTTCCGAATTATGGATATCAGACGATTTGACATTATTATAGGGCAGAAATAGATAAAGAACCAGAAAGCAGTTATTAACGTAGGTAAAGGCACACTCGGATTCAAAACCTAGCAGAGCGCAGCCGCCGCCGTCGAATCGGTAGCAGCCGCCGCCGCAAAATCGAACGTTACGGCCATTAACGCGGTTCCGATCAACCGTTCCGATCCCTCGGACACTGTTAGAATAATAAGCTTAGAGGCTCTAACGACTCTTGCGAAGTCGCCAGAGAATAAGATCTACGCTATCTCGATAAAAGACATCAAAGATTATCGGAAAATAATAGCGGAAGAAGAAGTAGACCCGTTAGAGGTATTACTAAAAGAACTCTATAGTTACACTAACGTGTTCTTAAAAGCCGACTCCAACCTCCTGCCGCTCTTCTAACCGGAATACGACAACAAGATCCAGCTAAAAGAAGGGGCTACGCTGCCGAGAACCGAACCCCTAAGACGACTATCGCTGGCCGAGCTAGACTAAGTAGAGGTGTTTGTTCGAGAAAACCTAGCGAAGAAGTTTATTACACTAAGCTCTGCCGAGTACGCGTTACCGATTCTTTTCGTACGGAAACCCGGAGGTAGTCTCTGACTGTGCGTAGACTACCGAGGCCTTAATAAGGTTACTAAGAGAGATGTGTATATGCTGCCGCTAATCGATAAGACTATACAGCGAGTAGCTAAAGCTAAGTAGTTTAGCAAGCTAGATATTCGCTAAGCGTTCTATTAACTAAGTGTTGCGGCGGCAGAAAGGGGTAAGACTAAGTAATAGGGTAGACCCTTGGAATTTCGGCTCGGCCCTTCCGGACCGAGCCGGGCCTTGGCACACTACCTCTAAAGCTCTCACTCATTACTACATAGATTCCTTTCCCTCCTTAGTTCGAGATATAGTTATCAAAAAGGCCGTATTAAATCATATCTGCGTGCCCAGATTATTATATCTCGAACTCACTTACTACACCAACTCTGCGCTGGGCGAAAGGGACCGTTAAACTATCCGGACACCCGAATAACGCACGCGTACCAAAAACACTAAACCAACCACTAGCACTGTAAGACAGCTATAGAGAGCTTCTTAACGGTAGAGAGCGGCGTTACAGGCCGCAGCAGAAAGAGAAAGACTAACAGACCGAGGGATAGGCGTACCAGCATCCTTAACAACGGAATAGCTACTAAGGGCCTTACAGAAGAAGAGATAGATAAAGCGAAGAGGGGCATAGAGAGCTATGCCGAACTATACGCACGCAAGCTGGAGGAAATAGAAGAGCATCTGGCAGAAAACGGAGCTAAGAAGGTGTTTAACATTATTACCTTCGTTGAGAAGAAGTTTTATAGGAACATAGAAGAAAACAGGAGACTAAGAGAAGAAATAGAAACAGTAATAGCCGAGAAGGAATCGGCAGAGACTATTATTAATGTGCTAGAAAACTAAGCGGCGAACCGACTAGCACAACTTAAGGCGATAAAGACTCAGTTAGCTAAGATGGAAGCAGCGATGTCGTCGGCGCCACTACATCGAGAAGAACCAGCAGAGACCGCCTTACCGGCGGCCTATAGTTAAGGTAGAACACCGATAACGTTACTACCTAATCTACTAGCGTTTAGGGGAGGGGAGCCTAAAGACTAGGAAGCGTTTAAGAAAAAGATAAAGAACAAGATAGATCGCGATTACGCTGGAAACAGTGCCAGAGACAGATTGGCCTACCTAGAATCTCGAATAGAAGGTAAAGCTTTTTCGTTAGTAGCGAACCTAGAAGAGGTAACTGCTGAAGAAGCGATTAAAGCGCTGGATTAACGCTTCAGAGATCTATTCCGAAAGAAGACAGCCTGCAAGCAACTGGATAAGATCAACCAGAACCGGCAGAAGTTCGAGGAATTTTACGGACTGTTCAGAAAATATGCTATCAGAGCCAGAGTGTTAGAAGATAAGCAGCTCCACCTACTAAGACAGAAGCTGAACCCTAAACTGGCCGCAGCTATAGCTTCGGTGGAAGACGAAGATCTTAAGAGCTTCGTATACTAAGCGAGAGTTACTGCGAGAAACCTAAGCGCTTACGCGAAGTCGAGCGAATCGAACTAGAAGCCGTCGATAACGCAGACAACGAGACCCCCTGCACCTTTTCGGAGAGCACCTTAGCAGCTGTCTTATTCGCTACGTTCGTCGTTCGTCCCCACCTGCTACGTATATAGAAAGCCTGGCTATATCGCTACGAGATGCCAAGTATCTGATAAGCAGAAGCAGGAGTATTATGTTACGAAGCAGCTGCAGCCGCAGCCGCCGAGAAAGACTATACAAGCTATCGAGCCGGCTCCGAACGACATCGACAGTGTAGACGGTAGAGTGCTACTAAGAATCCTAGGAAAAGACTAGCTGGACGGATAGGCCCCCTATCCAGCATAGACAATAGGGCACCGACAAGAACTACGTCGCTAGAAGAAGGAAGTATTAACAGCTGCAGCAATCTGCTCTTAGTAGCAGTGGAAGTGAACACGGAAACAGCTATTATCCTTCCGATTCCTGTCTACCCCCTCGATAGCTTAAGCAGACTACTTCGGCTAAGAGCTTTTATTAATATAGGAGCCCTTATCGGAGCCGCGATCCACTATCGATTGGTTTAGAAGCTAACAAACG
This sequence comes from Pseudocercospora ulei, assembly GCA_016165855.1. Lineage (NCBI taxonomy): Eukaryota > Fungi > Ascomycota > Dothideomycetes > Mycosphaerellales > Mycosphaerellaceae > Pseudocercospora > Pseudocercospora ulei. The sequence goes on along the minus strand of JACWNB010000025.1, from coordinate 156,309 downwards.
GATATAGTTACCCGGTAGAGCTAGCGCCGCCGATACGGATTTCGGCATATAACGGACAAGACACCGAGAGTGTTACGCACTACGTGCCATTAAAGACTACGCTAGCTGGCCGCACTACAGAGGCTACGTTCCGAATTATAGACATCGGACGGTTCGACATTATTATAGGGCAGAAATAGATAAAGAACCAGAAAGCTGTTATCGACGTAGGCGAAGGCACGCTAGGGTTTAAAGACCAGCAGAGTGGAGTCGCCGCGGAATCAGCTACCGTCGTCGCCGAGGAACCGAACGTTACGACTACCGAACCGGTTCCAAGGGACCAGTCCGACCCTCTAAACACGATCGGAATAATAAGCTCGGAGCCTTTAACGACCCTCGCGAGGTCGCTAGACAATAAGATTTACGCTATCTCGACAAAAGACATCGAAGACTATTAGAAGATAATAGCGGAAGAAGAAGTAGATCCCCTAGAGGTGTTGCCAAAGGAGCTCTACAGCTACGCCAACGTGTTCTCGAAGGCTAACTCCAATCTCCTGCCGCTCTACCGACTGGAATATAACAACAAGATCCGGCTAAAAGAAGGAGCTACGCTGCTAAGAACCGAGCCCCTAAGACGCTTATCGCTGGCCGAGCTAGACTAGGTAGAAGTGTTTGTTCGAGAGAATCTAGTGAAGAAGTTTATTAAACCGAGCTTAGCCGAATATGCGTTACCGATTCTTTTCGTAAGGAAGCCTAGAGGTAGCCTCCGACTATGCGTAGACTACTAAGGCCTTAATAAGGATACTAAGAGAGACGTGTATCCGCTGCCTCTAATCGATAAGACTATACAGAGGGTGGCGAGGGCTAAGTAGTTTAGCAAGCTGGACATTCGCTTAGCGTTCTGCCGATTAAGGAACGAGGAAGGACAAACGGAAGACCTTACGACATTCGCTACGCGCATAGGCAATTTCAAGTAGTTGGTAATACCTTTCGGACTTACCAACGTACTAGCAGTGTAGCAACGCTTTACAAACTACACCTTTATAGACATGCTAGAACGGTTCGTATCTATCTACTTAGACGACATCCTTATTTACACTAAGGGAACTAGAGAGCAACACACGGACTATATTAAGAGGGTGTTAAAGAGGCTCTGCGAGGTCGGACTAAACGCGGACACGAAGAAGAGCGAGTTTTATTAGACCGAAGTTAAATACCTCGGTCTTATCGTCGGAAGAGAAGGGATTCGGATAGACCCCTTAAAAGTCGCTGCTATCGCGGAATAGAAGCAGCCGAAATCCGGAAACACTACGCAAATCAGAGCGTTTCTCAGATTCTGCAGCTACTATTGGCGGTTTATTAAGGACTTTAGCAAGATAGCGAGACCCCTAAACGAAGCGTTAAAGAAGGAGGCCGCTGGCCTATAGAATAAGAAGTGCACGGAAGCCTTTAATCGGCTAAAAGAAGCAGTAGACTCGGCGCCGGTTCTGGCGCACTTCCAACCAGAAAAGACGATCTACGTAGAAACGGACGCTTCCGACACAGTAACTGCAGGGGTCCTTTCTTAATATAGCGACGACGAAACCCTCTATCCGGTGGCTTTCTTTAGCAAGTCTATAAATAATGCTAAGTGGAACTACGCTATCTACGATAAAGAACTGCTAGCTATTATACAGGCGTTCGAAGAGTGGAAACCGGAGCTTATAGCAGGAAAAAGTCCAGTCTAGGTCCTTACAGACTACCAGTCGCTTACCTACTTTATAAAGACGCAGAAGCTATTAAGGCGCTAAGCTTAGTAGGCCGCCTATCTGTCCGGATTCGACTTTAAGATTACCTATCGACCTGGAGCTCAGAATAGAAAGGCTAATGCACTAACGAGAAGAGAAGGAAAGACTAGCTGCGCGAAAGAAGATCTGAACATGTTCCAGAAGGTGTTAACAGAACGGATAGTAGACGCCGAGGTGCTAAAAGAGGTAGGGCTCTGCGCGGTAGAGCAGGCGACCGAGGAAGAGACGCTCTACGAAAAAGTGGAGCGGCTTAACCAGCAAAAGAAGCTCAGCAAAACCGGCTTAGGGAAGCTAATAGTTCTAGAAGAACTGATTACAGAGGTTATCCAGTCGGTCTACGGTTCTAAAGAGGTTGGTTATACAGGCTCGAAGAAGACAATAGAAGCCGTAAGGACGACCTACTAGTTCCAGCGAATCTTCGAGCGGATCCACCGGTTTATTGCTAACTGATACGTATGCCGAGCCGCGAAGCTACGTTACAGCCTTCCGGCCGGTCTGCCAAAGCCACTTCCGATCCCTAAGAAACTGTAGCAGCACATTACGATAGATTTCGTAACCGGCCTGCCGGATTCCGATAGATATAACGCTACGCTTAACGTAGTGGATCGACTAAGCAAGGAGCGCTATTTTATCCCCTGCCGAGCTAAGGATAAAGGAACTACAGCAGAAGAAACGGCGAGAATGCTAATCCAGCACGTATAGAAGCACTATAGCCTGCCAGACACTATTACTACAGATAGGGGTCCTCAATTTACCGCTAATATATAGAAAGCTATTAACTAAGCTCTCGGAATTTGTAGAAAGCTCAGCACGGCCGCTTACCCTCAAACCGACAGTCAGTCTAAAGTGGCTAACTGCGAGATAGAGAAATATCTACGAATCTTCTGCAGTTATTATTAAGCAGAGTAGGTTAAGGTATTGCCGATAGCCGAATTCTACGCCAATTTAGCACGATCAGAAGCCACCTTACTGGCGCCGTTCGAGGTAACGCATAGTTATCTTCCGAGAATAAGCTTCTAACTACCGAACGAACCCAGCTCTTCGGAACCTTCTATATCTACCGCCCCTTCGTTACAGAGAGTCGCCGCCGCCGCGGCCGAAGCACTTAAGACCCAGATAGAAGAAGCGATCAAGGTAGCGAAGGAGGTTATAGACTCGGCTTAGAAGAAGATAGTAACTCGAGCTAATAGAAAGCGGTTACTAATAGAATTCGAGGAGGGCCAAAAGGTATAGCTTAACACGCAGAACCTAAGGCTAAAAGGCAACGCCAAGCTTAACCCCCGCTACGTAGGTCCGTTTAAGATAGTAGAAAAGAGGTCGCCGGTAACCTATCGGCTCTAACTACCGAAATCGTTCCGAATCTACGATGTCTTCTATTCGGACCTACTAAGTTTGGACCCTAAAGACGGCTTTCCGGAACAAGGGTTCGCCGAACCCCTACTAATCGAGATAGACGGTAAAGAAGAAGAATAGGAGGTAGAAGATGTAATAGATATAAGAAAGCTAAGAAGATCTATCGAAGCGAGGATCTTATAGAAAGGATAGCTGGAAGACTATAAATAGTATCCGGCCGAGAACCTCCGGAATTCGGCGGAGCTGCTAAGAGAGTTTTATGTCTGGAACCTAAGGAAGCCGAAGCCTAAGTAGCTCCGAAGTTGATTATTCTAGAAGAGGAAGAAAAACTGCGTCCGCTCTATCGGTACAGAAGCCGATAAAGACGATCGTAGCAGTCGCTTCGCTGGAGTCTTCGACTCGGCCACTACCCACTAACGCCTCGGCAGGAAGCTCGCCGACGCTGCGGTATGTAAGGCCTTTAGTAGAAAAAGAAGAAGAAGAAGATAGCGAGCCGCAGATAAATCTATATAGACATCCGCAGCGGAGTACAGACCGGTTACACTGCAGCTTAGGTAACCGCCGGATCTGATCAGATAGCTCTTCCGATCAGATAGACGCTAAGTAAAGACGTCAGAAGGCGACGATATAAGAAGAAAGAAGATAAAAAAAGGGAATAGTTTCGAAATAGAAGAAAGCGAAGAAATAGCAATAGAATCAAAAAAAAGACAGATAGATAAGTAAGCGGTCGAGGTCGACCGCTGGTAAGGGAGGGGGGTGGTGTTGCAGCGGCAGAAAGGGGTAAGACTAAGTAATAGGGTAGACCCTTAGAATTTCGACTCGGCCCTTCTGGACCGAGCCGGGCCTTGGCACACCACCCCTAAAGCTCTTACTTATTACTACATAGATTCCTTTCCCTCCTTAGTTCGAGATATAGTTATTAAAAAGGCTGTATTAAATTATATCTGCGTGCCCGGATTACTAAGGAACGAGGAAGGACAAACAGAAGATCTTACGACATTCGCTACGTGTATAGGCAATTTCAAGTAGTTGGTAATGCCTTTCGGACTTACTAACGTACTGGCGGTGTAGCAGCGTTTTATAAATCACACCTTTATAGACATGCTAGAACAGTTCGTGTCTATCTATTTAGACAACATTCTTATCTATACTAATAGAATAAGAGAGCAGCATACGGACTACATTAAGAGAGTGCTAACTAGGCTCTGCGAGGTTGGATTGAACGCGGACACGAAGAAGAGCGAGTTCTATTAGACCGAGGTTAAATATCTCGGCCTTATCGTTGGCAGAGAGGGAATTCGGATAGACCCTTTAAAGGTCGCCGCTGTCGCGGAGTAGAAGCAGCCGAAATCCGGAAACACTACCTAAATCAGAGCGTTCCTCGGATTCTGCAGCTACTATCGATAGTTTATTAAGGACTTTAGCAAAATAGCAAGACCCCTAAATAAGGCATTAAAGAAGGAGGCCGCTAGCCTATAGAATAGGAAGTGCACAGAGGCTTTTAATCGACTAAAAGAAGCAGTGGCCTCGGCGCCAGTACTAGCGCACTTTCAGCCGGAAAAGACGATCTACCTAGAGACGGACGCATCCAATACAGTAACCGCAGGGGTCCTTTCTTAGTATAATAATGCCGACGAGATCCTCTATCTAGTAGCTTTCTTTAGCAAGTCTATAAACGAGGCTAAGCGGAACTACGCTATCTACGACAAAGAACTGTTAGCTATTATCCAGGCTTTCGAGGAGTGGAAGCTGGAGCTTATAGCCGGAAGGAGCACGGTCCAGGTCCTTACAGACTATTAGTTACTAACCTATTTTATAAAGACGCAGAAGCTATCGTACTGCTAAGCTCGGTAGGCCGTCTATTTATTAGAGTTCGACTTTAAGACTACCTATCGACCCGGAGCTCAAAATAGAAAGGCCGATACACTAACGAGGAGAGAAGGGATGACTAGCCGCGCGAAAGAAGATCCGAACATGTTCCAGAAGATGTTAACCGAACGGATAGTAGACGCCGAGATATTAAAAGAAGTAGGGATCTGCGCAATAGAACCGCTGACTAAGGAAGAGACGCTCTACAAGAAAGTAGAACGGCTTAATTAGCAGTAGAAACTCGGCAAAACCGGCTTAGGGAAGCCAATAGTTCTAGAAGAACTAATTACAGAGGTTATCTAGTTAGTCTATAGTTCTAAGGATGTCAGTTACGCCGGCTTAAAGAAGACAATAGAAGCTGTAAGGACGATCTACTAGTTTCCGCGAATCTTTAAGCGGATCCACCGATTTATCGCTAACTGTTACATATGTCGAGCTGCAAAACCCTGTTACGGCCTTCCGGCCGGTTTATTAAAGCTACTTCCGATTCTCAAGAAGCCGTAGAAGCATATTACGATAGATTTGGTAACCGGCCTGCCGGATTCCGATAGATATAATGCTATGCTCAACGTAGTAGATTGACTAAGCAAAGAACGCTACTTTATCCCCTACCGAGCGAAGGATAAAGGAACTACTGCAGAAGAGACGGCGAGAATGCTAATTCAGCATATATAGAGGCACTATAGTCTGCCGGACACTATCACTACGGATAGGGGTCCTCAATTCACTGCTAATGTATAGAAAGCAATTAACTAAGTCCTCGGAATTCGCGAAAAGCTTAGCATAGCTGCTTACTCTTAGACTAATAGTTAGTCCGAAGTAGCTAACCGTAAGATAGAGAAATATTTACGAATCTTCTGCAGCTACTATTAAGGAGAGTGGGTTAAGGTGTTGCCGATAGCCGAATTCTGCGCCAATTTAGCACAGTTAGAAGCCACCTTACTGGCGCCGTTCGAGATAACCTATAGCTATCTTCTAAGAATAAGCTTTTAACCGCTGGACGAACCCAGCTCTTTGGAACCTTCTACCGCCACCTCGTTAAAGAGAGTCGCTGCCGCCGCGGCAGAAGCGCTCAAATCTTAGATACAAGAAGCGATTCGGGTAGCGAAAGAAGCAATAGAATCGGCTTAGAAGAAGATAGTAACTCGAGCTAATAGAAAGCGGTTACCAATAGAATTCGAAGAAGGCCAAAAGGTGTAGCTAAACATACAGAACCTAAGGCTAAAAGGCAACGCCAAGCTAAACCCCCGCTATATAGGTCCGTTTAAGATAGTGGAAAAGAGGTCGCCAGTAACTTATCGGCTCCAGCTATTGAAATCGTTCCGGATCTACAATGTCTTTTATTCGGATCTGCTAAGTTTGGACCCTAATAACGGTCTTCTAGATTAAGGGTTCGCCGAACCCCTACCAATCGAAATAGACGGTAAAGAAGAAGAGTAGGAGGTGGAAGATGTAGTAGATATAAGAAAGATAAGAGGGTCCGTCGAAGCAAGAATCTTATAGAAGGGATAGCTAGAAGACTATAAATAGTATCCAGTCGAGAATCTCCGAAATTTGGCAGAGCTGTTAAAGGAGTTTTATACGCAGAATCTGAAGAAGCTAAAGCCTAAGTGGCTCCGAAGCTAATAGCTCTAGAAGAAGAAGATAAATCGCGTCCGCTCTATTAGTACGGAAGCCGATAGAAACGATCGCGACGATGCGCTTGCTTAGGGTCTTTGGCTCTACTACTACTGCCGACCGGCAAAGCCGGTCGGATAATAGCTATAAGGCCGAAGACGGCACCACTGCTGGCGCGCTTGGTTGCAGTCTTTGCTCTCTATTACTACTATCTACCGGCTTAGCTGGAAGGATAATAACGGCAAAGAACGAAGCCGACGCAAACAAAGCAGCTTTGCAGTAGCGCTTAAGGCCCTAGTAGAGAAGAAAAAGAGAAGAGATAGCGCGCTGCAGATAGATCTATATAGACCTCTACAGCAGCGCACAGACTAGCTACGTTGCAGCTTAGATAGCTGCTAGCTTAGATTAGATAGCTCTAATTAGATAGACGGCAAGTGAAGGACTTTAGATAGCGACGATATAAGAAGAAAGAAGATAAAGAAAGAGAATATTTTCGAGATAGAAGAAACGAAGAGGTAACGTCGTTTTTAAAAGGGGTTTCCGTAGAAGGAGGCGCGAATCAGATAAGAGAAAGATAAGGAAGCGGAAGCAGAAGATAAAGAAGAGAACGAATTAAAAAAAAAGAAGAGAGATAAGTAAGCAGTCGAGGTCGACCGCTGGTAAGGGAGGGGGGTAGTGTTGTAGTAGCAGAAAGGGGTGGGACTAAGTAATAGGGTAGACCCTTGGAATTTCGGCTCGGCCTTTCTAGACTGAGCTGGGCCTTGGCACACTACCCCTAAAGCCCTTACCTACCGCTATATAGAGCTATATAGATTCCTTTCCTTCCTTAGTTTGAGATATAGTTATTAAAACAGCCGTATTAAATTATATCTGCGTGCTCGGATTAAGTACAATCCCGGAGTAGCGACGCTCTAGCTGCCTAATCCGGGTACGCAGATATAATTCAATACGGCCTTTTTAATAACTATCTCTCGAACTAAGGAGGGAAAGGAATCTATGTAGTGGTAAGTAAGAGCTTTAGGGGTAGTGTGCCAAGACCCAGCTCAGTCTAGAAAGGCCGAGCCGAAATTCCAAGGGTCTACCCTATTACTTAGTCCCACCCCTTTCTGCTACTACAACACTACCCCCCTCCCTTACCAGCGGTCGACCTCGACTGCTTACTTATCTATCTGTCTCTTTTTTTTTTTTAATTCCGTCGCTATTTCTTCGCTTTCTTCTATTTCGAAATTATCCCCTTTTTTTATCTTCTTTCTTCTTACATCGTCGCCTTCTGACTGTTACGGCGGCAGAAAGGGGTGGGACTGAGTGATGGGGTAGACCCTTGGAATTTCGGCTCGGCCCTTCCGGGCCGAGCCGGGCCTTGGCACTACCACTACGAAAGCCTACCACTACCACTACATAGATTCCTTTCCCTCCTCAGTTCGAGATATAGTTATCAAAAAGGCCGTATTAAATTATATCTGCGTGCCCGGATCATTATATATCGAACTCACTCTCTATACAAACCCTGCGCTGCGCGAAAGGGCCCGTCGAACTATCCGGAAACCCGAATAACGCACGCGCACCCACACCAACAACAACAACCCCCAGCACCGTAAGAAGATAGAAGGCTTCTCGACGGTAGAGAGCGGCGTTACAGGCCGCAGCAGAAGCAGAAAAGGAAAGACTAACCGAGCGAGTAGGCGCTCTAGTGTAATTGACGATAAGATCGTTATTAGCGGTTTCACAGCGGAAGAGACCGCTAAGGTTAAGGAGAGAATAGCCGAATATAGGAAGATCTACGACTGTACGATCGAGGAACTGGAAGACTATATAAACGAGAATAGGATAGGAAAGGTCTACGATAGTATAGACCTTATTAAGACGCTGTTCTACAGAACGCTAGAAGAGAATAGACAGCTAAGAGAGGAAGTAGAGACGGTAAGAGCTAAGAAGGAGTCGGCCGAGACTATTATAGACGTGCTGGAAAACCAAGCGGCGAACCGACTAGCACAGTTAAAAGCGATAAAGGATCAGCTAGAGGAGAAGGAAGCAGCGAGGTCGTCGCCGCCGCTACTACGTCGAGAAGAACAAGCAGAGACCGCCTTACTGGCGGTCTATAGTCAAGGTAGCACCTTAATAACATTATTACCGGATCTACCAGCGTTTAGAGGAGGAGATCCTAAGGATTAGGAAGCGTTTAAGAAAAAGATAAAGAACAAGATAGATCGAGACTATGCCGGAAACAGCGCCAGGGATAGATTGGCGTACCTGGAATCGCGATTAGAAGGTAAAGCTTTTTCGCTAGTAGCGGACCTAGAAGAGGTAACCGCTAAGGAAGCGATTAAAGCGCTAGATCAACGCTTCGGAGACCCGTTCCGGAAGAAGACGGCCCGTAAGCAGTTGGACAAGATCAACCAGAACCGGCAGACGTTCGAGGAGTTCTACAGTTTGTTTAGGAAATATGCGATTAGGGCCCGAGTAGCGGAAGATAAGCAGCTCCACCTATTAAGGCAGAAGCTGAACCCTGAGCTGGCCGCCGCCATAGCGTCTGTAGAAGACGAAGACCTTAAGAGCTTCATGCACCGAGCGAGAGTTACCCCGAGAAACCTGAACGCATACGGAAAATCGACGACACGTAAACCGGCTTAGAAGCCGTTAATAACGCAGACAACACGACCCCCTGCGCCTTTCCGGAGAGCACCCTAGCAGCTACCTTATCAGTCACAGCGTTCGTTGTTCGTCCCTACCTGCTACGCGTATAGGAAGCCTGGCTACATCGCTACGAGATGCCAAGCATCAGATAAGCAGAAGCAGGAGTATCGTGTTATAAAGCAGCCGCAGCCGCAGCCACCGAGAAAGACTATACAAGCTATAGAGCCGGCTCCGAACGACACCGAGAGCGTAGACGGTGGGGTGCAGTTAAGGATTATAGGAAAAGACCAGCTGGACAGATAGGCCCCCTATCCAGCATTGACAATAGGGCACCGCACCGGAGCGAATCGACATAAGAAGAAAGCATCAACAGCTGTAGCGATCCGCTCTCGGCAGCCGTAGAAGTAAATACGGAAACGGCGATTATCCTTCCTATTACGATCTACCCTGTTAAGAAGTCGCGCCAACCCCTCTAGTTAAAAGCTTTTATCGACACCGGAGCTCTTATCGGTGCAGCGATCCACCATCGGCTGGTCCAGAAGTTGACGAATAGATACGGCTATCCAGTGGAATTAGCGTCGCCGACGAAGATTTCGGCATACAACGGACAAGACACGGAAAGCGTTACGCACTACGTGCCGCTAAAGACTACCTTGGCTGGTCGCACTACGGAAGCGACGTTCCGAATTATGGATATCGGAAGGTTTGACATTATTATAGGGCAGAAATGGATAAAGAACCAGAAAGCCATTATCGACGTAGATAAAGGAACGATCAGATTCAAAAACCCGGGTAGCGGAGCAGGGACCATCGGAACGGCCGCCACTGCAACCGCCGCCGCCGAGCCGAAAGCTACGGAGTCCGCGAAAGAGGCTCCGTCCAATCATTCCGAATCCCTGGTTACTGTCGGAATAATAAGTTCAGAAGCTATAACAACCCTCGCGAAGTCGCCGAGCAACGAGATCTACGCTATTTCGATAAAATACATTGAGGACCACTGCAAGATAATAGCGGAAGAAGAAGCGGACCCGTTAGAGGTGCTGCCGGTGGAGCTCCATAATTACGCTAACGTGTTCTTAAAAGCCGACTCCAACCTCCTGCCGCTCTACCAGCCGGAATACGACAACAAGATCAGGTTAAAAGAGGAGGCTACGTTGCCACGAACCGAGCCCCTAAGAAGATTGTCGCCGGCCGAGCTGAACCAGGTAGAAGTGTTTGTTCGAGAGAACCTATCGAAGAAGTTCATTACGCTAAGCTTAGTAGAATATGCGTCACCGATTCTTTTCGTATAGAAGCCCGGAGGTGGTCTCCGACTCTGCGTAGACTATCGAGGCCTTAACGAGGTCACCAAGAGAGACCTATACCTGCTGCCGCTGATCGACGAGACTATACAACGAGTAGCTAAAGCTAAATAGTTCAGCAAACTGGACATTCGACAGGCGTTCCACCGACTAAGGAACGAAGAAGGGCAAACAGAAGATCTTACGACGTTCGCTACGCGTATAGGCAATTTTAAGTAGCTGGTAATGCCGTTCGGACTCACCAATGCGCCGGCAGTGTAGCAACGCTTTATAAACCACTCCTTTATGGACATGCTAGAGCGGTTCGTGTCTATCTACTTGGACGACATCCTTATCTATACAGATAGAACGAGAGAGCAACACACGGACCACATCGAGAGAGTGTTGAAGAGGCTCCGCGAGGTCGGGTTAAACGCGGACACGAAGAAGAGCGAGTTCTATCAAACCGAGGTTAAGTATCTCGGTCTTATCGTCGGAAGAGACGGAATTCGTATAGACCTATTAAAGGTCGCCGCCGTTGCGGAATGGAGGCAGCCGAAATCCGGAAACACTACGCAAATCAGAGCGTTTCTCGGATTCTGCAGCTACTATCGACGGTTTATTAAGGACTTTAGCAAGATCGCAAGACCCCTGAACGAAGCACTAAAGAAAGAGGCCGCCGGCCTATAGAATAAGAAGTGTACGGAAGCCTTTAACCGGCTAAAAGAATCAGTAGCCTCGGCGCCGGTTCTGGCACACTTCTGGCCGGAAAAGACGATCTACGTAGAAACGGACGCTTCCGACACAGTAACGGCAGGGGTCCTTTCTCAATACGGAGACGATAAAACCCTTTATCCAGTAGCTTTCTTTAGCAAATCTATAACGGAAGCTAAGAGGAACTACGCGATCTACGATAAAGAACTGCTGGCTATTATACAGGCGTTCGAGGAGTAGAAGCTGGAACTTATAGCTGGAAAGAGCACGGTCCAGGTCCTTACGGACCACTAGTCGCTAACCTACTTTATAAAGACGCAGAAGCTCTTACGACGTTAAGCACGGTAGGCCGCCTACTTGTCCGGGTTCGATTTCAAGATTACTTATCGACCAGGGGCTCAAAACGGAAAGGCTGACGCGTTAACGCGAAGAGAAGGGAAGACCAGCCGCGCGAAAGAAGATCCGAACATGTTTCAGAAGGTGCTAACCGAACGGATAGTAGACGCCGAGGTGTTGAAGGAAGCGGGGATCTGCGCGGCAAAACTGCAGACCAAACCGGAACCGACAGAACTGGAGACCGAAAAAGAAACGCTCTACGAGAGGGTGGAACGGCTTAATCAATAGCAGAAGCTCGGCAGAACAGGCTCAGGAAAGCTGATAGTTCCGGAAGAACTAATCACAGAGGTCGTCCAGCTGGTCCATAGCTCTGTAGATGTTGGCTACGCAGGAGCGAAGAAGACGATGTAGGCAGTAAGGACGATCTACTGGTTTCCGCGAATATTCGAGCGAATCTACCGATTTATCGCCAACTGCTACGTATGCCGATCGGCGAAGCTGCGTTACAGCTTTCCAGCAGGCTTATTAAAGCCACTGCCGATCCCCGAGAAACCATAGTAGCACATTACGATAGATTTCGTAACCGGCCTGCTGGACTCCGATAGATATAACGCTATGCTCAATGTAGTAGATCGGCTAAGCAAAGAGCGCCATTTCATCCCCTGTCGAGCTAAGAATAAAGGAACTACTGCGGAAGAAACGGCGAGAATGTTGATCCAACACGTATAGAAGCACTATAGGCTGCCGGACACTATCACTACGGATAGGGGTCCTCAATTCACAGCCGACGTATAGAAAGCCATCAACCAAGCCCTCGGAATTCGTAGAAAGCTCAGCACAGCCGCTTACCCTCAAACTGACGGTTAGTCTAAAGTGGCTAACCGCGAGATAGAACAATATCTGCGAACCTTCTGCAGCCACTATCAAGAAGAATAGGTTAAGGCATTGCCGATGGCCGAGTTCTGCGCCAACTCGGCACCGTCTAAGGCCACCTCGCTGGCGCCGTTCGAGATAACGCATAGCTATCTTCCGAGAATGAGCTTCCATCCGCCGAGCGACGCCGGCTCGCCGGAGCTTTCCACTACTACGTCGTTAAAGAGAGTCGCCGCCGCGGCGGCGGAAGCGCTCCGATCTTAGATAGAAGAAGCGACCAAAGTAGCGAAAGAAGCGATGGAATTAGCTCAGAAGAAGATAGTAACTCGAACTAATAGAAAGCGATCGCCGATAGAATTCGAGGAAGGTCAAAAGGTCTGGCTCAACACGCAGAACCTGAGGCTAAAAGGCAACGCTAAGCTTAATCTACGCTACGTAGGTCCGTTCAAGATAATAGAAAAGAGGTCGCCGGTAACCTATCGGCTCCAGCTACCGAAATCGTTCCGGATCTACGACGTTTTCTATTCAGATCTGCTAAGCTTGGACCCTAAGAACGGTCTGCCGGAACAGGGGTTCGCCGAACCCCTGACTATCGAGATGGACGGTAAGGAAGAAGAGTAGGAGGTAGAAGATGTAATAGACGTAAAGAAGATAAGGGGGTCTATTAAAGCGAGGATCTCGTAGAAGGGGTGGCCGGAAGACTACGAATAGTATCCGATCGAGAACCTGCAGAATTCGGCAGAGCTGCTAAGAGAGTTCTACGTGCAGAACCCGGAAAAGCCGAAACTAGCGTAACTCTGATGTCGACAATGCGGAAGAAAGAAGAAGAAAGCCGCGTCTGCTCTATCGGCGCAGAGGCCGAAGAAAACGATCGTAACGGTCGCCTCGGGGAGGCCTTTAACGCAGCCACTACCCACCGCCGGTTCGGCAGGCAGCTTGCCGACGCCGTAGCGTGCTAGCGCCGCTGACTCCGTAGTAGGTGAAGGCTTTAGTAGAAGAGAAAAAGAAGAAGAAAAACGGCGCCGCGGAGAGATCTATATAGACCTCTGCGCCGGCGCACAGACCAGCTACGCCGCAGCTCAGATAACCCACAGTTCAGATCAGATAGCACGGATTACATAAACGCTAAGTGAAGGACTTCAGACGCCGACGACGTAAGAAATTGAAGAAGCGATAAAGAGAATGTTGTTTTTGATAGAAGATAGAAGAGGTAACATCGGCGTTGGAGGGGATTTTCGAGAAGGAGACGACGAATCAAAAAAAAAAAAAAAGAAGAAAGAAGAAGAAGAAAAGATTTTTGGATAGATAGGATAACTAAGCGGTCGAGGGCGACCGCTGGTAAGGGAGGGGGGTGGTGTTACGGCGGCAGAAAGGGGTGGGACTGAGTGATAGGGTGGACCCTTGGAATTTCGGCTCGGCCCTTCCGGGCCGAGCCGGGCCATGGCACCACCACCACGAAAGCCCACTACCACTACCACGTAGATTCCTTTCCCTCCTCAGTTCGAGATATAGTCATCAAAAAGGCTGTATTGAATCATATCTGCGTGCCCGGATCACTAACGTCTTTACTTAGTGTCTATCTAATCGGAAGAGCTATCTAATCGGATCCGGCGGTTACCTAAGCTGCAGCGTAACCGGTCTGTACTCCGCTATAGAGGTCTATATAGATCCGTCCGCTACGCCGTTTCTTCTTCTTTTTCTTTCTCTACTAGAGGCCTTATATACCGCAGGACCGGCGGCGCCGACGCCGCTGCAGGGCGTCGGCGAGCTTCCTGCCGAGGCAGTAGTAGGTAGTGGCCGAGTCGAAGACTCTGGCGAAGCGACTGCTACGATCGTCTTTATCGGCTTCTGCACTGATAGAGCGGACGCGGTTTTTCTTCCTCTTCCAGAATAATCAACTTCGGAGCTACTTAGGCTTCGGCTTCCTCGGGTTCCGGACACAAAACTCTCTTAGCAGCTCCGCCGAATTCCGGAGGTTCTCGGCCGGATACTATTTATAGTCTTCTAGCTATCCTTTCTATAAGATCCTCGCTTCGATAGATCCTCTTAGCTTTCTTATATCTATTATATCTTCTACCGCCTATTCTTCTTCTTTACTGTCTATCTCGATTGGTAGGGGTTCGGTGAACCCTTGTTCCGGAAGGCCGTCTTTAGGGTCTAAACTTAGTAGGTCTAAATAGAAGACATCGTAGATCCGGAACGATTTCGGTAGCTGAAGCCAGTAGGTCACTGGCGACCTCTTTTCTATTATCTTGAACGGACCTACGTAGCGGGGGTTGAGCTTGGCGTTGCCTTTTAGCCTTAGGTTCCGCGTATTAAGCTATACCTTTTGGCCCTCCTTGAATTCTATCAGTAACCGCTTTTTATTAGCTCGAGTTACTATCTTCTTATAAGCCGATTCTATAGCCTCCCTCGCCACCTTGATTGCTTCTTCTATCTAGGTCTTAAGTGCTTCGGCCGCGGCGGCGGCGACTCTCTGTAACGAAGTGGCAGTGGATATAGAAGGTTCCGAAAACCTAGGTTCGTTCGGTAGTTGGAAGCTTATTCTTGGAAGATAACTATGCGTTACCTCGAACAGCGCCAGTAAGGTGGCTTCTAATTGTGCTAAATTGGCGCAGAATTCGGCTATCGGCAACACCTTAACCTACTCTGCTTAATAATAACTGTAGAAGATTCGTAGATATTTTTCTATCTCTTGGTTAGCCACTTTAGACTAACTGTCGGTTTAAGGGTAAGCGGCCGTGCTGAGCTTTCTACGAATTCTAAGAGCTTGGTTAATGGCTTTCTATACATTAGCAGTAAATTAAGGACCCCTATCCGTAGTGATAGTGTCCGGCAGGCTATAGTGCTTCCACACGTACTGGGTTAGCATTCTCGCCGTTTCTTCCGCTATAGTTCCTTTATCCTTAGCTCGGCAGGGGATAAAATGGCGCTCTTTGCTTAGTCGATCTACTACGTTAAGTGTAGCGTTATATCTATCGGAATCCGGCAGGCCGGTTACGAAATCTATTGTAATATGCTGCTACGGTTTCTTAGGGATCGGAAGTGGCTTTAGCAGACCGACCGGAAGGCCGTAAAGTAGCTTCGCGGCTCGGCATATGTAACAGTTAGCGATAAACCGGTGGATCCGCTCGAAAATTCGCGGAAACTAGTAGGTCGTCCTTACAGCTTCTATCGTCTTTCTCGAGCCTGCGTAGCTGACGTCTTTAGAGCTATAAACTAGCTAGATAACCTCTGTAATCAGTTCTTCCAGAACGATCAACTTCCCTAAGCCGGTTTTGCCAAGCTTCTGCTGCTAATTAAGCCGTTCCACTCTCTCGTAGAGCGTCTCTTCTTCGGTTAGTAGTTCTATCGCGCTGATCCCTGCCTCTCTTAACACCTCGGCGTCTACTATCTGTTCGGTTAACACCTTCTGGAACATGTTTAGATCTTCTTTTGCACGGCTAGTCTTTCCTTCTCTTCTCGTTAACGCGTCGGCCTTTCCATTTTAAGCTCCGGGTCGATAGGTAATCTTAAAGTCGAATCCGGATAAGTAGGCGGCCTACCGAGCCTAGCGACGTAATAGCTTCTGCGTCTTTATAAAGTAGGTAAGCGACTGGTGGTCCGTAAGGACCTAGACTGTGCTTTTTCCTGCTATAAGCTCCGGTTTCAACTCCTCGAAGGCCTAAATAATGGCTAACAGCTCTTTATTAAAAATAGCGTAGTTCTGCTTAGCCTTATTTATAGACTTGCTAAAGAAAGCCACCGGATAGAGGGTCTCGTCGTTGTTAGCGTATTAAGAAAGGACCCCTGCTGTTACTGTGTCGGAAGCGTCCGTTTCTACGTAGATCGTCTTTTCCGGTCGGAAGTGTGCCAGCACTAGCGCTAAGGCTACCGCCTCTTTTTAGCCGATTAAAGGCTTTCGTACACCTCTTATTCTATAGGCCAGCGGTCTTTTTCTTTAGTGCTTCGTTTAGGGGTCTCGCTATCTTGCTAAAGTCCTTAATAAACTGCCGATAGTAGCTGCAGAATCCGAGAAACGCTCTGATTTGCGTAGTGTTTCCGAATTTCGGCTGCTTCTATTCCGCGACGGCAGCGACTTTCGACGGGTCTATCCGAATTCCTTCTCTTCCGACGATAAGACCGAGATATTTGACTTCGGTCTAGTAGAACTCGCTCTTTTTCGTATCTGCGTTTAAGCCAACCTCGCGGAGCCTAGTTAACACTTTCTCGATGTAGTCTGTATGTTGCTCTCTCGTTTCTTTGGTGTAAATAAGGATGTCGTCTAAGTAGATAGACACGAACCGTTCTAGCATGTCTATAAAGGTGTAGTTTATAAAGCATTGCTATACTGCCGGCGCGTTGGTAAGTCTAAAAGGCATTACTAACTACTTAAAATTGCCTATACGCGTAGCGAACGTCGTAAGATCTTCGATTTGTCCTTCTTTGTTTCTTAGTCAATAGAAAGCTTAGCGAATATCCAACTTGCTAAACTACTTAGCCTTTGCTACCCTCTGTATAGTCTTATCAATCAGAGGCAGCGGATATACGTCTCTCTTAGTAACCTTATTAAGGCCTCTATAATCTACGCACAGTCGAAGGCTACCTCCGGGTTTCTGTATAAAAAGAATCGGCAACGTGTACTCGGCTAAGCTCGGCGTAATAAACTTCTTCGCCAGATTCTCTTAAACAAACACTTCTACCTAGTCTAGCTCGGCCGGCGACAATCGTCTTAGGGGCTTAGTTCTCGGCAACACGGCTCCTTCTTTTAACCAGATCTTGTTGTTATATCCCGGTCGGTAGAGCGGCAGGAGATTGGAGTCAGCCTTTAAGAACACGTTAGCGTAGCTGTAGAGTTCCTTTAGCAACACCTCTAGTAGATCTACTTCTTCTTCCGCTATTATCTTCTAGTAGTCTTCGATGTCCTTTATTAAGATAGCGTAAATCTTATAGTCCAGCGACCTCGCAAGGGTCGTTAAAGCTTCCGAGCTTATTATTCCGATCGTGTCTAGAGGGTCGGGCCGATCTATCGGAACCTCTTCGATAGTCGTAGCGTTCGGTTTCGCGGCGACGACGGCGACCGGTTTAACGGCGGCGACGCCACTCTACAGGGTTTTAAATCTGAGTGTGCCTTTACCTACATTAATAACGGCTTTCTAGTTCTTTATCCATTTCTGTCCTATAATAATGTCAAACCTTCCAATATCTATAATTCGGAACGTCGCTTCTGTAGTGCGACCAGCTAGGGTAGTCTTCAATGGCACATAATGCGTAACACTCTCTGTGTCTTGTCCGTTGTATGCCGAAATCTGTGTCGGCGACGCCAGCTCTACCGGATAGCCGTATCCTTTTATTAGTTTCTAAGCTAGTCGATAGTGGATCGCGGCTCCGATAAGGGCTCCTGTGTCTATAAAAGCTCTTAGCTAAAGTGGTCTGCTTAAGCTATCGAGGGGGTGGACAGTAATCGGAAAGATAATAGCTGTTTCTATGTTTACTTCCACCGCCGCTAAGAGCGGATCGCTGCAGCTGTTAATACTTCCTTCTTCCTACGACGTAGTTCTTGTCAGTGCCCTATTGTCCTTGCTAGATAGGGGGCCTATCCGTCTAGCTGGTCTTTTCCTAGGATTCTTAGTAGCACTCTACCGTCTACACTGTCGGTGTCGTTCGGAGCCGGCTCGATAGCTTGTATAGTCTTTCTCTGCGGCTGCGGCTGCTTCGTAACACTATACTCCTGCTTCTGTTTATCCGATGCTTGGCATCTCGTAGCGATATAGCTAGGCTTTCTACACGCGTAGCAGGTAGGGACGAACAACGAACGCGGCGAGTAAGACGGCTGCTAAGGTGCTCTCCTGAAAGGTGCAGGGGGTCGTGTTGTCTGCGTTATAGACAGCTTCTAGCTCTGTTCGCGCGATTTCGCGTAAGCGCTTAGGTTTCTGGCAGTAACTCTCGCTCGGTGCACGAAGCTTTCGAGATCTTCGTCTTCTACCGACGCTATAGCTACAGCTAGTTCGGGGTTTAGCTTCTGCCTTAGTAGGTAGAGTTGCTTATCTTCTAACACTCTAGCTCTAATAGCATATTTCCTAAACAGTCTATAGAACTCCTTAAACATCTGCTTAGTCTGGTTAATCTTATCTAGTTGTTTTCAGGCCGTCTTCTTCCGGAAGGGGTCTCCGAAGCGTTGGTCCAGCGCTTTAATCGCTTCTTTAGCGGTTACCTCTTCTAGGTCCGCTACTAGCGAAAAAGCTTTACCTTCTAATCGCGATTCTAGGTAGGCCAATCTATCTCCGGCACTGTTTCCGGCGTAATCGCGATCTATCTTGTTCTTTATCTTTTTCTTAAACGCTTCCTAGTCTTTAGGGTCCCCTCCCCTAAACGCTAGTAGATCAGGTAGTGACGTTATCGGTGTTCTACCTTGACTATAGGCCGCTACTAAGGCGGTCTCTGCTTGTTCTTCTCGATGCTGTAGCGGCGTCGACGACATCGCTGCCACCTCCATTTTAGCTAACTGAGCCTTTATCGCCTTTAGTTGCGCTAGCCGATTCGCCGCGTAGTTTTCTAATACGTCGATAATAGTCTCTGCCGATTCCTTTTCGGCCCTTACCGCTTCGTTTTCCTCTCTTAACTGCCTGTTCTCGTCTAGGGTTCTGTAAAACAGCTTCTTAATAAGGTCTATGCCGTCGTAGACCTTCCCTACTCCGTTCTCGTTTACGTAATCTTTAAGTTCCTCGAGTATGCAGTCGTAGATCTTCTTATATTCGATTATTCGTTCCTTAATCTCCGCAGTCTCTTCTGCTGTAAAACCTCTAATAATGAACTTATTATTAATAACACTGGAGCGCCTACTCGCTCTGTTAGTCTTTTCTCTTCTGCTTCGGCTTCGGCCTATAACGCCGCTCTCTACTGTTAAGAAGCTCTCTATAGCTGTCTTATAGTGCTAGTGTTTGGTTTGGTTTGGTGTTTTTGGTGCGCGTGCGTTATTCGGGTGTCCGGATAGTTCAACGGTCCCTTTCGCGCAGTGCGGAGTTGGTGTAGTGAGTGAGTTCGAGAGATAATAATCCGGGCACGCAGATATAATTCAATACAGCCTTTTTAATAACTATCTCTCGAACTAAAGAGGGAAAGGAATCTATATAGTAGTAAGTAAGAGCTTTAGGGGTGGTGTGCCAAGGCCCGGCTCGGTCTGGAAGGGCCGAGCCGAAATTCCAAGGGTCTACCCTATTACTTAGTCCCACCCCTTTCTGCCGCCGCAACACCGCCGGCCCCGTCGCTATCCCCCGTCTAGCCGGGATCCTGCTCTGCTTCGAGCTCCTAGAGTAGAACGCCGAGTACGACTGGGAACTGCGCTACCGGTTCGTACAGTCTTGTCTATACTCTGTCCTTCCTAACTAACGATTGCAGCTGTTTTACCTAGTAGTAGCAAGACGCTGCTCGGCTCCTATTCTATTCCTTCTAGTGTAACCCCGCCTGTATTACGCCCTGCCGCCTCTATACTGTCTAGCCCTCGTACGTTAACGTAGTCCTAATTGCCAGCTGCAGCCAGTCCTACTATGCCTACACTAACTCTCCCTAGGGCTCGTTCGTACTATACCGTCTCGTAGGGTTCTAAGCCGGTGCTTGGGCTTCCTGTAAGTAGAAGGATAGGTCGCTGTACTGCTCTGTACGCTGTCTAGGCAAGGGCCGTAGGGGCGCTAGGGCGCTACTAGTTATCGAGTTAGAGTCGGACAATAAGGACTAGGAGGTCGTCGAGATTTCGGACAACGACGCCCTAGCCCTGTCCGTCGTCGAGATCTCGGACAGCGACGAGCCGGGCCTGTCGTCGTCCGTAGTAGTAAGATAGCGGGACGGTTACTAACTAGTGCCTATACAACCCTAGACTGTGTAGTCCTAGGTAATCTCGTACAGTCCCTATATCCTACTTCTCTTCCTTTCTTAGTCCCGTCCCTATATCCTACTTCTCTTCCTTTCTTAGTCCCGTCCCTATATAGCTGCCTAATATCTCTTATAGCTGCCTAGTCCTGCCTATAGCTGCTATCTCCCCTCGTCGTACAGCGTAGTGCTACTGCAGCTGTCTAGAGGGGTGTTTTCCCTCCTACCTGTCTAACGCTAAGGTGTCCTAAAGAGCCTCGTACAGTTCCTATATAGGTTCTGCCTACCCTACCTATTTAACTAGGTATTCTGTCCTCTTCTACTTCTTCCGGCTCTTAAGAATTTCTTCTACCTTATACTCCTCCTAGTCCTTAGTAATCATTGCTAGGGGGCGTACGTCGTCTGTTGTCTAATATAGGAGGGGGTCTATATATGCTAGCTGTACGAGGTCTATATAGAAAACTGGATAGATCCCTAGGGGAGTGTTAAGTCGTATAGCGTGTGTCCCTACCGGCTAGACTACTGTAAACTTCCGGTTCTTCTAGTCTAGTTTCTTGCTTAGCTAGTCTGTACAAATATTGCGCTATTTTAGCTATACCTTATCCCTTGCCTCGTACCTTAGTGCAGCCTGTTGTCCCTTATTAGCCTACTCTTCCGCATTCTGCTAGGCTATAGCGAGGCTCGCTTCTGCCTATTAGTAGGCGTTCGTAATCGTCTGTACGATAGCTTCCCTTTGCTAAATTAGGGAGCGTATAGAGCGTAGAGTAGCGTCGCTTAGAGTCGGTAGGAGCAGGGAGTAGTCGTACCTATAGGCTATAAAAAAGGGGGACAGGCCTGTAGCGTTAGCTGTACGGCTGTTAATAGCTAGCTCCGCTATAGGGAGGAGGCGGTTCCAGTTAGTCTAGTTATAGTTAACGTACGCCTAGAGGTACGCTTCTAGTGTCGAATTAACCCTCTCTGTCGCGCCGTCTATCTGTAGGTACTATGCAGTTAATAGGCGACGTTCTACATTTAACAATTGGCAGATCATTGCCTAGAGCTAGCTTGTAAACTGTGTGCCCTAGTTAGATACAATTAACCTAGGGAATCTGTGCTTGCTAAACGTCGTCTATATAAAGGCCTAAGCAGTGTCCTCGGCCGTAGTAGAGCTTATCCCCTCTAGTATTACCCCCTTCGTTAGCTTGTCTATTACTACTATAATGTTCTGTCGTCCGTTACTCTTAGGGAGGTCTGTAATAAAGTCTACTGTTAGATCCTGCTGTAGCCGGTCTAGTATCGGCAGGGGTTTTAACAGGCTATGCTTTAGTTTATGCTAGGGCTTTGTCTGTCTACAGGCATCGGAGTTCTGTACGAACCTACAGATGTCCTTCGCTATCGCTAGCTAGTAGTAGTCCCTAGCGACGATACTGTACGTCTCCTCGCGCCCTAGGTGTCCAGTTGCTATTAAGTCGTATACCTGTTGTATTAAGCTTGTACAGAGCTTCTCGTCTATAGGGGCCTGAATCTAGTTCCTAAACTTTAGGTTGTTCTCTTCGTCTACTGTGCACTCTGCTGCTAATACCTTAAGGTTAAGCTCTATAGGGAGCTTCCGCTGTCCTCCTTAGATCGCTGTATAGGCTCTTTAGTAGACGTCGTCCTTTTCTACTGCCTCCTCCTATGTCTATAGCTAGGGTTCCTACATGTATATCGCTGCTAGGCGGATAGCGTCTTCGCCTAGTTCCTCCTTAAACATCTGGAATATCCGTAATTTCAGTCGTTCGTCGTCGTATGTCGCTAGTATGTCTTCGTCTCGTCTAGATAGAGCGTCGGCCCTACTGTTGTCCTTTCCTTTGCAGTACTAGAGTCTTATATTAAAGCAGCTTAGATATATCGCCTATTATACGTATCTCTTAGAGAGTTTCCGGGTTTGCGTAAAATACTTAAGATTCTTATAGTCGGTTAGGGCAAGGAATTTAGGAACCGAGCGGAGTTCTCCGTCCTACGCCTTGTAGCACTGTACGACTACTAGCAATTCCTTATTATAGATAGGGTAGTTGCATTCGGCTAGGGAGTTCTTCTTAGAGAAATATATATTTAGGTATAGAAGACTGTTTAGACCTACCTGTAAGAGGATACCTCCTATATAGTATCCTAAGGAGTTGGTTTCCAATATCGTCGTACATTCTAGGTTAAAGATAGCAAGCGTTAGGCCTGTAGTAAAGAGCTCCTTTAGCTTGTTGAAACTCTTGTCGCATTCCTCTGTCTACGCGACCTGCCTGTCCTTATATGTTAGCTTAACTAGGGGGCGTACTATCTCCGAGTAGTTCTGTATAAACTAGCGGTAGAAGTTAGCAAATCTAAGGAATTCTCGTACGCCCTTAACACTCGTAGGGGGCTTCTACTGCTTAATAGTATTAATCTTCTTCCTGTCTATACTAATGCCCTTGCCTGCCTTAATAATAAATCCTAGGTATTTTATACGTTGTACGCCGAATTTACATTTGTCGATGTCGAGGTACAATCCAGCCTATTGCAAACGGTCCAACATCTTCTTAACGTCTTGTATATAGTCCTCGTAGGTGCTGTCTGTAAATACTAGGGTATTATCGAGATATACAGAACAGATGTCGTCTAGAAGTCCTTGTAGAGACCTGTTAATGTATCTCGAGAAGGTTGCCGGCGCGTTCGCAAGGCTAAAGGGGGTTACAAGCTACTTAAAGATATTATAGCGGTAGAAAGGGGTGGGACTAAGTAATAGGGTAGACCCTTAGAATTTCGGCTCGGCCCTTCTAGACCAAGCCGGGCCTTGGCGCACCTACCCCTAAAGCCCTTACCTACCGCTGCATAGATTCCTTTCCTTCCTTAGTTCGAGATATAGTTATTAAAACAGCCGTATTAAATTATATCTGCGTGCTCAGATTATTATATCTCGAACTTATCTACTACACCAATCCCGCGCTGCGCGAAAGGGCCCGTTCAACTATCCAGCTACCCGAATAACGCACGGGTATACTACAAACAAACTAAACACTAGCACTGTAAGATAGCTATAGAAGGCTTCTTGACAGTAGAGAGCGGCGTTACCGGCTACAGCGGAAAGAGAAAGACTAACAGAGCAAAGGGCAGGCGCGCCAGCCTCCTAGACGATAGAGCGGTTATCGAAGGTCTTACTAAAGAAGAGACGAATAAAGTAAAGGAGGGTATAGCTAGCTATAAGGAGCTGTACGCCTGCACGCCGGACGAGCTAGAGGCACACCTAGCAGAACACGGATCCGAAAAGGTGTACGACACTATTACCTTTATTAAGAAGATGTTCTATAAGAAGATAGAAGAGAACAAGCAGTTAAGAGAAGAAATAGAAGCAGTAATAGCCGAGAAGGAATCGGCAGAGACTATTATTAACGTGCTAGAGAACTAAGCAGCAACTCGACTAGCGTAACTAAAGGTGCTAGAAGCTGAATTAGCTAACATAGAGGCAGCGACGCCGTCGTTACTGCCGCTACTACGAGAAAACTAAGCAGAGACTGCCTTACTAGCAGCCTACAGTTAAGGTAGCACCTCGATAACGTTACTACCTAATCTATCGGCCTTTAGGGATAGAGACCCTAAAGATTAGGAGGCCTTTAAAAAGAAGATAAAGAACAAGATAAGCCGCAATTATGCTAGATGCAAGGGCTTAAGAATCTTGCTTTAGAAACTTAAGGCTGGGTATCTATATAAAGGAACTAATGGGCAGTTCCTTCGTCGTCCGCTGCTGTACAATTTGTACCTACGAAGCTAAGCTAGCAATTTCCCTCTATACAGAGATACAAGGCTTACACTCTGTATAGAGGGTCGGGAGCTTCCCTCTATACAGTAATGCAGAGTTTTCCCTCTGTTTAGAGCGGCAGCAATTTCCCCTCTGTATAGGGCTATAGGATTCTCCCTCTGTACAGGGTTAGGGTCGTGTTCGTAACTCTGTATAGAGGGTAGGGTCGTGCTAGCGCCGCTAAGTCGCAATCCTTATGGCGACGGCTAGCTTAGGTCCAGGACCTAGCTGGACGGTAAGAATCTTAGTTTAGAAACTTAAGGTTAGGTATCTATATAAAGGAACTAATAGGCAGTTCCTTTGTCGTCTGCTGCTGTACAATTTGTACCTACGAAGCTAAGCTAGCAATTTCCCTCTGTATATAGATATAAGGTTTACACTCTGTATAGAGGATCGGGAGTTTCCCTCTATACAGTAGTACAGAGTCTTCCCTCCGTTTGGAGGGGCAGCAATTCTCCTCTATATAGGGCTATAGGATTCTCCCTCTCTATAGGGGTAGGGTCGTATTAGTAACTCTGTACAGAGGGTAGGGTCGTACTGGCGCTACTAAGTCGCAATCCTTAGGGCGACAGCTAGCTTAGGTCCAGGACCTAGCTGGACGGCGCCCCCTAACAATTCCCTCCTCTCTTCTTATAGTGTTTCTTTCGTACGATAGCGTGTCGTACGGTCTTAGCTCCTAGCATTCCTCTTGCAGGTCGCAATTTCCTGTCTCTATCTAGTCGTTTATAGGGCCGTCGCTTGTCTAGGTACTAGGTCGTAGTTGCCTTGTTTGCCCTCCTTTATACAGTTGTAGCAGCTGCTCTGGTTGCTACTGCCTTGCATAGCAGGCAGCTACTACTCTATATATTAAGCCTCCCCCCTATCTCTTTCTCTTCCTCTCTTTCTTTTCTATTCCCTACCTACTACCCGTCCGCCTAGCCGTCTACTACTACTACAACCCCTATAACTACTACTACTATCTACCTACTACTAATACAACTACTACTACTAACGCTACTATTATGCTACGCACTCCGTCCGCCCGGTCCCGTCGTAGCTCTCTTATAGTTGCCGGTCCGTCCTCCTACTGTCTGGCCGGCGTCTCCCCCTACTTCTACCTCTAGCTGTAGAACGCCTAGCTTAACTAGCAACTCCGCTTTCGGTTCGTATAGGTCTCCTTCTTCTGTACAGTCCTAGCTAACGTCTTAGGTGCTATACTAATAAGCAGCAGGACGCTGCCGAGCTGCCTATCTACTCCTTCTAGTGTAACCCTGTCCAAATTACGCCTTAGCAGGTCGCTACGGCCCGGCCGTCGTACGTTAATGCTATCCTTATAGCTACCTGTAGCTAGTCCTGTGCTACTTGTACTAACTCCTCCTAAGGCTTGTTCGGCCTGTACCGCCTCCCTAGCTTCTAGGCTAGCGTATACGCCTTGTATAAGTAGAAGGATAGCTCTCTCTACTGCTCCTACCGCCTTCTAGGGGAGGCATGTAAGAGGGTGCCTCTGCTCTATAGTGCTAGCCTAGGTAGGGGTCCTGCTAGCCGGGAGGTAATTAAGATTTCGGATAAGGAGTCGGCGGCCTTATTGTCGACTGCCCTAGTCCTAGGGGGTAGCGGCTAGTAAGCTACCCTAAGGTAGTATATAAAAGTTCTTAGACGGTTCCGCTCTCGTTCTCTTCTTATCTTTACTCCTATTCCTGCCTATCTCCTAGCTGTTCTCTCCTTCCTGCTCCCTTCTGTATAGTATAGTGTCGGTAGGATCCGGTAGGGTCCTACGTCTTAATTCCCGATCCTTCGACAACCTAATGTTGCCGGCAGCTGCCCTATACCTAGGGTAGATCGTGCCCTTTTTACTGTACGGCGCAGTGTTACTGCGATTAGGCAGGGGGACGGTTCTCCTCCTACCTATCTAGTGCAGACGTGTCCTAAAGGGCCTCGTACAGTTCCTATATAAGTTCTGCCTACCCTTTCTACTTAACTAGGTACTCTACCCTCTTCTGCTTCCTTTAGCTCTTAAGGATTTCTTCGACCTTGTACTCTTCCTAGCCTTTAGTAATAATCGCTAGAGGGCGCGCGTCGTCCGTCGTCGAGTGCAGCAGAGGGTCTGCATATGCTGGCTGTACGAGGTCTATATAGAAGACTGGGTAGATCCCTAGAGGAGTGTTAAGTCGTACAGCGTATGTCCCTACTAGCTAGACTACTATAAACTTCTGGTTCTTCTAATCTAGTTTCTTGCTTAGCCGGTCTGTACAGATGTTGCGCTAGTTTAGCTAGACCCTATCTCCTGCCTCGTACCTTAGTGCAGCCTGTTGTCCCTTGTTAGCCTGCTCTTCCGCATTCTGTTAAGCTATAGCTAGACTCGCTTTTGCCTATTAGTAGGCGTTCGTAATCGTCTGTACGATAGCTTCTCCCTGCTAAATTAGGGATTATACAGGGCGTAAGGTAGCGCTGCTTAGGGTCAGTAGGAGCAGGGAGTAGTCGTACCTATAGGATATAAAGAAGGGGGACAATCCTGTAGCGTTAGCCGTACAGCTGTTAATAGCTAGCTCTGCTATAGCGAGGAGACGGTTCCAGTTTGTCTAGTCGTAGTCGACGTACGCTTAGAGGTACACTTCTAACGTCGAATTAACCCTCTCCGTCGCGCCGTCCGTCTACAGGTGCTATATAGCTAATAGGCGACGTTCTACTTTTAACAACTAGCAGACCCTTGCCTAGAGCTAGCTCGTAAACTGTGTACCCCGGTCCGATACGATTAACCTAGGGAATCCGTATATGCTAAACGTTGTCCGTATAAATGCCTAAGCAGTGTTCTTAGCTGTAATAGAGTCTATTCCCTCTAGTATAACCCCCCTCGTTAGCTTGTCCGTAACTACTATAATGTTCCGCCGTCCGTCGCTCTTAGGGGGGTCTATAATTGTTAGGGGGCGCCGTCTAGCACAGGTCCTGGACCTGAGCCAGCTGTTGCCCTAAGGACTGCGACTTAGCAGCGCCAGCACGACCCTACCCTCTGTACAGAGTTACCGACACGACCCTACTCCTATACAGAGGGAGAATCCTATAGCCCTATATAGAGGGGAGTTGCCGCCCCTCTAAACGGAGGGAAAACTCTGTACTACTGTATAGAGGGAAACTCCCGATCCTCTATACAGAGTGTAAACCTTATATCTATATACAGAGGGAAATTGCTAGCTTGGCTTCGTAGGTACAAATTGTACAGCAGCAGACGACAAAGGAACTGCCTATCAGTTCCTTTATATAGATACCTAACCTTAAGTTTCTAAACTAAGATTCTTAAGCCCTTATATTAGGAACTAACCTTACTGTCGGTAACTGCAGTAATATAACGAAGATAGACAGCGACATCTCTATAGAACCTACGGCTATGCAGGGACAGATACACTGCGCGTACGAGGAGCTGCTGGAACACAAGAGGCAGCTCGAACAGCAAGTAAGCTACTAGGCTACGATAATTTCCGAACAGGAACAGGAGCTACGACAGCTTAGGGCGTCCGATTGCGATCCGACCCCTACGACGACGAACACGATAGCCTATACCCCAGCCTCTAAGAGCAAACTCCCCGACGTTACTACTTATAATAGTAAGGCTCCGGCCGAGTACCCCTCCTAGGCTGCCTAGATACGCTCTAAGCTTCTAGTCGACTTAGGGGCATACCCGACCGAGCTAGACAAGGTAGTGTACCTCTTTAGAAGGTTAAAGGGCAGGGCAGCAGTATGGATTCTGCTGTACTACGAGACGGCTATTGCCAACCTAGCAATAGCAACGACGACGATGCTCTAGGTAGCTTATAACAAGAGCTATAAGGACCTAGACTGCGAGAGCCGAGCACTTATACAGGTTAATACAATAAAGTAAGGGCGTAAGACCGTACGAGAGTTCCTCGCAGAATACGACCAGACCCTAGCAGAGGCAGGAGGACTCTAATAGAAGGACAGGATAAAATTTGCTACCTTAGAGGTAGGCCTCTCTAAGGAGATTATAACAGGACTAGTAGGCGTAATGCGACCAGCTACGTACGAGGAATTCTGTAATCTCCTTAGGATAGTTAACGACTAGCAGTACAGGCTTAGACGGATAAGCTGCACTTATAAGATGCGACAACCCCTCTAGCAGCAGACGGACGGTATAGACTAGGAACCAACGACGACGAGAGTAGCGGCAGCCGTTACCGAACGGCCAAGGGCCGCTGCTAAAAGGGCACAGTAGGTAGATATGTCTACCCTTAATAAGAGGCAAGCAGAAGGGAGCTACTATAGGTATAGCAAGATAGGCTATACTGTACAGAATTGCAGGCTTTTGCTAGTAGAGAGACCTAGGGGACGGCCGACTACTGCAAGGGTGGCAGTTGCAGCGCCCTAACAAGAGAATTAAGAGCCCTACTTAGACGACAACGAGTTAGGAAAAGAGTAGCCTCTAAGCGAAGGCTCTGCTAGAGGCGTATACGAGATAGATTGCTAAATTAAAGCACTACTTAGCTATGTTTTAAGAGCAACTACATAACGACTATGCCGTTTATCGTACGGCCTACGCTAAACGGGTCTGCAACGGCGCGGACACTAATTGATATAGGATGTTTAGTATACGGAGTAATTAGCGAAGACTTCGTACAGAGACACTATATTAAGACGACCCCTACTGTACCTGTACGTATATTGGGCATTACCGGGCGAGGACTGGACATTACCTATATAGTAAAAGTAACGATAGAGCTGCAGAGACACTATAAGCAGGACTTATACCTCTATATCGTATAGGACAGATTAGGGTATAACCTAATATTAGGGAAGCTATAGATAGAGCACTAGCAGGGCAAGCTAGACGTTGGACAGGGACGGCTGTCCCTAGCAGCGACAAAGCAGAGGCTCCAAGACTAAGGAAGGGTTCCGCAGGGCGGCGACGCTAAGGCCGAGATTAACACTACGACTGCGGACATTAAGAAGGCATTAGCGCCTAAGAAACCTACGGACCCCTATACAAAGCTCCTAGCAGAATACGCAGAATACCTAGACCTCTTCGAGCCAAAGTCGGCCTCGAAACTGCTACTATACTAAGGAGAAGAAATTAACTACGACATCTAGTTAGAGCCCTGCCTAGATAGGAGTCTGCCTAAAGTACTGTACGGTCTGCTGTACGGTATGTCCTCTAGAGAACTCCTAATACTACGTAAGACACTAGACGACCTACTTGCTAAAGGTTTTATTTAGGCAAGTACCTTATCTGCAGGAGCCCTAGTGCTGTTTGTCTATAAGGAAGGCAAGGCTAGCTTGCGTTTCTGCGTAGACTATAGAGGCATTAACGCAATTACTAAAAAGGACCGGTACCCCCTACTCCTTATTAAGGAGACTCTCGGACGGATTAGCAAGGCAAAGTAGTTTACTAAGCTTAACGTAGTCTCGGCTTTCTATAAGATACGGATTAAGGAAGGCTGTAAATAGATAACTGCCTTCCGTACGAGATATAGTCTTTTTAAGTAGCTTGTTACCCCCTTTAGCCTTGCTAACGCACTAGCGACCTTCTAGAGGTACATTAATAGGTCCCTATAAGGGTTACTAGACGATATCTGCTCGGCGTACCTCGATAATATACTGGTTTTTACAGACGGCACCTACGCAGACTATGTGCAGGACGTTAAGAAGGTACTAGATCGACTGTAATAGGCTGGATTGTACCTCGACATCGACAAATGTAAATTCGGTGTACGACGTACGAAATACCTAGGGTTTATTATCGAGGTAGGGAAAGGCATTAGCACAGATAGGAAGAAGATTAATGCTATTAAGCAATAGAAGCCGCCTATAAGTGTTAAGAGCGTATAGGAATTCCTTAGGTTTACCAATTTCTACCGCTAGTTTATACAGAATTACTTAGAGATCGTACGTCCCCTAGTCGAGCTAACATACAAGGACAAGCAGTTTAAGTAGACAGACGAGTGCAATAGGAGCTTTAACAGGCTAAAGGAGCTCTTTACTACAGGACCAACGCTTGCTGCCTTCGACCTAGAACGTACGACGATACTGGAAACCGACTCCTTAGGGTACTATATAAGAGTTATCCTGTTATAGGTAGGCTTGGACAGACTTCTATACCTATATACGTACTTCTCTAAGAAGAACTCCCTAGCTAAGTGCAACTACCCTATCTACGACAAGGAATTGCTAGCAGTCGTACAGTGTTGCGAAGCATAGGATAGAGAACTCCGCTTAGTTCCTAAGTTTCTCGCCCTAACCGACTATAAGAACCTAGAGTACTTTACGCAACCCTAGAAGCTGTCTAAGAGATACGTACGAGAGGCGATGTACCTAAGCCGGTTTAATATAAGACTCTAGTATCGTAAGGGAAAGGACAATAGCAGGGCCGATACGCTATCTAGACAGGATTAGGACATACTAACGACGTACGAAGACGACTGGCTAAAATTACGTACATTCTAGATGTTTAAGGAGGAGCCAGGCAAGGAGACTATCTGCCTAGCAGCGACGTATATATAGGAACCCTAACTGTAAGTATAGGAAGAGGCAGTAGAAAAGGACGATATATACTAAGGGGCCTGTATAGCGATCTAAGGAGGACAGCGGAAGCTCCTAGCAGAGCTCTACCTTAAGGTGTTAGCAGCAGAGTATACGGTAGACAAGGAGAACAACCTAAAGTTTAGGAATCGGATTTAGGTCCTAGTAGACGAGAAGCTCTATACGAGCTTAATACAACGGGCATATAATTCTATAGCAACTAGGTACCTAGGGCGCGAGGAGACGTACAGCATCGTCGCTAGGGACTACTACTAGCCGGCGATAGCAAAGGACATCTGCAGGTTCGTACAGAACTGCGATGTCTACAGACGGACGAAGCGCTAGCGTAAACTAAAGCATAGGCTGCTAAAACCCCTACTAATACCGGACTAGCCCTAGCAAGACTTAACAGTAGACTTTATTATAGACCTCTCTAAGAGCGACGAACAGCAGAACATTATAGTAGTTACGGACAAGCTAACGAAGGGGGTAATACTAGAAGGGATAGACTCTATTGCGGCCGAAGACACTGCTTAGGCATTTATACAGACGACGTTTAGCAAGTACGGATTCCCTAGGTCAATTGTATCGGACTAGGGTATACAGTTTACGAGCTAGCTCTAGGCAAGGGTATATTAGTTGCTAAACGTAGAACGCCGCCTGTCGACTGTATAGTACCTGCAGACGGACGGTGCGACAGAGAGGGTCAATTCGACGTTAGAAGCGTACCTCTAAGCGTACGTCGACTATAATTAGACAAACTGGAACCGCCTTCTCCCTATAGCGGAGCTAGCTATTAATAGCCGTACGGCTAACGCTATAGGATTGTCCCCCTTCTTTATAGCCTACAGATACGACCACTCCCTGCTCTTACCGACCCTAAGTAGTAACACCCTACACTCTATACGATCCCCGATTTAGCAGAGAGAGGCTATCGTACGGACGATTATAAATACCTACTAATAGGCGAAAGCGAGTCTAGCTATAGCTTAACAGAATGCAGAAGAGTAGGCTAATAAGGGACGACAGGCTGCACTAAGGTACAAGGCAGGAGATAAGGTCTAGCTAAACTAGCACAACATCCGTATAGACCGGCTAAGCAAGAAGCTGGACTCGAAGAACCGGAAGTTTACAGTAGTACAACCGGTAGGGATATACGCTGTACGACTTAACACTCCCCTAGGGATTTACCTAGTCTTCTATATAGACCTCGTATAGCTAGCATATACAGACCCCCTGCCGTACTAGACAACAGACGACGCGCGTCCCCTAGCGATCCTTACTAAAGGCTAAGAAGAGTACAAGGTAGAAGAAATCCTTAAGAGCCGAAGGAAGCGGAAGGGGGCAGAGTACCTAGTTAAATAGAGAGGGTAGGCAGAGCCTATATAGGAACTGTACGAGGCCCTACAGGACACAACTGTGCTGGACAGGTAGGAGGAGAACTATCCCCCTGCCTGGTCTCGGTAACACTGCGCTATACAGCGAAAAGGGGCACGATCTACCCTAGATATAGGGAAGCCGCTGGCAACTTAGGTCGCTAAAGGATCGGGAATTAAGATATAGGACCCTACCGGATCCTACTAACACTACACCGTACTATACTGTATTGAAGAGGGCAGGAGGTAGAGAACAGTTAGGAGACAGGTAAGATAGGGGGAAATAAGAAGGGGATAAGAGCAGAACTGTCTAAAAATTTCTTACACTACCTTAGGGGGTAGCTTACTAGCTACTACCCCCCGGGACTAGGGCGGCCGACTCCCTATCTGAAATCTTAATTACCTCCTAGCTAGTAGGACCCCTATCTAGGCCGACACTAGGGAGTAGAGGCACCCCCCTACCTCTACGCGCCTCCTCTAGACAGTAGTAGGGGCAGTAAAGGGAGCTATCCTTCTACTTGCAGGAAGCGCAGACCCTAGCCTAGAAGCTAGGGAGGCGGTATAGGCCGAATAAGCCCTAGGGGGAATTAGGGCAGGCGGCATAGAGCTAGCTACGAGTAGCAATAAGTATAGTATCAACGTACGACGCGCAGGCTGTAGCGACCTGCTAAGGCGTAACCTAGGCAGGGTTATACTAGAAGGCGTAGAAAGGCAGCTCGGCAGCGTCCTGCTACTTATTAGTATAGCATCTAAGACGTTAGCTTAGACTGTACAGAAGACGGGGACCTGTACGAACCGGAAGCGAAGTTGCTAGTCGAGCTAGGCATTCCATCGCTAAAAGTAAAAATAGAGGGGGACACTAGCTGGATAGGCGGAAGAAGGGCCAGGAACTATAAGAGAAGAGCTAGCAACAACGAGAGAACCGCAGCGGGAACGGCCGGACGGGGTACATAGCATAATAGTAGTAGCTAGTAGTAGTAACTAGTAGTAGTAGCTAGGTTGAAAGACGGAAGACGTTGGTAGTAGACGCTAGACAGTGGACGGTAGACGGTAGTAGGGGACGGCGTAGGCGGAGGGGTAGCAGACAGGGGGAATAGAAGAGAAGGAGGGAAAGGAAGGAGAAGTAGGGGAGGCTTAATATTTAGGGGGTAGCTGCCTGCTATACGAGGTAATAGCAACTAGAGCAGCTGCTACAACTGTATAAAAAGGGAGCAGAGAAGGCAACTACGACCTAGTAGGAGACAAGCAACGGCCCTATAGACGACTAGACAGAGACGGGAAGTCGCGACCTGCCAAACGAACACTAGGAGCTAAGGGTATACGATACGCTGTCGTACGAAAGAAGCACTACGAGAAGGGAGGGGGGTATTGTTAGGGGGCGCCGTCTAGCACAGGTCCTGGACCTAAGCTAGCCGTCGCCCTAAGGACTGCGACTTAGCGGCGCTAGCACGATCCTACCCTCTATACGGAGTTACCGATACGACCCTACTCCTATACAGAGGGAGAATCCTATAGCCCTATACAGAGGGGAGTTGCTGCCCCCCTAAACGGAGGGAAAACTCTGCACTACTATATAGAGAGAAACTCCTAATCCTCTGTACAGAGTATAAACCTTACATCCCTGCATAGAGGGAAATTGCTAGCTTAGCTTTATAGGTACAAATTGTACAGCGGCAGACGCCGAAGGAACTGCCTATCAGTTCCTTTATATAGATACCTAACCTTAAGTTTCTAAACCAAGATTCTTAAGCCCTTACATTAAAGCTCTGGGCTAGCGTTTCGGAGACCTCTTCCGAAAGAAGACGGCCTGTAAACAGCTAGACAAGATTAACTAGAACCGGCTAACGTTTAAAGAATTCTACAGTCTGTTTAGGAAATATGCTATTAGAGCTAAAGTGTCCAAAGACAAGCAGCTACACTTACTAAGACAGAAGTTAAGCCCTAAACTGGCCGCAGCTATAGCTTTAGTAGAAGACGAAGGTCTCGAGAGCTTCGTGCACTAGGCGAGAGTTACTGCTAGAAACCTGAACGTATACGGAAAATCGGCAGTACGAGAATCAATTTAGAAGTCGTCGCCGGCGCCAATAGCGCGAACCCCTGCTCCTTTCCGACGAGGCCCCTAGCAGCTATCTTATTCTTCGCGTTCGCCGTTCGTTCCTACCTGCTATGCCTACAGAAAGCCTGGCTATATCGTTACTAGATGCCAAGCAACGAATTAGCAGAAGCAGGAATACTGTGCTACAAAGCTACCGCCGCTGCCGAGGAAGGCTATACAAGCTATAGAGCCGGCGCCTAACGACACAGATAGCGTAGACAGTAGGGTGCTATTAAGGATAATAGGAAAAGATTAGCTAGACGGATAGGCCCCCTATCCAGTGTAGACAATAGAGCACTAATACGATCTGTATCGCTAGAAGAAGGAAGCATTAACAGTTGTAACGATCCGCTCTTAGCGGCGGTGAAAGTAAACGTAAAGACCGCTATTATCCTTCCGATTACTGTCTACCCCCTTAAAGGCTCGTACCGCCCCCTTTAGTTAAAAGCTTTTATCGATACAGGAGCACTTATCGGCGCAGCGATCCACTATCGATTAGTTCAGAAACTGATAAATGGATATAGTTATCCAGTGGAATTAGCGTCGCCGACGCAGATTTCGGCATACAACAGACAAGACACAGAGAGTGTTACGCATTATATGCTATTAAAGACTACCTTAGCTGGTCGCACTACAGAAGCGACGTTCCGAATTATAGACATCGGACCATTTAACATTATAATAGGGCAGAAATAGATAAAGAACCAGAAAGCCGTAATTAACGTAGGTAAAGGCACACTTTGGTTTAAAACCCAGCAGAGCGGAGCCGTCGTTTTCGAATCAGTCGCCGTCGTTGCCGCCAAACCGAACGTTACGACTATTAACGCGGTTCCGACCAACCGTGTTAGGGGGCGCCGCCCAGCCCAGGTCCTGGACCTAAGCTAGCCGTCGCCCTAAGGACTGCGACTTAGCGGCGCTAGTACGACCCTACCCTCTATACAGAGTTACTAATACGACCCTACTCCTATACAGAGAGAGAATCCTATAGCCCTATATAGAGGAGAGTTGCTGCCCCTCTAAACGGAGGGAAAACTCTGTACTACTGTACAGAGGGAAACTCCCGATCCTCTATATAGAGTGTTAACCTTCCATCCCTGCATAGAGGGAAATTGCTAGTTTAGCTTCGTAGATACAAATTGTACAGCAGCAGACGACAAAGGAACTGCCTATTAGCTCCTTTATATAGATACCTAACCTTAAGTTTCTAAACTAAGACTCTTAAGCCCTTATATTAGGAACTGATCTTACTGTCGGTAACTGCAGTAATATAATAAAGATAGACGGCGACATCTCTATAGAACCTACGGCTATACAGGGACAGATGCACCGCGCGTACGAGGAGCTACTAGAACACAAGAGGCAGCTCGAGCAGCAAGTAAACTACTAGGCTGCGATAATTTCCTAACGGGAACAGGAGCTACGACAGCTTAGGGCGTCTAATCGCGATCTGACCCCTACGATAATAAAAACGATAGCCTACACCCTAACCCCTAAGAGCAAACTCCCTAACGTTACTACTTACAATAGTAAAGCTCTGGCCGAGTACCCCTCCTAGGCTGCCCAAATGCGCTCTAAGCTTCTAGTCGACTTAGGAGCATACCCGACCGAGCTAGACAAGGTAGTGTACCTCTTTAGGAGGTTAAAGGGCAGGGCAGCAGTACGGATTCTACCGTACTACGAGACGGCTATTGCCAACCCAGCAATAGCTACGACGACGATGCTCTAGGCAGCTCTCAATAAAAGCTATAAGGACCTAGACCGCGAGAGCCGAGCACTCCTACAGGTTAATACGATAAAACAAGGACGCAAAACTGTACGAGAGTTCCTCGCGGAATACGACTAGACTCTGGCAGAGGTAGGAGGACTCTAATAGGAGGACAGGATAAAAATTACCTCCCTAGAGGTAGGCCTCTCTAAGGAGATTATAACGGGACTAGTAGGCGTAATGCGACCAGCTATATACGAGGAATTCTGTAATCTCCTTAGGATAGTTAACGACTAGCAGCGTAGGCTCGGACGGATAAGCTGCGCTTATAAGATGCGACAACCCCTCTAGCAGTAGACGGACGCTATAGACTAGGAACCAACGATTACAAGGGTAGCGGCAGCCATTACTGTACAGCGAAGGGCCGCTGCCAAAAGGGCACAGTAGGTAGACATAGCTACCCTAGACAAGAGAAGAGCAGAAGGGAGCTGCTACTAGTATAGCAAGATAGGCTATACTGTACGGAATTGCAGGCTTTTGCTAGTAGAGAGACCTAGAGGACGGCCGACTACTGTAAGGGTAGCAACTGCAGCGCCCTAACAAGAGGATTAGGAGTCCTACTTAGACGACGACGAGTTGGGAAAAGAGTAGCCTCTAAGCGAAGGCTCTGCTAGAGGCGTATATAAGATAGATTGCTAAATCAAAGCACTACTTAGCTATCTTTTAAGAGTAACTATATAACGACTATGCCGTTTATCGTACGGCCTACGCTAAACGGGTCCGCAACAGTGCAGACATTAATTAATATAGGATGTTTAGTGTATAGAGTAATTAGCGAAGACTTCGTATAAAGACACTACATTAAGACGACCCCTACAGTACCTGTACGCATATTGGGAATTACTGGGCGAGGACTGGACATTACCTATATAGTAAAAGTAACGATAGAGCTGCAGGGACACTATAAGCAGGACTTATACCTCTATGTCGTACAGGACAAGTTAGGGTATAACCTAATACTAGGGAAGCTATAGATAGAGCGCTAGCAAGGCAAGCTAGACGTTGGACGAAGACGGCTGTACTTGGCAGCGACGAAGCGGAGGCTCCGAGACTAAGGGAGGGCTCTATAGGGTGGTAATGCTAAGGCCGAAATCAACACTGTAACTGCAGACATTAAGAAGGCATTAGCGCCTAAGAGAGCGACGGACCCCTATACGAAACTCCTAAAGGAATACGCAGGATACCTGGACCTCTTCGAGCCAAAGTCGGCCTTAAAACTGCCGCCCTACCGAGGAGAAGGGATTAACTACAACATTTAGCTAGAGCCCCGTCTAGATAGGAATCTGCCTAAGGTACCGTACGGTCCGCTGTACAGAATGTCCTCTAGAGAACTCCTAGTACTACGCAAGACACTAGACGACCTACTTGCTAAAGGTTTCATTTAGGCAAGTACCTCGCCTGCAGGGGCCCTAGTGCTGTTTGTCTATAAGGAAGGGAAGGCCGGCTTGCGTTTCTATATAGACTACAGAGGCATTAACGCAATTACTAAGAAGGACCGGTACCTACTACCCCTTATTAAGGAGACTCTTGGACGGATTAGCAAGGCAAAGTAGTTTACTAAGCTTAACGTAGTCTCGGCTTTCTACAAGATACGGATTAAGGAAGGCTGTAAATAGATAACTGCCTTCTGTACGAGATATAGTCTTTTCGAGTAGCTTGTTACCCCCTTTAGCCTTGCCAACGCACCGGCGATCTTCTAAAGGTACATTAACAGATCCCTATAAGGGTTACTAGACGACATCTGCTCGGTGTACCTCGACAACACCCTAGTTTTTACAGACGGCACCTATACAGATTACGTACAGGACTTTAAGAAGGTACTAGATCGACTGCAATAGGCTAGATTGTACCTTAACATCAATAAATGTAAATTCGGTGTACAGTATACGAAATACCTAGGGTTTATTATCGAGGTAGGGAAAGGCATTAGCATAGATAGGAAGAAGATTAATGCTATTAAGCAATAGAAGCCGCCTACGAACGTTAAGGGCGTACAGGAATTTCTTAGGTTTGCCAACTTCTACTACTAGTTTATACAGAACTCCTTAGAGATTGTACGCCCCCTTATTAAGCTAACATATAAGGACAAGCAGTTTTAGTAGATAGATAAGTGCAATAGGAGCTTTAACAAGCTAAAGGAGCTCTTTACTACAGGACTAACGCTTGCCGCCTTCGACCTAGAACTTACGACGATACTAGAAACTGACTCCTTTGGGTACTATATAGGAGGTATCCTGTTATAGGTAGGTTCGGACAGACTTCTGCACCTATACGCGTACTTCTCTAAGAAGAACTCCCTAGCTAAGTGCAATTACCCTATCTACGACAAGGAATTGCTAGCAGTCGTATAGTGTTGCGAAGCGTAGGATAGAGAACTCCGCTTAGTTCCCGAGTTCCTCGCCCTAATTAATTACAAGAATCTAGAGTACTTTACGCAATCCCGGAAGCTGTCTAAGAGATACGTACGATAGGCAATGTACCTAAGCTAGTTCAATATAAGACTCCAGTACTGTAAGGGTAAGGACAACAGCAGGGCCGATACGCTATCTAGACAGGACTAGGACATGCCAACGACGTACGAGGACGACCGGCCAAAGTTACGAACATTCTAGATGTTTAAGGAGGAGCTAGGCGAGGAGACTATCCGCCTAGCAGCGATATATATATAGGAACCCTAACTGCAAGTATAGGAAGAGGCAGTAGAAAAGAACGACGTATACTGAGGGGCCTGTACAGCGATCTAAGGAGGACAGCGGAAGCTCCTAGCAGAGCTTTACCTTAAGGTGTTAGCAGCAGAGTGCTCGGTAGATAAGGAGAACAACCTAAAGTTTAGGAATCGGATTTAGGTCCTGGCAGACGAGAAGCTCTGTACAAGCTTAATATAACGGGCGTATGATTCTATAGCAACTAGGCACCTAGGGCGCAAGGAGATATACAGCATCGTCGCTAGGGACTACTACTAGCTAGCGATAGCGAAGGACATTCGTAGGTTCGTACAGAACTGCGATGTATATAGGAGGACAAAGCCCTAGCGTAAACTAAAGCATAGGCTACTGAAACCTATACCGATACCGGACCGGCCCTAGCAAGACCTAACAGTGGACTTTATTATAGACCTCCCTAAGAGTGACGGACGGCGGAACATTATAGTAGTTACGGACAAGCTAACGAAGGGGGTAATATTAAAAGGAATAGACTCTATTACAGCTAAGGACACTGCCTAGGCACTTATACGGACGACGTTTAGCAAGTATAGATTCCCTAGGTTAATTGTATCGGACCGGGGTACACAGTTTATAAGTCAGCTCTAGGCTAGGTTGTGTTAGTTGCTAAACGTAGAACGTCGCCTGTTAACTGCATAGCACCTGCAAACAGACGGGGCGACGGAGAGGGCCAATTCGATGTTAGAAGCGTACCTCCGAGCATACGTCGACTATAATTAAACGAACTGGAACCGCCTTCTCCCTATAGCGGAGCTAGCTATTAATAGCTATACGGCTAATGCTATAGGTTTGTCCCCCTTCTTTATAGCCTATAGATATAACTACTCCCTGCTCCTACCGACCCTAAGTAGTAATACCCTGTACCCTATACGATCCCTAATTTAGCAGGGAGAGGCTATCGTACGGACGATTACAAACGCCTATTAATAGGCGAAGGCGAGTCTAGCTATAGCTTAACAGAATGCGGAAGAACAGGCTAATAAGGGACGGCAGGCTGCGCTAAGATACGAGGCAGGGGATAAGGTCTGGCTAAACTCGCGCAACATCTGTATAGACCGGCTAAGCAAGAAGCTAGATTAGAAGAACCGGAAGTTTACAGTAGTCCGACCAGTAGGGACACACACTGTACGACTTAACACTCCCCTAGGGATCTACCCAGTCTTCTATATAGACCTTGTACAGCCAGCGAACACGGACCCCCTGCTGCACTAGATAACGGATAACGCGCGCCTACTAGCGATTATAACTAAGGGCTAGGAAGAGTACGAGGTAGAAGGAATCCTTAAGAGCTAAAGGAAGAAGAAGAGGGTAGAGTACCTAGTTAAGTAGAGAGGGTAGGCAGAGCCTATATAGGAACTGTACGAGGCCCTACAAGACACAACTGCGCTAGACAGGTAGGAGGAGAACTATCCCCCTGCCTAGTTACAGTAATACTGCGCTATACAGCAAAAGGGGCACGATCTACCCTAAGTACAGGGCAGCTACTAGCGACTTAGGTAGTTAAAGGATCGAGAGTCGAGACGTAGGACACTACAGGATCCCACCGATACTACACTATACTACACTGTATAGAAGGGGGCAGGAGGAAGAGAACAGCTAGGAGACAGGTAGGAATAAGAGTAGAAGTAGGAGGGGAACGAGAGCAACACTGTCCGAAAGCTTTTATATGCTACCTTAAGGTAGCTTACTAGCTACTACCCCTAGGACTAAGGCAGCTAACTCTATAGCCGAAATCTCAATCGCCTCCTAGCCGGCAGGGGCCCTAGTACTAGAGGAAGTAGAAGGGTAGCTTAGCAACACCCTGCTACTAGTTAATATAGCACCTAAGAGGTTAGCTTAGACTGTACGGAAGGCAGGGACCTGTACGAACTGGAAGCGAAGCTGCTGGTCGAGCTAGGCACTCTAGTGCTAAAGGTAAAAATATAGTTATTAAAAAGGCTGTATTAAATTATATCTGCGTGCCCAGATTACACTACATCTGGATAAATCCCTAGGGGAGTGTTTAATCGTACAGTATATGTCCCTACTGGTCGGACTACTGTAAACTTCCTGTTTGATCCGGGCACGCAGATGAAATTCAATATGGCCTTTAGGAGGGGACACTAGCTAGACAGGCGGAAGAAGAGCTAGCAACTACGAAAGAACTACAGCGGGAACGGCTAGACGGGATGCGTAGTATAACGGTAGTAGCTAGTAGTGTTGGCTAGTAGTAGTAACTAGTAGTAGTAGCTAGTAGTAGTAATAGTAGTAATAGTAGTAGTAGCGGACGGCTAGGCAGACGGGTAGCAGATAGGGGGAATAAAGGAGAAAAGAGAAGAAGAGAGAGAGAGAAAGGAGAAAGGGTTTATATACAGAGTAGTAGCTGCCTGCTATATAGGGCAATAACAACTAGGGCAGCTGCTACAACCGTATAAGGGAGGACAAATAAGGCAACTATAATTTAGGGTCCGTACAAGCGACGGCCTACTAGACAACTGGACAGAGGCAGGAACATCTACCTAGGAGTAAACTCTAGGTAACGACCTAGGGACAGGGACAGAGCTAGATAACCCAGTAGCGCCGGACCGTACGATTAGGACGCAGAGTGCATAGCTAGGGGCTAGAAAGTAGGAGGGGAATAAACAGACAGGACTAAGTACCTCCTGCACCTTTATAACTGCTCGTAGGCCTCCTCCGCCTTAGCCTCGGCATCCTTAAATTAGCAAACGGAATAGGTTAAGTTTAGGTAGAAGCAATCCAGTACTACCTGCCTTCCCTACCTGCGGATTCTCCTCCGCTCTAGCTACAGGATCTAGGAGGATAAGTCTAAGGTTGCAACAGCAGAGAGGGAGGTCGACAGGGAAATGTCTAAGCGAAGACAGGAAAGCGCTACCCGCTAGAGGAACAGCTAAGGGTATACGACTCGCCGTTGTATAAAAGAAGCACTACGAGAAGGGAGGGGGGTATTGTTAGGGGGCGCTGCCTAGCCTAGGTCCTGGACCTAAGCCAGCCGTCGCCCTAAGGACTGCGACTTAGCGGCGCTAGTACGACCCTACCCTCTGTACGGAATCACTAACACGACCCTACTCCTATATAGAGGGAGAATCCTATAGCCCTATACAGAGGGGAATAGCCGCCCCTCGAAACGGAGGGAAAACTCTATACTACTGTACAGAGGGAGAACTCCTAATCCTCTATACAGAGTGTAAACCTTGCACCCCTATACAGAGGGAAGTTGCTGGCTTAGCTTTGTAGGTACAAATTGTACAGCAGCAGACGACGAAGGAACTGCCTATTAGTTCCTTTATGTAGATACCCAACCTTAAGTTTCTGAACCAAGATTCTTAAGCCCTTACAAACCGTTCCGATCTCCTAGATACTGTCGGAATAATAAGCTTAGAAGCTCTAACGACTCTCGCAAAGTCGCTAGAGAATAAGATCTACACTATCTCGATAAAAGACATCGAAGATTACTAGAAGATAATAGTAGAAGAAGAAGTAGACCTATTAGAGGTGTTACTAAAAGAACTCTATAGTTATACTAACGTATTCTTAGAAGCCGACTCTAACCTGCTGTCGCTCTACTAACCGGAATACAACAACAAGATCCGGCTAAAAGAAGGAGCTACACTGCCGAGAACCGAACCCCTAAGACGCTTATCGCCGGCCGAGCTAGACTAAGGAGAAGTGTTTATTCGAGAAAACCTAGCAAAGAAGTTGATTATGCTAAGCTCTGCCGAGTATGCGTTACCGATCCTATTTGTACAGAAACCCAGAGGTAGTCTCCGACTGTACGTAGACTACCGAGGCCTTAACGAGGTTACTAAGAGAGATGTATACCTGCTGCCGCCAATCTATAAGACTATACAACAAGTAGCGAAAGCTAAGTAGTTTAGCAAACTGGACATCCGCTAAGCGTTCTACTAATTAAGGAACGAAGAAGGACAGACAGAAGAACTTACGACGTTCGCTACGTATATAGGCAATTTCAAGTAGTTAGTTATACCTTTCGGCTTTACTAATGCGCCAGCAGTGTAGCAGCGTTTTATAAATTACACCTTTATAGATATGCTGGAGCAGTTCGTGTCTATTTACTTAGACGACATTCTTATCTACACTAATAGAACGAGAGAGCAATACATAGACGATATTAGGAGAGTGTTAACTAGGCTCCGCGAGGTTAGCTTAAACGCGGACACGAAGAAGAGCGAGTTCTCTTAGACTGAGGTTAAATATCTTAGTCTTATCGTCGGAAGAGAAGGAATTCGGATAGACTCCTTAAAGGTCGCCGCTGTTGCAGAGTAGAAGCAGCCGAAGTCTGGAAACACTACCTAAGTCAGAGCTTTTCTTGGATTCTGCAGCTACTATCGACGATTTATTAAGGACTTTAGCAAGATAGCAAGACCCCTAAACGAGGTATTAAGGAAGGAGGCCGCTAGCCTATAGAAGAAGAAGTGCACAGAGGCTTTTAACTAACTAAAAGAAGCAGTAGCCTCGGCGCTAGTGTTAGCGCACTCCCGACCGGAAAAGGCAATCTACCTAGAAACGGACGCTTCCGATACAGTAACTACAGGGGTCCTTTCTTAGTATAATAACGCTGACGAGACCCTCTATCTAGTAGCTTTCTTTAGCAAGTCTATAAATAAGGCTAATTGGAACTACGCTATCTACAATAAAGAGCTGTTAGCTATTATCTAGGCTTTCGAGAAGTAGACGCTAGAGCTCTTAGCTAGAAAGAGCACGGTTCAGGTCCTTACAGACTATTAGTTACTAACCTATTTTATAAAGACGCAAAAGCTGTCGCACTGCTAAGCTCGGTAGGCTGCTTACTTATCCGGGTTTGACTTTAAGATTACTTATCGACCTAGAGCTCAAAATGGAAAGGCTAATGCGCTAACAAGAAGAGAAGGAAAAACCAGCTAAGCGAAAGAAGATCCGAACATGTTCCAGAAGGTGTTAACCGAGCAGATAGTAGATGCCGAGGTATTAAAAGAAGCAGGGATCTGCGCAGTAGAACCGCCGACTAAGGAAGAGACACTTTACGAAAAAGTAGAGCAGCTTAACTAGCGACAGAAGCTTGGCAGAACCGGTTTAGGGAAGTTAATAGTTCTGGAAGAACTAATTACAGAGGTTATCTAGCTAGTCTATAGCTCTAAGGATGTTGGTTACGCCGGCTTAAAGAAGACGATAGAGGCAGTAAGAACGGTCTACTAGTTTCTGCGAATCTTTAAGCGGATCCACTGATTTATCGCTAATTGTTACGTATGTCGAGCCGCGAAACTACGTTACGGCCTTCTAGCCGGTCTATTAAAGCTACTTCCGATCCTCGAGAAACCGTAGCAGCACATTACGATAGATTTCGTAACCGGCCTGCGGGATTCCGGTGGATATAATGCTACGCTTAACGTAGTAGATCGACTAAGCAAGGAGCACTACTTTATCCCCTACCAAGCGAAGGATAAAGGAACTACTGCAGAAGAGACAGCGAGAATGCTGATCCAGTACGTATAGAAGCACTATAGCCTGCCGGACACTATTACTACGGATATAGGACCTTAATTTACCGCTAATGTATAGAAGGCTATTAACTAAGTTCTTGGAATTTGCAGAAAGCTTAGCACAGCTGCTTACCCTTAGACTAACAGTTAGTCTAAAGTAGCTAACTGTAAGATAGAGAAATATCTACGAATCTTCTGTAGCTATTATTAAGTAGAGTAGGTCAGGGTGTTGCCAATAGCCGAATTCTGCGCCAATTCGGCACAGTCTAAGGCCACCTTACTAGCGCCGTTTAAGATAACTTATAGCTATCTTCCGAGAATAAGCTTCCAACCGCCGAACGAACCTAGCTCTTCGGAACCCTCTACTACTACCTCGTTAAAGAGAGTTGCCGTTGCTGCGGCAGAAGCGCCCAGATCTTAGATAGAAGAAGCGATTCGGGTAGCGAAAGAAGCAATAAAATCGGCTTAGAAGAAGATAGTAACTCGAGCTAATAGAAAGCGGTTACTAAAAGAACTCGAAGAAGGCCAAAAGGTATAGCTTAACACACGGAACCTAAGGCTAACAGGCAGCGCCAAGCTTAAACCCCGCTACGTAGGCCCATTTAAGATAGCGGGAAAGAGGTCGCCGGTAACTTATCGGCTCCAGCTACCAAAGTCGTTGCGGATCTACGATGTCTTCTATTCGGAT
Organism: Pseudocercospora ulei; assembly: GCA_016165855.1. Classification (NCBI taxonomy): domain Eukaryota; kingdom Fungi; phylum Ascomycota; class Dothideomycetes; order Mycosphaerellales; family Mycosphaerellaceae; genus Pseudocercospora; species Pseudocercospora ulei. The sequence continues at coordinate 111,607 of JACWNB010000025.1, read as the reverse complement.
CTGCTAAGTCTGCACCCTAAAGACGGCCTTCCAGAACAGGGGTTCGCTGAACCCCTACTAATCGAGATAGATAGTAAAGAAGAATAGTAGGAGGTAGAAGACATAGTAGATATAAGAAAGATAAGAGGGTCTATCGAAGCAAGAATCTTATAGAAGGGATGGCCGGAAGACTATAAATAGTATCCGGTCGAAAATCTCTGGAATTCGACAGAGCTGCTAAGAGAGTTTTACGTCTAGAACCCGAAGAAGCTAAGGCCTAAGTAGCTCCGAAGTTGATAGATCTAGAAGAGGTAGAAGAAGAAGAAGACCGCGTCCGCTCTATCGGTACAGACTAATAGAAACGATCGCAGCGATCGCTTAGCTAGAGTCCTCGGCTCCACTACTACTACCGCTAGCTCTGCGAGTTGGATAATAGCAGTAAAGCCGAGGACGGCGCCACCGCTTTGGCGCGCTTTGTAACTAGCTTCGTCTTTGCCGACACTAACTGCTAACTATGTCAGACAGATAATAACAGTAAAGAACGAAGCTAACGCTACTAGAGCAGCCTTTGCGATAGCGCTTAAGGCCTTGGTAGAGAAGAAAAAGAGGAAGAGATAGAGCGCGACGAATAGATCTATATAGACCCTCTGCAGCGGCGCACAAGCTACCTACGCCGCAGCTTAGATAGCTGCCGGCTTAGATTAGATAGCTCCGATTAGATAGACGCTAAGTAAAGGACTTCAGATAGTAACAATGTAAGATAAGAAAGAGCACGACGAAAGGACGACGTTTCCGAGGTAGAAGAAACGATAAGGTAACGTTAGTTTTAAGAAGGATTTTAGCGAAAGAAGCCGCGAATCGGACGGAGGAAGAACACGAAGAAAAAGAAGAAAAAGAAGAGACGGACGAATCAACAAAAAAAAGAGAGGGGCAGAGGAGATAAGTAAGCGGTCGAGGGCGACTGCTAGTAAGGGAGGGGGGTAGTGTTACAGCGGCAGAAAGGGGTGGGACTAAGTAATAGGGTAGACCCTTGGAATTTCGGCTCGGCCCTTCTGGACCGAGCCGGGCCTTAGCGCACCTACCCCTAAAGCCCTTACCTACTGCCGCATAGATTCCTTTCCTTCCTTAGTTCGAGATATAGTTATTAAAACAGCTGTATTGAATTATATCTGTGTGCTCGGATTAGAAGAGGCCGTACCTCGTACAGAAAGCGATTATCTATTTATATCCCTTCTTAATTCTTACCTTATAGAACGCTAAAACAACGGTAAGCTTAGTAAGCTACTTTGCCTTGCTAATCTGTCCGAGGGTCTCCTTAATAAGGGGTAGGGGGTACCGGTCCTTCTTAGTAATTGCGTTAATGCCTCTGTAGTCTATATAGAAACGCAAGCCGGCCGAGCCTTCCTTATAAACAAATAGCACCAGGGCTCTAGCCGAGGACGTACTTACGCAAATAAAACTTTTGGCAAGTAGGTCGTCTAGCGTCTTGCGTAGCACTAGGAGTTCTCTAGAGGACATGCGATATAGTAGGCTATACAGTACTTTAGGCAGGCTTCTATCTAGGCAGGGCTCGAGCTTAATGTCGTAGTCGATTCCTTCTTCTTAGTGTAGAGGCAGTTTCGAGGCCGATTTCGGTTCGAAGAGGTCTAGATATTCCGCGTATTTCAATAGGAGCTTCGTACAGGAGTCCGTAACTTCCTTAGATGTTAGAGCCTTCTCGATGTCTGTAGTTGCAGCGTTGACCTCGGCGTTTAAGCCTGCCTTTCCCTCGGCCTTAGCGTTAACCTCGGCTTTGGCGTTGCTATTTAGCGGAACTCTCCCTTAGTTTCGGAGTCTCTGCTTTGTAGCTGCTAGGTATAGGCGTCCTTGTCCGATATCGAGCTTGCCCTGCTAGCGCTCTATCTATAGTTTCCCTAACATTAGGTTATACCCTAACTTGTCTTGTACGACGTAGAGGTATAAGTCCTGCTCGTAGTGTCCTGGCAGCTCTATTGTCACTTTTACTACATAGGTAATGTCCAGTCCTCGTCTGGTAATTCCTAGTATACGTATAGGTATAGTAGGGGTAGTCTCGATATAGTGTTTCTGTACGAAGTTTTCGCTAATTACTCTGTATACTAAACACTCTGTATTAATTAGAGTCTGTGCAGTAGCAGTCCTATTTAGCGTAGGTCGTACGATAGACGGCGTAGTCGTTATATAGTTACTCTTAAAAGATAGCTAAGTAGTGCTTTAATTTAGCAATCTATCTTGTATATACCTCTGGCCGAGCCTTCGCTTAGAGGCTACTCTTTTCCCGACTTGTTGTCGTCCGAGGGGAACTCTTAGGTCTTAGGTTAGGGTGCTGCAGCTGCTACCCTTGCAATGGCCGGCCATCTACTAGGTCTCTCTGCTAGCAAAAGCCCGCAATTCTATACAGTGTACCCCGTCTAGCTACACTAGTAGCAGCTCCCTTCTGCTCTCCTTCTGTTAAGGGTAGCTGCATCTACCTACTACACTCTCTTAGCATTAGCCCTTAGTCGTACAGTAACAGCTGCCGCTACTCTCGTCGTCGTCGTTAGTTCCTAGTCTATAGTGATCCGGGCTCGCAGATATAATTTAATACAGCCTTTTTAATAACTATATCTCGAACTAAGGAGGGGAAGGAATCTAAATAGTGGTGGGTAAGAGCTTTAGGGGTGGTGTGCCAAGGCCTAGCTCAGTCCGGAAGGGCCGAGCCGAAATTCCGAGGGTCCACCCTATTTCTTAGTCCTACCCCTTTCTGCTGCTGCAACACCACTCCCCTCCCTTACTAGCGGTCGACCTCGACCGCTTACTTATCTATCTGTCTCTCTTCTTGTTCTTCTTTTTTTTTATCGTCGCTATCTGACGTCTTTACTTGGCGTCTATCTGATCGGAACCAGCAGTTACCTAAGCTGCGGCGTAACCGGTCTGTGCGCCGCCGCGGAGGTCTATATAGATCCGTCCGTAGCGCCGTTTCTTCGTCTTTTTCTTTCTCTACTAAAGACCTTACCTACCGTAGGGCCGGCGGCGTCGGCGCCGATTTACGGCGTCGGCGAGCTTCCTGCCGAAGCTGTAGTATAGATTTTCCATTTTGAGCTCCTAGTCGATAGGTAATCTTAAAATCGAATCCAGATAAGTAGGCGGCCTATCGAGCTTGGCGGGGTAAGAGCTTCTGCGTCTTTATAAAGTAGGTTAGTAACTGGTGGTCCGTAAGGACCTGGACTGTGCTCTTTCTAGCTATAAGCTCGGGCTTCTACTCCTCAAAAGCCTGAATAATAGCCAACAGCTCTTTATCGTAAATAGCGTAGTTTCGCTTAGCTTCATTTATGGACTTGCTAAAGAAGGCCACTGAATAAAGGGTTTCGTTATCGCTATATTGAGAAAGGACCCCTGCTGTTACTGTATCGGAAGCGTCCGTTTCTACGTAGATCGTCTTTTCTAGTCGGAAGTGCGCTAGAACCGGCGCCGAGGCTACTGCTTCTTTTAGCTAGATAAAAGCTTCTGTGCACTTCTTATTCTATAGGCTAGCGGCCTGCTTCTTTAGTGCTTCGTTTAGGGGTCTCGCTATCTTACTAAAGTCCTTAATAAACTGTCGATAGTAGCTGCGGAATCTGAGAAACGCTCTGATTTGTGTAGTGTTTCCTGATTTCGGCTGCTTCTATTCCGCAACGGCGGCGACTTTTAAGGGGTCTATTCGAATCCCTTCTCTTCTAACGATAAGACTAAGGTATTTGACTTCGGTCTAATAAAACTCGCTCTTCTTCGTATCCGCGTTTAATCCGACTTCGCGGAGTCTCTTTAGCACCCTCTTAATACAGTCCGTATGTTGCTCTCTCGTTCTATCTGTATAGATAAGAATGCTGTCTAAGTATATAGACACGAACCGTTCTAGCATGTCTATAAAGGTGTAGTTTACAAAGCGTTGCTACACTGCCGGTACGTTAGTAAGTCCGAAAGGCATTACCAACTACTTAAAATTGCCTATACGCGTAGCGAATGTCGTAAGGTCTTCCGTTTGTCCTTCCTCGTTCCTTAATCGGTAGAACGCTTAGCGAATGTCTAGCTTGCTAAGCTACTTAGCTTTAGCTACTCGTTGTATAGTCTTATCGATTAGCGGCAGCCAGTACACGTCTCTCTTAGTAAACTCGTTAAGGCCTCGGTAATCTACGTATAGTTAGAGACTACCTCCGGGTTTCCTTACAAAAAGAATCGGTAACGTATATTCGGCTAAGCTCGGCGTAATAAACTTCTTCGCTAGATTCTCTCGAACAAACACTTCTACCTAGTCTAGCTCGGCCAGCGACAATCGTCTTAGGGGCTCGGTTCTTAGCAGCGTAGCTCCCTCTTTCAGTCGGATCTTGTTGTCGTATTCCAGTCAATAGAGCAGCAAGAGGTTGGAGTCAGCTTTCGAGAACACGTTAGCGTAGCTGTAGAGTTCTTTCGGTAATACCTCTAGCGGATCTACTTCTTCTTCCGCTATTATCTTCTAGTAGTCTTCGATTTACTTTATTAAGATAGCGTAAATCTTATTGTCCGACGACCTCGCAAGGGTCGTCAAAGCTTCCGAGCTTATTATTCCGATCGTGTCTAGAGGGTCGGGCCGATCTATCTGAACCGCTTTGATAGTCGTAGCGTTTGATTTCGCGGCGACGACGGTAACCGATTTGGCGGCGACTCTGCTCTAGTGGTTTTTGAACCCTAGCGTGCCTTTACCTACGTCGATAACGGCTTTCTAGTTCTTTATCTATTTCTGCCCTATAATAATGTTAAACCTTCCGATATCTATAATTCGGAACGTCGCCTCCGTAGTGCGACCAGCTAGTGTAGTCCTTAATAGCACATAGTGCGTAACACTTTCCGTGTCCTGTCTATTGTATGCTGAGATTCGCGTCGGCGACGCTAGCTTAACTGGATAACTGTATCCTTTTATCAGTTTCTAAACTAGTCGATAGTGGATCGCTGCGCCGATAAGGGCTCCTGTGTCAATAAAGGCCCTTAGCTAAAGTGGTCTGCTTAAGCTATCGAGGGGGTGGACAGTAATAAGAAGGATAATAGCTGTTTCTGTGTTTACTTCTACCGCCGCTAAGAGCGGGTCGCTGCAGCTGTTAATACTTCCTTCTTCCGGTAACGTAGTTCGTGTCAGTGCCCTATTGTCCTTGCTGGATAGGGGGCCTATCCGTCTAGCTAGTCTGTTCCTAAGATCCTTAGCGGTACTCTACTATCCACACTGTCGGTGTCGTTCGGAGCTAGCTCGATAGCTTGGATAGTCTTTCTTGACAGCTGTTGCTTCGTAGCTCGATATTCCTGCTTCTGCTAATCCGTAGCTTGGCATCTCGTAGCGATGTAGCTAGGCTTTCTATATGCATAGCAGGTAGGGACAAACGACGAGCGCGGCGAATAAGATAGCTGCTAAGGTGCTTTCCGGAAAGGTGCAGGTGGCCGCGTTGCCTACGTTATCGACGGCTTCTAGTTTAATTTGCGCAATTTCGCGTAAGCGCTCAGGTTTCTGGCAGTAACTCTCGCTTAGTGCACGAAGCTCTTAAGGTCTTCGTCTTCTACAGAAGCTAAAGCTGCAGCCAGTTCGGGGTTTAGCTTCTGCCTTAGTAGGTAGAGCTGCTTATCTTCCGACACTCTAGCTCTAATAGCATATTTTCGGAATAGTCCCTAGAATTCCTTAAACGTCTGCCAGTTCTGGTTGATCTTGTCCAGTTGCTTACAGGCTGTCTTCTTTCGGAATGGATCTCCAAAGCGTTAATTTAGCGCTTTGATCGCTTCTTTAGCGGTTACCTCTTCTAGGTCCGCTACTAGCGAGAAAGCTTTACCTTCTAATCGCGATTCTAGGTAGGCCAATCTATCTCCTGCACTGTTTCCAGCGTAATCGCAGTCTATCTTATTCTTTATTTTCTTTTTAAATGCCTCCTAGTCTTTAGGGTCTCCGCCTCTAAACGCCGGTAGGTTAGGTAGTAACGTTATCGAGGTACTGCCTTAACTGTAGGCTGCTAGTAAGGCGGTCTCTGCTTGTTCTTCTCGATGTAGTAGCAGCGCCGACGACATCGCTGCTTCTATCTTAGCTAACTGAGCCTTTATTGCCTTTAATTGTGCTAGTCGATTCGCTGCTTAGTTTTCTAGCACGTCGATAATGGTTTCTGCCGATTCCTTTTCGGCCCTTACCGCTTCGTTTTCCTCTTTTAACTGCCTCTTCTCGTCTAGGGTTCTGTAAAACAGCGTCTTAATAAGGTCTATACCGTCGTAGACCTTCCCTACTCCGTTCTCGTTTACGTAATCTTTAAGTTCCTTAAGTGTGCAGTCGTAGATCTTCTTATATTCGGTTATTCGTTCCTTAATCTCTGCAATCTCTTCTGCTATAAAACCTCTAATAATGAACTTATTATTAATAACGCTAGAGCGCCTACTCGCTCTGTTAGTCTTTTCTCTTCTGCTTCTGCTTCGGCCTGTAACGCCGCTCTCTACCGTTAAGAAGCTCTCTATAGCTGTCTTACAGTGCTAGGGGTTGTTGGTTTGGTGTGTTGGTGCGCGTGCATTATTTGGGTGTCCGGATTGTTTAACGGTCCCTTTCGCGCAGCGCGGAGTTAATGTAGTAAGTAAGTTTGAGATATAATAATCCGGGCACGCAGATATAATTTAATACGGCTTTTTTAATAACGATATCCCGAACTAAGGAGGGGAAGGAATCTATGTAGTAGTAGGTAAGAGCTTTGGGGGTAGTGTGCCAAGGCCCGGCTCGGTCCGGAAGGGCCGAGCCGAAATTCTAAGGGTCTACCCTATTACTTAGTCCTACCCCTTTCTGCCGCTGCAACATATAGCGTTTCTAGTACGTCGATAATAGTTTCTGCCGAATCCTTCTCGGCTATCACCGCTTCTTTTTTATCTCTTAGTCGCCTGTTCTCTTCTATGTTCCTGTAAACCTTCTTTTCGATAAAGGTAATAATGTCAAACACCTTCTTAGCTCCATTTTCTGCCAGATACTCCTCTATTTTATCCAGCTTGTATGCGTACAGTTCGGCATAGCTCTCTATGCCCTTCTTCGCTTTATCTATCTCTTCTTCTATAAGGCCCTTAGTAGCTATTCCATCGTCGAGGATGCTAGTACGCCTATCCCTCGGTCTGTCAGTCTTTCTCTTTCCGCTGCGGCCTGTAGCGCTGCCTTCTACCGTTAAGAAGCTCTCTATAGCTGTCTTACAGTACTAGGGGTTGTTGGTTTGGTCTGTGTAGTGCCTGTGCGTTATTCGGGTGTCCGGATAGTTCAACGGTCCCTTTCGCGCAGCGCAGAGTTAGTATAGTAAGTGAGTTCGAAATGTAATAATCCGGGTACGTAGATATACATAAATACGGCCTTTTTTATAACTATATATCGAACTAAGGAGGGAAAAAAGTCTATATAGTGGTGGGCGAGAGCTTTAGGGGTGGTGTGCCAAGGCCCGGCTCGGTCCGGAGGGGCCGAGCCGAAATTCCAAGGGTCTACCCTATTACTTAGTCCTACCCCTTTCTGCCTCTGCAATATATACTGGATAGGGGGCCTATCCGTCCAGCTAGTCTTTTCCTAAGATCCTTAGTAGCACTCCGCTATCTATACTGTTGGTGTTGCTCGGCGCCGGCTCGATGGCTTGGATAGTCTTTCTCGGCGGCTGCGGCTTCGTAGTACGATATTCCTGCTTCTGTTAAGCCGTCGCTTAGCATCTCGTAGCGATATAGCTAGGCTTTCTACACGCGTAGCAGGTAGGGACGAACGAAGAACGCAGCGAATAAGATAGCTGCTAGGGGGCTCTTCGGAAAGGTGTAGGGGGTCGTGTTGTTAGCGCTGTCGATAGCTTCTAGTTTGGTTCGCGCAATGCCGATTTCGCGTAGGCGCTCAGGTTTCTAACAGTGACTCTCGCTCGGTGCACAAAGCTCTCGAGGTCTTCGTCTTCTACCAAAGCTATAGCTGCGGCCAGTTTAGGGTTCAGCTTCTGCCTTAGCAAGTGTAGCTGCTTATCTTCTAACACTTTGGCTCTAATAGCATATTTTCTAAACAGGCTATAGAATTCTTTAAACGTTAGCCGGTTCTAGTTAATCTTGTCTAGCTGTTTACAGGCTGTCTTCTTTTGGAAGGGGTCCCCGAAGCGTTAATCCAGCGCTTTAATTGCTTCTTTAGCAGTTACCTCTTCTAGGTCCGCTACTAACGAAAAAGCTTTACCTTCTAACTACGATTCCAGGTAGGCTAACCTGTCTTCTTTACTGTTTCTGGTATAATCGCGGTCTATCGTATTCTTTATCCTCTTCCTAAATGCCTTCTGATCCGGGCACGCAGATATGATTCAATACGGCCTTTTTGATGACTATATCTCGAACTGAGGAGGGAAAGGAATCTATGTGGTGGTGGTGGTGGGCTTCCGTAGTGGTGGTGGTGCCAAGGCCCGGCTCGGCCCGTCCGGGCCAAGCCGAAATTCCAAGGGTCCACCCCATTACTCAGTCCCACCCCTTTCTGCCGCCGTAACACCACCCCCCTCCCTCACCAGCGGTCGCCCTCGACCGCTTAGTTACCCTATCTATCCGAAAATCTTTTCTTTTTTTTTTCTTTTTTTTTTTATTTCGTCGTCTCCTTCTCGAAAATCCCCTCTAACGGTGATGTCACTTCTTCTGTCTTCTATCAAAAACAACGTTCTCTTTATCGCTTCTTTAACTTCTTACGTCGTCGGCGTCTGAAGTCCTTCACTTGGCGTTTATGTAACCGACGCTATCTGATCTGATCCGCGGTCTTCTGAGCTGCGGCGTGGCTTGTCTGTGCGTCGCCTCGGGGGTCTATATAGATCCGTCCGCAGCGTCGTTTCTTCTTCTTCTTTTTCTCGTCTACCAAAGCCTTTACCTACTATAGGGTCGGCGGCGCTGGCACGCTACGGTGTCGGCGAGCTGCCTGCCCACCCTGCGGTAGGTAGTGGCCGCGTCGAAGGCCTCCCCGAGGCGACCGCTACGATCGTTTTCTTCGGCCTCCGCGCCGATAGGGTGGACGCGGCTTTCTTCTTCTTTCTTCCGCATTGTCGACATTAGAGCTACGCTGGTTTCGGTTTTTCCAGGTTCCGCACGTAGAACTCTCTTAGCAGCTCTGCCGAATTCCGCAGTTTCTTGATCGGATACCATTCGTAGTCTTCCGGCTACCCCTTCTACGAGATCCTCGCTTTGATGGACCCCCTTATCTTCTTTACGTCCATTACATCTTCTACCTCCCACTCTTCTTCCTTACCGTCCATCTCGATAGGCAGGGGTTCGGCGAACCCCTGTTCTGGCAGACCGTTCTTAGGGTCCAAGCTTAGCAGATCTAAATGGAAAACATCGTAGATCCGGAACGATTTCGGTAGCTGGAGCCGATAAGTCACTAGCGACCTCTTTTCCACTATTATAAACGGACCTACGTAGCGCGGATTGAGCTTGGCGTTTCCTTTTAGCCTCAGGTTCTGCGTGTTAAGCCAGACCTTTTGACCTTCCTCGAATTCTGTCAGTAACCGCTTCTTATTAGCTCGAGTTACTATCTTCTTCTAAGCTGATTCTATCGCGTCTTTCGCCACTTTGATCGCTTCTTCTATCTGAGATCGGAGCGCTTCCGCCGCCGCGGCGGCGACTCTCTTTGACGACGTAGCGGTGGATAGTTCCGTAGAGCTAGGTTCGTTTGGTAGCTAAAAGCTTATCCTCGGAAGATAGCTATGCGTTATCTCGAACGGCGCCAGCGACGTTGCTTCTAACTGTGCTAAGTTCGCGCAGAATTCAGCTATTAGCAGCATCTTAACCCACTTTTCTTAATAATGGCCGCAGAAGGTTCGCAGATATCGCTCTATCTCGCGATTAGCCACTTTAGACTGACCGTCGGTCTGCGGGTAAGCGGCTGTGCTGAGCTTTCTACGAATTCCGAGAGCTTGGTTGATAGCTTTCTATACGTCGGCGGTGAATTGAGGACCCCTATCTGTAGTAATAGTGTCCGGCAGGCTATAGTGCTTCCATACGTGTTGAATCAACATCCGTGCTGTCTCTTCTGCAGTAGTTCCTTTATCCTTAGCTTAGTAGGGGATGAAATAGCGCTCTTTGCTTAGTCGATCCACTACGTTCAGCGTAGCGTTATATCTATCGGAGTCCGGCAGGCCGGTTACGAAGTCCAGCGTAATGTGTTGCTACGGTTTGTCGGGGATCGGAAGTGGCTTTAGCAGACCGGCCGGAAGACTGTAACGTGGCTTCGCGGCTTGGCACATGTGGCAATTGGCGATAAATCGGTGGATCCGTTCGTAGATCCGCGGAAACCAGTAGATCGTCCTTATAGCTTCTATCGTCTTCTTTAACCCTACGTAACCAACATCCTTAGAGCTATGGACCGGCTGGACGACTTCTGTAATTAGTTCTTCTGGAACTATTAGCTTTCCTGAACCGGTTTTGCCTAGCTTCTGCTGCCGATTAAGCTGCTCCACCTTTTCGTAGAGAGTCTTTTCTTCGATCGGCGGCTCTATTGGTTCCGGTTCAGTCTGCGGTTCCGCCGCGCAGATCCCCGCTTCCTTTAATACCTCGGCGTCTACTATCCGTTCGGTTAGCACCTTCTGAAACATGTTCGGATCTTCCTTCGCACGGCTCGTCTTTCCTTCTCTTCGCGTTAGCGCGTTAGCCTTTCCGTTTTGAGCCCCTGGTCGATAGGTGATCTTAAAGTCGAACCCTAATAAGTAGGCGGCCTACCGAGCTTAGCGACGTAAGAGCTTCTGCGTCTTTATAAAGTAGATCAGCGATTAGTGGTCTGTAAGGACCTGAACCGTGCTCTTTCTAGCTATAAGCTCCGGTTTCCACTCCTTGAAAGCCTGAATAATCGCTAGCAGCTCCTTATCGTAGATGGCGTAGTTCCGCTTAGCTTCCGTTATGGATTTGCTGAAGAAGGCCACTAGGTAAAGGGTCTCGCTATCGTCAGCGTATTGAGAAAGGACCCCTGCCGTCACTGTATCGGAAGCGTCCGTTTCTACGTAGATCGTTTTTTCCGGTCGGAAGTGCGCCAGAACTGGCGCCGAGGCCACTGCTTCTTTTAGCCGGTTAAAGGCTTCCGTGCACCTCTTATTCTATAGGCCGGCGGCCTCTTTCTTTAGCGCCTCGTTTAGGGGTCTCGCTATCTTGCTGAAGTCCTTAATAAACCGTCAATAATAGCTGCAGAATCCGAGAAACGCTCTGATTTAGGTAGTGTTTCCGGATTTCGGCTGCTTCCATTCCGCTACGGCGGCGACCTTTAAGGGGTCTCTCCGGATCCCTTCTCTTCCGACGATAAGACCGAGGTATTTGACTTCAGTCTGATAAAACTCGCTCTTTTTCGTGTCCGCGTTTAATCCGACCTCGCAGAGCCTAGTTAGCACCTTCTTAATCTGGTCTGTGTGCTGTTCTCTCGTTCCGTCCGTATAGATAAGAATGTCGTCCAAATAGATAGACACGAACCGTTCCAGCATGTCTATAAAGGTGTAGTTTATAAAGCGTTGCTACACTGCCGGCGCGTTGGTAAGTCCGAACGGCATTACTAACTACTTAAAATTGCCTATACGCGTAGCAAACGTTATAAGATCTTCTGTCTGCCCTTCCTCGTTCCTTAGTCGGTAAAACGCCTGTCGAATGTCCAGTTTGCTAAACCATTTAGCTTTAGCTACTCGTTGTATAGTCTCGTCGATTAGCGGCAGCAGGTATACGTCTCTCTTGGTGACCTCGTTAAGGCCTCGATAGTCTACGCAGAGTCGCAGACTACCCCCTGGTTTCCTTACGAAAAGAATCGGTAACGCGTATTCGGCGGAGCTCAGCGTAATAAACTTCTTCGCCAGGTTTTCGCGAACGAACACCTCTACCTAGTCCAGTTCCGCTGGCGACAGTCGTCTTAGGGGCTCGGTTCTTAGCAGCGTAGCCCCCTCTTTCAGTCGGATCTTGTTGTTATATTCCGGTCGGTAGAGTGGCAAGAGGTTGCAGTCGGCTTTTAAGAACACGTTAGCGTAACCGTAGAGCTCGTTTGGCAGCACCTCTAGTAGATCCACTTCTTCTTCCGCCATTATCTTCCGGTAGTCTTCGATGTCTTTTATTAAGATAGCGTAAATCTCGTTGTCCGGCGACTTCGCGAGGGTCGTTATAGCTTCTGAACTTATTATTCCGACGGTAACCGGGGGTTCGGAACGGTCGGACGGAGCCTCTTTCGCGGACTCTGTGGCTTTCGGCTTAGCGGCGGTGGCGACCTTTCCGATAGTCCCTGCTCCGCTACCCGGGGTTTTGAATCTAATCGTTCCTTTATCTACGTCGACGATGGCTTTCTAGTTCTTTATCCATTTCTGCCCTATAATGATGTTAAACCTTCCGATATCTATAATTCGGAACGTCGCTTCCGTAGTGCGACCAGCCAGGGTAGTCTTTAGCGGCACGTAGTGCGTAACGCTTTCCGTGTCTTGTCCGTTGTATGCCGAAATCTTCGTCGGCGACGCCAGTTCCACCGGATAGCTGTATCCATTCGTCAGCTTCCGGACCAGTCGGTGGTGGATCGCTGCGCCGATAAGAGCTCCAGTGTTGATAAAAGCTTTTAGCTAGAGGGGTTTGCTCGATCCGTTAAGGGGGTAGACAGTGATTAGAAGGATAATAGCTGTTTCCGTGTTCACTTCCACCGCCGCCGAGAGCGGGTCGCTGCAGCTGTTGATGCTTTCTTCTCGTGTCGATTCGCTCCGGTGCAGTGCCCTATTGTTAATGCTGGAAAGGGGGCCTATCCGTCCAGCTGGTCTTTTCCTATAACTCTTAACTGTACCCCGCCATCTACGCTGTCAGTTTCGTTCTGAGCCGGTTCGATAGCTTGTATAGTCTTTCTCGGCGGCGGCGGCGCCGGCTTCGTTGCTCGATATTCCTGCTTCTGCTGTGCCGTTGCTTGGCACCTAGTAGCGATGTGGCCTGGCTTTCCGCATACGTAGCACGTAGGGGCGAATGACGGTCGCGGCACGTAGTGCGGCGGCTGGGGGCTGCGTCGGAAGGGTGCGTAGGCTCTGGTTGTCTGCATCAACGACGGTGTCTTCTAAGTAGGTTCTCGCGTCGTCGATTTTCCGTATGCGTTCAGATTTCTTGCTGTCACTCTCGCCTGGTGCACGAAACTCTGAAGGTCTTCGTCTTCTACCGACGCTATAGCCGCGGCGAGCTTAGGGCTCAGTTTCTGTCTTAGTAAGTGTAGCTGCTTATCCTTAGCTACCCTCGCTCTAATAGTATATTTTCTGAACAATCCGTAGAACTCCTCGAACGTCTGCCGATTCTGATTAATCTTGTCCAACTGCTTACGGGCTGTCTTCTTCCAGAATAGATCTCCGAAGCGTTAATCTAACGCTTTAATCGCTTCCTTAGCGGTTACCTCCTCTAGGTCCGCCACTAGCGAAAAAGCTTCACCTTCCAGTCGCGATTCCAAGTACGCCAATCTATCCTCTTCGCTGCTCGATGCGTAATCGCAGCTTATCTTATTCTTGATCTTCTTCTTAAACGCCTCCTACACTTTAGGGTCTCCGCTACCGAAAGCCGGTGGGTCCGGCAGTGGCGTTATTATAGTGCTACCCTGACTATAGGTCGCCGGTAGGGCGGTCTCCGCGTAGGTTTCTCGCTGCGGTGGCGGCGACTTTGCTGCTTCTATATCAGCTAGCTGATCCTTTAGCGCCTTCAGTTGCGCTAGTCGATTCGACGCTTAGTTTTCTAACACGTCGATAATAGTCTCTGCCGATTCCTTTTCGGCCCTTACCGCTTTAGTTTCTTCTCTTAGTTGTCTGTTCTCTTCCAGTGTTCTGTAAAACAGCGTCTTAATAAGGTCTATTCCGTCGTAGACCTTTCCTATCCTATTCTCGTTTACATAGTCTTCCAGTTCTTCGATCGTGCAGTCGTGGATCTTCTTGTATTCGCTTATTCGTTCCTTAATCTCTGCAGTCTCTTCCGCCGTAAAACCTCTAATAATGATCTTATTATCAATGATACTGGAGCGCCTGCTCGCTCTGTTAGTCTTTCTCTTTCCGCGGCGGCCTGTTACGCCACTCTCTACCGCTGAGAAGCCTTCCATCTTCTTACAGTGCCTTGGGTGTTGTTGTGTAGGTGCGCGTGCATTATTCGGGTTTCCGGATAGTTCGACGGGCCCTTTCGCGCAGCGCGGGGGTTTGTGTAGAGAGTGAGTTCGAGATATAATGATCCGGGCACGCAGATATAATTCAATACGGCCTTTTTGATAACTATATCTCGAACTGAGGAGGGAAAGGAATCTATGTGGTGGTGGTGGTGGGCTTCCGTAGTGGTGGTGGTGCCAAGGCCCGGCTCGGCCCGTCCGGGCCGAGCCGAAATTCCAAGGGTCCACCCCATCACTCAGTCCCACCCCTTTCTGCTGCCGTAACACCTTCTAGTCCTTAGGGTCTCCGTCCCTAAACGCCGGTAGGTCCAGTAGTAACGTTATTAAAGTGCTACCTTAACTGTAAGCCGCTGGCAAAGCGGTCTCCGCTTGTTCTTCTTGATGTAGTAGCGGCACCGGCGACATCGCTGCTTCTATCTTAGCTAACTAGGTCTTTATCGCCTTTAGTTGTGCTAGTCGATTCGCTGCTTGGTTTTCTAGCACATCGATAATAGTTTCTGCTAATTCCTTCTCGGCTATTACCACTTCTATTTCCTCTCTTAGTTGCCTGTTCTCTTCTATGTTCTTATAGAACTTCTTCTTAATAAAGGTAATAATGTCGAACACCTTCCTAGCTCCTTGTTCTGCTAAATATTCTTCTATTTTATCTGGCGTACGTGCGTACAGTTTGGCATAGCCCGCTATTCCTTTCTTCGCTTTATCTGTCTCTTCTTCTATAAGGCCCTCTATAGCCGTTCTATCGTCGAGGATGCTAGTGCGCCTATCCCTTAGTCTGTTAGTCTTTCTCTCTCTGCTGCAGCCTATAACGCCGCTCTCTACCGTTAAGAAGCTCTCTATAGCCGTCTTACGGTGCTGGTGTTTTGGTTTGGTTTGTAGTATGCGCGTGCGTTATTCGGGTAGCCGGATGGTTTAACGGGCCCTTTCGCGCAGTGCGGAGTTGGTATAGTAAGGAAGTTCGAGATATAATAATCCGGGCATGCAGATATAATTCAATACGGCCTTTTTGATAACTATATCTCGAACTAAAGAAGGAAAGGAATCCATGCGGCGGTAGGTAAGGGCTTTAGGGGTAATGTGTCAAGGCCCGGCTCGGTCCGGAAGGGCCGAGCCGAAATTCCAAGAGTCTACCCTATTACTTAGTCCCACCCCTTTCTGCTACTGCAACAGTCTAGGCTATAGAGTCGGCACTGAACGATACCGACAGTATAGAAAGCAGAGTACTATTAAGAATTCCAGGAAAAGACTAGCTAGACGGATAGGCCCCCTACCCAGTATAAACGAAAGGGCACTACTACGATCTATGTCGCTAGAAGAAGAAAGCATTAACAGCTATAACGACCTACTCTTAGCTACAGTAGAGGCAAACACAGACTCCGCTATTATCCTTCCAATTACTATCTATCCTCTAGAGGGCTCGCGCCAGCCTCTTTAGCTAAAAGTTTTTATCGATATAGGAGCTCTTATGGGCGCAGCGATCCACTATCGATTAGTTTAGAAACTAGCGAAAGGATACGGCTACCCGGTAGAGTTAGCCTCGCTAACACAAATTTCGGCGTACAATAGACAAGATACGGAGAGCGCTACTTACTACATGCTATTAAAGACTACTATAGCTAGCTGTACTATAGAAGCGGCGTTTCGAGTTATAGACATCGGACAGCTCGACATTATTATAGGACAGAAATAGATAAAGAACTAGAAAGCTGTTATCGATGTAGATAAAGGCACGATTAAGTTTAAGACCTAGCAGAACAGCACTGCCGCTGTCTAATAAGATCTACACTATCTCGATAAAGGACATTAAATACTACTAGAAGATAATAGCAGAAGAAGAAGTAGACTTATTAGAGGTGTTACTAAAAGAACTCTATTATTACGCTAATGTGTTCTTAAAAGCGGATTCCAACCTCCTGTCTCTCTACCGACCAGAATATAATAATAAGATTCGACTAAAGGAAGGAGCTACGCTACTAAGAACCGAACTAATAAGGCGACTATCGCCGGCCGAGCTAGACTAAGTAGAAGTGTTTTTTTTTTGATTTACATTTTCGCTATCTGACGTCTTTACTTGTCGTCTATCTCATCCGTGCTATCTGATCAGAGCCGGCGGTCACCTAAGCTGCAGCGTAACCAGTCTGTGCGCCGCCTCGGAGGTCTATATAGATCTGTCCGCGGCTCCGTCTCTTCGTCTTTTTCTTTCTCTACTAAAGACCTTACCTACTGCAGGGCCGGCAGCGCCGACGCCACTTTACTTGTTTGGAGCGGCGTCGTCAGCCGTTGCGTCGAACCGAGTCGAAGACTCTAGCGAAGCGATTGCTACGATCGTCTTTATTAGCTTCTATACTAATAGAGCGGACGCAGCTTTTCTTCTTCTTCCAGAATAATCAGCTTCGGGGCCACTCAGGCTTCGGCTTCCTCGGGTTCCAGACATAAATCTCTCAGTAGCTCTGCCGAATTCCAGAGGTTCTCGGCCGGATACCATTTATGGTCTTCTAGCTATCCTTTCTATAAGATCCTTGCTTCGATAGATCCTCTTAGCTTTCTTATATTTATTACATCTTCTACCTCCTATTCTTCTTCTTCGCCGTCCATCTCGACCGGCAGGGGTTTAGCGAACCCCTGATCCGGAAGACTGTCTTTAGGGTCTAAACCTAGCAGATCCGAATAAAAGACGTCGTAGATCCGGAACGATTTCGGTAGCTGGAGCCGATAAGTTACTAGCGACCTCTTTTCCACTATCTTAAACGGACCTATATAGCAGGGGTTAAGCTTGGCGTTGCCTTTTAGCCTTAGGTTCTGCGTGTTAAGCTATACCTTTTGGCCTTCTTTAATGCGGCGCGGTACACTTGAGCCAAAAGGGACTGATCAAGTGACTCGGAAGTGACTTGATCAATGTGTACCAGATTATAAACCTTGGCAAGGCATAGCAGTGACCCGGGCACACCACCCCGGATCACCACCCCCTGCGCTACAGGCTTACGACCTCGTAAGCTGCGCTTGCTTACAGGCCACGCACCTTATGCACAGCCCCCCTGTGAATCGTGCGCAATCAACCCCCCCCCGGCAGGTCTGCACACAGCCAGCTGGACCTTTACCGGGTCTGCCTCATTTGTACGGAGTGGTGGACAAACGGACATACGTCAACGCTGCTTCCACTCGGCGTTGAAAGATGCGCCCCCTGGGAATTGAACCCAGGCCTTTCACGTACAGTTTCAGCAGTTACTTCCGAGTCAAGTGATGCGGCGCGGTACACTTGAGCCAAAAGGGACTGATCAAGTGACTCGGAAGTGACTTGATCAATGTGTACCAGATTATAAACCTTGGCAAGGCATAGCAGTGACCCGGGCACACCACCCCGGATCATTCTTCAAATTCCGTTAGTAACCGCTTTCTATTAGCTCGAGTTACTATCTTTTTCTAAGCTGATTCTATCGCCTCTTTCGCTACCTTAACTGCTTCTTCTATCTAGGATCGGAGAGCTTCTGCCGCTGCAGCAGCGACCCTCTTTAACGAAGTGGTAGTAGAAGGTTCCGAAGGGCTGGGTTCGTCCGGCGGTTAGAAGCTTATTCTCGGAAGATAGCTATAGGTTATCTCGAACGGCGCTAGCGAGGTAGCTTCTAATCGTGCTAAATTGGCGCAGAATTCGGATATCGGCAACACCTTTATCTACTCTCCTTAATAGTAGCTACAGAAGATTCGTAGATATTTTTCTATCTCGCGGTTAGCTACTTTAGACTAACTATCGGTTTAAGGATAAGCTGCCGTGCTGAGTTTTCTACGAATTCTGAGAGCTCGGTTGATGGTCTTCTATACGTCGGCAGTGAATTGGGGGCCCCTATTCGTAGTTATAGTGTCGAGCAGACCGTAATGCTTCAATATATATTGAATCAGCATTCTCGCTGTTTCTTCTGCAGTAGTTCCTTTATCCTTCGCTCGGCAGGGGATAAAGTAGCGTTCTTTGCTTAGTCGATCTACTACATTAAGCGTAGCGTTATATCTACCGGAATCCGGCAGGCCGGTTACGAAATCTATCTTAATGTACTGCTACAGTTTCTTAGGGATTGGAAGTAGCTTTAACAGACCGGCCGGAAGGCCGTAACGTAGCTTCGCGGCTCGGCAGACGTAGCAATTAGCGATAAATCAGTGGATCTGCTCGAAGATTCGCGGAAACCAGTAGATCGTCCTTACAGCTTCTATTGTCTTCTTTAAGCCGGCATAACCGACATCCTTAGAACTGTAGACTAACTGGATAACCTCTGTAATTAGTTCTTCTGGAACTATTAGCTTCCCTAAGCCTGTTCTGCCGAGCTTCTGCTGCTAATTAAGCCGTTCCACTTTCTCGTAGAGCGTCACTTCTTCTGTTAGCAGTTCTATCGCACAGATCCCTGCTTTTTTCAATACCTCGGCGTCTACTATCCATTCGGTCAACACCTTCTAGAACATATTCGGGTCTTCTTTCGCGCGGCTAGTCTTTCCTTCTCTTCTCGTTAGCGTATTAGCCTTTCTATTTTGAGCTCCTAGTCGATAGGTAATCTTAAAGTCGAATCCGGATAAGTAGGCGGCCTACCGGGCCTTACAGCGCGATAGCTTCTGCGTCTTTATAAAATAGGTCAGTGACTGGTGGTCCGTAAGGACCTGGACCGTGCTCTTTCTAGCTATAAGCTCTGGTTTCCACTCCTCGAAAGCCTAAATAATAGCTAGCAGCTCTTTATCGTAAATAGCGTAGTCCCGCTTAGCCTCGTTTATAGATTTGCCAAAGAAAGCTACTAGATAGAGGGTCTCGTCGGCGTTATTATACTGAAAAAGGACTCCTGATGTTACTGTATCGGAAGCATCCGTCTCTAGATAGATTATCTTTTCCGGTCGGAAGTGTGCTAGAACTGGCGCTAAGGCTACTACTTCTTTTTTAGCCGGATAAAAGCTTCCGTGCATTTCTTATTCTATAGGCCAGCGGCCTCCTTCTTTAATGCTTTGTTCAGGGATCTCGCTATCTTGCTAAAGTCCTTAGTAAACTGTCTATAGTAGCTGCAGAATCCGAGGAACGCCCTGATTTATGTAGTGTTTCCGGATTTCGGCTGCTTCCATTCCGCGACGGCGGCGACCTTTAAGGGGTCTATCCAAATTCCTTCTCTTCCGACGATAAGACTAAGATATTTGACCTCGGTCTAATAGAACTCACTTTTCTTCGTGTCCGCGTTTAAGCTAACCTTGCAGAGCCTAATTAACACTTTCTCGATATAGTCCGTATATTGCTCTCTCGTCCAATCGGTGTAGATAAGGATGTCGTCTAAGTAAATAGACACGAACCGCTCTAGCATGTCTATAAAGGTATAATTTATAAAACGCTGCTACACTGCTGGTGCGTTGGTTAGTCCAAAAGGCATAACCAACTACTTGAAATTGCCTATACGCGTAGCGAACGTCGTAAGATCTTCTGTCCGCCCTTCTTCGTTCCTTAGTCGATAGAAAGCTTGGCGAATATCCAGCTTGCTAAACTACTTGGCCTTCGCTATACACTGTATAGTCTTATTGATTAGCGGCAGTAGATATACGTCTCTCTTAGTAACCTTATTAAGGCCTCGGTAATCTACGCACAGTCGGAGACTACCTCCGGGTTTCCGTACGAAAAGAATCGGTAACGTATACTCGGCAAAGCTCGGCATAATGAACTTCTTCGCTAGGTTTTCTTAAACAAACACCTCTACTTAGTCCAGCTTAGCTGGCAATAGCCTTCTTAGGGGTTCAGTTCTTGGCAGCGTAGCTCCTTCTTTTAGCCGGATCTTGTTGTTGTATTCCGGTTAGTAGAGTAGCAGGAGGTTAGAGTCGGCTTTTAAGAACACGTTAGTGTAACTATAAAGTTCTTTTAGTAACACCTCTAACGGGTGTACCTTATCTTCCGCTATTATCTTTTGGTAGTCCTTAATGTCTTTTATCGAGATAGCGTAGATCTTACTGTCTGGCGACCTCGCGAGTGTTGTTAAAGCTTCCGAGCTTATTATTCCGATTATGTCTAGAGGGTCGGACCGATCTATCGGAACCGCTTTGTAAGGGGCCCAAGGATCTTGGTTCAGAAACTTGAGGTTGGGTATCTACATAAAGGAACTAATAGGCAGTTCCTTCGTCGTCTCCTCTGTACGATTTGTACCTACGAGGCCAAGCTAGCAATTTCCCCTTTATGCCGGGGAGCAAGGTTTACCCTCTGTACAGAGGATCGGGAGTTACCTCCTTCGTACGGTAGTGCAGGGTTTCCTCCCCCCTAATCCGAGGGGCAGTAGCTCCCCTTTGTGCAGGACTATAGTGTTCTCCCTCCGTATAGGAGTAGGGTCCTGTCGGTAGCTCCGTACAGAGGGTAGGGTCGTGCTGGTGCCGCTAAGTCGCAATCCTTAGGGCGACGGTCGGCTTAGGTCGGGTTTAGGACCTGGGCCGGGCGGCGCCCCCTAACAATACCCCCTCCCTTTCCCCTTCTCGTAGTGCTTCTTCTGTACAGCGCTGTGCTTAAACTACCTAGCTCCTGCTGTTCCTTTAGCAGGTCGTATCTTCCTATTTCGTTCGGTCGTCCGGGTCGTCGTCCCTCGTCGCTTCCCCTAGGTCGTAGTTGCCTCTTGCTATTTTACCTGTCTGTAGCAGTTGCCCTGCTTGCTATTCCTACTATAGCAGGCAGCCAGCCTAAGCCTTCTCCCTTCTCCTCCCTTCCCTTTTCTCTTCTCCCTGTATACTGTACACTGCCTACCGTCTACCGTCTACTATCCACTACTAACCACTACTAGCTACTAACTACTACTAGCTACCAGCCCCTACTAGCCGTTATGTCGTCTGCCCTGTCCGGTAGTGCCCTTGTAGCTGTTGGCCCCGCCTCCCCCCCTCGTCTAGATAGGGTCCCCCTCTACTTTGAATTCGTGCAGTAGGGTCCTTAACTTAACTAGCAGCTACGCTTCCGGTTCGTACAGTCTCGTCTTCTATACGGTCTAAGCTAACATCTTAGGTGCTACACTCGCGAGCAGCAGGATGCGGCCGGGCTCCCCTACTACGCCTTCTAGTGTAACTCCGCCTAGGTTACACCAGAGCGGGTAGCTACGGCCTGCCTGTCGTACGTTAACGCCCTCCTTATTGCTACCTAGGGCTAGCTCTATGCCCCCTGCCCCAGCTCCCCCTAGCCCTTACTTAGCCTATACCGCCTCCTAGGTTTCTGGGCTGGGGTATGTGCCTCGTATAAGTGGAAGGATGGCTCCTTCTACTGCCCCTTCCGCCGTCTAGGGGAGGCACGTAGGGGTAGGGGGGTACCTCTGCTTCCTGGGGCTGGCCCTGGTAGGGGTAGGGGCCCGGCCGGGCCCGAGGTAGTGGAGCTCTCAGATAATAAGTAGGTGGTTCTAGTCCCCGGGGGGTGATGGCTAGTGGGCCACCCCCCCCCCCCCCCCCCAGATAGTGTAAGAAATTTCAGACAGTGTTCTCTTAGCTTATCTTATTTCTACTCTCCCTCCTATTTGTCCCTTAGCTGTTCCTTTCTTCCAGCCCTTATCCTGTACGGTGTCGTACGATGTCGTGTTAGCAGGGCCCGTAGTGCCCTACGTCGTAGTACTCGATCCTTGGACAACTCGGGTCTGCCTGTAGCTGCCCTGTCCTTAAGGTAGATCGTGCCTCCTTCCGCTGTACGGCGCAGTATTACTGTAACTGGGCCGGAGGGTGATTCCCCTCCTATCTGTCTAGTGCAGTTGTGTCTTGCAGAGCCTCGTACGGTTCCTACGTAGGCTCTGCCTATCCTCTCTATTTTACTAAGTACTCTGCCTTCCCCCGCTTCCTCCGACTCTTAAGGATCCCCTCTACCTTATACTCTTCTTAGCCCTCAGTTATAATTGCAGGTGGACGCGCGTCGTCAGTCGACTGATGCAGCAGGGGGTCCGTACTCGCCGGTCGTACGAGGTCTACGTAGAAGACTGGATGAATCCCTAGGGGAGTGTTTAGTCGTACGGCGTATGTCCCTACTGCCTAGATTACCGTAAACTTTCCGTTCCTCCAATCTAACTTCTTGCTCGGCCGGTCCGTACAGATGTTTCGCTGGTTTAACCAGACCTTATCCCCCGCCTCGTACCTTGGTGCAGCCTATCGTCCCTTGTTAGCCTGCTCTTCCGCGTTCTGCTAGGCTATAGCTAGGCTCGCCTTTGCCTATTAGTAGGCGTTCGTAATCGTCTATACGATAGCCTCTCCCTGCTGGATTGGGGATCGTATAGGGTGTAGGGTGTTGCTACTTAGGGTCGGTAGGAGCAGGGAATGGTCGTATCTATAGGTCGTAAAGAAGGGGGACAGTCCTGTAGCATCGGCCGTACAGCTGTTAATAGCTAGCTCCGCTATTAGGAGAAGGCAGTTCCAGTTCGTCTAGTTATAGTCGACGTACGCTCGGAGGTACGCTTCTAAGGTTGAATTGGCCCTCTCCGTCGCCCCGTCTGTCTGCGGATGCTATACAGTAGACAGACGACGCTCTACCTTCAGCAACTGGCAGATCCGTGCCTAGAGCTAGCTCGTAAACTGTGTCCCCTAGTCTAATACAATTGACCTAGGGAAACCGTACTTGCTAAACGTCGTCCGGATAAAGGCCTAGGCGGTGTCTTTAGCTGTAATAGAGTCCATCCCCTCTAGTATTACCCCCTTCGTTAGCTTGTCCGTAACTACTATAATGTTTCGCCGTCCGTCGCTCTTAGGGAGGTCAGTAATAAAGTCTACGGTCAGATCTTGCTAGGGTCGGTCCGGTATCGGCAGGGGCTTTAGCAGCCTATGCTTTAGCTCGCGCTAGGGCTTCGTCCGTCCGCATACATCGCAGTTCCGTACGAACCTGCGAATGTCCTTCGCTATCGCTAGCCAGTAGTAGTCCCGGGCGATAATGCTGTACGTCTCTTCGCGCCCTAGGTGCCTAGTAGCTATAGAGTTATGTGCTCGTTGTATTAAGCCCGTACGGAGCTTCTCGTCTACCGGGACCTATATCCGATTTCTGAACTTTAGGTTGTTCTCCTCGTCTACTAAACACTCGGCTGCTAATACCTTTAGGTAGAGCTCGGCTAGGAGCTTCCGTTGCCCTCCCTAGATCGCTGTACAGGCCCCTCGGTATGCCTCGTCCTTTTCTACTGCCTCTTCCTATACTTGCAGTTGGGGTTCCTATAGGTGTGTCGCTGCTAGGCGGATAGTCTCCCCGCCTGGCTCTCCCTTAAACATTTGGAATGTCCGCGACTTTAGCCGGTCGTCCTCGTACGTCGTTAGCATGTCCTGGTCCCGTCTAGACAGTGCGTCGGCCCTGCTGTTGTCCTTCCCCTTGCAGTACTAGAGTCTTATGTTAAACCGGCTTAGGTACATTGCCTATCGTACGTGCCTCTCGGACAGCTTCCGGGGTTAAGTAAAGTATTCTAGGTTCTTGTAGTCCGTTAGGGCGAGGAACTCGGGCACCGAGCAGAGTTCCCTATCCCAGGCTTCGCAATACCGTACGACTGCTAGCAACTCTTTGTTGTAGATAGGGTAGTTACACTTAGCTAGGGAGTTCTTCTTAGAGAAGTACGCATATAGATATAGGAGTCCGTCCGAGCCTACCTATAACAGGATACCCCTAATGCAGTACCCCGAGGAGTCGGTTTCCAGTATTGTCGTACGCTCCGGGTTAAAGGCGGCGAGCGTTAGTCCTGTAGTAAAGAGCTCCTTTAGCTTGTCAAAGGTCCTATAGCATTCGCCCGTCTATTTGAACTGCTTGTCTTTGTGCGTTAGCTTAACTAGGGGGCGTACGATTTCCGAGTAGTTCCGTATAAACTGGCGGTAGAAGTTGGCAAACCCAAGGAATTCCCGTACGCCCTTAACGTTCGTAGGCAGCTTCTATAGCTTGATAGCTTTAATCTTCTTCCTATCTATACTAATGCCTTTCCCTGCCTCGATAATAAAACCTAGGTATTTCGTACGTTGGACACCGAATTCGCATTTGTCGATGTCGAGGTACAAGCCAGCCTGCTGCAGTCGGTCTAGC
This sequence comes from Pseudocercospora ulei, assembly GCA_016165855.1. Classification (NCBI taxonomy): domain Eukaryota; kingdom Fungi; phylum Ascomycota; class Dothideomycetes; order Mycosphaerellales; family Mycosphaerellaceae; genus Pseudocercospora; species Pseudocercospora ulei. Next base: position 87,515 of record JACWNB010000025.1, on the reverse strand, counting down.
ACCTTCTTAACATCCTGTACGTAGTCTGCGTAGGTACCGTCCGTAAAAACCAGGGTGTCGTCGAGGTATGCCGAGCAGATATTGTCTAGTAACCCTTGTAGGGACTTGTTAATGTACCTTTAGAAGGTTGCCGGTGCATTGGCAAGGCCGAAGGGGGTAACTAGCTACTCAAAAAGACCGTATCTCGTACAGAAGGCAGTTATCTATTTACAGCCTTCCCTGATCTGTATCTTGTAGAAGGCTGAGACTACGTTAAGCTTAGTAAACTACTTCGCCTTGCTGTTCCGTCCCAGGGTCTCCTTAATAAGGGGTAGGGGGTACCGGTCCTTCTTAGTAATCGCGTTAATGCCTCTGTAGTCTACGCAGAAACGCAATCTAGCCTTCCCCTCCTTATAGACAAACAGTACTGGGGCTCCTGCGGACGACGTACTGGCCTAAATAAACCCTTTAGCAAGCAGGTCGTCCAGCGTCTTGCGCAGTACTAAGAGTTCTCTAGAGGACATTCCGTACAGCGGTCCGTACAGTACCTCTAGCAGGCCCCTATCCGGACGGGGTTCTAGCTGGATGTTATAGTCAATCCCTTCCCCTCGGTGTAGCGGCAGCTTCGAGGCCGACTTTGGTTCAAAAAGGTCCAGGTACCCGACATACTCTCTTAGGAGCTTCGTACAGGGGTTTGTCGTTTCCTTAGGTGCTAATGCCTTCTCGATGTCCGCCGTTGCTGTGTTGATCTCGGCCTTGGCATTGCTACCTTGCAGGAACCTCCCCTAGTCCCGGATTCTCCGCTTCGTTACTGCCAGGTACAGTCGTCCTCGTCTAACGTCCAGCTTGCCCCCCTAGCGCTCTATCTAAGGCTTCCCTAGTATTAGGTTATACCCTAACTTGTCCTGTACGACATAGAGGTATAAGTCTTGCTCGTAGTGTCCCTGTACCTCTATTGTTACTTTTACTATATAGGTAATGTCCGGTCCTCGCCCGGTAATGCCCAGCATGCGTACAGGTACCGTAGGGGTCGTTTTGATCTGGTGTCTCTATACGAAGTCTTCGCTAATTACTCTATACACTAAGCATCCTGTGTCGATCAATGTCCGCGCCGTTGCAGACCCGTTTAACGTCGGCCGTACGATAAACGGCGTCGTCGTTATGTAATTGCTCTTAAAAGATAGCCAAGTAATGCTTTGATTTAGCAGTCTATCTCGCACCCGCCTCTAGCAGAGTCTTCGCTTAGAGGCTACTCTTTTCCCGACTTGTCGTCGTCCGAGTAGGACACCTGATCTTCTCGTTAGGGCGTTGCAGTTGCTACCCTCGCAGTAGTCGGCCGTTCCCCAGGTCTCTCTGCTAGCAGAAGCCCGCAATTCCGTACAGTATAGCCCATCTTGCTACACCGGTAGCAGCTCCCTTCTGCTCGCCTCTTGTTAAGGGTGGCCGTATCTACCTATTGCGCCTTTTTCGTAGCGGCCCTTGGCCGTACGGTAGCTGCCGCTGCTACCCTCGTCGTCGTCGGTTCCTAGTCTATAGCGTCTGTCTGTCGCTAGGGGGGTTGTCTTATCTCCTAAGTACGGCCTATCTGTCCTAGCCTGCGTTGCTAGTCGTTAACTATCCTAAGGAGGTCGCAGAATTCCTCGTACGTAGCTGGGCGCATTACACCTACTAGCCCCGTTATAATCTCCTTAGAGAGGCCTACCTCTAAAGAGGTAATCTTTATCCTATCCTCCTATTGGAGACCCCCTGCTTCTGCCAAAGTCTGGTCAAATTCCGCGAGGAATTCTCGTACGGTCTTGCGTCCTTGTTTCATCGTATTGACCTGTAGGAGTGCTCGGCTCTCGCAGTCCGGGTCCTTGTAGCTCTTGTCTAGAGCTGCCTAGAGCATCGTCGTCGTAGCTATTGCCGGGTTGGCAATAGCCGTCTCGTAGTACAGCAGAATTCGTGCTGCCGCCCTGCCCTTCAACCTCCTAAAGAGGTAGACCACCTTGTCCAGCTCGGTCGGGTATGCTCCTAAGTCGACTAGGAGCTTAGAGCGCATCTGAGCCGCCTAGGAGGGGTACTCGGCTAGAGCCTTACCGTCGTACGTAGAAACGTCGGGGAGTTTGCTCTTGGGGGTCGGGGTAGGGGTCATCGTATTCGTCGTCGTAGGGGTCGGATCGCGATCGGACGCCCTAAGCTGTCGTAGCTCCTGTTCCTATTGGGAAATCATCGCAGCCTAGTAGCTTACTTGCTGTTCGAGCTGTCTCTTGCTTTCCAACAGCTCCTCGTACACGCGGTACATATGTCCCCCTATAGCCGTAGGTTCTATAGGGATGTCGCCGTCTATCTTGCTCTATTACTGCGGTTACCGACAGTAAGATCAGTTCCTAATGTAAGGGGCCTAAGGATCTTGGTTTAGAAACTTAAGGTTAGGTATCTACATAAAGGAACTAATAGGCAGTTCCTTCGTCGTCTCCTCCGTATGATTTGTACCTACGAGGCCAAGCCAGCAATTTCCCCTTTATGCCGGGGAGCAAGGTTTACCCTCCGTACGGAGGATCGGGAGTTACCTCCTTCGTACGGTAGTGCAGGGTTTCCCCCCCCTAATCCGAGGGGCGGTAGCTCCCCTTTGTGCAGGACCGTAGTGTTCTCCCTCCGTACGGGAGTAGGGTCCTGTCGGTAGCTCCGTACAGAGGGTAGGGTCGTGCTGGCGCCGCTAAGTCGCAATCCTTAGGGCGACGGTCGGCTTAGGTCGGGTTTAGGACCTGGGCCAGGCGGCGCCCCCTAACACGCTTCGATGGTCGTAGCGTTTAGTTTCGCGGCGACGACGGTAACCGATTCGGCGGCGACTCCGCTCTGCTGGTTTTTGAACCCTAGGGTGCCTTTACCTACATCGATAACGGCTTTCTAGTTCTTTATCGATTTCTGCCCTATAGTAATATCGAACTGTCCGATGTCTAGAATTTGGAACGTAGCTTCCGTAGTACGACCAGCTAGTGTAGTCCTGAATGGCACATAGTGCGTAACACTTTCTGTGTCCTGTCTGTTGTATGCTGAAATTCGCGTCGGCGACGCTAGCTCTATAGGATAGCCGTATCCTTTTATCAGTTTCTAAACCAGTCGATAGTAGATCACTGCGCCAATAAGGGCTCCTGTGTCGATAAAAGCTCTTAGCTAAAGTAGGCAGTCTAACCTATTAAGGGGGTAGACAGTAATCGGAAGGATAATAGCGGTCTCCGTGTTTACTTCTACCGCCGCTAAGAGCGGATCGCTACAACTGTTAATACTTCCTTCTTCCGGTAATGCAGTTTGTATTAGTGCCCTATTGTCTATACTGGATAGGGGGCCTATCCGTCTAGCTAGTCTTTTCCTAAGATCTGCAGTAGCACCCTACTATCTACACTGTCGGTGTCGTTCGGAGCCGGCTCGATAGCTTGGATAGTCTTTCTCGGCGGCTGCGGCTTCGTAGCACGATACTCCTGCTTCTGTTAATCTGTCGCTTGGCATCTCGTAGCGATGTAGCTAGGCTTTCCGTACGCGTAGCAAGTCGGGACGAACGACGAACGCGGCGAATAAGATAGCTGTAGGGGGGCTCTTCGGAAAGGTGCAGGGGGTCGTATTGTTAGCGTTATTAACGGCTTCTGGTTCGATTCGCGCAATTTCGCGTAAGCGCTCAGGTTTCTAGCGGTAACTCTCGCTCTGTGCACGAAGCTCTCGAGGTCTTCGTCTTCTACCGAAGCTATAGCTACGGCCAGTTTAGGGTTCAGCTTCTGCCTTAGTAGGTAGAGCTGCTCCTCTTCTAATACTCTAGCTCTAATAGCATATTTTCGGAACAGTCCGTAGAACTCCTTAAACGTTAGCCGGTTCTGATTGATCTTGTCTAGCTGTTTACAGGCTGTCTTCTTTCAGAAGGGGTCTCTAAAGCGTTGGTCCAGCGCTTTAATCGCTTCTTCGGCGGTTACCTCTTCTAGGTCTGCTACTAACGAAAAAGCTTCACCCTCTAGTCGCGACTCTGGGTAGGCCAACCTGTCTTCTTTACTGTTTCCGGCATAATCGCGGTCTATCTTGTTCTTTATCTTTTTCTTAAACGCCTCCTAGTCTTTAGGGTCTCTGCCTCTAAACGCCAGTAGGTTAGGTAGTAACGTTATCGAGGTGCTGCCGTAACTGAAGGCTGCCAGTAAGGCGGTCTCTGCTTGTTCTTCTCGATGTGGCGGCGGCGCTAACGACGCCGCTGCCACATCTATTTTAGCTAACTAAGCCTTTATCGCCTTTAGTTGTGCTAACCGATTTGCCGCTTGATTTTCTAACACGTCGACGATAGTTTCTGCTAACTCCTTCTCGGCTATTACTGCTTCTATTTCTTCTCTTAGTCGCCTGTTTTCTTCTATGTTCCTATAAAACTTCTTTTCGACGAAGGTAATAATGTCGAACACCTTCTCGGCTCTATATTCTGTAAGATATTCTCCTATCTTGTCCAGCGTACGTGCGTACAGTTCGGTATAGCCCTCTATGCCCTTTCTCGCTTCGTCTATCTCTTCTTCTGTAAGGCCCTTAGTGGCCGTTCTATCGTCGAGGATGCTAGTGCGCCTATCCCTCGGTCTGTCAGTCTTTCTCTTTCCGCTGCAGCCTGTAACGCCGCCCTCTACCGTTAAGAAGCTCTCTATAGCTTTCTTACAGTGCTGGTGTTTGGTTTGGTATATGTTGTGCACGTGCGTTATTCAGGTAGCCGGATAATTCAACGGGCCCTTTCGCGCAGCGCGGAGTTGGTGTAGTAAGTAAGTTCGAGATATAATAATCCGGGCACGCAGATATAATTCAATGCGGCCTTTTTAATAACTCTATCTCGAACTAAGGAGGGAAAGGAATCTATGTAGTAGTAGGTAAGGGCTTTAGGGGTGGTGTGCCAAGGCCCGGCTCGGTCCGGAAGGGCCGAGCCGAAATTCCAAGGGTCCACCCTATTACTTAGTCCCACCCCTTTCTGCCGCTGCAACACTACCGAGTATGCATCGCTAATCCTTTTTGTACAGAAACCCGGAGGCAGCCTCCGGCTGTGCGTAGACTATAGAGGCCTTTATAAGGTTACTAAGAGAGACGTATACCTGCTGCCGCTAATCGACGAGACTATATAGCAGGTAGCGAAAGCTAAGTAGTTTACCAAGCTGGACATTCGTTAAGCGTTCTATTAGCTAAGGAACGAAGAAGGGCAGACGGAAGACCTTACGACATTCGCTACGCGTATAGGCAATTTCAAATAGCTAGCTATACCTTTTAGACCTACTAACGCGCTAGCTATATAGCAACACTTTATAAACTATATCTTTATAGACATGCTGGAACAGTTCGTGTCTATCTACTCGGACGACATCCTTATCTATGCTAATAGAACGAGGCAACAACATACAGACTACATTAAGCAGGTACTGTCTAGGCTCCGAGAGGTCGGATTAAACGCGGATAAAAAGAAGAGTAAGTTCTATTAGTCTAAAGTCAAATATCTTAGCCTTATAGTCGGAAGAGAAGGCATCCGGATAGACCCCTTAAAGGTCGCCGCTTTAGCGGAATAGAAGCAGCCGAAATCTGGAAACACTACCTAAATTAGAGCTTTTCTCAGATTCTGCAGCTACTATCGCCGCTTTATTAAGGACTTTAGCAAGATAGCAAGACTAATAAGGCATTAAAGAAGGAGGCGGCTAGCCTATAGAACGAGAAGTGCACAGAGGCCTTTAACTGACTAAAAGCCGCTGTCGCTTCGGCGCTAGTGCTAGTGCACTTCCGGCTAGAAAAGACGATCTACCTAGAAACGGACGCTTCCGACACAGTAACGGCAGGGGTCCTTTCTTAGTATAACGACAACGACGAGGCCCTTTATCTAGTAGCTTTCTTTAGCAAGTTCATAAATAAAGCTAAGCAGAACTATACTATCTATAACAAGGAGCTGTTAGCTATTATCTAAGCTTTTAAGGAGTAGAAGCCGGAGCTTATAGCTAGAAAGAGCACAGTCTAGGTCCTTACGGACTATTAGTTACTAACCTACTTTATAAAGACGCAGAAGCTCTTATACTGCTAAGCTTAGTAGGCCGCCTACTTATTAGGGTTTGACTTTAAGATTACTTATCGACTAGGGGCTTAGAACAGAAAAGCTAATACGCTAACGAGAAGAGAAGGGAAGACTGGCCGTGCGAAGGAAGATCCGAACATATTCCAGAAGGTGTTAACCGAGCAGATAGTAGACGCCGAAGTGCTAAAAGAAGTAGGGATCTGCGCTATAGAGCCGGCAACCGAGGAAGAGACGCTTTCCGAAAAGGTAGAGCGGCTTAACTATTAACAGAAGCTTAGCAAGACTAGTTTAGGGAAGCTAATAGTTCTGGAAGAGCTAATCGCAGAAGCTATTTAGCTAGTCTATAGCTCTAAGGATGTCGGCTACGCTGGCACGAAGAAGACGTTAGAGACTATAAGGACTGTCTACTGGTTTCTGCGAATCTTGAAGCGAATCTACCGGTTTATTGCTAACTGTTACGTATGTCGAGCTGCGAAGCCGCGTTACAGTCTTCCGGCCAGCCTACTAAAGCTACTACCGATCCCTTAGAAACCGTAGCAGCACATTACGATAGATTTCGTAACCGGCCTGCCAGACTCCGATAGATGCAATGCTACACTTAACGTAGTAGATCGGTTAAGCAAGGAGCGCTACTTTATCCCCTATTAAGCAAAGAATAAGGACACAACTGCAGAAGAGACTGCGAGGATACTGATTTAGCATATATAGAAGCATTATAGCCTGCCAGACACTATTACTACGAATAGGGGTCCTTAATTCACTGCCGTTATATAGAAGGCTATTAACTAAGTTCTCGGAATCTACAGAAAGCTTAGTATTAATCCGGGCACGCAGATATAATTCAATACAGCCTTTTTAATAACTATATCTCGAACTGAAGAAGGAAAGGAATCTATACGGCGGTAGGTATAGGCTTTAGGGGTAGTGTGCTAAGGCCCGGCTCGGTCCAAAAGGGCCGAGCCGAAATTCCAAGGATCCACCCTATTACCTAGTCCCACCCCTTTCTGCCGCTGCAACACCACCCCCCTCCCTTGCTAGCGGTCGACCTCGACCGCTTACTTATGTCTCTCCTTTTTTTTTGATTCCGACGTTACCTCTTTGCTTTCTTCTATTTCGAAACTATCCCCTTTCTTTATCTTCTTTCTTCTTACATCGTCGCTATCTAACGTCTCTTACTTCGGCTTCTATCTGATTGGAAGAGCTATCTGATCTAAGCTGGCAGCCGTCTAAGCTGCGGCGAGGCTGGCCTGTGCGCCTCTGCAGAGGTCTATATAGATCTATCCGCGGCTCGCTATCTCTTCTTCTTTTTCTTCTCTACTATAGTCTTAAGCGCTACTGCAAAGCCGGCGGCGCGGACGCCGCTTTATAAAATCGACCGGCTACAGGTCTTTCTTGTTTGGGGCGGCGTCGGCGACCGTCGCGTCGAAGCAGTGGTGGTCTTCGGCCTTATAGCTATTATCCGACCGGCTTCGCCAGTCGGCAGTAGTGGTAGAGCCGAAGACTCCGACCAAACGCGCTACTACGATCGTTGCTATCGGTTTTCTTGCCAATAGAGCGGACGCGGTTTGTCTTCTTCTTTTAGAGCTATTAGCCTCGGAGCTACTTAGGCTTTGGCTTCTCCGGATTCCGTATATAGAACTCCTTTAGCAGCTCTACCGAATTCCGGAGATTCTCGATCAGATACCATTTATAGTCTTCTAGCTATCCCTTCTACGAGATCCTTGCTTCGACTAACCCTCGTATCTTTCTTATGTCTACTACATCTTCCACCTCCTACTCTTCTTCTTTACTGTCTATCTCGATTAGTGGGGGTTCGGCGAACCCCTGATCCGGAAGACCGTCTTTAGGGTCCAAACTTAGCAGATCGGAATAAAAGACGTCGTAGATCCGGAACGAATTTGGTAGCTAGAGTCGATAAGTTACTAGTGACCTCTTTTCTACTATCTTAAACGGGCCTACGTAACAGGGGTTAAGCTTAGCGTTGCCTTTCAGCGTTAGGTTCCTCGTATTAAGCTATACCTTTTGACCTTCTTCGAATTCTATCGGCGACTACTTCCTATTAGCTCGAGTTACTATCTTCTTCTAAGCCGATTCTATTGCCTCCTTCGCTACCTTGATTGCTTCTTCTATCTAAGATCGGAGAGCTTCTGCTGCGGCGGCGGCAACCCTCTTTAACGAAGTAGTAGTAGAAGGTTCCGAAGGGCTGGGTTCGTCCGGCGGTTGGAAGCTTATTCTCGGAAGATAACTATAGGTTATCTCGAACGGCGCTAGCAAGGTAGCTTCTGATCGTGCTGAATTGGCGCAGAATTCGGCCATCGGCAACACCTTTACCCACTCTCCTTAATAATAACTGCAGAAGATTCGTATATATTTTTCTATCTCGCGGTTAGCTACTTTAGACTAACTGTCGGTCTAAGGGTAAGCGGCTATACTGAGCTTTCCGCAAATTCTGAGAGTATATTTAATAGTCTTCTATACGTCGGCAGTAAATTGAGGACCCCTATCTGTAGTAATAGTGTCCGGCAGGCCGTAGTGTTTCTATACGTACTGAATTAGCATTCTCGCTGTCTCTTCCGGAGTAGTTCCTTTATCCTTCGCTCGGCAGGGGATAAAGTGGCACTCTTTGCTTAACCGATCTACTACGTTAAGCGTAGCATTATATCCACTAGAATCCGGCAGGCCGGTTACGAAATCTATCGTAATGTGCTGCTACGGTTTCTTAGGGATCGGAAGTGGCTTTAATAGACCGGCCGGAAGGCCGTAACGTAGCTTCGCAGCTCGGCAGATATAGCAATTAGCGATAAACCAGTGTATCCGCTCGGAGATCCGCGGAAACCAGTAGATCGTCCTTATAGCTTCTATCGTCTTTTTTAAGCTAGCGTAACTAACATCTTTAGAACTGTGGACTAACTGGATAACCTCTGTAATTAGTTTTTCCAAAACTATTAGCTTCCCTAAGCCGGTTTTGCCGAGCTTCTGCTGCTAATTAAGCCGTTCCACTTTCTCGTAGAGCGTCTCTTCTTCTGTCGGCGGTTCTATCGCGCAGATCCCTGCTTCTTTTAACACCTCGGCGTCTACTATCCGTTCGGTTAACACCTTCTGGAACATGCTCGGGTCTTCTTTCGCGCGGCTAGTCTTTCCTTCTCTTCTCGTTAGCGCATTAGCCTTTCTATTTTGAGCTCCTGGTCGATAGGTAATCTTGAAGTCGAATCCGGATAAGTAGGCGGCCTACCGGGCCTTACAGTGCGATAGCTTCTACGTCTTTGTAAGATAGGTTAGTAACTGGTGGTCCGTAAGGACCTGGACTGTGCTCTTTCTAGCTATAAGCTCTGGCTTCTACTCCTCGAAAGCCTAAATAATAGCTAGCAGCTCTTTATTGTAAATAGCGTAGTTCCGCTTAGCCTCGTTTATAGATTTTCTGAAGAAAGCTACTAGATAGAGGGTCTCGTCGGTGTTATCGTACTAAGAAAGGACCCCTGCTGTTACTGTGTCGGAAGCGTCCGTTTCTAAGTAGATCGTCTTTTCCAGTCGAAAGTGCGCCAGCACTAGCGCCGAGGCCACCGCTTCTTTTAGTTAATTGAAAGCCTCTGTGCACTTCTTATTCTATAGGCCAGCGACCTCCTTCTTTAATGCTTCGTTTAGGGGTCTCGCTATCTTGGTGAAGTCCTTAATAAACTGTCGATAGTAACTGCAGAATCCGAGAAACGCTCTGATTTGTGTAGTGTTTCCGGATTTCGGCTGCTTCCATTCTGCGACAGCGAGGACCTTTAAGGGGTCTATCCGAATTCCTTCTCTTCCGATAATAAGACTGAGATATTTGACCTTAGTCTAATAGAACTTATTCTTCTTTGTGTCTGCGTTCAATCCGACCTTGCGGAGTCTCTTTAGCACTTTCTCGAGGTAGTCCGTATACTACTCTCTCGTTCTATTATCGTAGATAAGGATGTCGTCCAAGTAGATAGACACGAACTGTTCTAGCATGTCTATAAAGGTATAATTTATAAAGCGTTGCTATACCGCCGGCGCGTTAGTAAGTCCGAAAGGCATTACTAACTACTTGAAATTGCCTATACGTGTAGCGAATATCGTAAGATCTTCGGTTTGTCCTTCCTTGTTCCTTAGTCAGTAGAACGCTTAGCGAATATCTAGCTTGCTGAACCACTTAGCCTTAGCTAATCGTTGTATAGTCTTATCTATTAGCGGCAGCGGATACACATCCCTCTTAGTAACCTTATTAAGGCCTCGGTAATCTACGTAGAGTTGGAGGCCACCTCCGGGCTTTTGTACGAAAAGAATCGGCGACCTATACTTAGCTAAGCTTAGCGTAATGAACTTCTTTGCCAAGTTTTCTCTGACAAACACTTCCACCTAGTCTAGCTCGGCTGGCGATAGTCTTCTTAAGGGCTCGGTTCTCAGCAGTGTAGCTCCTTCTTTTAGCCGGATCTTGTTGTTATATTCCGGTCGATAGAGCGGCAGGAGGTTGGAGTTAGCTTTTAAGAACACATCCGCGTAGCTATAGAGCTCTCTTGGTAGCACCTCCAACGGACTTACTTCTTCTTTCGCTATTATCTTTCTGTAATCTTTAATGTCTTTTATCGAGATAGCGTAGATCTTACTGTCTAGCGACCTTGCGAGGGTCGTTAAAGCTTCCGAGCTTAGCATTCTGATTGTGTCTGGAGGGTCGGACCGATCTATCGGAACCGCTTCTATAGTCGTAACGTTCGGTTCCGTAGCGACCGCAGCGACTGATTCGATAGCGGCGACGCTACTCTGCAGGGTTTTGAATCCAAGTGTGCCTTTACCTACGTTAATAACTGCTTTCTAGTTCTTTATCTATTTCTGCCCTAGAATAATATTAAACCTTCCGATATCTATTATTCGGAACGTCGCTTCTATAGTGCGACCTGCTAGGGTGGTCTTTAATAGCACATAATGCGTAACGCTCTCGGTGTCCTGTCCGTTGTATGCCGAAATTCGCGTCGGCGACGCTAACTCTACCGGATAACTGTATCCTTTTATCAGTTTCTGAACTAGTCAGTAGTGGATTGCCGCTCTAATAAGCGCTCCTGTGTCGATAAAGGCTCTTAACTGAAGGGGGCCTTACGAGCTATTAAGGGGGTAGACAGTAATAAGAAGGATAATAGCTGTTTCCGTATTTACTTCTACCGCTACTAAGAGCGGGTCGTTACAGCTGTTAATGCTCTCTTCTTCCGGTAACGCAGATCGCGTTGGTGCCCTATTGTCCGTACTAGATAGGGGGCCTATCCGTCTAGCTAGTCTTTTCCTAAGATTCGCAGAGGCACTCTACTATCTACACTGTCGGTATCGATCGGAGCCGGCTCGATGGCTTGGATAGTCTTTCTCTGCAGCTGCTGCTTCGTAGCACGATACTCCTGCTTCTGTTAATCCGTCGCTTGGCATCTCGTAGCGATGTAGCTAGGCTTTCTATACGTGTAGTAGGTAGGGACGAACGACGAACGCAGCGAAGAAGATAGCTGCTAAGGTGCTCTCTGGAAAGGTGCAGGGGGTCGTGTCGTTGGCGTCGTCGACGGCTTCTGGTTCGATTCGCGCAATTCCGCGTAAGCGCTTAGGTTTCTGGCGGTAACTTTCGCTTAGTGCACGAATTTCTCGAGGTCTTCGTCTTCTACCGAAGCTATAGCTGCAGCCAGTTTAGGGTTTAGCTTCTGCCTTAGTAGGTAGAGCTGCTTATCTTCTAACACTCTAGCTCTTATAGCATATTTTTTAAACAGTCTGTAGAACTCCTTAAACGTCTGCCGGTTCTGGTTAATCTTATCTAGTTGCTTACAGGCTGTTTTGTTTTAGAATGGATCTCCGAAGCATTAATCTAGCGCTTTAATTGCTTCTTCGGCGGTTACTTCTTCTAGGTCTGCCACTAGCGGAAAGGCTTTACCTTCTAGCCGCGACTCTAGGTAGGCTAACCTATCTTCTTTAATGTTTCCGGCATAATCGCGGTCTATCTTGTTCTTTATCTTTTTCTTAAATGCCTTCTAATTTTTAGGGTCTCTGCCTTTAAACGCTAGTAGGTTAGGTAGTAACGTTATCGAGGTGCTGCCTTAACTGTAGGCCGCCGGTAAGGCGGTCTCTGCTTGTTCTTCTCGATGTAGTAGTGGCGCCGGCGACATCGCTGCTTCTATCTTAGCTAACTAAGTCTTTATCGCCTTTAGTTGTGCTAGTCGGTTCGCTGCTTAGTTTTCTAGCATATCGATAATAGTCTCTGCCGATTCCTTCTCGGCCCTTACTGCTTCGTTTCCCTCTCTTAGCTGCCTCTTCTCTTCCAGGGTTCTGTAAAACAGCGTCTTAATAAGGTCTATGCCGTCGTAGACCTTCCCTATTCTGTTCTCGTTTATATAGTCTTTAAGTTCCTCGAGCGTACAGTCGTAGATCTTCTTGTATTCGGTTATTCGTTCCTTTATCTCTGTAGTTTCTTCTGCTATAGAACCTCTAATAATAAACTTATTATTAATAACGCTGGAGCGCCTACTCGCTCTGTTAGTCTTTTCTCTTCTGCTTCTGCTTCGGCCTGTAACGCCGCTCTCTACCGTTAAAAAGCTCTCTATAGCTGTCTTACAGTGCTTGTGCTTGGTTTGGTGTGTGTGTGCGCGTGGGTTATTCAGGTTGCCGGATAGTTTAACGGGCCCTTTCGCGCAGCGCGGAGTTGGTGTAGTGAGCAAGTTCGAGATATAATAATCCAGGCACGCAGATATAATTTAATACGGCCTTTTTGATAACTATATCTCGAACTGAAGAAGGAAAGGAATCTATGCGGCAAAAGGTAAGAGCTTTAGGGGTGGGTGTGCCAAGGCCCGGCTCGGTCCGGAAGGGCCGAGCCGAAATTCCAAGGGTCTACCCCATTACTTAGTCCCACCCCTTTCTGCTGCTGCAACAAGTATAGCTGCTTACCCTTAGACGGACGGTTAGTCGGAAGTAGCTAACTGTAAGATAGAAAATTTTTACGAATCTTCTGCGGCTATTATTAAGAAGGATAGGTTAAGATGTTGCCGATAGCCAAGTTCTGCGCTAACTCGGCACTGTCCGAAGCTACCTCGCTAGCGCTATTTAAGATAACTTACAGCTATCTTCCAAGGATAAGCTTTTAACTGCCTAATAAACCTAGCCCTTTAGAATCTCTAACTACTACTTCGTTAAAGAGAGTCGCCGCCGCTACGGCAGAAGTGCTTAAAGCTTAGATAGAAAAAGCGGTCCAGATAGTGAAAGAGGCGATAGAATCGGCTTAAGCAAAGATAGTAACTTAAGCTAATAGAAAGCAGTTACTAAAGAAATTTGAGGAAAGCCAAAAGGTATAGCTTAATACGCGGAACCTAAGGCTAAAAGGTAACGCCAAGCTTAACCCCTGTTATGTAGGCCTGTTTACGATAGTAGAAAAGAGGTTACTAGTAACCTATCGGCTCTAGCTACTAAGATCTTTCCGGATCTACGATGTCTTCTATTCGGATCTACTAAGCCTAGATCCTAAAAATAGCCTTCTAGGGCAGGGGTTTATCGAACCCCTACTAATTAAGATAGACAGTAAAGAAGAAGAGTAGGAGGTAGAAGATGTAATAGATATAAAGAAGATAAGGGGTCTATTAAAGCGAGGATCTTATAGAAGGGGTAGCCAGAAGACTATAAATAGTATCCGATCGAGAATCTCTAGAATTTGGCGGAGCTGCTAGAAGAGTTCTATGTCCAGAATCCGAGAAAACCGAGACCTAAATAGCTCCGAAAATAACGGCTCTGGAAGCACTAAAAGAATAACAAAGGCTGCGTCTGCTCTATCAGTGCGAAAACTGATAAAACGATCGTAGTAGCAGCGCGCTTCGTAACCGTCTTCGACGATATCTACAGAATCTGATAGCTTAGCCGGACGGATACTGTAGATAAAGTCGAGGACAACTACCGCTTTAGCGCGACGCTCGTCGACGACGTCTACGAAAAAGAAAGGCTCGGCCGATCGATTCTATAGACAGAGTCGGCGACAGCCGCTTTATAGTAATACTTAAGCCTTAGTAAGAAAAAAAAGAAGAAGAGATAGAGCACTACAGATGTACCTATATAGGGCTCTCTGCAGCAGCGCACAGACTAGCAACGGCACCGATTAGATAGCTGTTAGCTTAAATCAGATAGCTCTAATTAAATAGACGCTAAGTAGAAGACTTTAGATAGCGACGATATAAGGGAAAAGCAGATAAGACAAGAACAATGTTTTTAAGATAGAAGAAAGGAAGAGGTAACACTAATTTCGAGAAGAATTTTCGCGAAGAGAGCCGCGAACCGGACGGAAAAAGAAGATGACGAAGTAGAAGAAAGAGACAAAGAAAACGACGACAGAAAAGAAGATAGAAAAGGGCAGAAGCGGAAGGATAGATAGAAGAAGGTAAAGACCTAATTAGCTAGAATAAGATCGAAGGGGCGGAAGGGATAAGTAAGCAGTCGAGGACGACTGCTAATAAGGGAGGGGGGTAGTGTTACAGCAGCAGAAAGGAGTAGGACTAAGTAATAGGGCAGACCCTTAGAATTTCGGCTTAGCCCTTCTGGACCGAGCCGGGCCTTGGTACACTACTCCTAAAGCCCTTACCTACTGCCGTATAGATTTATTTCCCTCTTTCGTTCGAGATATAGTTATTAAAACAGCTGTATTAAATTATATCTACGCGCTCAAATTACGTCCTACCTCTTTTAACTGCTGCAACACTACCCCCCTCCCTTACTAGCAGTTGCCCTCGACCGCTTACTTGTCTATTCCGGCTTCTTCTCTTCTATATCTTCTCTTTATTCTAAACCTCTTAGCTGATTACATCCTTCTATTCTTTTTTTTAATAGGCTTCTTTTCTATCTATCGATCTTCTTATCTTCTTTTCTGTCCTTACTTTTACAGTGCAGCTGCCCCTTTCTGCCTAATTTCAGTCTGTTAATGTCTGAATCCTATAACTTTTCCCTTCTATTTCAACCTTATCTTATCTATTTCAACCTTATCTAATCCTTTTTCTATCTGTATACTTGTTATAGGATTGGATTATAGTAGCGTATAGGGCACCTAATACTAATAAGTGGTATCCTGTTTAAACCAACAAGTGTCCCTCTTATAATCTCGCCTGCGTTCCTTTTGTGCGTTTGTAAGGGCAGCGTAAGCCGTCCTTCGTGGCAGGCTATCTTTAGGTCTGCAGTTGTGCTATAAGGGCATCTCTGTGTACCTATAAGACCTCCCTAGTAGTTATTCTATAACAACTACCTCCCCTTCCTAAGGCAGATGTCTCTATCTGCCTACTAGAGTTACGTTTCCTTACTAGCTACCTACCGGAGCCTCGCTTCCTACAGCTTATTTTACCTACGCCTTAGCACTGTAAAAGGTAAGCAGCCGGTGCGTTATAGGGGTCTGTGCACTATTACTTACGAACCTTACTTATAAATCTGTATATAAGCAGTGTAGCGAGCTATTAGCAACCTCCTCTAAACTCTAACCTTACTAATATCTTTCTGCTAGCTATTGGGCTTTAGTATATACCTGCAATAAGTACAGGCTCGGCTTTGCTATTACGTTGGTATGCTAATTAACAGATGCGTAGCTCTGCGCGCTACAGCGTAAAGGGCTACTCTAGCTGCTGCAATAGATTTGCCGAATCGCTGCTTTAGTTAGTCTGTGCTTCCTGTATATGTTGCAGCCTCTAGGCCTCGCTAACTGTTGCAGTAGCAGAAAGGGGTGGGACTAAGTAATTGTTGCAGTAGCAGAAAGGGGTAGGACTAAGTAATAGGGTGGATCCTTGGAATTTCGACTCGGCCCTTCCGGACCGAGCCGGGTCTTAGCACACTATCCCTAAAGCCCTTACCTACCGCCGTATGGATTCCTTTCCCTCCTTAGTTCGAGATATAGTTAATAAAACAGCTGTATTAAATTATATCTACGCGCTCGGATTATTATATCTTAAACTTACTAACTACACTACTACCGCGCTGCGCAAAAGGGCCCGTCGAATTATATCCGGATACCTAAATAACGTACGCGCACCCTACAACCTAAACCAAACCAACTAGCACTGTAAAAAGGCTATAGAGAGCTTTTTAACGGTAGAAGGCAGCATTACTAGCTACAGCAGAAGAAGGAAGACTAACAGAACCAAAGATAGATGTACTAGTATTATTAACAACGAGACCCTTATTAAGGGCCTTACTATAGAAAAGGCCTAAGAGGTAAAAGAGCGCACGACTAACTACCTAAAGCTATACGAGTACACCCCCAACGAGCTCGAAAACTATATAATGGAACACAGAATCGAGAAGGTCTACGACACTATAGCCCTTATCGAGTCCCTATTCTATAAGAAGTTAGAAGAGAATAGACAGTTAAGAGAGGAAGTAGAAACGATAGCTGTAGAGAGGACGTCTGCAGAAACTATTATCGAAGTGCTTAAGAATTAGGCTATAGCACGATTAGCTTAATTAAATAGGCTAAGGACTTAGTTAGCTAATGTAGCAGCGTCAACGTCCTCGGCAGCGCTGCCGCCGCTACAACAAGAAGGCTACACCAATTATGCCTCCCCTGCTGCCTATAGTTAAAAAAGCATTTCGGTAACATTATTACCTTACCTATAGGTTTTTAGCGGTAGCAATCCAGAGACATAGGAAGTTTTTAATACATTATGCTAACAACAGCGAAGACGACAAGTTAGCATACCTTTAATTATAGCTAGATGGTAAGGCGTTTACGTTAGTAGCAGACTTCGAAGAAGCTACTGCTACTAAGGCTCTCGAAGCCTTAAATTAGCGCTTCGCAGACTACATCTGCAAGCAGACGGCTCGTAAACAACTAGACAAGGTCAACTAACATCAGCTATCGTTCGAAGAGTTCTATAGACAGTTCCGGAAGTACGCAATCTAAGCAAAGGTGCCAGAGAGCGAGCAACTACACCTACTGTTGCAGCAGCAGAAAGGGGTAGGACTAAGTAATAGGGTGGACCCTTGGAATTTCGGCTCGGCCCTCCTAGACCGAGCCGAGCCTTGGCACACCCACCCCTAAAGCCCTTACCTACCGCCGTATAGATTTCTTTTCTTCTTTAGTTCGAGATATAGTTATCAAAACAGCCGTATTGAATTATATCTGCGTGCTCGGATTATTATATCTCGAACTCACTATCTATACTAACCCCGCACTGCGCGAAAGGGACCGTTGAACTATCCGGCTACCTAAATAACGCACGCGCACACTACAAACCAAACACATCAGCACTGTAAGGAGACTATAGAAGGCTTCTTAACGGTAGAGGGCGGCGTTACTAGCCGCAGCAGAAGAAGAAGAACTAACAGAACAAAGGATAGGCGCGCTAGCCTCCTAGACGACAGAGCGGTCGTCGAAGGTCTTACAGAAGAAGAGACAGATAAAGCGAAGAAGTGCATAGCCGACTATAAGGAGCTGTATACCTGCACAGCAGATAAACTGGAAGAACACCTAGCGGAACATAGGTTAGGAAAGGTGTACGACACTATTAGCTTTATTAAGAAGACGTTCTATAAGAAGATAGAAAAGAACAAGCAGTTAAGAGCAGAAATGGAAGCAGTAATAGCTAAGAAAGAATCGGCAGAGACTATTATCGATATACTAGAGAACTAAGCGGCGAATCGACTAGCGCAACTAAAGGCGCTAAAGGCTTAGTTAGCTAACCTGGAGGCAGCGACGTCGCCTGCACCACAGCCGCTACTACGAGAGAACCAAGAGGAAACCGCCTTACTAGCGGCCTACAGTCAAGGTAGCACCTCGATAACGTTACTACCTAATCTACTAGCGTTTAGGGGTAGAGACCCTAAAGACTAGGAGGCCTTTAAGAAAAAGATAAAGAATAAGATAAACTGCAATTATGCCGGAAGCAGTAAAGAAGATAGATTGGCCTACCTAGAATCGCGACTAGAAGGCGAAGCGTTCTTGTTAGTAGCAGACCTAGAAAAGGTAACTGCCGACGAAGCAATTAAAGCACTAGATTAACGCTTTAGAGACTCCTTCCGAAAGAAGACAGCCTGTAAGCAGCTAGATAAAATCAACCAAAACCGGCTAACGTTTAAGGAGTTTTACGGACTGGTTAGAAAGTATGCTATTAGAGCTAAAGTGTCTAAGAGTGAACAGTTACACCTACTAAGACAGAAGCTGAACCCTAAACTAGCCGGAGCTATAGCTTTAGTAGAAGATAAAGACCTTAAGAGCTTCGTACATTAGGCGAGGGTTACTGCCAGAAACTTGAACGTATATAGGAAATCGGCGGTGCGCGAATCGAACTAGAAGCTATCGTTAGCGCCGACAACACGACCCCCTGCTCCTTTCTAACGAGGCCCCCAGCAACTATCCTATTCGCTGCGCTCGTCGTTCGTCCCCACCTGCTACGCGTACAGAAAACCTGGCTATATGGCCACTAGATGCCAAGCAACGGCTTAGCAGAAGTAAGAGTATCGTGCTATAAAGCCACCGCTACCAAAGAAGACTATCTAAGCTATAGAGCCGGCACTGAACGACACCGACAGTGTAGATAGTAGAGTGCTACTAAGGATCTTAGGAAAAGACCAGCTAGACGGATAGGCCCCCTATCCAGCAGGGACAATAGGGCACTACTACAGACTACATTGCCAGAAGAAGGAAGCATTAACAGTTATAGCGACCCGCTCTTAGCAGTAGTAGAAGTAAATACAGAGACCGCTATTATTCTTCTAATTACTATCTACTCCCTTAACAGCTCGCACTGCCTACTTTAGTTAAAAGCTTTTATCGACATAGGAGCTCTTATCAGCGCAGCGACCCACTATCGACTGGTCCAAAAACTAATAAAAGGATACGGTTATCCTATAGAATTAGCGTCGCTAACGCGAATTTCAGTACACAACGGACAAGACACTAAGAGTATTATACATTATATGCTATTAAGAACCACCCTAGCTGGTCGCACTACAGAAGCGACGTTCCGAATTATAGATATTGGACGGTTTGACATCATTATAGGGCAGAAATAGATAGAGAACCAGAAAGCCGTTGTTAACGTAGGTAAAGGCACCCTCGGGTTCAAAACCCAGCAGGGCGGCGTCGCCGCTGCCGAATCGGTCACCGTCGTCGCTGCGAAACCGAATGTTACAACTATTAGAGCGGTTCCGACCGACCGACCCGACCCTCTAGACACGATCGGAATAATAAGCTTAGAAACTCTAACGACCCTCGCAAGGTCGCTGGACAATAAGATCTACACTATCTTAATAAAAGACATCGAAGATTACTAGAAGATAATAGCGGAAGAAGAAGTAGACCTGTTAGAGGTATTACCAAAAGAACTCTATAGTTATACTAACGTGTTCTCGAAAGCCGACTCCAACCTCCTGCCGCTCTACCGACTAGAATACGACAACAAGATCCGGCTAAAAGAAGGAGCTACACTGCCTAGAACCGAACCCTTAAGACGATTATCCCCGGCTAAGCTAGACTAGGTAGAGGTGTTTGTTCGAGAAAACCTAGCAAAGAAGTTTATTACTCTAAGCTCCACCAAATATGCGTTACTAATCCTGTTCGTACGGAAACCTGGAGGTAGTCTCTAACTGTACGTAGACTACCGAGGCCTTAACGAAGTTACTAAGAGAGATGTGTATCTGCTACTGTTAATTGATAAGACTATATAACAAGTAGCTAAAGCTAAGTAGTTTAGCAAGCTAGATATTTGCTAAGCGTTCTACCGACTAAGGAACGAAGAAGGACTAACCGAAGACCTTACGACATTCGCTACGCGCATAGGCAACTTTAAGTAGTTGGTTATGCCTTTCGGCCTTACCAACGCGCCGGCTATATAGCAATGCTTTTTAAACTACACCTTTATAGACATGCTGGAACAGTTCGTGTCTATTTACTTAGACGACATCCTTATCTATACCGATAGAACGAGAGAACAGCATACGGACTACATTAAGAAGGTGCTGGCTAGGCTCCGCGAAGTCGGCTTAAACGTAGACACCAAGAAGAGCGAGTTTTATTAGACCGAGGTCAAATATCTCGGTCTTATCGTCGGAAGAGAAGGAATTTGGATAGACCCTTTAAAGGTCGCCGCTGTTGCAGAGTAGAAGCAGCCG
This sequence comes from Pseudocercospora ulei, assembly GCA_016165855.1. Classification (NCBI taxonomy): domain Eukaryota; kingdom Fungi; phylum Ascomycota; class Dothideomycetes; order Mycosphaerellales; family Mycosphaerellaceae; genus Pseudocercospora; species Pseudocercospora ulei. The sequence continues at coordinate 67,393 of JACWNB010000025.1, read as the reverse complement.
AAGTCTGGAAACACTACCCAGATCAGACCTTTTCTCGGATTCTGCAGCTACTATCGGCGATTTATTAAGGACTTTAGCAAGATAGCAAGACCCCTAAATAAAGCATTAAAGAAGGAGGCCGCTGGCCTATAGAACGAGAAGTGCACAGAGGCTTTTAACCGACTAAAAGAAGCAGTAGCCTTAGCGCTAGTGTTGGCACACTTCCGACTGGAAAAGACAATCTACCTAGAAACGGACGCTTCCGATACAGTAACTGTAGGGGTCCTTTCTCAGTATAATAACGACGACGAGACCCTCTATCTAGTGGCTTTCTTTAGCAAATCTATTAATAAGGCTGAACGAAACTACGCTATCTACGACAAGGAGCTATTAGCTATTATCTAGGCTTTCGAGGAGTAGAAACTGAAACTTATAGCTAGAAAGAGCACGGTCCAGGTCCTTACAGACTATCAGTTACTAACCTACTTTATAAAGACGCAGAAGCTATCGCGTCGCCAAGCTCGGTAGGCCGCCTACTTATCCGGGTTCGACTTTAAGATTACCTATCGACCCGGAGCTCAAAATAGAAAGGCTAATGCGCTAACGAGAAGAGAAGGAAAGACTAGCCGAGCGAAGAAAGATCTGAATATATTCCAAAAGGTGTTAACCGAACAGATAGTAGACGCCGAGGTATTAAAAGAAGCAGGAATCTGCGTAATAGAGCTGCTAACCGAAGGAGAGACGCTTTACGAGAAAGTGGAGCAGCTTAATTAGCAGCAGAAGCTCGGCAAAACCAGTTTAGGGAAACTAATAGTTCTAGAAGAACTAATTATAGAGGTTATCTAGTTGGTCTATAGTTCTAAGGATATCGGCTACGCTGGCTTAAAGAAGACGATAGAAGCAGTAAGGACGATCTACTAGTTTCTGCGGATCTTCAAGCGGATCCACCGGTTTATCGCTAATTGTTACGCGTGCAGAGCCGCAAAGCCGCGTTCCAGCCTTCCCACCGGTCTACTAAAGCTACTTCCGATCCCCGAGAAACTTTAGCAATATATTACGATAGATTTCGCAACCGGCCTGTCAGACTTCGATAGATACAATGCCACCCTTAACGTAGTAGATTGGTTAAGTAAAGAACGCTACTTTATCCCCTATTAAGCTAAGGAAGAAGGCACTATAGCAGAAGAGACAGCGAGGATGCTAATTCAGCATATATAGAAGCACTACGGTCTGCCGGACACTATCACTACGGATAGGGGTCCTCAATTCACTGCTAATGTATAGGAGGCCGTTAGCCAAGTTCTCGGAATTTGCGGAAAGCTTAGCACAGCCACTTACCCTCAGACCGACGGTTAGTCCGAAGTAGCTAATCGTAAGATAGAAAAATATCTACGAATCTTTTGCAGTTATTATTAAGGAGAGTAGGTTAAGGTGATGCCGATAGCCGAATTCTGCGCTTATTCGGCACAGTCCGAGGCCACCTTACTGGCGCCGTTTAAGATAACTCGTAGCTACCTTCCGAGAATAAGCTTTCAACTGCCTAGCTCTTCGGAATCTTCTACCGTTACCTCGTCGAAGAGAGTCGCCGCCGCTGCGGCAGAGGCGCTCAGATCTTAGATAGAAAAAGCGATCCGCGTAGCGAAGGAGGCAATAGATTCGGCTTAGAAGAAGATAGTAACTCGAGCTAATAGAAAGCGGTTACCGATAGAATTCGAAGAAGGCCAAAAGGTATAGCTTAACATGCAGAACCTAAGGCTAAAAGGCAACGTTAAGCTTAACCCCCGCTACGTAGGTCTATTTAAGATAGTAGAAAAGAGGTCGCTAGTGACTTATTAGCTCTAGCTACCGAAGTTGTTCTGGATCTACGATGTCTTCTATTCGGACCTGCTAAGTCTAAACCCTAAAGACGGTCTTCCAGAACAGGGGTTTGCAGAACCCCTGCCGATCGAGATAGACGGTAGAGAAGAAGAATAGGAGGTGGAAGATGTAGTAGATATAAGAAAGATAAGAGAGTCTATCGAAGCGAGGATCTTATAGAAGAGATAGCCGGAAGACTATAAATAGTATCCGGTCGAGAATCTCCGAAATTCGGCGGAGCTGTTAAGAGAGTTTTACGCCTGGAACCCGAAGAAGCCGAAGCCTGAGTGGCTTCGAAGTTAATAGCTCCGAAAGAGATAAGAAAAAAGAGGGCCGCGTCCGCTCTATTAGTAGGAAAACCGATAGAAACGATCGTAGTAACGCGCTTGGTCGGAGTCTTCGACTCGACCACTACCTACTACCGCATCGACGCGACGGTCGCCGACGCTGCCCCGAACAAGGAAGGCCTACAGCCGTTCGATATCGTAGACAGCGCTAGCGATGGCGGCTTTGCAGTAGCGCTTAAGGCCTTAGTAGAGAAGAAAAAGAAGAAGAGATAGCGCGCTGTAGATAGATCTATATAGACCTCTACAGCAGTGCACAGGCTAGCTACGCCGCAGCTTAGATAGCTGCTAGCTTAGATAAGATAGCTCCGATTAGATAGACAGCAAGTAAAGGACTTTAGATAACGACGATATAAGAGAAGAAAGAAGATAACGAAGGAACGACGTCCTCGAGGTAGAAGAAGAGATAAGGCGATGTTAGTCTTAAAAGGAGTTTCGGCAGAAGAAGCAGCGAATTAGAAGAAGGAAGAAGATAAAGAAAAGGAAGAAAAAGAAGAGAAGGACGAATTAAAAAAAAAAGAGGAAGCGATAGATAAGATAGGTAAGCGGTCGAGGGCGACCACTAGAGAGGGAGGGGGGTAGTATTGCAGCGGCAGAAAGGGGTGGGACTAAGTAATAGGGTAGACCCTTGGAATTTCGGCTCAGCCCTTCCAGACCGAGCCGGGCCTTAGTATACCCGCCCCTAAAGCCCTTACCCACTGCCGCATAGATTCCTTTCCTTCTTTAGTTCGAGATATAGTTATCAAAACAGCCGTATTGAATCATATCTGCATGCTCGGATTACCTACTAAGAAAGAAGTTAAGGCCTAAACTAGCTAACACCTTAGTCTCTATACGAACTAGAGACCTCTAAGCTTTCGTAGACTAAGCAAGAGTTACAGCTAGAAACATAAACGAGTATAGAAGACTAGCAGCCTAAGAACTAGGTTAGCGACTGCCGTCTGCGCCTTTAACCCAGTCTCCTTCCTCTTTTCGACGCAGCCCCTAGCAGCCGTCTTACCTACTACGTCCGACATTCGTCCCTACCTGCTATACGTATAGAGAGTCTAGCTATATCGCTACTGGATGCTAAGCAACCGCTTAACAGAAGCGAGAATGTTAAGCTACGAGACCTATACTACTGCTGCTAAGGAAGAGTGTCTAGGCTATAGAATCGACACTAAACGACACTAACAGTGTAGATAGCAAAGTACTATTAAGAATCCTAGGAAAAGATTAGCAAGACGGATAGGCCCCCTACCTAGTATAAACAATAGGGCACTACTACGATCTACGTCGCTAGAAGAGGAAAGTATTAACAGCTGCAACGACCTACTCTTAGCTACAGTATAGGCGAATACGGACTCTGCTATTATCCTTCTAATTACTGTCTACCCTCTCGAGGGCTCGCGCTAGCCTCTTTAATTAAAAGCTTTTATCGATATAGAATCTCTTATTGGCGTAGCAATCTATTATCGACTAGTTCGGAAACTAACAAAAGGATACAGTTACGTAATAGAGTTAGCCTCGCCAACACGGATTTCGGCATATAACAGACAAGACACTAAGAGCGTTACGCATTATGTGCTATTAAAGACTACCCTAGCCGGCCGCACTACAGAAGCGACGTTTCGAGTTATAGATATCGGACAGTTTAACATTATTATAGGACAAAAACAAATAAAGAACTAGAAGGCTGTTATTAACGTAGACGAAGGTACGATGAAATTCAAAACCTAGCAGAAGGGCACTACCGCTGTCGACTCTGTTATAGCAGCAGAAAGGGGTAGGACTAAGTAATAGGGTGGACCCTTAGAATTTCGGCTTGGCCCTTCCGGACCGAGCCGGGCCTTGGCACACTACCCCTAAAGCCTTTACCTACCGCCGGATAGATTCCTTTCCCTCTTTAGTTCGAGATATAGTTATCAAAACAGCTGTGATGAATTATATCTGCGCACTCGGATTAGACTCAGTTACTGTCGTTACCGCTAAACTAAAAGTTACAGCTGCTATTACAGATCCGGCCGACTATGCTGTACCCCTAGCAACTATCGGAATAATAAGCTTAGAAGGCCTAACTACCCTCGCGAAGTTACTGGAAAATAAGATCTGCGCTATCTCGATAAAGGACATCGAAGATTACTAAAAGATAATAGCGGAAGAAGAAGTAGACCTACTAGAAGTGTTACTAAAAGAACTCTATTGTTACGCTAATATGTTCTTAAAAGCCGATTCTAGCCTTCTGCTACTCTACCAACCAGAATACGATAACAAGATTTAGCTAAAGGAAGGAGCTACGCTGCCGAGGACCGAACTGCTAAGGCGACTGTCGCCGGCCGAGCTAGACTAAGTAGAAGTGTTTGTTCGAGAAACCCTAGCGAAGAGATTTATTATACTAAGCTTAGCTAAGTATACATCGCTAATCCTTTTCGTCTAGAAGCCTAGAGGCGGCCTCTAGCTGTACGTAGACTATAGAGGCCTTAACAAAGTTACTAAGAGAGACGTATACCTACTGCTGCTAATCGATAAGACTATACAGCAGGTAGCGAAAGCTAAATAGTTTAGCAAGCTAGACATTCGCTAGGCGTTCTATTGGCTAAGGAACGCAGAAGGGCAGACGGAAGACCTTACGACATTCGCTACGCGTATAGGCAATTTCAAATAGCTAGTTATACCTTTTAGGCTTACTAACGCGTTAGCTATATAGCAACGCTTTATAAACTATACCTTAATAGACATACTAGAGCAGTTTGTGTCTATCTACCTAGACGACATCCTTATCTACATTAATAGAACAAGACAACAGTATACAGACTATATTAAACAGGTGCTAACTAGGTTCTAAGAGGTCGGATTCAACGCAGATACAAAGAAGAGCGAGTTCTATTATTCCAAAGTTAAATACCTTAGCCTTATTGTAAGAAAGGAGGGCATCTAGATAGACCCCTTAAAGGTCCCTGCTATAGCGGAATAGAGGCAGCCGAAGTCCAGAAAGACTATCTAAATTAGAGCTTTTCTTAGATTCTACAGCTACTATTGCTGTTTTATTAAGGACTTTAGTAATCCAAGCGCGTAGATATAATTCAATACAGCTGTTTTGATAACTATATCTCGAACTAAAGAGGGAAAGGAATCTATACAGCAGTAGGTAAGGGCTTTAGGGGTAGTGTGCCAAGGCCCGGCTCGGTCTGGAAGGGCCGAGCCAAAATTCTAAGGGTCTGCCCTATTACTTAGTCCTACTCCTTTCTGCTGCTGTAACACTACCCCCCTCCCTTATTAGCAGTCGTCCTCGACTGCTTACTTATCCCTTCCGCCCCTTCGATCTTATTCTAGCTAGTTAGGTCTTTACATTCTTCTATCTATCCTTCTGCTTCTGCCCTTTTTTATCTTCTTTTCCGTCGTTGTTTTCTTCGTCTCTTTCTTCTACTTCGTTATCTTCTTTTTCCGTCCGGTTCGCGGCTCTCTTTGCAAAAATTCTTCTCGAAATTGGCGTTACCTCTTCCTTTCTTCTATCTTAAAAACATCGTCCTTGTCTTATCTGCTTTTCCCTTATATCGTCGCTATCTAAAGTCTTTTACTTAGCGTCTATCTAATTAGAGCTATCTGATCTAAGCTAACAGCTATCGGATCGGTGCTGTTGCTAGTCTGTACGCTACTGTAGAGAGCCCTATATAGGTATGTCCGCAGTGTTCTATCTCTTCTTCTTTTCTTTCTTACTAAGGCTTAAGCATTACTGCAAAGCGGCCGTCGCTAACTCCGTCTATAAAATCGATCAGCCGAGCCTTTCTTTTTCGTAGACGTCGTTAACAAGCGCCGCGCTAAAGCGGTAGCCGTCCTCGACATTATCTACAGCATCCGTCTGGCCAAGCTATCGGATTCTGTAGATATCGTCGAAGACAATTACGAAGCGTGCCGCTACTACGATTGTTTTATCGGTTTTCGCACCGATAGAGCGGACGCAGCCTTTCTGCTTCTTCTAGCGCTTCTAGAGCCGTTATTTTCGGAGCTGTTTAGGTCTCGGTTTTCTTAGATTCTGGATAGAGAACTCTTCTAGTAGCTCTGCCGAATTCTAGAGATTCTCGATCGGATACTATTTATAGTCTTCTAGCTACCCCTTCTATAAGATCCTCGCTTTAATAGGTCCCCTTATCTTCTTTATATCTATTATATCTTCTGCCTCCTACTCTTCTTCTTTACTGTCTATCTTAATTAGTAGGGGTTCGATAAACCCCTGCCCTAGAAGGCTATCTTTAGGGTCCAGGCTTAGCAGATCCGAATAGAAGACATCTTAGATCCGGAACGATCTCGGTAGCTAGAGCCGATAGGTTACTAGTAACCTTATTTCTACTATCGTAAACAGGCCTATATAATAGGGGTTAAGCTTAGCGTTGCCTTTTAGCCTTAGGTTCCGCGTATTAAGCTATATCTTTTGGTCTTCCTCGAATTCCTTTAGTAACCGCTTTCTATTAGCTTAAGTTACTATCTTTGCTTAAGCCGATTCTATCGCCTCTTTCGCTATCCGGACCGCTTTTTCTATCTAAGCTTTAAGCACTTCTGCTATAGCAGCAGCCACTCTCTTTAACAAAGTAGTAGTTAGAGGTTCTAAAGGGCTAGGTCTATTAGGCGGTTAAAAGCTTATCCTTGGAAGATAGCCGTAAGTTATCTTAAAAAGCGCTAGCAAGGTAGCTTTGGACAGTGCCGAGTTAGTGCAGAATTCGGCTATCGGCAACACCTTAATATATCCTTCTTAATAACGGCTATAGAAGATTCGTAGATATTTTTTTATCTTACAGTTAGCTACTTCCGACTAACTGTCCGTCTAAGGGTAAGCGGCTATCCTAAGCTTTCTGCGTATTCTAAGAACTTAGTTAATAGCCTTCTATACATCAGCAGTAAATTAAGGACCCCTATCCGTAGTAATAGTGTCTAGCAGGCTATAATGCTTCTATATATACTAAATTGGTATCCTCGTAGTCTCTTCTGCAGTTGTGCCCTTATCCTTTGCTTAATAGGGAATAAAGTAGCGCTCCTTGCTTAACTGATCTACTACGTTAAGTGTAGCATTGCATCTATCGGAGTCTAGTAGGCCGGTTACGAAATCTATCGTAATGTGCTGCTACGACTTCTTATGGATCGGTAGTGGCTTTAGTAGGCTAGCCGGAAGACTATAACGCAGCTTCGCGGCTCGATATACGTAACAGTTAGCGATAAACTGGTAGATTCGCTTCAAGACTCGCAGAAACCAGTAGACAGTCCTTATAGCCTCTATTATCTTCTTCGTGCCAGCGTAGCCGACATCCTTAGAACTATACACTAGCTAAATAACTTCCGCAATTAGCTCTTCTAGAACTATTAGCTTTCCTAAACCGGTCTTACTAAGCTTCTGTTAATAGTTAAGCCGCTCTACCTTTTCGTAAAGCGTCTCTTCCTTAGTTGCCAGCTCTATAGTATAGATTCCTACTTCTTTTAGCACTTTAGCATCTACTATCCGCTCGTTTAACACCTTCTGGAACATGTTCGGATTTTCCTTCGTGCGGCTAGTCTTCCCTTCTCTTCTCGTTAGCGCATTAGCTTTTCCATTCTAAGCCTCTAGTCGATAAGTAATCTTAAAGTCAAACCCTAATAAGTAGGCGGCCTACTGAGCTTAGCGGCGTAAGAGCTTCTGCGTCTTTATAAAGTAGGTTAGTAACTAATAGTCTGTAAGGACCTAGACTGTACTCTTTCTAGCTATAAGCTCTAGCTTCTACTCCTCGAAAGCTTAGATAATAGCTAATAGCTCCTTGTTATAGATAGCGTAGTTCTGCTTAGCCTTATTTATTAACTTGCTAAAGAAAGCTACTAGATAAAGGACCTCGGCGTTGTCGTTATACTAAGAAAGGACCCCTGCCGTTACTGTGTCGGAAGCGTCCGTTTCTAGGTAGATTGTCTTTTCCGGCCGGAAGTGCACTAGTACCGGCGCTAAGGCAAGTGCAGCTTTTAGTCGGTTAAAGGCCTCTATACACTTCTCGTTCTATAGGCTAGCCGCCTCCTTCTTTAATGCCTTATTAAGGGGTCTTGCTATCTTGCTAAAGTCCTTAATAAAGCAGCGATAGTAGCTGTAGAATCTGAGAAAAGCTCTAATTTAGGTAGTGTTTCCGGATTTCGGCTGCTTCTATTCTGCTATAGTAGCGACCTTTAAGGGGTCTATCCAGATACCTTCTCTTCCGACTATAAGGCCGAGATATTTAACTTTAGACTAATAGAACTTACTCTTCTTCGTATCCGTGTTTAATCCGACCTCTCGGAGCCTAGACAGTACCTGCTCGATGTGGTCCGTGTGTTGTTGTCTCGTTCTATTAGTGTAGATAAGGATGTCGTCTAGGTAGATAGATACGAACTGTTCTAGTATGTCTATAAAGGTGTAGTTTATAAAGCGTTGCTATATAGCCGGTGCGTTAGTAAATCCGAAAGGCATAACTAGCTATTTAAAATTGCCTATACGCGTAGCGAATGTTGTAAGGTCTTCCGTCTGCCCTTCTTCGTTCCTTAGCTAATAGAACGCTTAACGAATGTCTAGCTTGCTAAACTACTTAGCTTTCGCCACCCGCTATATAGTCTCGTCGATTAGCAGCAGCGGGTATACGTCTCTCTTAGTAACCTTATTAAGGCCTCTATAGTCTACGCACAGCTAGAGGCTGCCTCCGGGTTTCCGTACGAAAAGGATCGGCAATGCATACTCGGTAGAACTCGGCGTAATGAATTTCTTTGCTAAGTTTTCTCGAACAAACACTTCTACTTAGTCTAGCTTAGCCGGCGATAGTCGCCTTAGTAGTTCGGTTCTTAGTAGCGTAGCTCCTAATCCGAGCACGTAGATATAATTCAATACGGCTGTTTTAATAACTATATCTCGAACTAAGGAGGGAAAGGAATCTATACGGCAGTAGGTAAGGGCTTTAGGGGTGGGTACGCTAAGGCCCGGCTCGGTCCAGAAGGGCCGAGCCGAAATTCCAAGGGTCTACCCTATTACTTAGTCCTACCCCTTTCTGCCGCTGCAACACTACCCCCCTCCCTTACAAGCGGTCGCCCTCGACCGCTTACTTATCTTATCTGCCTCTCCTTTTTTTTATTTTTTTTTAATTCGTCCTTCTTTTCTTCTTTTTCTGTTTTATTCGTCTTCTTGGCCTGTCCGATCCGCAGCTTCTTCCTCTGTCTGATCCGCAGCTTCTTCCTCTGTCTAGATCCGTAGCTTCTTCTGCCGAAATCCTTCTTAAAATCGACGTTACCTCTTTGTTTTTCCTACTTCGAAAACATTGTCTTTTTATTATGTTCTTTCTCTTCTTATATCGTCGCTATCTAAAGTCCTTTATTTAGCGTCTATCTAATTAGAGCTATCTGATCTAAGCCGGCAGCTATCTAAGCAGTAGCGTAGCTGGCCTGTGCGCTGCTATAGAGGATCTAAATAGATCTATCCGCAGCGCGCTATCTCTTCTTCTTTTTCTTCTCTACTAAGGCCTTAAGCGCTATCGCAAAGCCGCCGTCGCCGGCGCTGTCTACGAAATCGATCGGCCGCGAGCCTTTCTTGTTTAGGGCGGCGTCGACGACTATCGCGTCGAAGCGGTAGCGCCGTCCTCGACTTTACTGTTATTATCCGACCGGCTAAGCCGGCGGTAGTAGTAGTAGAGCCGAGGACTCTAGCTAAGCGATCGTCGCAATCGTTTCTATCGGTTTTCGTACTAATAGAGCGGACGCAATCTTTCTTCCTCTTCTATCTCTTCCGAAGCTATTAACTTTGGAGCTACTTACCCCTCGGCTTCTTCGGGTTCTGGACGTAAAACTCTCTTAACAGCTCTGCCGAACTTCGGAGATTCTCAACTAGATACTATTTATAGTCTTCTAGCTATCCCTTCTATAAGATACTCGCTTCGATAGACCCTCTTATCTTTCTTATATCTATTACGTCTTCTACTTCCTACTCTTCTTCCTCGCTATCTATCTCGATTGGTAGGGGTTTAGCGAATCCCTGTTCTGGAAGACTGTCTTTAGGGTCTAGACGTAGCAGATATAAATAGAAGATATCGTAGATTTAGAACGACTTCGGTAGCTAGAGCTAATAAGTTACAAGCGACCTCTTTTCTACTATCGTAAACGGACCTACGTAGCAGGGGTTAAGCTTGGCATTGCCTTTTAGCCTAAGGTTCTGCGTATTAAGCTATACCTTTTAGTCTTCTTCGAATTCTCTTAGTAACCGCTTTCTATTAGCTTAAGTTACTATCTTTCTCTAAGCCGATTCTATCGCCTCTTTCGCTACCCGGATCGCTTCTTCTATCTAAGATTTGAGCGCTTCTGCCGCGGCGGCGGCGACTCTCTTCAACGAAGTAGCGGTAGAAGGTTCTGAAGAGCTAGGTTCGTCTAGCGGTTAAAAGCTTATTCTTAGAAGGTAACTATAAGTTATCTCGAACAGCGCTAGCGAGGTGGCCTCGGACTGTGCCGAATTGGCACAGAATTCGGCTATTGGGAATACCTTAACCTACTCTCCTTAATAATAACTGCAGAAGATTCGTAGATATTTCTCTATCTTACGGTTAGCTAGTTTAGATTAACCGTCGGTCTAAGGGTAAGTAGCTGTGCTAAGCTTTCTACAAATTCCGAGAACTTGGTTAATAGCCTTCTATACATTGGCAGTGAACTAAGGACCTCTATCCGTAGTAATAGTATCTAGCAGGCTATAGTGCTTCTATATATACTAAATTAGTATTCTTGCTGTCTCTTCCGTAGTAGTGCCTTCGTCCTTTGCTTAATAGGGGATAAAGTAACGTTCTTTGCTTAGCCGATCTACTACGTTAAGGGTAGCATTGTATCTATCGGAATCCGGCAGGCCGGTTACGAAATCTATCGTAATATGCTGCTACGGTTTCTTAGGGATCGGAAGTGGCTTTAGTAGACCGGCCGGAAGGCCGTAGCGTAGCTTCGCAGCTCGACATACGTAACAATTAGCGATAAACTGGTGAATCCGCTCGAAGATCTGCAGAAACCAGTAGACTGTCCTTACGGCCTCTATCGTCTTTTTCGTACTAGCGTAGCCAACATCCTTAGAATAATAGACCAGCTAGATAACCTCTGTAATTAGTTCTTCTAGAACGATCAGCTTCCCTAAACCGGTTTTGCCGAGCTTTTGTTGCTAGTTAAGCTGCTCTACCTTTTTGTAGAGCGTCTCTTCCTTAGTCGCCAGTGCTATCGCGTAGATCCCCACTTCTTTTAACACCTCGGCGTCTACTATCCGCTAGGTTAAGACCTTCTAGAACATGTTCGGATCTTCTTTCGCGCGGCTAGTCTTCCCCTCTCTTCTCGTTAGTGTATTAGCCTTTCTGTTCTAAGCTCCGGGTCGATAAGTGATCTTAAAGTCGAACCCGGATAGATAAGCAGCCTACTAAGCTTGGCAGTGCGAGAGCTTCTGCGTCTTTATAAAATAGGTCAGTAAGTGATAGTCCGTAAGGACCTAGACTGTGCTCTTTCCAGCTATAAGCTCCGGCTTCTACTCCTCGAAAGCTTAGATAATAGCTAACAGCTCCTTGTCGTAGATAGCGTAGTTTCGCTTAGCCTCGTTTATAGACTTGCTAAAGAAAGCTACTGGATAGAGGGTCTTACTGTCGTTATTATATTAAGAAAGGACCCCTGTAGTTACTGTGTCGGAAGCGTCCGTCTCTAGGTAGATCGTCTTTTCCGGTCGGAAGTGCGCCAGCACTAGCGCCGAGGCTACCGCTTCTTTTAGTCAGTTAAAAGCCTCTGTGCATTTCTTATTCTATAGGCCAGCGGCCTCCTTCTTTAATGCCTCGTTTAGGGGTCTTGCTATCTTGCTAAAGTCCTTAATAAATCGTCGATAGTAGCTGCAGAATCTAAGAAAAGCTCTGATTTAGGTAGTGTTTCCGGACTTTGGCTGCTCCTATTCCGCTACAGCGGCGACCTTTAAGGGGTCTATCCGAATTCCTTCTCTTCCGACAATAAGACTAAGATATTTGACCTTAGTCTAATAGAATTCGCTCTTCTTCGTGTCTACGTTTAATCCGACCTCGCAGAGCCTAGTTAACACTCTCTTGATGTAGTCCGTATGTTGCTCTCTCGTTCTATTAGTATAGATAAGGATGTCGTCTAAGTAAATAGACACAAACCGTTCTAGCATGTCTATAAAGGTGTAGTTTATAAAGCGTTGCTATACGGCCGGCGCGTTAGTAAGGCCGAAAGGCATAACTAGCTACTTAAAGTTGCCTATGCGCGTAGCGAACGTCGTAAGGTCTTCCGTCTGTCCTTCTTCGTTCCTTAGTCGATAGAACGCTTAGCAAATGTCTAGCTTACTAAACTACTTAGCTTTTGCTACTCGTTGTATAGTCTTATTGATTAGCAGCAGCAGGTATACGTCTCTCTTAGTAACCTTATTAAGGCCTCTATAGTCTACGCACAGTTGGAGACTACCTCTGGGTTTCCGTATAAAAAGGATCGGCGATACATACTTAGCGGAGCTTGGCGTAATAAACTTCTTTACTAGGTTTTCTCGAACAAATACTTCTACCTAGTCTAGCTCGGCCGGCGATAGCCGCCTTAGGGGCTCAGTCTCGGCAGCGCAGCTCCTTCTTTCAGTCGGATCTTGTTATCATATTCTAGTCGATAGAGCAGCAGGAGGTTAGGGTCGGCTTTTAAGAATACGTTAGCGTATCTATAGAGTTCTTTTAGTAACACCTTTAGCAGGTCTGCTTCTTCTTCCGCTATTATCTTTTAGTAATCTTCGATATCTTTTATCGAGATAGCGTAGATCTTATGCTCTAGCAACTTCGCGAGAGCTGTTAGAGCTTTCGAGCTTATTATTCCGACAGTATCTAGGGGATCGGAACAGTCGGCCGGAACCGCGTTAATAGACGTAACGTTTGGTTTGGCGGCAACTACTGTAACTGATTCGACGGCGGCGGTGCCGCTGTGCTGGGTTTTAAATCTGAGTGTGCTTTTACCTACGTTAATAACGGCTTTCTGGTTCTTTATCTATTTCTGCCCTATAATAATGTTAAACCGTCCGATATCTATAATTTAGAACGTTGCTTCTGTAGTGCGACTAGCTAGGGTGGTCTTTAATAGCATATAATGCATGACACTCTCCGTGTCTTGTCCGTTGTATGCCGAAATTCGCGTCGGCAACGCTAACTCTACTGGATAGCTATATCCCTTCGTTAGTTTCTAAACCAGTCGATAGTAGATCGCTGCGCCAATAAGTGCTCCCATGTCGATAAAGGCCTTTAATTAAAGAGGGCGGTGCGAGCTTTCAAGAGGGTAGATCGTAATTAGAAGGATAATAGCGGTCTCTTTGTTTACTTCTACTGCTGCCAAGAGCGGATCGTTACAGCTGTTAATGCTCTTTCCTTCTTCTGGCGATGCGGTTCGTAGCAGTGCCCTATTGTTTATGCTAGGTAGGGGGCCTATCCGTCTAGCTAGTCTTTTCCTAAGATTCTTAATAGCACTCTACTGTCTACGCTATCGGTGTCGTTCGGCACCGGTACGGAAAACTGACGATACGCGAACCGATTTAGAAGTCGTCGTCGTCGGCGCAGACAACCCGAGCCCCTGAGCCCTTCCGACAACGCCCCTAGCAGCTACCTTATTCGCCGCGCACGCCGTTCGTCCCTACTTGTTACACATGCCGAAAACCAGGTTATATCGCCAGTAGATGCCAGGCGACGCTTTAGCAGAAGCAGGAGCACCGCGCGACAAAGCCGGAGCTGCTAAGGAAAACTATCTAAGCTATCGAGCCTGCGCTAACCGACACTGAGAGCGTAGACAGCGGAGTACTATTAAGGATCCTGGGAAAAGACCAGCTAGACGGATAGGCCCCCTATCTAGCAAGGACAAGAGGGCACTGCTACGAACTACGTCGCCGTAAGAAGGAAGTATTAACAGCTGTAGCGATCCGCTTTCGGCGGCAGTGGACGTAAATACAGAAACAGCTATTATCCTTCTGATTACTGTCTACCCCCTCGATAGCTTACATAGCCCCCTTTAGTTAAGAGCCTTTATCGATACAGGAGCGGTTATCGGAGCGGCGGTCCACTATCGATTGGTTTAGAAACTAATAAAAGGATACAGTTATCTAGTAGAGTTAGTGTCGCCGACGCGAATTTCAGTATACAACGGACAAGACACCGAGAGTGTTACGCATTATGTGCTATTAAGGACTACCCTAGCTGGTCGCACTACAGAAGCAACATTCCGATTTATGGATATCGGAAGATGCGACATTATTATAGGGCAGAAATAGATAAAAAACCAGAGAGCCGTTATTAACGTAGGTAAAGGCATACTTAGATTCAAAACTTAACAGAGCGGCGTCGCTGCCGCCGAATCGGTTACCGCCGTCGCTACGGAACCGAACGTTACAACTACTAAAGCGGTTCCGATCAACCGGTCCGACCCTCTAGACACGCTCGGAATAATAAGCTCGGAAGCTTTAACGACCCTCGCAAAGTCGCCGGAGAATAAGATCTACACTATCTTAATAAAAGACATCGAAGACCACCGGAAGATGATAGCGGAAGAAGAAGTAGACCTGTTAGAGGTGTTGCTAAAGGAGCTCTATAGCTATACTAATGTATTCTTAAAAGCTAACTCTAACCTCTTGCCGCTCTACCGACCGGAATACGACAACAAGATCCGACTAAAAGAGGAAGCTACGCTGCCGAGAACCGAGCCCTTAAGACGGCTATCGCCGGCCGAGCTGGACTAAGTAGAGGTGTTTGTTTAAGAAAACCTAGTAAAGAAGTTAATTACGCCGAGCTCTGCTAAGTATACATTACCGATTCTTTTCGTACAGAAACCCGGAGGTAGTCTCTGACTGTACGTAGACTACCGAGGCCTTAATAACGTTACTAAGAGAGATGTATATCTGCTGCCGCTAATAAATAAGACTATACAACGAGTAGCTAAAGCTAAGTAGTTTAGCAAGCTGGATATTCGCTAAGCGTTCTACCGACTAAGGAACGAGGAAGGACAAACAGAAGATCTTACGACATTCGCTACACGTATAGGCAATTTTAAGTAGTTAGTAATGCCTTTCGGACTTACTAACGCACCAGCAGTGTAGCAACGCTTTATAAACTACATCTTTATAGACATGCTAGAACGGTTCGTATCTATCTACTTAGACAACATTCTTATCTACACCGATAGAACGAGAGAACGGCATACAGACCACATTAAGAGAGTGCTAACAAGGCTCCGCGAGGTTAGGCTAAACGCAGACACGAAGAAGAGCGAGTTCTATTAGACCGAGGTTCAATATCTCGGCCTTATCGTTAGAAGAGAAGGAATTTGGATAGACCCCTTAAAGGTTGCCGCTGTCGCAGAATAGAAGCAGCCGAAATCCGGAAACACTACACAAATCAGAGCGTTTCTCAGATTCTGTAGCTACTATCGACGGTTTATTAAGGACTTTAGCAAGATAGCGAGACCCCTGAACGAAGCATTAAAGAAGGAGGCCGCTGGCCTATAGAATAAGAAGTGCACAGAGGCTTTTAATCGACTAAAAGAAGCAGTGGCCTTGGCACTAGTGCTGGCGCACTTTCGACTAGAAAAGACGATCTACTTAGAGGCAGACGCATCCGATACAGTAACAGCAGGGGTCCTTTCTTAGTATAATAATGCCGACGGGACCCTCTATCCAGTAGCTTTCTTTAGCAAATCTATAAATAAGGCTAAGCGGAACTACGCTATTTACGATAAAGAGCTGTTAGCTATTATCTAGGCTTTCGAGGAGTGAAAACCGGAGCTTATAGCCGGAAAGAGCACGGTCCAGGTCCTTACAGACTATTAGTCGCTTACCTACTTTATAAAGATGCAGAAGCTATCGCGCCGTTAAGCTCGGTAGGCTGCCTACTTATCCGGATTTGACTTCAAGATTACCTATTAACCCGGAGCTTAAAATAGAAAGGCTAATGCGCTCACGAGAAGAGAAGGAAAGACCAGCCGCGCGAAAGAAGATCCGAACATGTTCTAGAAGGTGTTAATCGAACAGATAGTAGACGATAAGGTATTAAAAGAAGTAGTGATTTACGCAATAGAACTGCCGACTAAGGAAGAGACGCTCTACGAGAAAGTGGAGCAGCTTAACCAGTAGCAGAAACTCGGCAGAACAGGCTCGGGGAAGCTAATAGTTCTAGAAGAACTAATTACCGAGGTTATCCAGTTAGTCTATAGTTCTCAGGATGTCGGTTACGCCAGCTTGAAGAAGATAATAGAAGCGGTAAGGACGATCTACTGGTTTCCGCGAATCTTCGAGCGGATCCACCGGTTTATCGCTAATTGTTACGTATACCGAGTCGCGAAACTACGTTACGGCCTTCCAGCTGGTCTGTTAAAGCCACTTCCGATCCCTAAGAAACTGTAGCAGTATATTACGATAGATTTCGTAACCGGCCTGCCGGATTCCGGTGGATATAATGCTACGCTTAACGTAGTAGATCGACTAAGCAAGGAGCACTACTTTATCCCCTACCAAGCAAAGGATAAAGGAACTACTGCAGAAGAGACAGCGAGAATGCTGATCCAGTACGTATAGAAGCACTATAGCCTGCCGGACACTATTACTACGGATAGTGGTCCTTAATTTACTGCTAATGTATAGAAGGCCATTAACTAAGCTCTCGGAATTCGCAGAAAGCTCAGCACTGTTGCGGCAGTAGAAAGGGGTGGGACTGAGCAATGGGGTAGACCCTCGAAATTTCGGCTCGGCCCTTCTGGACCGAGCCGGGCCTTGGCACACCACCCCCAAAGCTCTCGCCTACCACTACATAGATTCCTTTCCCTCCTTAGTTCGAGATATAGTTATTAAAAAGGCTGTATTAAATCTTATCTGTATGCCCGGATTATTATATCTCGAACTCACTTACTACACCACTACCGCGCTGCGCGAAAGGGACCGTTAAACCATCCGGACACCCGAATAACGCATCCGCAACACACAAACCAAACCAAACAACAGCACCGTAAGATAGCTATAGAGAGCTTCTTAACGGTAGAGAGCGGCGTTACAGGCCGAAGCAGAAGCAGAAGAGAAAAGACTAACAGAGCGAGTAGGCGCTCTAGTGTTATCGATAATGAGTTCATTATCGGAGGTTTTACAGCGGAAGAGACTGCAGAGATTAAAGAACGAATAAACGAATACAAGAAAATCTACGACTGCACACTCGAGGAACTTAAAGATTACGTAAACGAGAACAGAGTAGGAAAGGTCTACGATAGCATAGACCTTATTAAGAAGCTGTTTTACAGAACCCTAGAAGAAAAGAGACAGTTAAGAGAGGAAATCGAGGCAGTAAGAGCCGAGAAGGAATCGGCCGAGACTATTATAGATATGCTGAAAAATTAAGCGGCGAACCGACTAGCACAACTAAAGGCGATAAAGACTCAGTTAGCTAAGATGGAAGCAGCGATGTCGCCGCTACTGCGCTAAGAAGAACCAGTAGAGACCGTCTCGCCGGCGGCCTACAGTTAAGGCAGTACGCTAATAACGTTACTACTGGATCTACCAGCGTTTAGAGGCGGAGATCCTAAGGATTAGGAAGCATTTAAGAAGAAGATAAAGAACAAGATAGACCGCGACTACGCCGGAAACAATGCCGGAGATAGATTAGCCTACCTAGAGTTACGATTAGAAGGCAAAGCTTTTTCGCTAGTAGCGGACCTAGAAGAGGTAACCGCTAAAGAAGCGATCAAAGCGCTGGATTAATGCTTTAGAGACCCCTTCCGGAAGAAGACGGCCTGTAAGCAGCTAGACAAGATTAACTAGAACCGACAGACATTTAAGGAATTCTACAGGCTATTCCGAAAGTATGCTATTAGGGCCAGAGTGTCGGAAGATAAGCAGCTCCACCTATTAAGGCAGAAGCTAAACCCCGAATTGGCCGCGGCTATAGCGTTGGTAGAAGACGAAGACCTTAAGAGCTTCGTACACCGAGCGAGAGTTACCGCGAGAAATCTGAGCGCTTACGCGAAATTACGCGAATCGAACCAGAAGCCGTTATTAACGCAGGCAACGCGACCCCCTGCACCTTTCCGGAGAGCACCCCAGCAGCTACCTTATCCATTACCGCGTTCGTCGTTCGTCCCTATATGCTACGCGTGTAGAAAGCCTGGCTATATCGCTACGAGATGCCAAGCAACGGCCTAACAGAAGCAGGAGTATTGTGTTACGAAGCAGCCGCAGCCGCTAAGAAAGACTATACAGGCTATCGAGCCGGCTCCGAACGATACAGACAGTGTAGACAGTGGAGTAATACTAAGAATCCTAGGAAAAGACCAGCTAGATGGATAGGCCCCCTATCCAGCATAGAAGATAGGGCACTAACAAGAACTACGTTACCGGAAGAAGAGAGTATTAACAGCTGCAACGATCCGCTCTCGGCGGCAGTAGAAGTAAACACGGAAACGGCTATTATCCTTCTAATTACCGTCCACCCCCTTAATAGATTAAGCAAACCACTTTAGCTGAGAGCTTTTATCGATATAGGGACCCTTATCGGAGCGGCGATCCACTATCGATTGATTCAAAAGCTGATAAATGATACGGGGTGGGTTGGCCCGTGTCATTACTATGCCTTGCCAAGGTTTATATATCTGGTACACATTGGTCAAGTCACTTCTGAGTTACTTGACTAGTCCCTTTTGGCTTAAGTGTACCGCGTCACATTACTTAACTCGGAAGTAACTGCTGAAAGTGTACGATGAAAGGCCCGGGTTCAATTCCTAGGGGGCGTATCTTTTAACGGGAGAGTGGAAGCAGCGTTGACGTATGTCCGTTTGTCCACTACTCCGTACAGAATGAGGCAGACCCGGTAAAGGTCCAGCTAGCTGTGTGCAGACCTGCCGGGGGGGGGGTTGATTGCGTATGCTGTATAGGGGGGCTGTGCAATGGCATACGTAGCCTGTAAGTAAGCGCAGCTTACGAGGTCCTAAGCCTGTAGCGCAGGGGGTAGTAACACGGGGTAGGTTGGCCCGTGTTATTACTATGCCTTGCCAAGGTTTATATATCTGGTACACATTGGTCAAGTCACTTCCGAGTTACTTGACCAGTCCCTTTTGGCTCAAGTGTACTGCGTCACATCAATAAAAGGATACGGCTATCCAGTGGAGCTGGCGTCGCCGACACGGATTTCGGCATACAACGGACAGGACACCGAGAGTGTTACGCACTATATACCATTAAAGACCACCTTGGTAGGCCGCACTACAGAAGCGACGTTCTGAATTATAGATATCGGAAGGTTTAACATTATTATAGGACAGAAATAGATAAAGAACTAGAAAGCCGTTATTGACGTAGGTAAAGGCACCCTTAGATTCAAAAACCAGCAGACCGAAATCGCCGCCGAATCGGTTACAGTCGCTAACGCCAAACCGAACGTTACGACCATCGAAGTGGCTCCGAAGGATAGTTCCGACCCTTAAGACACGATCAGAATAATAAGTTCAGAAGCTTTAACGACCCTTGCGAGGTCGCCAGACAACGAAATTTACGCTATCTTAATAAAAGACATCGAAGACTACTAGAAGATAATAGCGGAAGAAGAAGTGGATGTATTAGAGGTGTTACCGAAAGAACTCTATAGCTACACTAATGTGTTCTCGAAAGCAGACTCCAACCTACTGCCGCTCTACCGACCGGAATATAACAACAAGATCCATTTGAAAGAAGGAGCCGCGCTGCCAAGAACCGAACCCCTAAGACGCTTATCGCCGGCCGAGCTGGACTAGGTAGAAGTGTTTGTTTGAGAGAATCTGGCGAAGAAGTTCATTACACCAAGCTTAGCAGAATATACGTCGCTAATCCTTTTCGTACAGAAACCTAGGGGTAGTCTCCGACTGTGCGTAGATTACCGAGGCCTTAACAAGGTTACCAAGAGAGACGTGTATCCGCTGCCTTTAATCGACGAGACTATACAGAGGGTAGCGAAGGCTAAGTGGTTTAGCAAGCTGGATATTCGCTAAGCTTTCTATCGATTAAGAAACAAAGAAGGACAAACCGAAGATCTTACGACATTCGCTACGCGCATAGGCAATTTCAAATAGCTAGTAATGCCTTTCGTGATCTGGGCACGCAGATATGATTCAATACGGCCTTTTTGATAACTATATCTCGAACTGAGGAGGGAAAAGGAACCTATGTAGTGGTGGTGGTGGGCTTTCGTGGTGGTGGGCTTTCGTGGTGGTGGGCTTTCGTGGTGGTGGTGCCAAGGCCCGGCTCGGCCCGTCCAGGCCGAGCCGAAATTCCAAGGGTCCACTCCATTACTCAGTCCTACCCCTTTCCACCGCCGCAACACTACCCCCCCCCCTTACTAGCGGTCGCCCTCGACCGCTTAGTCACCCCATCCATCCGAAAATCTCCGCTTCCTTCTTCTTTTTTTTTTGTGTTCTTCTCGAAAATCCCCTCTAACGCGATGTCGCGTCTTCTATCTTCTATTACAACCGGCGTTCTTTTCGTTGCTTTTTCCATTTTTTACATCGTCGGCATCTGAAGTCCTTTACCTGGCGTTTATGTGATCGACGCTATCTGATCTGATCCGCGGTCTTCTGAGCTGCGGCTCGGTTGGTCTGTGCTCCGGCGTAGAGGTCTATATAGATCTTTCTGCGGCTCTATCTTTTCTTCTTCTTCTTTCTCTACCAAAGTCCTTACATACCGCAGGGGCGGCGGCGCTGGCACGCCACGGCGTCGGCGAGCTTCCTGCCGACCGCCGATGGGTAGTGGCCGCGTCGAAGGCCTCGCCGAAGGCGACCGACACGATCGTCTTTATCGGCTTCTGCGCCAGTGGAGCGGACGTGGCTTTCTTCGTTTTCTTCCGGAAGGATCGGCTTTAGAGCTATTCCGGCTTCGGCTTCTTCGGGTTCCGCGCGTAAAAATCTCTTAGCAGCTCCGCCGAATTCCGGAGGTTTTCGACCGGATACCATTTATAGTCTTCCGGCCACCCCTTCTACGAGATCCTTGCTTTGATGGACCCCCTTATCTTTTTTACGTCCATTACGTCTTCAACCTCCCACTCTTCTTCCTTACCGTTTATCTCGATTAGCGGGGGTTCGGCGAACCCCTGTTCCGGAAGGCCGTCCTTAGGGTCTAGGCTTAGCAGATCCGAATGGAAAACGTCGTAGATCCGGAACGATTTCGGCAGCTGGAGCCGGTAGGTTACTGGCGACCTCTTTTCCACTATCTTGAACGGACCTACGTAGCGCGGATTGAGCTTGGCGTTGCCTTTTAGCCTCAGGTTCTTCGTGTTGAGCTATACCTTTTGGCCTTCTTCGAATTCTATCGGTGACCGCTTCTTATTAGCCCGAGTCACTATCTTCTTCTAAGCCGATTCCATCGCGTCTTTCGCCACTTTAATCGCTTCTTCTATCTGAGATCGGAGCGCTTCCGCCGCCGCGGCAGCGACTCTCTTTGACGACGTAGCAGTAGTAGATGGTTCCGCGGAGCTGGGTTCGCTCGGCGGCTGAAAGCTTATCCTCGGAAGATAGCCGTGCGTTATCTCGAACGGCGCCAGCGAGGTGGCTTCTAACCGCGCTGAGTTCGCGCAGAATTCTGCTATTAGCAGCATCTTAACCCACTTTTCTTGGTGATGGCCGCAGAAGGTTCGCAGATATCGCTCTATCTCGCGATTAGCCACTTTAGACTGACTGTCGGTCTGCGGGTAAGCGGCTGTGCTAAGCTTTCCACCAATTCTAAGAGCTTGATTGATAGCCTTCTACATGTCGGCGGTGAATTGAGGACCCCTATCCGTAGTGATAGTGTCCGGCAGGCTATAGTGCTTCTATACGTGTCTAATCAGCATCCGCGCGGTCTCTTCTGCGGTCGTTCCTTCGTCTCTAGCTCGACAGGGGATGAAGTAGCGCTCTTTGCTTAGCCAATCCACTACGTTTAGCGTGGCGTTATACCTATCTGATTCCGGTAGGCCGGTTACGAAGTCTATCGTAATGTGTTGCTACGGTTTCTCGGGGATCGGAAGCGGTTTCAGCAGACCCGCCGGAAGACCGTAACGTGGCTTCGCGGCTCGGCACACGTGGCAATTGGCGATAAATCGGTGGATCCGTTCGTAGATCCGCGGAAACTAGTAGATCGTCCTTACGGCTTCTATCATCTTCTTCGAACCGGCATAGCCAATATCTATAGAGTTATGGACCAGCTGGATAACCTCCGTAATTAGTTCTTCCGGAACTATCAGCTTCCCTGAGCCGGTTTTGCCTAGCTTCTGCTGCTGATTAAGCTGCTCCACCTTCTCGTAGAGAGTCTCTTCCTTAGGGGCCGGTTCCACTGCGCAGACCCCTACCTCTTTCAACACCTCTGCGTCTACTATCCGCTCGGTCAACACCTTCTGAAACATGTTCAGATCTTCTTTCGCGCGGCTGGTCTTTCCTTCTCTTCGCGTCAGCGCGTCAGCTTTTCCGTTTTGAGCCCCTGGTCGATAGGTAATCTTGAAATCGAACCCTAATAAGTAGGCGGCCCACCGTACTTGGCGACGTAAGAGCTTCTGCGTCTTTATAAAGTAGGTTAGCGACTGGTGGTCCGTAAGGACCTGAACCGTGCTCTTTCCAGCTATAAGCTCCGGTTTCCACTCCTCGAAAGCCTGAATAATCGCTAGCAGCTCCTTATCGTAGATGGCGTAGTTCCGTTCGGCTTCCGTTATAGATTTGCTGAAGAAGGCCACTAGATAAAGGGTCTCGCTATCGTCAGCGTATTGAGAAAGGACCCCTGCCGTTACTGTATCGGAAGCGTCCGTTTCTACGTAGATTGTCTTTTCCGGTCGGAAGTGTGCCAGAACTGGCGCAGAGGCCACCGCTTCTTTTAGCCAGTTAAAGGCTTCTGTGCACCTCTTAGTCTATAGGCCGGCGGCCTCTTTCTTTAACGCTTCGTTCAGGGGTCTCGCGATCTTGCTAAAGTCCTTAATAAACCGTCGATAATAGCTGCAGAATCCGAGAAACGCTCTGATTTGGGTGGTGTTTCCAGATTTCGGCTGCTTCTATTCGGCGACGGCAGCGACCTTTAAGGGGTCTATCCGAATTCCATTCCTTCCGACGATTAGACCGAGATATTTAACTTCGGTCTAATAGAACTTGCTCTTTTTCGTGTCCGCGTTCAATCCGACCTCGCAGAGCCTGGTTAGCACCTTCTTGATGTGGTCCGTGTGCTGTTCTTTCGTCCTATCTGTGTAGATAAGAATGTCGTCTAAATAGATAGACACGAACCGTTCCAGCATGTCTATAAAGGTGTAGTTTATAAAGCGTTGCTACACTGCCGGCACGTTGGTGAGTCCGAACAGCATTACCAACTACTTGAAATTGCCTATACGCGTCGCGAACGTCGTAAGGTCTTCCGTTTGCCCTTCCTCGTTCCTTAATCGATAGAACGCTTGGCGGATGTCCAGCTTGCTAAACCACTTGGCTTTAGCTACGCGCTGTATAGTTTCGTTGATCAACGGCAGCGGGTATACGTCTCTCTTAGTAACCTCGTTAAGGCCTCGATAGTCTACGCAGAGTTGCAGACTACCCCCTGGTTTCCTTACGAAAAGAATCGGTAATGCATATTCAGCAGAACTCGGCGTAATAAACTTCTTCGCCAGGTTTTCGCGAACGAACACCTCTACCTGGTCCAGTTCGGCCGGAGATAAGCGTCTTAGGGGCTCGGTTCTCGGCAGCGCGGCTCCTTCTTTCAGCCGGATCTTGTTGTTATATTCCGGTCGGTGGAGCGGCAGGAGGTTGGAGTCGGCTTTTGAGAACACGTTAGCGTAACCGTAGAGCTCGTTTGGCAGCACCTCCAGTAGATCCACTTCTTCTTCCGCTATTATCTTCCGGTAGTCTTCGATGTCTTTTATTAAGATAGCGTAAATCTCGTTGTCCGGCGACTTCGCGAGGGTCGTTATAGCTTCTGAACTCATCATTCCGACAGTAACCGGGGGTTCGGAACGATCGGACGGAGCCTCTTTCGCGGACTCCGTAGCTTTCGGCTCAGCGGCGGCGGCGACCTTTCCGATAGTCCCTGCTCCGCTACCCGGGGTATTGAATCTGATCGTTCCTTTATCTACGTCGATAATGGCTTTCTAGTTCTTTATCTATTTCTGCCCTATAATAATGTCAAACCTTCCGATATCTATAATTCGGAACGTCGCTTCCGTAGTGCGACCAGCCAGTGTAGTCCTTAGCGGCACGTAGTGCGTAACGTTTTCCGTGTCTTGTCCGTTGTATGCCGAAATCCGTGTCGGCGACGCCAGTTCCACCAGATAGCCGTATCCCTTCTTCAGTTTCTGAACCAGTCGGTGGTGGATCGCCGCGCCGATAAGAGCTCTGGTGTCGATAAAAGCTTTCAGCTGGATCGGTGGGCGTTGCTTCTTAACAGAGTGGATCGTAATAGGAAGGATAATCGCCGCTTCCGTATTCACTTCTACGGTTGCCGAGAGCGGATCGCTACAGCTGTTAATGCTTTCTCCTCGTGGCGATTCGCTTCGATTCGGTGCCCTATTGTCAATGCTGGATAGGGGGCCTATCCTTCCAGCTGGTCTTTTCCTATAATTCTTAGCTGCACCTTACCGTCTACGCTCTCGGTGTCGTTCAGAGCCGGCTCTATAGCTTGTATGGTCTTTCTTAGTGGCTGCAGCGGCTGCTTTATAACACGATACTCCTGCTTCTGCTTATCCGATTCTTGGCATCTCGTAGCGATGTGGCCAGGCTTGCCACACGCGAAACAGGTAGGGGCGAACGACAAACGCTGTAACTGATAAGGTGGCTGCTGTGGGGTTCGTCGAAAGGGCGCAGGGGCTCTTGTCGGCTGCGCCGACGGCTTCTGAATCAGTTTACGTGTCGTCGGTTTTCTATACGCGTTCAAGTTTCTAGCGGTGACTCTCGCTTAATGCACGAAGCTCTGAAGGTCTTCGTCTTCTACTGACGCTATAGCCGCAGCGAGCTTAGGGCTTAGTTTCTGTCTTAGTAGGTGCAGCTGCTTATCTTCTGCTACTCTCGCTCTAATAGCATATTTCCTGAACAGTCTGTAGAACTCTTCGAACGTCTGCCGGTTCTGGTTGATCTTATCCAGCTGCTTACGGGCCGTCTTCTTCCGGAAGGGGTCTCCGAAACGCTGGTCCAGCGCCTTGATAGCGTCGTCGGCTGTTACTTCTTCTAGGTCCGCCACTAGCGAAAAAGCTTCACCTTCCAATCGCGATTCTAAGTACGCCAATCTATCCTCTTCGCTGCTCGATGCGTAATCGCGGCTCATCTTGTTCTTGATTTTCTTCTTAAATGCCTCCTACGCTTTAGGGTCTCCGCCACCGAAAGTAGGTAGGTCTGGCAGTGGCGTTATCGTAGTGCTACCTTAACTATAGGCCGCTAGTAAGGCGGTCTCCTCGTGGGTTTCTCGACGCAGTAGCGGCGACGACTTCGCTGCTTCTATATCAGCTAGTTGATCCTTTAGCGCCTTTAGCTGCGCCAGTCGATTCGACGCTTGGTGTTCTAATACGTCGACGATAGTCTCTGCCGATTCCTTTTCGGCCCTTACCGCTTCTACTTCCTCTCTTAGCTGTCTGTTCTCTTCCAGCGTTCTGTAGAACAGCGTCTTAATAAGGTCTATACTGTCGTAGACCTTTCCTATCCTATTCTCGTTTACGTAATCTTCCAGTTCCTCGATCGTGCAGTCGTAGATCTTCCTATATTCGGCCATTCGTTCCTTGACCTCGGCGGTCTCTTCCGCCGTAAAACCTCTGATAATGATCTTATTATCAATAACACTGGAGCGCCTACTCGCTCGATCAGTCTTTCCTTTTCTGCTTCTGCTGCGGCCTGTAACGCCGCTCTCTACTGTCGAGAAGCCTTCTATCTTCTTACGGTGCCTTGGGGGGTTGTTGTTGGTAGTGGTGTGCGCGTGCGTTATTCGAGCGTCCGGATGGTTCAACGGGCCCTTTCGCGCAGCGCGGGGTTGTAGAGAGTAAGTTCGAGATATAATAATCCGGGCACGCAGATATAATTCAATACGGCCTTTTTGATAACTATATCTCGAACTGAGGAGGGAAAAGGAACCTATGTGGTGGTGGTGGTGGGCTTTCGTGGTGGTGGGCTTTCGTGGTGGTGGTGCCAAGGCCCGGCTCGGCCCGGACGGGCCGAGCCGAAATTCCAAGGGTCCACCCCATTACTCAGTCCCACCCCTTTCCACCGCCGCAACATTTCGGACTTACCAACGCGCCGGCAGTGTAGCAACGATTTATAAACCACACCTTTATAGACATGCTAGAACGGTTTGTGTCTATCTACCTAGACGATATTCTTATCTATACTAAGGGAACGAGAGAGCAACACACAGACTATATTAAGAGGGTGTTAAAGAGACTCTGCGAGGTCGGATTAAACGCGGACACGAAGAAGAGCGAGTTCTACTAGACCGAAGTTAAATACCTCGGCCTTATCATTAGAAGAGAAGGAATTCGGATAGACCTATCGAAAGTGGCCGCTGTCGTGGAATAGAAGCAACCGACATCTGGAAACACTACGCAAATCAGAGCGTTCCTCGGATTCTACAGCTACTATCGACGGTTTATTAAGGACTTTAGTAAGATAGCGAGACCCCTAAATAAGGCGTTAAAGAAGGAGGCCGCTGGCCTATAGAACGAGAAGTGTACGGAAGCTTTTAACCGACTAAAGGAAGCAGTGGCCTTAGCGCCAGTGCTAGCGCACTTCCGACCGGAAAAGACAATCTACATAGAAACGGACGCTTCCAACACAGTAACAGCAGGGGTCCTTTCTCAATACGCTAACGACGACGAGACTTTCTATCCGGTAGCTTTCTTTAGCAAGTTTATAAATAATGCTAAGCGGAACTACGCTATTTATAACAAAGAGCTGCTAGCTATTATTTAGGCTTTCGAGGAGTAGAAACCAGAGCTTATAGCTAGACAGAGCACGGTCCAGGTCCTTACGGACAACCAGTCACTCACCTACTTTATAAAGACGCAGAAGCTATTACAGCGCCAGGCCCGGTAGGCCGCCTACTTATCCGGATTCGATTTTAAGATTACCTATCGACCAGGAGCTCAAAATGGAAAGGATAATACGCTAACGAGAAGAGAAGGAAAGACCAGCCGCGCGAAAGAAGATCCGAACATGTTTCAGAAAGTGCTAACAGAACGAATAGTAGACGCCGAGGTATTGAAAGAGGTAGGGATCTGTGCGATAGAGCCGCCGATTAAAGAAGAGACGTTGTACGAGAAAGTGGAACTGCTTAATCAGCAGCAGAAGCTCAGCAAAACCGGCTTAGGGAAACTGATCGTTCTAGAAGAACTGATTACAGAGGTTATCCAGCTAGTCTATAGCTCTACGGATATTGGTTACGCAGGATCGAAGAAGACGATAGAAGCAATAAGGACGACCTACTAGTTTCCGCGAATCTTCGAGCGGATACATCGGTTTATTACTAACTGTTACGTGTGCCGAGCAGCGAAGCCGCGTTACGGCCTTCCGGCCGGCCTGTTGAAGCCACTTCCCATCCCCGAGAAACTATAGCAGCACATTACAATAGACTTCGTAACCGGCCTGCCGGATTCGGATAGATACGACGCCACGCTTAACGTAGTGGATCGACTAAGCAAGGAACGCTATTTTATCCCCTGCTAAGCTAAGGATAAAGGAACTACTGCGGAAGAAACGGCGAGAATGTTAATCCAGTACGTATAGAAGCACTACGGCCTGCCGGATACTATTACTACGGATAGGGGCCCTCAATTCACTGCCGACGTATAGAAAGCCATTAACCAAGCCCTTAGAATTCGTAGAAAGCTCAGTACGGCTGCTTACCCTTAGACCGACAGTCAGTCTAAAGTAGCCAACTGTAAGATAGAAAAGTATCTACGAATCTTCTACGGCCATTATTAAGAAGAGTAGATTAAGATGTTGCCGATAGCCGAATTCTGCGCCAATTTAGCACGGTCGGAAGCCACTTTACTAGCACCGTTTAAGATAACATACGGTTATCTTCTAAGGATAAGCTTTTAGCTGCTGAACAAACCCAGCTCTTTAGAACCTTCTACTACTACTTCGTCGAAGAGAATCGCCGCGGCGGCGGCAGAAGCGCTCTAATCTCAGATAGAAGAAGCGATTAAGGTAGCGAAAGAGGCGATGGAATCAGCTTAGAAGAAGATAGTAACTCGAGCTAATAGAAAGAGGTTACCGATAGAATTCGAGAAAGGCCAAAAGATATAGCTTAACATGCGGAACCTAAGGCTAAAAGGCAACGCGAAGCTCAACCCTCGTTAATTAGGTCCGTTTAAGATAGTAGAAAAGAGGTCGCCAGTAACCTACCGGCTCTAGCTGCCGAAATCGTTCCGGATCTACGATGTCTTCCATTCGGACCTGTTAAGTTTAGACCCTGAAGACGGCCTTCCGGAACAGGGGTTCGCCGAACCCCCGTCGGTAGAGATAAATGGCGAAGAAGAAGAGTAGGAGGTAGAAGACGTAATCGATATAAGAAAACGAAGAGGATCTATTAAAGCGAGGATCTTATAGAAAGGATAGCTAGAAGACTACGAATAGTATCCGGCCGAGAACCTCCGGAATTCGGTAGAGCTGCTAAGAGAATTTTACGTTCGAAACCCGAGGAAGCCAAGGCCTGTATAGCTCAAAAGTCGATAAAGGAGAAGAAAATCTACGTCCGCTCTATCGACGCGGAAGCCGATAGAAACGATCGTAGAATCCGCCGGCCGTTGTCTTGGGCCTTACTACCACTACTGCTGGCCAGGACCGGCGGATAGAGCGGTAAGGCCAAGAACGGCGCTACTGCGTCGGCCCGCCTAGTGACTGTCTTTGCTCTCCGTTACCGCTATCCGCCGAAAGGATAGTAACGACGAAGAACGAAGCAGCTGCTATTAAAGCAGCCTTACGGTGGCGCCAAAGGCCTTAGTTGAAAAAAAAAAGAAGAAGATAGCGAGCCGCAGATAGATCTATATAGACCTACGCGATGGCGCACGGACCGGTTACGCCGCAGCTCGGGTAACCGCTAGCTCTGATCAGATAGAACAGATCAGATGGACGCCAAGTAAAGACGTCAGATAGTAACGATGTAAATCTTAAAAAAAAAAGGAGGAACAGATAAGTAAGCGGTCGAGGGCGACCGCTAATAAGGGAGGGGGGTAGTGTTGCGGCGGTAGAAAGGGGTGGGACTAAGCAATAGGGTGGACCCTCGGAATTTCGGCTCGGCCCTTCCGGACTGAGCCGGGCCTTGGCACACTACCCCCAAAGCTCTCGCCTACCACTATATAGATTCCTTTCCCTCCTTAGTTCGAGATATAGTTAATAAAAAGGCCGTATTGAATCTTATCTGCGTGCCTGGATCAAGTACAGCTGCTTACCCTTAAACCGACAGTTAGTCTAAAGTGGCTAACCGCGAGATAGAGAAATATCTACGAATCTTCTGCAGTTATTGTTAAGCAGAGTAGGTTAAGGTGTTGCCTATAGCCGAATTCTGCGCCAATTCAGCACAATTAGAGGCTACCTTACTGGCGCTATTCGAGATAACTTATAGATATCTTCCGAGAATGAGCTTCTAACCGCCAAACAAACCTAGCTCTTTAGAACCTTCTATATCTACCGCTACCTTATCGAAGAGAGTCGCCGCCGCCGCGGCAGAAGCGCTTAGATCTTAGATAGAAGAAGCAATCCGCGTAGCGAAGGAGGCAATGGAATCGGCTTAGAAGAAGATAGTAACTCGATCTAATAGAAAGCGGTTACTAATAGAATTCGAGGAAGGCCAAAAGGTATAGCTTAATACGCGGAACCTAAGGCTAAAAGGCAACGCCAAGCTTAACCCCTGCTACGTAGGTCTGTTTAAGATAGTAGAAAAGAGGTTGCTAGTAACTTATCGGCTCCAGCTACCAAAATCATTCCGGATCTACGACGTCTTTTATTCGGATCTGCTAAGTTTGGACCCTAAAGACGGTCTTCCGGATTAGGGGTTCGCTAAACCCCTGCCGGTCGAGATAGACAGTAGAGAAGAAGAATAGGAGGTAGAAGATATAATAGATATAAGAAAGCTAAGAAGATCTATTGAAGCAAGGATCTTATAGAAAGGATAGCTAGAAGACTATAAATAGTATCTGGCCGAGAGCCTCCGGAATTCGGCAGAGCTGCTAAGAGAGTTTTATGTCCGGAACCTAAGGAAGCTAAGGCCTAAGTAGCTCCGAAGCTAATTGTTCTAGAAGAAGAAGAAAAGTCGCGTCTGTTCTATTAGTGCAGAAGCCGATGGAAACGATCGTAGAGATCGCTTAGCTGGAGTCTTCGGCTCTACTACTACTACTGCCGACTAGCTTCGCCAGTCGGATAATAGCTATAAGGCCGAAGACGGCACTACTGCTAGCGCACTTTGTTAGAGTCTTTGCTCTCTGTTACTACTATCTACTAGCTCGGCCAGAAGGACGATAACAGCGAAGAACGAAGCTAACGCAACTAAAGCAGCCTTACGGTAGCGCTTAAGGCCTTAGTAGAGAAGAAAAGGAAGAAGAAATAGCGAGCTGCGGACAGATCTATATAGACCTCTGCAGCGGCGCATAGGCTAGCTACGCCGCAGCTTAGATAGCTGCCAGCTTAGATTAGATAGCTCCGAGCAGATAGACGCCGAAGTAAAGACGTTAGATAGCGACGATATAAGAAGAAAGAAGATAAAGAAAAAGGATGCCTTCGAGATAGAAGAAAGCGATAAGGTAACGTCGGTTTTAAGGAGGGGCTCGCGCGAAAGGAACTGCGAATTAAAAAAAAAAGAGAGAGAAAGATAAGTAAGCGGTTGGGGTCGACCGCTAGTAAGGGAGGAGAGTAGTGTTGCGGCGGCAGAAAGGGGTGGGACTAAGTAATAGGGTAGACCCTTAGAATTTCGGCTCGGCCCTTCCGGACTAAGCCGGGCCTTGGCACACTACCCCTAAAGCCCTTACCTACCGCCGCATAGATTCCTTTCCTTCTTTAATTCGAGATATAGTTATTAAAAAGGCCGTACTGAATTATATCTGCGTGCCCGGATTACTGTATGTGTAACAAGTAGGGACGAATAGCAAGTGCAGTAGATAGGATAGCTGCTAGGAGCCTCGTCGGAGGGGGCAGAGGGTCGCGTCGCCTGCGCTAATAACGATCTCTAATTCGGTTTACGCGATACCGATTTTCCGTATACGTTCAAGTTTCTAGTAGTAACTCTTGCCTAGTGCACGAAGCTCTTAAGATCTTTGTCTTCTACTAAAGCTATAGCTCTAGCTAGTTTAGGGTTTAACTTCTGCCTTAGTAAGTGTAACTGTTTATCCTTAGACACTTTAGCCCTAATAGCATATTTCCTAAACAGTCTGTAAAATTCCTTAAACGTTAGCCGGTTTTAGCTAATCGTGTCTAGTTGTTTATAGGCTGTCTTCTTGCAGAAAGGGTCTCTAAAGCGCTGGTCTAGGGCTTTAATAGCTTCGTTAGCGGTTATATCTTCTAGGTCTGCTACTAGCGAGAACGCTTTACCTTCTAGTCGTGCCTCTAAATAGGCGAGTCTGTCTTCTTCGCTACTTGCTGCGTAATCGCAGCTTATCTTGTTCCTTATCTTCTTCTTAAAGGCTTCCTAGGCCTTAGGGTCTCTATCCCTAAAGGCCGGTAGGTTAGGTAGTAATGTTATCGAAGTGCTACCTTAACTATAGGCAGCAGGTAAGGTGGTTTCCGCTTATTCTTCTTATAGTAGTAGCAGTACTAACGACGTCGCTGCCTCTATATTAGCTAGCTAAGCTCTTAGCATTTTCAGTTGCGCTAGTCGTATTACTGCTTAGTTCTCTAACACCTCGACAATAGTCTCTGCTGATTCCTTCTTAGCTATTACTGTTTCTATCTCCTCTCTTAGCTGCTTGTTCTCTTCTATTTTCTTGTAAAACGTCTTCTCGATAAAGGTAATAGTGTTGTACACTTTTCCGGACCTATGTTCCGCTAGGTGTTCCTTGAGTTTATCGGCTATACAGGCGTACAGCTCCTTATAGCTAGCTATGCCCTTCTTTGCTGTATCCTTCTCTTCTTCTGTAAGACCTTTAGTAGCCGTCCTCTTATTAAGGATGCTAGCACGCCTATCTCTTACTCTGTTAGTCTTTCTCTTTCCGCTACAGCCGGTAACGCTGCCCTCTACCGTCGAGAAGCCCTCTATAGTCTTCTTACAGTACTAATGTGTTTAGTTTAGGTTTTGGTATATGCGTACGTTATTTAGGTAGCCGGATGTAGTTTAACGGACCCTTTCGCGCAGCGTAGGGTTAGTATAGTTAGTAAGTTCGAGATATAATAATCCGAGCGCGCAGATATATTTTAATACGGCTGTTTTAATAACTATATCTCGAACTAAGGAGGGAAAGGAATCTATATAGCAGTAGGTAAGGGCTTTAGGGGTAGTATGCCAAGGCCCGGCTTAGTGTAAGGGGCTTAAGAATCTTAGTTCAGAAACTTAAGGCTAGGTATCTACATAAAGGAACTAATAGGCAGTTCCTTCGTCGTCCGCTGCTGTACAATTTGTATCTACGAAGCTAAGCTAGCAATTTCCTTCTATATAGGGGTATTAGGTTTACACTCTGTATAGAGGATCGGGAGTTCCCCCTCTGTACAGTAATGCAGAGTTTTCCCTCTATTTAGAGGGGCGGCAGTTCCCCTCTGTATAGGACTATAGGGTTCTCTCTCTATACAGGAGTAGGGTCCTGTCGGTGGTTCCGTACGGAGGGTAGGGTTATGCTAGCGCCGCTAAGTTGCAGTCCTTAGGGCGACAGCTAGCTTAGGTCGGGTCTAGGACCTAGGCTAGGCGGCGCCCCCTAACAATACCCCCCCCCTCCCTTCTCGTAGTGCCCTTTTCGTACAGTAGCGTACCGAACACCCTTAGTTCCTGCTGTTCCTTTAGCAGGTCGCGACTTCCTATTTCCGTCCGGCCGTCTATATAGTCGTCGCTCGTCGCTTACTAGGTCGTAGTTGCCTCTTTGCTATTTTACCTAGTTGTAGTAGCTGCCCTAGTTGCTATTCCCTCTTATAGTAGGCAGTTACCCCCTAAATTCCAAGCCTCTTCCTTCTCTTTCCCTCCCCCTTTTCTTTCTATTCCCTGCCTGCCTCCTCCTCCTGCGCTATCTACTGTCTACTACTGTCTACTACTGTCTACTACTGTCTACTGTCTACTATCTACTATTTACTATCTACTATCTACTATTATGTCGTCCGCCCTGTCTAGTAGCTCCCTCGTAGTTGCTAGTTCCTCCTCCTCCGCTTGTCCGGCCGGAGTCCCCTCCTATTTCTGCCTCTAGTAGTAGAGTCCTTAATTTGACTAATAGCTACGCTTCCAGTTTGTACAGATTCCTGTCTTCTGTACAGTCTAAGCTAACGTCTTAGGTGCTATACTAACGAACAGCAGGATGCAGCCGAGCTGCCCTACTACGCCTTCTAGTGTAACCCCGCCTAGGTTACACCCTAGCGGCTGGCTATAGCCTAGGCATCGTACGTTAACGCTATCCTTATTGCTACCTAGGGCCAGCCCTATGCCCCCTGCTCTAACTCCCCCCGGCCCTTACTTAGCCTATACCGCCTCCTAGGCTTCTAGGCTAGGGTGTGTGCCTCGTGCAAGTAGAAGGATAGCTCCCTCTACTGCCTCTACTGCCGTCCGGAGGAGGCGCTTAGGGGTAGGGGGGTGCCTCTGCTCCCTAGGGCTAGCCCTAGTAGGGGTGGGGGCCCTGCTAGGCAGGAGGTAATTGAGATCTTAGATAAGGAGTCGGTTGCTCTAGTCCCCTGGGGTGGTAGCTAGTAAGCTACCCCCCCTCCCTTAGGTAGTGTAAGAAATTTCGGACGGTTCTGTTCCTAACTCCTCCTATTCCTACTCTCCTTCCTATCTGTTCCTAGCTGTTCCCCTCTTTTAGCCCTTTTCCTATACGGTATCGTACGATGTTATGTTAGTAGGATCCCGTAGTGTCCTATATCGTAATTCTCGATCCTTTGACAACCTAGGTCGCTAGCGGCTACCCTGTCCCTAGGGTAGATCGTGCCCCTCTTCGCCGTACGGCGCAGTGTTACTGTAACTGGGCAGGGGGATGGTTCTCCTCCTACCTGTCCAGCGCAGTTGTATCCTGTAGAGCCTCGTATAGTTCCTATATAGGCTCTGCCTATCCTCTCTACTTTACTAGGTACTCTACCCTCTTCTTCTTCCTTTAGCTCTTAAGGATCCCTTCTACCTTATACTCTTCCTAGCCTTCGGTTATAATCGCCGGTAGGCGCGCGTCGTCCGTCGTCTGGTGCAGTAGGGGGTCTGTGTTTACTAGCTGTACGAGGTCTACGTAGAAGACTAGGTAAATCCCTAGGGGAGTGTTTAGTTATATAGCGTATGTCCCTACCGGTCGCACTACCGTAAACTTCCTGTTCCTCTAATCTAGCTTCTTGCTCAGCCGGTCTGTACAGATGTTTCGCTAGTTTAGCTAGACCTTATCCCCTGCCTCGTACCTTGGTGCAGCCTGTTGTCCCTTGTTGGCCTGCTCTTCCGCATTCTGTTAAGCTATAGCTAGGCTTGCCTTTGCCTATTAGTAGGCGTTCGTAATCGTCCGTACGATAGCCTCTCCTTGCTGAATTGGGGATCGTATAGGGCGCAGGGTGTTACTACTTAGGGTCGGTAGGAGCAGGGAATAATCGTACCTATAGGCTATAAAGAAGGGGGGCAGTCCTGTAGCATTAGCCGTACGGCTGTTAATAGCTAGCTCCGCTATAGGGAGAAGTCGGTTCCAGTTCGTCTAGTTATAGTCGACGTACGCTCAGAGGTACGCTTCCAAAGTTGAATTGACCCTCTCTGTCGCCCCGTCCGTCTATAGGTGCTATACGGTTAACAGGCGACGTTCTACCTTTAGCAACTAGCAGACCCTTGCCTGGAGCTGGCTCGTAAACTGTGTCCCCCGGTCTAATACAATTGACCTAGGGAAACTGTGCTTGCTGAACGTCGTCCGTATAAAGGCCTAGGCGGTGTCTTTAGCTGTAATAGAGTCTATTCCCTCTAGTATTACCCCCTTCGTTAACTTGTCTATAACTACTATAATGTTTCGCCGTCCGTCGCTCTTAGGGAGGTCTGTAATAAAGTCTACTGTTAGATCTTGCTAGGGCCGGCCCGGTATCGGTAGGGGCTTTAGCAGCCTATGCTTTAGCTCGCGCTAGGGCTTCGTCCGTCTGTATACATCGCAGTTCTGTACGAACCTGCGAATGTCCTTCGCTATCGCTAGCTAGTATTAGTCCTAGGCGACGATGCTGTACGTCTCCTAGCGCCCTAGGTGCCTAGTAGCTATAGAGTTATGCGCCTGTTGTATTAAGCTTGTACAGAGCTTCTCGTCTGCTAGGACCTAAATCCGATTCCTAAACTTTAGGTTGTTCTTCTCGTCTACTAAGCACTCTGCTGCCGACACCTTAAGATAGAGCTTAGCTAGGAGCTTTCGTTGCCCTCCTTAGATCGCTGTACAGGCCCCTCGGTATACCTCGTCCTTTTCTACTACCTCTTCCTATACTTGCAGTTAGGGTTCCTATAGCTGTGTCGCCGCTAGGCGGATAGTCTCCTCGCCTAGCTCCTCCTTAAACATCTGGAATGTTCGTAACTTTAGCCGGTCGTCCTCGTACGTCGTTGGCATGTCCTAGTCCTGTCTAGATAACGCATTGGCCTTGCTGTTGTCCTTACCCTTGCAGTACTAGAGCCTTATATTGAACCAACTTAGGTACATTGCCTATCGTACGTGCCTCTTAGACAGCTTCCAGGGCTGCGTAAAGTACTCTAGGTTCTTATAGTCCGTTAGGGCGAGGAACTCGGGCACCGAGCAGAGTTCTCTATCCTATGCTTCGCAATACCGTACGACTGCTAGCAACTCCTTGTCGTAGATAGGATAGTTGCACTTAGCTAGGGAGTTCTTCTTAGAGAAATACGCGTATAGGTGCAGGAGTCCGTCTAAGCCTACCTGTAACAGGATACCTCTAATGCAATACCCTAAAGAGTCGGTTTCCAGTATCGTCGTACGCTCTAGGTCGAAGGCGGCAAGCGTTGGTCCTGTAGTAGAGAGCTCCTTTAGCTTGTTAAAGCTCCCGTCGCACTCGTCCGTCTACTTAAACTGCTTGTCCCTGTATGTTAGTTTAACTAGGGGGCGTACGATCTCCGAGTAATTCCGTATAAACTGGCAGTAGAAGTTGGCAAACCTAAGAAATTCCTGTATGCCCTTAACGTTCGTAGGCGGCTTCTATTGCTTAATAGCATCAATCTTCTTCCTATCTATGCTAATGCCTTTCCCTGCCTCGATAATAAAACCTAGGTATTTCGTACGCTGGACACCGAATTCATATTTGTCGATGTCGAGGTACAAGCTAGCCTGCTGCAGTCGGTCCAGCACCTTCTTAACGTCCTGTACATAATCTGCGTAGGTGCCGTCTATAAAGACCAGGGTATCGTCGAGGTATACCGAGCAGATGTCGTCTAGTGACCCTTACAGGGACTTGTTAATGTACCTTTAGAAGGTTGCCAGTGCGTTAGCAAGGCTAAAGGGGGTAACAAGCTACTTAAAAAGACTATATCTCGTATAGAAGGCAGTTATCTATTTATAGCCTTCCTTAATCCGTATCTTGTAGAAGGCTAAGACTACGTTAAGCTTAGTAAACTACTTCGCCTTGCTAATCCGTCCGAGAGTCTCCTTAATAAGGGGTAGGGGGTACCGGTCCTTCTTAGTAATTGCGTTAATGCCTCTGTAGTCTACGCAGAAACGCAATCCGGCCTTCCCCTCCTTATAGACAAACAGTACTAGGGCTTCCGCGGACGACGTACTTGCCCGAATGAACCCTTTAGCAAGCAGGTCGTCTAGTGTCTTGCGCAGTACTAAGAGTTCTCTAGAGGACATTCTATACAGCAGTCCGTACGGTACCTCCGGCAGGCTCCTATCTAGACGGGGTTCTAGCTAGATGTTATAGTTAATCCCTTCTCTATAGTGTAGCAGCAGCTTCGAGGCTGATCTGACTGCAGTAGACTCTAGGTCAATACCCGTCTTTGATAACTATATCTAAGGCTGGAGAGGGAAGAATCTACGTACAAGCGGAGGTAGAGGTATTTGAGTGTGCGCCAAGCCTGGCCC
Source organism: Pseudocercospora ulei (assembly GCA_016165855.1). Taxonomy (NCBI): domain Eukaryota; kingdom Fungi; phylum Ascomycota; class Dothideomycetes; order Mycosphaerellales; family Mycosphaerellaceae; genus Pseudocercospora; species Pseudocercospora ulei. The sequence goes on along the minus strand of JACWNB010000025.1, from coordinate 30,111 downwards.
TGCCAAGCCTAGCTGCTAGCTGTCCACATCTACATCCGTATTACTACCGCCCTCCCCAACCAGCGATTGCCCTTAATCGCAATTAACCCATCAATCGCAATCAGCCAAACCAGGTTGCAGGGGTCGCAAATTCAGCTTCGCGATCGGCCAATCAGGTCGCTCCAATACAGGTCGCTTTTAAGGTCGCTTTTGAGTTTCAATTTCCGTACGTTTTAAGCCTCAATCTCGTGCCTTTTTGACGTCGCTTTCAGCCTCGATTGGTGCCTTGTTTGGTGCCTTGTTTGCTGCAGAGGTCGCGGAGTTCTCGGAGGTTGCAGAGGTCGCAGAGGTCGCAGAGGTCGCGGAGCTATCGGGGTCGCGGAGTCGCAGAGGTTGTCTTGCAAACACATGTCGCTTCTTAGACGGTCGCTTCTCAGACGGTCGCTTCTCGAGCCGTCGCTTCGCTTCTCAGACGGTCGCTTCTCGAGCCGTCGCTCGCTTCTCGAGCCGTCGCTCGCTTCTCGAGCCGTCGCTTCGTTTCTCGAGCCGTCGCTCGCTTCTCGACGGTCGCAGAGGTCTCGGAGGTCGCCGGGGTCGCGGAGGTCGCAGCCTACGTATGTCGCTTCTCGACGGTCGCTCGCTTCTCGACCGTCGCTTTGCCTGTGCTTTGCCTGTGCTTTGTCTAGTGCTCTGCCTGGTTGTCTGCACTGTCTGCACCTGTGTTGTCTGCAATTGCCCTATACTCTGAACGTGCTTCTGAACATATGCCTGCCTAGGTGCTCTGTACAGCAGCTAGGTGCTCTGCCTGTGCTTAGCCTAGTGCTCTGCCTGGTGCTTGGCCTGGTGCTCGTGCCTAGGTGCTCGTGCCTTATGCTCTGCCTGCTTGCTCGTGCCTTGTGCTCTGCCTGCTTAGTGCTCTTGCTCGGTGCTCTTGCTCGGCCTAGGTGCTCTTGCTCAGCCTAGGTGCTCTTGCTTAGCCTAGGTGCTCTTGCTCGGCCCAGGTGCTCTGCAGCTGGTGCTCTGCAGCTGGTGCTCGTGCCTAGGTGCTTGTTGCTGCTCGTGTCGCTTTGCTGCTTGTGTCGCTTTGTCTGTGTTGTCTGTAGCTCTGCCTTGTTTTGTCTGCAGCAGTGTTGTCTGTAACGGTGCACTGCCTGTTGTCTGCAATAGCCTTGTACTTGTGCTAAGCCTGGTGCTGAGCCTGGTGCTGAGCCTAGGTGCTCCTGCTTTGCCTCGATTGTTAAATGTACTGCCGAATAGAATGGTCTGTTAAAGACCTGAATTGGTCTGTTAAAGACCCGAAAAAAACGAATGTCGTCGCCCTAGGTCCTGCTAGGTGCGCTCTTGCCGTCGTCGCTCCGTCGTCGTCGCTCTCGCTCTCGTCCTTCTCGTCCTATCTCGAAACTTCAAAACTCGTACGATCTGCTCGTAGGGCACTTCTCTTCCTAATATCCCTATTATAAGGGCACTCTCTCTCTTCAAAACTCTCTCTTCTCGATAGGGGCACTTCTCTTCCCTAAAACTCTTCTTCTTCTTCTCGATCGGGGGAGGGTAGAGTAGTATGCACACACACAATTAAGTAACCGGATATAATTCGACGGCCTCCTTTGTACGTCTGCAGTACACACTCTAGGTTGTCGGTTGCACGTACGTTATTCGAGTACCCGGATGTAATTCAACGGGCTCTTTCGCGTAGTGCGGGTGTTGTTGAAGTGAGCCTTGGATATAATGATCTGACTGCAGTAGACTCTAGGTCAATACCCGTCTTTGATAACTATATCCAAGGCTGGAGAGGGAAGAATCTACGTACAAGCGGAGGTGGAGGTATTTGAGTATGCGCCAAGCCTGGCCCTGCCAAGCCTAGCTGCCAGCTGTCCACATCTACATCCGTATCAGAGGCCGACTTTGGCTCGAAGAGGTCTAGGTATCTAGCATACTCCCTTAGGAGCTTCGTATAGGGGTCTGTTACTTTCTTAGGTGCTAATGCCTTCTTAATGTCCGCCGTTGCCGTGTTGATTTCGGCTTTAGCATTGTCCCCTTACAGAGCCTTCCCTTAGTCTTAGGGCCTCTGCTTTGTCGACGCTCTAGCCGTAGCGCTGTCGCCCTGCTGGATCCTCCCCTAGTCTCGGAGCCTCTACTTCGTTACTGCCAGGTACAGCCGTCCTCGTCCAACGTCTAGCTTGCCCCTCTAGCGCTCTATCTATAGCTTCCCTAATATTAGGTTATACCCTAACTTGTCCTGTACGACATAGAGGTATAAGTCCTACTTATAGTGTCCCTGTACCTCTATCGTTACTTTTACTATATAGGTAATGTCCGGTCCTTACCTAGTAATGCCCAATATGCGTACAGGTACCGTAGGGGTCGTCTTAATCCGATGTCTCTGTACGAAGTCTTCGCTAATTACTCTGTATACTAAACATCCTGTGTTAATTAATGTCCGCGCTATTGCGGACCTGTTCAACGTTGGCCGTATAATAAACGGCATCGTCATTATGTAGTTGCTCTTAAAAGGTAGCTAAGTAATGCTTTGGTTTAGCAATCTATCTCGTGCACGCCTCTAGCAGAGCCTTCGCTTAGAGGCTACTCTTTTCCTAACTCGTCGTCGTCCAAGTAGGACTCTTAATCTTCTCGTTAGGGCGCCGCCGTTGCTACCCTTGCGGTAGTCGGCTGTCCCCTAGGTCTCTCTACTAGCCAAAGCCTGCAACTCTATACGGTATAGCCTATCTTGCTACACCGGTAGCAGCTCCCTTCTGCTCGTCTCTTGTTAAGGGTGGCCGTGTCTACCTATTGCGCCCTTTTAGTAGCGGCCCTTAGCTATACAGTAACGGCTGCCGCTACCCTCGTCGTCGTTGGTTCCCAGTCTATAGCGTCCGTCTGTCGCTAGAGGGGTTGTCTTATCTCTTAAGCGCGGCTTATCTGTCTAAGCCTGCGCTACTGGTCGTCGACTATCCTAAGGAGATCGCAGAATTCCTCGTACGTAGCTGGTCGCATTACGCCTATTAGCCCTGTTATAATCTCCTTAAAGAGGCCTACCTCTAAAGAGGTAATTTTCATCCTGTCCTCCTATTAGAGACCTCCTGCTTCTGCTAAAGTCTAGTCAAATTCTGCAAGGAATTCTCGTACGGTCTTACGTCCTTGCTTTATCGTGTTAACCCGTAGGAGTGCTCGGCTCTCGCGGTCTAGGTCCTTGTAGCTCTTGTCTAGAGCTGCCTAGAGCATCGTCGTCGTAGCTATTGCCGGGTTGGCAATAGCCGTCTCGTAGTACAGCAGAATTCGTGCCGCCGCCCTGCCCTTTAACCTCCTAAAGAGGTAAACTACCTTGTCTAGCTCGGTCGGGTATGCTCCTAAGTTAACTAGAAGCTTAGAGCGTATCTAGGCAGCCTAGGAGGGGTACTTAGCCGGAGCCTTACTATCGTACGTAGAGACGTCGGGGAGTTTGCTTTTAGGGGTCGGGGTGTAGGCCGTTATGTTCGTCGTCGTCGTAGGGGTCGGATCGCGATCGGACGCCCTAAGCTGTCGTAGCTCCTGTTCCTATTGGGAAATCATCGCAGCCTAGTAGCTTACTTGCTGCTCGAGCTGCCTCTTGCTTTCCAGCAGCTCCTCGTATACGCAGTGCATATGCCCCTCTATAGCCGTAGTTTCTATAGGGATGTCGCCGTCTATCTTTGTTTTATTACTGCAGTTACTAACAGTAAGATTAGTTCCTAATATAAGGGGCTTAAGAATCTTAGTTCAGAAACTTAAGGCTAGGTATCTACATAAAGGAACTAATAGGCAGTTCCTTTGTCGTCCGCTGCTGTACAATTTATACCTACGAAGCCAAGCTAGCAATTTCCTCCTATGCAGGGGTGTTAGGTTTACACTCCGTACGGAGGATCGGGAGTTCCCCCTCTGTATAGTAATACAGAGTTTTCCCTCTATTTAGAGGGGCGGCAGTTCCCCTCTATGCAGGACTATAGGGTTCTCCCTCTGTACAGGAGTATGGTCCTATCGGTGGTTCCGTACAGAGGGTAGGGTTATGCTAGCGCCGCTAAGTTGCAGTCCTTAGGGCGACGGCTGGCTTAGGTCGGGTCCAGGACCTGGGCTGGGCGGCGCCCCCTAACACTCGGTCCAGAAGGGCTGAGCCAAAATTCTAAGGGTCTACCCTATTACTTAGTCCCACCCCTTTCTGCCGCCGTAACAGTGCGCGTGCATTATTCGGGTAACCGGATGTAATTCGACAGGCCCTTTCGCACAGCGCAGTGTTAGTGTAAGTAGTAAGTTTAAGATATAATAATCTGAGTGCGTAGATATAATTTAATACAGCTGTTTTGATAACTATATCTCGAACTAAGGAGGGAAAGGAATCTACGTATACGCAGGTGTAAGTCCTCGTAGGGGTAGTGTGCCAAGACCCGGCTCGATCCGGAAGGGCCGAGCCAAAATTCCAGGGTCCACCCTATTACTTAGTCCCACCACTTTCCGTCGCTGCAACAGCTTCTTAGTGTAGTAGTCGATGCCAAGCTGGGGAGGCCTGTCCTAGAACCTAAATCTAGGGAAGCAAGTATAAGGCTGCTATTCTAGGGTCTACTACTCTTTCTACTACTACTACGTTAAGTATTAGGTGTACTATACGCTGCTACAAACCAACCTTATAACACTACCTATAGACTCTGCTATATTGAATCTTATCTACGCGCACGGATCACTGCCAACCTAACAGTTATAAATCTTAGATTTTTTTCTAATTATATAATTTTGAAAAAAAGCTTGAGATAGAAAAGTTATAGAAATAACTGTATATAAGAAATCTCTTTCTAATCATATAACTAGAAAAAATTGGCTGCGCTACTAGGGGCTACTGAGATCAGCAGGGGTCTACTACGATAAGAATGGCATATTAGTCTTTTTCGAGACCTACATAGCATAAATGTCCTTTGCGAAGGTTGACATTGCATAGATGTCTTTGGCCCTTATATTATGTGCAAGTTGGTTGTGCTAAGAGAATTTGTACCGCTTACTGGTCTTTACAGCCCATATACGTTCCACGTCTTGTGCCCGAGTGAGAAAGAAAGCGTGAGCCGCGGGATGAGCCGAGGTTGTGTCGATGACAATCAGTCGGATTAAAGTTGGAGCGGCACACCAACCGACAATCTTCCTTCACTCGCATCCACCACTGATCGGTTCGGGCGAGCCCCATGTCGACAGCGATACGCCTGTCTGGATTTGGATCTTTGATTCCCGTTCGGATTCCGAGCGCTGTGGCGTCGCGGACAACTCTGACTCGATCCTCCCGGCGCCGTCGCCCTCCCCGAACCCGATCACGTACGCCTCGCGCGCAGTCCGCCTGTGCTCCACGCATCAATGCGGAACGGATTCGGGTGCTGGAGAGAAGAAATCCCGTCATCAGCGCGCCAGTGGCGCCCGACTCGTTGACGGCATGGCTCGCACCAAATTGGAACGTGCGGTCTGAGATTGTGTGTGGCATCAGACCTTGTCGGCACGGGGTGAGCTTGGGGGAATGTGGTATATGTACAGCCCCAAAGCAAGGATGCAGCAGTACATACAGTACGATGTTGAAATTACTTCCTGCCAGGCTGTCGACGGGTCGGGATCTATGTTCGGCACGGTTCAGCTCGAGGCCTGCCATCAGAGTTCTGCGCACGTTGCACAGATAGCAACACAATCAGTTGCATGAGCTGAAAATGTCGGTACAATTAGCCCGTGCTGCCTGTCGTAGACGAGATCTTCATGCAGACTTCCTGCCTCGAGCATTTCTTGCTGTTTCCCCAGGTCATTCGCTAGCTTGGCAGTTTGGATGGCGGTTGGGAAGAGTCTGCTGCTCCTGGCAGCAGGTATTGGCGTCAATGCCTTGCCGGCTGCAATCCGCGATGCTGCGCAGCAGACGTGGGATGTGATCATTGTTGGTGAGCGAGAGAGTGTTGCACGAGTCCGACTTCCATCTGACAGAATTCTAGGAGCGGGACCTGCAGGCATCGTTACTGCAAATCGGATGAGCGAGGCTGGCAAGAAGACGTTATTGCTCGAGCAAGGCGGACCAGGTTATTACATCACGGGAGGACGAGATCGACCGCATTGGCTAGACAACACCAACCTCAGTCGCGTGGACGTGCCGGGCCTTTACAAGTCAATCTTTGCCGATCAGGGAAAACTTACATGCCAGGGTAAATTGAATGCGTTTGCAGGTTGCACGGTCGGTGGAAGCTCTGCCATCAATGCGGAATTGTTTTTTCAGCCCCCGGCTTCAGACTTTGACCGATACTTTCCCAGCAACTGGAAGTCCAAGGATGTGGCCAACGCCATCTCCAAGGTACACAAGACGCAGCCGTCGACCGACAATCCATCCAAAGATGGCAAGCGCTACCTAGAGACTGGATATACCGCTGTCCGGAAGTGGCTCGTTGGAGGTGCTGGCTATAGCCAAGTTGACTTCAAGCAGCAGCCAAACCAGAAGACCAAGGCGTTCGGTCGTCCCTACTTTGCGTATGAAGGCGGACAGAGGAGTGGACCGGTCAAAACATATCTTCAGGCTGCACTGAAGCGATCGAATTTCCATCTCATGACTGGTGTCCAAGTCAAAAAAGTTGTTCGGACTGGTGCCAAGGCTACAGGCGTCGAGGCCACGATCGGCAACACCAAGACAGCATTCAACATCGCGAGCCACGGCCGAGTCATTCTTAGCGGAGGCGCACTCTTCAGCCCCCAACTGCTGATGCTATCAGGAATCGGCCCTGCCGACGCGCTTACCGAGGCTTCGAAGAACGGCCTGCTGAGCCTGCCTCCGTCTTCGTGGATCAAAAACCCGGCTGTCGGTGCTGGGTTATTCGATAATCCAAACACGTTCATTCAGCTCTCCGGGCCGAGCATTCAGGCCTACTACTGGAACCACACCAACCCGATCCCAGCCGACAAAGAGTTGTACCTGAAGTCTCGCTCCGGCCCTTACGCCTTCGCGGGTCAGACGTCGGCGTTTTGGGACTACATCAAATATCCCAATGGAGACGTGGTCGGCCTTCAGGGCACCATGGATTCCACTGGCTTCGGCAAGTTCACGGGCAAGAACGACATCACCCTGAACGTGTACGGGACGTCCGGCATGAAGTCCACCGGTCGTGTCGCGCTCAGCAACAAAGGCATTCCCGGACCCGCCAAGCCCTTCCTCCTGACCCACCCGCAAGATGTGGACGCCCTTTCCACCTACATCTCCGGCATTTTGCGTCACCTGCAAGGCAGCGGCTTGACTTCTCTCAACATCCCACCCACCGCGACCAAGGCCGAGATCGCCAAGTACATCACCACCCCGTCCGACTACACCCTCGGCTTCGTGAATCATTGGAGCTCCAGCTGTCGGCTCGCCAGCTGTGTGGACACGAATGCGAAGGTCACGGGCACGGACAACTTGTTTGTCGTGGACGCGAGCATCATCCCCCCGCTGACCGTCAACCCGGTCTTCGGCACCATGGTGGCGGCGGAACGGGCGAGCGAGTTGATCCTTGCCCTCAAGTGAGCTGATGGAAGAGGTTGTTGTGCGTGGATTTTCTTTTTGGGGGGTGCCCCGGTCCGCGCACCCCTTTCCCGAACTCTCATCCTCCTTCTCGGCCCCCGTCTCGCTCAGCTCCCGTGCCGTCGAGCCAGCATCCCGGAACTCGAGCGCCGGGGAGCGAGAACGGGGCCCGGAATTTATGAATGTGATGTCAAGGTTTCGATCGGCATTCGGTGTGCATCGGTGTATTAACCGCCGACACTCCACTCCAGAGAGAGCCGGCGCGAGTGTCCCAAGAAAGAACGTACGCGGGCTGCTCACAGATCGTGGGGCGTACGGCGTATGTATATAGTATCGCGGACACCATGTCCCGAGGCCCATGCCCTGCAGCAACGTGCGCACAAGTTGGGTCATTCCCCGGAGCATCGCTTCTTGCGCTGTCACGTGTGCAAGTGCATGACTGGTCCGTCATTCACACTCAACCTCTGCCCAATGTCATCCAACTGACTCCCACTTCCTTTGCGGTGGGCGCAAGCATAACTAGTTAACTCACCCCAATCTTCACTCGGGCCAACTTCCGTCCACTGCCAGGAGCGCACGTGTCACTTCACTCAACACGATGGGACGGACAAGGCGCCGATTTTGGTTGAGTGGTGGAATGGGAGAAACGGAGCATTGAATGAGAACTCCGTCTGATTGTGGAGCTCCCCTGCGCCGATGAGTCAGGAAGCTATGAACAGAATCGTGCAGGTCCAAGTCCCAAGAATGAATGCGACCGGATGGCGGGTGGCGGAGATTTTCAGGCCATGTCGGGAATTCCGCTCGTGCGATGTTGTGTGAGGCAAGGGCATCTCATACCCTCGGACGGGCCGGCTCCCTTCCCGACAACAAACATGCGATACGTACGCACCGTGCGGCAGATGGACCTCTGTCGCTTTCGACTCGCACCTCGAAGCGGGGGTTGCGCGTCTCTCGGATGGGGGTCCGAGAAGGCGGCGGACCATGTTGCGGCCGGGTCGGTCGTGATCGGGCAGGAGTGAGTGTGGCAGTCGGACGTGCATCCCGAGTCACAGTCGCATGCGTTCATTTGCCCTTGCGCTTGTTCAGCTTCCGATCTCGCCTCGCAATATCACCTTCGCCTGGGAAGAGAGTCAGTGGCGCACGAGACCCCGATCCGATCAATCCCTCGCTCACCCTTCGCCCTCCCGTCCCTCCTCGCACCCGCCTTGGCCTGCGTCTCGGCCTTCTCGTCCACTTCCACCAACCAATCTCCCTGCACCTCACCCGCCCGCTTCTCGCCAGGCTTGTACCCGTACTTCTGCTTCCACTCGCCTGCGTCCTCGTCAAACCTCAACTTCCCGTCCTTGCCCCTCTTCTTGATCCCCTTCTTCTCGGCAAACTTCTCCCACTTCGTCTTCTCCTTCTCCTTGGGCACGGGCTTTTCTCGCGGCAGTCGGTATTCTGGTTCCGGGAGGCCGATCTGGAGCGTACCGTCGTCTTCGTTGCGCCTGATCTCGCATGTTGTGAGGAGCTGGTGGATGAGGGATTGCGCGCAGGCTTGCGCGGTGGATTTGAGCTTTTCTTCTTTATTGGCTGCGAGGGACGGGAGAGGGTTGGGATCGTAGCAGGCGAGGTGGCCGAGGTCGAATGTGTACGGCTGCGCTCTTTGGTCGACATCCATGGCGGACATTTGGGCGTGGGAGTGTTGCCTTGTTCTGCAGAGAAAGTCGTTTGGGGCGGCCTTGTACCTGGTTAGTTATCGATAAGCTTTCGCGCTAATGGAGAAAGGCCGCCTGCATTCTTTCCCCAGCGCCCAACCACAAGAAAAAAACCATCATTGATCTCAACAGCCAACCTTCTGTCCTGCAGCTGACACGCTCCATACCATAGCTTCAAGCACCGTCAAAGTCTTCGCTGTCACCCAGCTTGTCCACAGCCATACCCTACCCCGCAGCCCCAGCGCGTTCATGATTCCAGAGACTGATATGTGCCAATTGATCCAACGCAAAAGCCAATCACCCGCGGCACAGCGCCACGGATGGCCCGAGGAGACACGCAACGGCGTACTGTTCCGCCACAGGAGCGGCCCGATCGCATCGAACCACCGGCTCAGCGCTCGTGTGTGAAAGAATGACAGACGCGGCGACGATCTATGCCCTGGCTGACTGCCGACGACAATCGCTCTCCGCCTCGTTGTATCAGACCTGCCAGTTCCCAGACCGTGCGAGTGAAGCCCAGGGAGGGCCAATCGCCCACGGCACGGCGGCAGCATCACCCTCTCTCGCCAACGGGCGGGCAGCACTGTTCCCGTCGGCCCACAAGAAGCGTCACACGTTCTGCCTCTCATGTTTGGACACGGCCGATGCCGGGGACGATGATGGAGATGTCTGGTGCGAGTCTCTGACCGGCCAAAGAGGCAGAAACGGTCCAAAATCGCCCGCGGCGTAACTAGCGGCTCCGGTGATAAGAAATACATCGGGGCGAATTGAAGCGAGGGTCGCCATGATAGCCTCGTCTGCATGCCGCCATGCTGCCTGCCCATCATGCGCCCAACGGACGTTCGTTGGGCGTCTTGCAAACTTGGCCGGTATGCCGCGGATGATCGTCGAGATGGTTGTGCTTCTATGCCGTTACCTCCGTCCGTTTGTCAGAACTTTGAGGTCGGGCTGGTCAGAAATGCATGTCCTATCTGTGACGACATGGGAGGAGGGAATGAGGAATGTGCGTGCCATGTCAGGTTTAATGTAAAATGTAAAACTTCAGCTTCTTGTTACACGACTCAAAAGGGTACGCTAGAAAAGGGATCTGTACATGCCAACGGCCATCTGTCTTTTTTCTAGTCGCCCTCTTACCACTCTTCCATCTTCAACTCATACATCCATGACTATCTTCGGAAAACTGAACCGGGTTGCCTTGGTTGAGGTTCCTTGGGTGGTGTGTAGGCGATCTTACGGGTCTTGATGGTTGACCACTTATATCTGTAGCAGAGGCGTTAGCTGTATCCCGATGGTCAGACGCGCCATCTGTATCTTCATACCTCTTAACCCAAACGGACATTCCGAAAAGCAGGGTGCCAATAGCCATGACCTTCCATCCCATACGCTTGCGGTCATCCATTTCTGGCTCTGCAGCCCAATTCAAGAATTCAACAACATCCTTGGCCATCTGGGAGGAGGTCGCGGGTGTGCCATCCTCGTACTCGACAAGACCGTCGTAAAGGACACGAGCCATGGCAATACCGGTGCCAGGGAAATATGGGTTGAAGTTCAAGCCAGACTGCACAACAGCGCCAGCCGGTGGCTCTTCAGGGTATCCAGTGAGCAGTGAGAAGATGTAGTTGCACCCACCGTGACGGCCCTTGACGATCAGTGAGAGATCTGGTGGCAGAGCACCATTGTTTGCGGCACGCCCTGCCTCGTCGTTCTTGTAGGGAGATGGAATGTAGTCGGAAAGCTTCCCTGGGCGCTTCTCAATCTCGCCCTCATCGTTCGGCTCACCATCGTACTCGTTCTCTTCAGCCATGGCCTTGGCCTCATCAACAGTCATGATGTTTCCGACGAGCGATCGGTAAGGGATACGGCTGAGAGAGTGGCAGGATGCGCAGACTTCGCGGTAGACCTGGAAACCTCGGCGGAGTGCGGCATGGTCAAAGGTCTTGATGAGTTTCTCGTGCTCCCATGGGTATTTCGTAGCGTGGAGACTGTAGCATTTCCTGTCAGTTCCGGCGTCCAATTCGCGACTGAACACGTCCCTTCCTTACCCTTCTTCAGCTGGTGTCATGGCGTGCGCCGGTCGACCGAATTGGTAGTAATACCATGCTACCGAGGCAAAACCAAGTGCTGTCGACGATGCGAGAAGTGTGTTGTTCTTCCACTGCGAGCCGGCGGATTCGGAAGAGCTCTGCGAGGAGGCATTGCGCTGCGAGGAGTTGTCCTTCAGCACCCATGTCCATCACCCATATACCGTATGCGTGTCCCAGAAGGTGGATGCAAGATGCTCTGCGGGATTGGAGGTGGCGGACTGGACATACCGTGGCAGTCTTGGTGGCAGCGTTCTTGCCAGTGCCGGCTGCGCGACCTGCGCGAAGTGCTGTCCGGCTCAGCATGTTGTCCAGCCGCAGCCTCAGCACTTGAGACGGAGCTACACGATGGCGGGGGAGGCGATGGAGTGGTGGCGTGAAGTGAGTGTTGTTGGCGCTCTTCCTGATCGCGGCGAAGAGGAGTTGCTTCACCTGATCAAAAACGAAGCTTCGGCAGCTCCCGTTGAATCAGCATGCTCCCATTGGACAAGCACAATCGGGCCAATCATCGACTTGACTTCACCACTCGCAGCTGTCGCTTCGTGCATTGGAGTGGAGTGCGTGCTGTACTGCCATCCAGATCGCTGCATGTGCGCGGATTGTGGTCACAGGAGAACCTTGGAGAGTATCCGAAGAGATATCGAAAAGAGAAGCGCGAGCAGAACGAATAAATGCTCTTATAGATGTTCGGGATGCAGATAACACTACTGTCGATGTCACGTCAAGGAATAAAATACAAGCCGCAGCGAGTATAGGTTAGGAGAAGTAACATTCCGTTACTCGCCAGGCTCATCTTTGGCATCTCGGCTCTATTACCGCACAAAATGTACTCGATCTTGCATTTCCACTAGGCTCCTGGTTCCTTGATCGATAACAGAAACGATCTGTTATCCCAAAGAGTCGACATACGATCACGAGCCAGTCCGAAAAGCATCGCTTCTTCCATCTGGACATAGTGGTCCTGAATGAGCCTTGAATTTCTGGCAGACTGTGGAGGATCTGATCACAGATTACGACATTGCTCTGGTGCTGAGTCCGTACAATCGTTCGCCAGACCTCGCATACCACAATAGTGTGTCTGGAGTTGGTCTCTGTGGTGTTGTTGGATCAAATGGGCCTTGGCGTAAGTGGCAGGGATGTACTGGCTCTGAGCCAAGCACAGCTGACATTGGTGGTTCGTCGGGTGCCATCGTGAACGCAGAATGCCATTAGTACAGCTCAAGCAGGTGATTTAGCGCAGTAGGACCGTGAACAGGAAGCAGCGCTTCACTCGTACCTTCCCGGCATACTTTGCCAAGCAGAATCTCATACCTTCCCAAACAACTCCCCAAACTGCTCCTCCGCAATCTTCATGACATCCTCCCCATATATCATCCTCTGAACATCCGCATCAGCCCACTTATCCGGAACAGGTCCCTTCCCCTTCTTCAGCGCAGCAAACTGCTTGTCTCTCTCCTCCTTCGCCTTGCCCTCACCCAAGTGCATCGCCCGTCCCGACGCCGCAGCCAGCTCCACAAGCTTGTACGCTCTATCTCGTCGGACCTCTTCATAGACCTTCAGCGCCTTGTTGACACTCTCCGGCGTCGTATCCGGGAGTTTGGAGAGGACAACGCCGAGAACCGCGCCATCCTCAATCGCCTGCGCCGCGCCTTGAGCCAGATGAGGGAGGGTAGGATGGCATGCATCGCCGATCAGAGCTGTGGAGGCTTCAACCCATGTGGAAAGCGGTTCATGGACGCGGAGTTTCCATTCGCAGACTTCACCGTCAGGGACTAGATCTAGCATTCTTTTGATCTTCGGGCAAAAATCATCAAATATTCTCATCATCCCGGGCTTGGAACCTTTGGTCGTGTACGTTGCCGAGGGTGCTGCGGCGAAATTCGTATCAGGTTGGACTGTAGAAATGTTGTAGATTTGGTTGTTCGAGACTGGGTAGGCTATCACATGGCGTTTCTCCCCGATCCAGCGGGTGACGACTTCTGAGTCTAAAAGGGCGAGAAGTTCTGGGTCGTGGGACATTTGGTCTCGGGTGAGCATGATTCGGTAGGCGGCTTGGCCTGTGTCTATGATTTTTGCGGAGATGTTTTTGAGGCGAAGCAGTTGGTCGCGGATCGTGGATTTTACGCCGTCGGCGGCGAGGAGTACATTGCATGAGACGTCGTAAGGGTCACCTTCTCGCGGGATCGCGGTGAAGGTTGGATTGGGACCATAAGATTTCACTTCTCCACAGGCTGTCTTGAAGATGAATTTTATGGATTTCTCTTTTTGGCAGCCTGAGTACATGGATCCTGCTAGGGAGGAGCGATGGCCGACCATGTGGGAGTACTTGTATGTTGAGCGGACGTATTTGAGATCGACGTGACCGAGTTCTTGGTCGGTCGAGCCTTGCCGAATGCTGGTCTCCTTCAGGTCCACGGCCTCGGCTTCGATGTCTGGCCACACGCCTAGTCGGTCGAGAATGCGTGCCATGTTGGGAGCGAGTTGGATTCCTGCACCAACGAAGCCGAGATTTGATGCTGTTTCGTAGACTTCTATGTGTTTGAAGCTTTTCTTTGCGAGGGCCAAGGCAGTGGCCAGACCGCCCATGCCTGGTATGTGTGAGCATTGTGAAGGCGTGGCAAGCGCAGCTATGTCTTTTACCTGCTCCAATAATACAGATACGAAGATCTAGCACGTCTTTCACTGCCATCTTGGCTGTATCTTTCTGCTGTGAGCTTGAATGAAAAGCCGAAGTCAAAGCTAAAGTGTAGATCTGATGTACAGCCTACAAGAATGTGAGATGACTGTGTCTATGCACACTATCGAAAATGACTGTCAATCTTAAAAGAGCCGTCGTGTCGTGGATCGGTGGAAAAGATTCATCCCGATGCTTCATCCCGATGCTTCCGACGCGGGCTGCAGCTAACTGTAGGAAACCCTCGCCAAGACTTGCATTATTTATACAATGTCTTCACTATAGCGATGCAATGCCACTATCCTGCCTTATATAACACTAGCTTCTAGACATCGTTGTTAGGATAACTTAGAAGGGTAGTAATAGATTAAAATCAAGACTTAATAGCTAGTATAAGACCTAAAGGACTCTACTAAAACTAAGGTGTTACGGTCAACAAGTGCAAAAGTCAGAGAAGCAGGGTTGACAAAGAGTTCTGTCTGCAAGCTAGAGAGAGAGAGTTTGTAGAAAAGCTTAGCAGCTAGCCTACTAGTACAAATCCTGCTGCAGCCTCCTAACCTTTCTCTTCTCTTCTTTATAGCTTGTCTTGTAAATTAATTTAGGACTATTATTTTTAGTCTTAGAATTCAGCTTAGTTTTCAGATCTTAGTTCTGATCCGAGCGCGCAGATATAATTCAATACAGCTATTTTAATAACTATATCTCGTAATCCGAGCACGTAGATATAATTCAATACAGCTGTTTTAATAACTATATCTCGAACTAAGGAGGGAAAGGAATCTATGCAGCGGTAGGTAAGGACTTTAGGAGTGGACACGCCAAGGCCTGGCTCGGTCCAGAAGGGCCGAGCCGAAATCCCAAGGGTCTACCCTATTATTTAGTCCTACCCCTTTCTGCCGCTGTAACACTACCCCCCTCCCTTATTAGTAGTCGTCCTCGACTGCTTACTTATCCCTTCTGTTGCAGCGGTAGAAAGGGGTAGGACTAAGCAATAGGGTAGACCCTCGGAATTTCGGCTCGGCCCTTCCGGACTGAGCCGGGCCTTGGCACACTACCCCTAAAGCTCTCGCCTACTACTACATAGATTCCTTTCCCTCCTTAGTTCGAGATATAGTTATCAAAAAGGCCGTATTAAATCTTATCTGCGTGCCCGGATTATTATATCTTGAACTTACTTACTACACCACTACCGCGCTGCGCGAAAGGGACTGTTAAACTATCCGGACACCCGAATAACGCACGCGCACTACACAAACCAAACAACAGCACTGTAAGATAGCTATAGAGAGCTTCTTAACGGTAGAGAGCGGCGTTACAGGCTGAAGCAGAAGCAGAAGAGAAAAGACTAACAGAGCAAGTAGGCGCTCTAGTGTTATCAATAATAAGTTTATTATCGTAGGTTTTACAGCAGAAGAGACTGCAGAGATTAAGGAACGAATAAACGAATACAAGAAAATCTACGACTGCACACTCGAGGAACTTAAAGATTACGTAAACGAGAACGGAGTAGGAAAGGTCTACGACAGTATAGACCTTATTAAGAAGCTGTTTTACAGAACCCTAGAAGAAAAGAGACAGTTAAGAGAGGAAATCGAGGCGGTAAGAGCCAAGAAGGAATCGGCCGAGACTATTATAGATGTGCTGGAAAACCAAGCGGCGAACCGACTAGCACAACTAAAGGCGATAAAGACTCAGTTAGCTGAGATAGAAGCAGCGATGTCGCCGCTACCGCGCCAAGAAGAACCAGTAGAGACCGTCTCGCCGGCGGCCTACAGTTAAGGCGGCATGCTAATAACGTTACTACCGGATCTACCGGCGTTTAGAGGCAGAGATCCTAAGGATTGGGAAGCATTTAAGAAGAAGATAAAGAACAAGATAGACCGCGACTACGCCGGAAACAGTGCCGGAGATAGATTAGCCTACCTAGAGTTACGATTGGAAGGCGAAGCTTTTTCGCTAGTAGCGGACCTAGAAGAGGTAACTGCTAAAGAAGCGATTAAAGCGCTGGATCAACGCTTCGGAGACCCCTTCCGGAAGAAGACGGCCCGTAAGCAGCTAGACAAGATTAACCAGAACCGACAGACGTTTAAGGAATTCTACAGGCTATTCTGAAAATATGCTATTAGGGCCAGAGTGTCGGAAGATAAGCAGCTCTACCTACTAAGGCAGAAGCTGAACCCCGAATTGGCCGCGGCTATAGCGTTAGTAGAAGACGAAGACCTTAAGAGCTTCGTGCACCGAGCGAGAGTTACCGCGAGAAACCTAAGCGCTTACGCGAAATTACGCGAATCGAACTAGAAGCCGTTGTTAACGCAGGCGACGCGACCCCCTGCACCTTTCCGGAGAGCACCTCCGCAGCTATCTTATCAGTCACCGCGTTCGTCGTTCGTCCCTACCTGTTATGCGTGTAGAAAGCCTGGCTATATCGCTACGAGGTACTAAGCATTAGGTAAGCAGAAGCAGGAGTATCGTGTTATAAAGCAGCCGCAGTAGCTAAGAAAGACTATACAGGCTATCGAGCCGGCTCCGAACGATACAGACAGTGTAGACGGTGGAGTGCTACTAAGAATTCTGGGAAAAGACCAGCTAGATAGATAGTCCCCCTATCTAGCATAGACGATAGGGCACTAACAAGAACTACGTTACCGGAAGAAGAGAGTATTAACAGCTGCAACGATCCGCTCTCGGCGGCGGTAGAAGTAAACACGGAAACGGCTATTATCCTTCTAATCACCGTCCACCCCCTTAATAGATCGAGCAAACCACTTTAGCTAAGAGCTTTTATCGACACGGGGGCCCTTATCGGAGCAGCGATCCACCACCGATTGGTTTAAAAGCTAATAAACGGATACGGCTATCCAGTAGAGTTGGCATTACCGACACGGATTTCGGCGTACAACGGACAAGACACAGAGAGTGTTACGCATTATGTGCCACTAAAGACTACCCTAGCTAGCCGCACTACGGAGGCGACGTTCCGAATTATAGATATTAGAAGGTTTGACATTATTATAGGACAAAAATAGATAAAGAACCAGAGAGCAGTTATTAACGTAGGTAAAGGCACACTCAGATTCAGAACACCGTACAGCGGCACTGCCGCCGTCAAATCAGTTACCGAGGTCGCAGTAGAACCGAACGTTACGACCGTCGAAGTAGCTCCAAAGGATCGGTCTGACCCTTAAGACATAATCGGAATAATAAGTTAAGAAGCTTTAACGGCCCTCGCGAGGTCGTCGGACAACGAGATTTATGCTATCTTAATAAAGGATATTAAAGACTATCGGAAGATAATAGCGGAAGAAGAAGTGGATCTACTGGAGGTGTTACTAAAAGAACTCTATAGTTACACTAACGTGTTCTTAAAGGCTAACTCCAACCTCTTGCCGCTCCACTGACCGGAATACGACAATAAGATCCGACTGAAAGAAGGAGCCGCACTGCCGAGAACCGAGTCCCTAAGACGCTTATCGCTAGCAGAGCTGGACTAGGTAGAAGTATTTGTTAGAGAAAACTTGGCGAAGAAGTTCATTACGCCAAGCTCTACGGAATATACATTACCGATTCTTTTCGTGCGGAAACCCGGAGGCGGTCTCCGACTGTGTGTAGATTACCGTAGCCTTAATAAGGTCACTAAGAGAGATGTGTATCCGCTGCCTCTAATCGATAAGACTATACAACGAGTAGCTAAGGCTAAGTAGTTTAGCAAGCTGGATATCCGCTAAGCGTTCTACCGGTTAAGGAACGAAGAAGGACAAACCGAAGATCTTACGACATTCGCTATACGTATAGGCAATTTCAAATAGCTGGTAATGCCTTTCGGACTTACTAACGCGCCGGCTGTATAGCAACGCTTTATAAACCACACCTTTATAGACATGCTAGAACGGTTCGTATCTATCTACTTAGACGACATTCTTATCTACACTAAGGGAACGAGAGAGCAACATACGGACTACATTAAGAGGGTGTTAAAGAGACTCCGCGAGGTCGGACTAAACGCAGACACGAAGAAGAGCGAGTTCTACCAGACCGAAGTTAAATACCTCGGTCTTATCGTCAGAAGAGAAGGAATTCGGATAGACCTATCGAAAGTGGCCGCCGTCGCGGAATGGAAGCAACCAACATCCGGAAACACTACGCAAATCAGAGCGTTTCTCGGATTCTGCAGCTACTATCGACAGTTTATTAAGAACTTTAGTAAGATAGCGAGACCACTGAACGAAGCATTAAAGAAGGAGGCTACTAGGCTATAGAACGAGAGGTGTACGGAAGCCTTCAACTAGCTAAAGGAGGCGGTAGCCTTAGCGCTAGTGCTGGCGCACTTCCGACCGGAAAAGACGATCTACGTAGAAACGGACGCTTCCGACACAGTAACAGCAGGGGTCCTTTCTTAATACGCTAACGACGACGAGACTCTCTATCCGGTAGCTTTCTTTAGCAAGTCTATAAATAATACCAAACGGAACTACGCTATTTATAACAAAGAGCTGCTAGCTATTATTCAGGCTTTCGAGGAGTGGAAACCAGAGCTTATAGCTAGACGGAGCACGGTCTAGGTCCTTACAGACCACTAGTCGCTAACCTACTTTATAAAGACGCAGAAGCTATTACGCCGCTAAGCGAGGTAGGCCGCTTACCTGTCCGGATTCGACTTTAAGATTACTTATCGACCCGGAGCTCAAAATGGAAAGGCTAATATGCTAACGAGAAGAGAAGGAAAGACCAGCTGCGCGAAAGAAGACCCGAACATGTTTCAGAAAGTGCTAACAGAACGAATAGTAGACGCCGAGGTGCTGAAAGAGGTAGGGATCTGTGCGATAGGGCCGCTACCGGAAGAAGAGACGCTGTACGAGAAGGTAGAACGGCTTAATTAGCAGCAGAAGCTCGGAAAACCCGGCTTAGGGAAACTAATCGTTCTGGAAGAACTGATTACGGAGGTTATCTAACTGGTTTATAGTTCTACGGATGTAGGCTACGCAGGATCAAAGAAGACGATAGAAGCAGTAAGGACGACCTACTGGTTCCCGCGAATTTTCGAGAGGATCCACCGGTTTATAGCTAACTGTTATATGTGCCGAGCCGCGAAGCTACGTTACGGCCTTCCGGCCGGCCTGTTAAAGCCACTTCCGATCCCTAAGAAACTATAGCAGCACATTACGATAGACTTCGTAGCCGGCCTGCCAGACTCTAATAGATACGACGCTACGCTTAACGTAGTAGATCGAATTAGCAAGGAACACTATTTTATCCCCTGCTAAGCTAAGGATAAAGGAACTACTGCAGAAGAAACGGCGAGAATGTTGATCCAGTACGTATAGAAGCAGTACGGCCTGCCGGATACTATTACTACGGATAGGGGTCCTTAGTTCACTGCAGACGTATAGAAAGCTATTAACCAGGCCCTCGGAATTCGTAGAAAGCTCAGCACAGCTGCTTACCCTTAGACCGACAGCCAGTCTAAAGTAGCTAACTGTAAGATAGAAAAGTATCTACAAATCTTCTGTAGCTATTATCAAGCAGAGTGGATTAAGATGTTGCCGATAGCTGAATTCTGCGCCAATTTAGCACAGTGGGAAGCCACCTTACTAGCGCTGTTTAAGATAACCTACGGCTATCTTCCGAGGATAAGCTTTTAACTACCGAACGAACCTAGCTCTTTAGAACTATCTACCGCTACCTCGTCGAAGAGAATCGCTGCGGCGGCGGCAGAAGCGCTCCGATCTTAGATAGAAGAAGCGATTAAGGTAGCGAAAGAGGCGATGGAATTAGCTTAGAAGAAGATAGTAACTCGAGCTAATAGAAAGAGGTCACTGATAGAATTTAAGGAAGGCCAAAGGGTATAGCTCAACACGCGGAACCTGAGGCTAAAAGGCAACGCGAAGCTCAACCCTTGTTACGTAGGTCCGTTCAAGATAATAGAAAAGAGGTCGCCGGTAACATATAGGCTCCAGCTGCCGAAATCGTTCCAGATCTACGATATCTTTCACTCGGATCTGCTAAGCCTAGACCCTAAAGATAGTCTTCTAGATTAGGGGTTCGCTAAACCTCCGTCGATCGAAATAGACAGTAAAGAAGAAGAATAGGAGGTGGAAGATGTTATAGATGTAAGAAGACGAAGAGGATCCATCGGAGCGAGGATCTTATAGAAAGGATAGCCGGAAGACTATAAATAGTATCCAGTCGAGAACCTCCAGAATTCGGTAGAGCTGCTAAGAGAATTTTACGTACGGAACCCGAAGAAGCCAAGGCCTAAGTGGCTCGATGGCTGAGAAGAAAAGCCGCATCCGCTCTATCGATGTAGAAACCGATAAAGACGATCGTAGCGGCCGCTTCGCCGGAGTCTTCGACGCAGCCACTACCTACTGCAGCTGTGGCAGGAAGCTCGCCGACGCCGTAAAGCAGCGTCAGCGCCGCCAGCCCTGCAGTAGGTAAGGTCCTTAGTAGAGAAAGAAAAAAAAGAAGAAGGCAGCGAGCAGCAGATAGATCTATAGTGGTGGACAAACGGACATACGTCAACGCTGCTTCCACTCTCCCGTTAAAAGATGCGCCCCCTTGGAATTGAACCCGGGCCTTTTATCGTACACTTTCAGCAGTCACTTCTGAGTTAAGTGATATAACGCAGTACACTTAAGCCAAAAGGGACTAGTCAAGTAACTCGGAAGTGACTTGACTAATGTGTACTAGATATATAAACCTTGGCAAGGTATAGTAATAACACGGGCCAACCCGCCCCGTATTATAGCTTTAGGCAGAGCCCCTAGGCACGAGCACCAGCACCTAGGTACGAGCACCTAGGTACAGGTACAAGGCAATTGCAGACAATACAGGTACAGACAGCACAGCTACAGACAACAGAGGTACAGCTGCAGACAACAGGCAGCTGCAGACAATACAAGCAAAGCAGAGGCAGCACAGTTTAGAGGCAGAGCATAAGGCAGAGCATAAGGCAGGCAGCTGCAGACAATATAGGCACTGCATATTCAGAAAGACACTGCATATTTAGAAAGGCACTGCAGGTCTAGAAGCGACAGACCTCTACAACCTCTGCAGCTCTAAGAACCTCTGCGACCTCTAAGACCTTAGTAACGGCTCGAGAAGCGACTGTCTAAGAAGCGACTATCCGAGAAGCGACTGTCTAAGAAGCGACAGCTCGAGAAGCGAGCGACCGTCGAGAAGCGACATACGTAGGCTGCGATGTAAGGGGCTTAAGAATCTTGTTTTAGAAACTTAAGGCTAGGTATCTACATAAAGGAACTAATAGGCAGTTCCTTCGTCGTCCGCTGCTGTACAATTTGTACCTACGAAGCTAAGCTAGCAATTTCCTCCTATATAGGGGTGCAAGGTTTACACTCTGTACAGAGGATCGGGAGTTCCCCCTCTGTATAGTAATGCAGAGTTTTCCCTCTATTTAGAGGGGCGGCAGTTCCCCTCTGTATAGGACTATAGGGTTCTCCCTCTGTATAGGAGTAGGGTCCTGTTAGTAGTTCCGTATAGAGGGTGGGGTTATGCTAGCGCCGCTAAGTCGCAGTCCTTAGGGCGACAGCTAGCTTAGGTCGGGTCCAGGACCTAGGCTAGGCAGCGCCCCCTAACAATGGCCCCCCCCTCCCTTCTTGTAGTGCCCTTTTCGTACAGTAGCGTGCCGAACACCCTTAGTTCCTGCTGTTCCTTTAGCAGGTCGCGACTTCCTATTTCCGTCCGGCTGTCTATATAGTCGTCGCTCGTCGCCTACTAGGTCGTAGTTGCCTCCTTGCTATTTTACCTAGTTGTAGCAGCTGCCCTAGTTGCTATTCCCTCTTATAGCAGGCAGTTACCCCTTAAATTCCAAGCCTCTCCCTTCTCTTTCCCTCCCCCTTTTCTTTCTATTCCCTGCCTGCCTCCTTCTCCTGCGCTGTCTACTGTCTACTACCGTCTACTACTGTCTACTGTCTACTATCTACTATCCACTATCTACTATCTACTATTATGTTATCTGCCCCGTCTAGTAGCTCCCTCGTAGTTGCTAGTTCCTCCTCCTCCGCTCGTCTAGCTAGGGTCCCCTCCTATTTCCGCCTCTAGTAGTAGAGTTCTTAATTTGACTAACAGCTATACTTCCGGTTCGTACAGATTCCTGTCTTCTGTACAGTCTAAGCTAACGTCTTAGGTGCTATACTAACGAACAGCAGGATGCAGCCGAGCTGCCCTACTACGCCTTCTAGTGTAACCCTGCCTAGGTTACACCCTAGCGGCTAGCTATAGCCTAGGCGTTGTACGTTAACGCTATCCTTATCGCTACCTAGGGCCAGCCCTACGCCCCCTGCTCTAACTCCCCCTAGCCCTTACTTAGCCTATACTGCCTCTGTTGCGGCAGTGGAAAGGGGTAGGACTGAGTAATAGGGTGGACCCTGGATTTCGGCTCGGCTCCGTCCGGGATTTAGGTTCCGGAACGGACCGAGCCGGGCCTTGGCACACCACCATCTGTCAAAGCCCACTACTACCACTATATAGATTCCTTTCCCTCCTCAGTTCGAGATATAGTTATTAAAACAGCCATATTGAAACTCATCTGCGCGCTGGGATTATTATATCTCGAACTCACTCTCTACACACACTCCGCGCTGCGCGAAAGGGCCCGTTGAACTATCCGGAAGCCCGAATAACGCACGCGCACCTACAAACACACCAACAACAACCCCTAGCACCGTAAGAAGATAGAAGGCTTCTCGACGGTAGAGAGCAGCGTAACAGGCCGCTGCGGAAATAGAAAGACTAACAGAGCGAGTAGGCGCTCCAGTGTAATTGACGATAAGATCGTTATTAGCGGTTTTACGGCGGAAGAGACCGCCGAGATTAAGGAACGAATAAGCGAATATAAGAAGATCTACGACTGCACGCTCGAGGAACTGGAAGACTATGTAAACGAGAATAGGATAGGAAAGGTCTACGACAGCATAGACCTTATTAAGATGCTGTTTTACAGAACGCTAGAAGAGAACAGACAACTAAGAGAAGAAACTAAAGCGGTAAGGGCCGAAAAGGAATCGGCAGAGACTATCATCGACGTGTTAGCAAACCAAGCGTCGAATCGACTAGTGCAACTAAAGGCGCTGAAGGATCAACTAGCTGATATGGAAGCAGCGAAGTCGCCGCCGCTACCGCGGCAAGAAACCCACGCAGAGACCGCCTTACTAGCGGCCTACAGTTAAGGCGGCACGTTAATAACGTTACTACCGGATCTACCGGCGTTTAGAGGCAGGGACCCTAAAGACTGGGAAGCGTTTAAGAAGAAGATAAAGAATAAGATAGACTGCGACTACGCCGGAAACAGTGCCGGAGATAGATTGGCGTACCTGGAATCGCGATTGGAAGGTGAAGCTTTTTCGCTAGTAGCAGACCTGGAAGAGGTAACCGCTAAAGAAGCAATCAAAGCGCTAGATCAACGCTTCGGAGATCCATTCCGAAAGAAGACAGCCCATAAGCAGCTGGACAAGATCAACCAGAACCGGCAGACATTCGAGGAGTTCTACGGACTGTTCAGAAAATATGCTATTAGAGCGAGAGTGGCAGAAGATGAGCAGCTGCACTTACTAAGACAGAAACTAAGCCCTAAACTAACGACAGCTATAGCCTTAGTAGAAGACGAAGACCTTTAAAGCTTCGTGCACCAGGCGAGAGTCACCGCTAGAAACTTGAACGCGTACGGAAAACCGACGATACGTAAACTGATTCAGAAGCCGTCGCTGTCGGCGCAGCCGACAAGAGCCCCTGCGCCCTTCCGACAACGCCCCCAGCAGCCATTTAATTCGCAGCGTTCGTCGTTTATCCCTACCTGCTATGCGTGTAGCAAGCCTGGCTATATCGCTACGAGATGCCAAGCATCGGATAAGCAGAAGCAGGAGTATCGTGTTATAAAGCAGCCGCAGCTGCTAAGAAAGACTATTCAAGCTATCGAACCGGCGCCGAACGATACTGACAGTGTGGACGGTAGGGTGCAGTTAAGGATTATAGGAAAAGACCAGCTAGACGGATAGGCCCCCTATCTAGCATTGACAATAGGGCACCGAATCGAAGCGAATCGCCGCGAGAAGAAAGCATTAACAGCCGCAGCGACCCGCTCTCGGCAGCAGTGGAAGTGAACACGGAAACAGCTATTATCCTTCTAATTACCGTCCACCCCCTTAACGGATCGAGCAAACCCCTTTAGCTAAAAGCCTTTATCGACACCGGAGCTCTAATCGGCGCGGCGATACACCACCGACTAGTTTAGAAACTGACGAATGGATACGGCTATCCGGTGGAACTAGCGTCGCCGACGAAGATTTTAGCATACAACAGACAAGACACGGAAAACGTTACGCACTACGTGCCGCTAAAGACTACCCTAGCTGGTCGCAGCACGGAAGCGACGTTCCGAATTATAGATATCGGAAGGTTTGACATTATTATAGGACAGAAATAGATAAAGAACCAGAAAGCTATTATCGACGTAGATAAAGGAACGATCAGATTTAAAACCCCAGGTAGCGGAGCAGGGACTATCGGAAAGGTCGCCACCGCCGCCGCCGAGCCGAAAGCCACAGAGCCCGCGAAAGCGGCTCCGTCCGATCGTTCCGAACCCCCAGTCACCGTCGGAATAATAAGTTCAGAAGCTATAACGACCCTCGCGAAGTCGCCGGACAACGAGATTTACGCTATCTTAATGAAAGACATCGAAGACTACAGCAAGATAATGGCGGAAGAAGAAGTGGATCCACTAGAGGTGCTGCCAAACGAGCTCTATAGTTACGCTAACGTCTTCTTAAAAGCCGATTCCAACCTCCTGCCGCTCTATCGACCGGAATATAACAACAAGATCCGACTAAAAGAGGGGGCTACGCTGCTAAGAACCGAGCCCCTAAGACGACTGTCGCTGGCGGAACTGGACTAGGTAGAGGTGTTCGTTCGCGAAAACCTGGCGAAGAAGTTTATTACGCCGAGTTCTGCCGAATACGCGTTACCGATTCTTTTCGTAAGGAAACCAGGGGGTGGTCTGCGACTTTGCGTAGACTATCGAGGCCTTAACGAGGTTACTAAGAGAGACGTATACCCGCTGCCGCTAATCGACGAGACTATACAACAAGTGGCTGAAGCTAAATAGTTCAGCAAACTGGACATTCGACAGGCGTTCTACCGACTAAGGAACGAAGAAGGGCAGACAGAAGATCTTACGACGTTTGCTACGCGTATAGGCAATTTCAAGTAGTTGGTAATGCCTTTCGGCCTTACCAACGCGCCGGCAGTGTAGCAACGCTTTATAAACTATACCTTTATAGACATGCTAGAACGGTTCGTGTCTATCTATTTGGACGACATTCTTATCTATACAGATAGAACGAGAGATCAGCATACGGACCACATTAAGAGGGTGCTGAAAAGACTTAGAGAGGTCGGATTGAATGCGGACACGAAAAAGAGCGAGTTTTATCAGACTAAAGTCAAATACCTCGGTCTTATCGTCGGAAGGAATGGAATTCGGATGGACCCCTTAAAGGTCGCCGCCGTCGCCGAATAGAAGCAGCCGAAATCTGGAAATACTACGCAAATCAGAGCGTTTCTCGGCTTCTGCAGCTACTATCGACAGTTCGTCAAGGACTTCAGCAAGATAGCGAGACCCCTAAATAAGGCGCTAAAGAAAGAGGCCGCCGGCCTATAGAATAAGAGGTACACAGAAGCCTTTAACCGGCTGAAAGAAGCAGTGGCCTCGGCGCCGGTTCTGGCGCACTTCCAGCCGGAAAAGACGATCTACGTAGAAACGGACGCTTCCGATACAGTGACGGCAGGGGTCCTTTCTTAATACGCTGACGATAGCGAGACCCTTCACCTAGTGGTCTTTTTCAGCAAGTCTATAACGGAAGCCGAACAGAACTACGCAATCTACGATAAAGAACTGCTGGCCATTATACAGGCGTTCGAGGAGTGGAAGCCAGAGCTTATAGCTAGAAAGAGCACGATCCAGGTCCTTACGGACCACCAGTCGCTAACCTACTTTATAAAGACGCAGAAGCTCTTACAGCGTTAAGCACGGTAGGCCGCCTACTTATTAGGGTTCGATTTCAAGATTACTTATTGACTAGGGGCTTAAAACGGAAAGGCTAACGGGCTAACGAGAAGAGAAGGAAAGACCAGCCGCGCGAAAAGAAGATCCGAACATGTTCCAGAAGGTGTTAACCGAGCGGATAGTAGACGCAGAGGTGTTAAAAGAGGTAGGGGTCTGCGCGGTGGAACCGGCCCCTAAGGAAGAGACACTCTACGAGAAGGTGGAACGGCTCAATCAACAACAGAAGCTCGGCAGAACAGGCTCAGGAAAGCTGATAGTTCCGGAAGAACTAATTACTAAGGTTATCCAACTGGTCTATAACTCTATAGATATTGGCTACGCCGGAGCAAAGAAAACGATGCAGGCAGTAAGAACGATCTACTGGTTTCCGCGAATCTACGAGCGGATCCACTGATTTATCGGCAACTGCTACACGTGCCGGGCCGCGAAGCTACGTTACGGTCTTCCGGCCGGTCTACTAAAGCCACTTCCGATCCCCGAGAAACCGTAGCAACACATTACGATGGATTTCGTAACCGGCCTGCCGGACTCCGATAGATATAACGCTACGCTAAACGTAGTGGACCGACTAAGCAAAGAACGCCACTTTATCCCCTGCTGAGCGAGAGACGAAGGAACCACTGCGGAAGAGACCGTACGGATATTGATTCAACACGTATAGAAGCACTATAGCCTGCCGGACACTATTACTACGGATAGGGGTCCTCAATTCACTGCCGACGTATAGAAAGCTATTAACAAAGCTCTCGGAATTAGTAGAAAGCTCAGCACAGCAGCTTACCCTCAGACCGATAGTCAGTCTAAAGTGGCTAACAGAGAGATAGAGCGATATCTGCGAACCTTCTGCGGCCATTACCAAGAAGAATGGATTAAGGTGTTGCCGATAGCTGAGTTCTGCGCCAACTCGGCACTATCTAAAGCCACCTCGCTAGCGCCGTTCGAGATAACACATAGCTATCTTCCGAGGATGAGCTTTTAGCTACTAAACGAACCTAGCTCTACGGAACTATCTACCGCTACGTCGTCAAAGAGAGTCGCCGCTGCAGCGGCGGAAGCGCTCCGATCTCAGATAGAAGAAGCGATCAAAGTAGCGAAAGACGCGATGGAATCGGCTTAGAAGAAGATAGTGACTCGAACTAATAGAAAGCGGTCGCCGACGGAATTCGAGGAAGGTCAAAAGGTCTGGCTTAATACGCGGAACCTGAGGCTAAAAGGGAACGCCAAGCTCAATCCGCGCTACGTAGGTCCGTTTACGATAGTGGAAAAGAGGTCGCCGGTGACCTATCGGCTCCAGCTACCGAAATCGTTCCGGATCTACGATGTCTTTTATTCGGATCTGCTAAGCTTGGACCCTGAGAACGGCCTGCCGGAACAGGGCTTCGCCGAACCCCCGCCGGTCGAGATAGACAGTAATAAAGAAGAGTGGGAGGTAGAAGATGTAATGGACGTAAAGAAGACGAGGGGGTCCATTAAAGCGAGGATCTCGTAGAAGGGGTAGCCGGAAGACTATAAATAGTATCCGATCGAGAACCTGCGGAATTCGGTAGAGCTGCTAAGAGAGTTCTACGTGCGGAATCCAAAGAAGCCGAAACCCGGATGGCTCCGAAACTAACGACCTCCGAAAGAGATAAAAGAAGAAAGCCGCGTCCGCTCTACCGGCGCCGAAGCCGATAAAGACGATCGTAACGGTCGCCTTCAGGGAGGCCTTCGACTCAGCCACTACCCACCAGCGGATCGGCAGGCAGCCCGCCGACGCTGTAGTGTGCCAGCGCCGCCGACCCCGTAGTAGGTAAAGGCTTTAGTAGAAGAGAAAAAAAAAGAAGAAGAAACGACGCCGCGGACGGATCTATATAGACCTCCGCACCGGCGCACAGACCAGCCACGCCGCAGCTCAGATAACCTACGGTTCAGATCAGATAACACGGATCAGGCGCACGGATTAGATAGACGCCAAGTGAAGGACTTCAGACGCCGACGACGTAAGAAATTGAAGAAGAGATAAAGAGAACTTTGTTTTTAATGGAAGACGAAGAAGTGACATCAGCGTTAGAGGGGATTTTCGAGAAGGAGACGACGAATCAAAAAAAAAAAAAAAGCGGAGATTTTCGGATAGATAGGGTGACTAAGCGGTCGAGGGCAACCGCTAGTAAGGGAGGGGGGTGGTGTTGCGGCGGTGGAAAGGGGTGGGACTAAGTAATAGGGTAGACCCTGGATTTCGGCTCGGCTCCGTCCGGGATTTAGGTTCCGGAATGGACCGAGCCGGGCCTTGGCACACTACCATCTATCAAAGCCTACCACTACTACTACATAGGTTCCTTTCCCTCCTTAGTTCGAGATATAGTTATTAAAACAGCCGTATTGAAACTTATCTGCGCGCTCGGATCAGCCTCCTAGGCTTCTAGGCTAGGGTATATGCCTTGTGTAAGTAGAAGGATAGCTCCCTCTACTGCTCCTACTGCTGTCCAGAGGAGGCGCGTAGGGGTAGGGGGGTGCCTCTGCTCTCTGGGGCTAGCCCTAGTAGGGGTGGGGGCCCTGCTAGGCGGGAGGTAATTAAGATCTTAGATAAGGAGTCGGTTGCTCTAGTCCCCTAGGGTAGTAGCTAGTAAGCTACCCCCCCCTCCCTTAGGTAGTGTAAGAAATTTCGGACGGTTCTATTCCCTACTCCTCCTATTCCTACTCTCCTTCCTATCTGTTCCTAGCTGTTCCCCTCTTTTAGCCCCTTTCCTATATAGTATTATACGATGTTATATCGGTAGGATCCTGTAGTGTCCTACGTCGTAATTCTCGATCCTTTAACAACCTAGGTCGCTAGCGGCTACCCTGTCCTTAGGGTAGATCGTGCCCCTCTTCGCTATACGGTGCAGTGTTACTGTAACTAGGCAGGGGGATAGTTCTCCTCCTACCTGTCTAGTGCAGTTGTATCCTGTAGAGCCTTGTACAGTTCCTATATAGGCTCTGCCTATCCTCTCTACTTTACTAGGTACTCTACCCTCTTCTTCTTCCTTCGGCTCTTAAGGATCCCTTCTACCTTATACTCTTCCTAGCCTTCGGTTATAATCGCTAGTAGGCGCGCGTCGTCCGTCGTCTAGTGCGGCAGGGGTCTGTGTTCGCTAGCTGTACAAGGTCTATGTAGAAGACTAGGTAAATCCTGAAGGGAGTGTTTAGTTATACAGCGTATGTCCCTACTAGTCGCACTACTATAAACTTCCTGTTCCTCTAATCTAGCTTCTTGCTTAGCCGGTCTGTACAGATGTTTCGCTAGTTTAGCCAGACCTTATCCCCTGCCTCGTACCTTAGTGCAGCCTGTCGTCCCTTGTTGGCCTGCTCTTCCGCATTCTGTTAAGCTATAGCTAGGCTCGCCTTTGCCTATTGGTAGGCGTTCGTAATCGTCTGTATAATAGCCTCTCCTTGCTGAATTAGGGATCGTATAGGGCGCAGGGTGTTTACTACTTAGGGTCAGTAGGAGCAGGGAATGGTCGTATCTATAGGCTATAAAGAAGGGGGGACAGCCCTATAGTATTAGCCGTACAGCTGTTAATAGCCAGCTCTGCTATAGGGAGAAGTCGGTTCCAGTTCGTCTAGTTATAGTCGACGTACGCTCGGAGGCACGCTTCTAAAGTTAAATTGACCCTCTCCATCGCCCTGTCCGTCTGCAGGTGCTATGCAGTTAACAGGCGACGTTTCTACCTTTAAAGCCTTTACACTAGCAGACCCTTGGCCTAGAGCTAGCTCGTAAACTGTGTCCCCTAGTCTAATATAATTGACCTAGGGAAACCGTTGCTTCTGAACGTCGTCCGTATAAAGGCCTAGGCAGTGTCTTTAGCTATAATAGAGTCTATTCCCTCTAGTATTACCCCCTTCGTTAACTTGTCTGTAACTACTATAATGTTTCGCCGTCCGTCGCTCTTAGGGAGGTCTGTAATAAAGTCTACTGTTTTAGATCTTACTAGGGGCCGGCCCCGGTATCGGTAGGGGTCTTAGCAGCCCTATGCTTTAGCTCGCGCTAGGGTTTTCGTCCGTCTGCATATATCGTATTCTATACGAACCTGCGAATGTCCCTTCGCTATCGCCGGCCAGTAGTAGTCCCGGGCGCAACGATG